>JAWWEE010000158.1:21969470-22064995 GCA_035221455.1 Xenops minutus
ACCCTATAAGTAAAAGAACTCTTCTCTACTTTACCCACATAAAGTTGTCTTGGAAAGTTTTTTCCCCCTCTCCTTACGGCAACAACCCCTCAACAAATGCAATATTCCATTAGATAAAAACCCTTTTTCACTTGTCCTCAACATTTAGTAAAGTGTAGGTGAAAAGATGTATTTGTCAGCATGACCTGAAAATGAGGTAATGGTGATAATTTGTCAGACAGATGACAAGACTGAACTGTGGTCACTCTACCATCAGTACGGCTGAGCATTCTTCAGGACAGGTAGGGGGCTGTCCTTGCTGATCTTGGCTGCTGTGCTGTATAGGGGTAACAGGTGTGGGAAGTATATTGAAAAAAGTATATCAAAACAAATTCCTTGCAAACCCAGGCCTGTTAGGGCAGGTGCAGCTCTGATACAACTGTCAAATTTTTTGTCACAATGTCTGATAAAAAAGTAAGCAGCTAAGAGGGAAATGGATTATTTGAACTCTTGACTGGAAAGTTTTCAACCAAATAGCACATAACAATATAGATATCTACATGGATGTGGGCAAGACATCAGTAGCAATTTAATGATTGTTTTTCCATTTGTCATACAAGTTTGCAAGGATCACTCTTATAACAGTATGTTTGAGAGCTATCTATGCAACCCTGAACTGATTGTTCTGTTGAATCTTTTATGTGAAATAGCAGAAAGAAAATATCACATACAATAATGATTCTAATCTGGAACCTTTATAGGTTCAGCTTGTTGGTCTTAAGTACTCTCTGGATTTAGGGAATGTGGTCTCTGTATCTTTGGTTAAGTTTTGCATGTTTTCTCTGCCACTCATTGTATGCTCATCGACCCTGCAGTAACGTCAGTAGGCCCATGACTGTGTATAATACTAATAAAAATATTAAAAGCTTTGAAATACTGCATGGAAAAAAAAATTATTTTTTCCTAACTTACTCTGCCTCAATTAAAATAAACATTGTGGTCCAAGTGCTTGGTGCTGGGCATATTTGTATAGAAACAACGATTTTCTCCATCAGCCAAATACTTCTTTCATTTGTATTTTTCTAAATTGCTAGTTCTGAAATTCAAGAAAATAGTCACTGATAGAAATTTCCACCAACATGTCATCACATTTGTTTCAGGCAAGCGAATAAACCATTTTGTCTACCACATTAATGGTATTAAAATGTATAAATGAATTTCTGTTAGTAAATATGCCACAGGCTACAAATCCTGTGTGGTAGCTTGATTCTTTTTTAGGTTTAGTTCTACAAAAATGAAAAGTATATTTTAAAGAATGTGTACTTCCTATGTAGTTGTATCATTAGTGGTTCCTAGAGTTGCTGTTAAACTTGGAGCAAGATACAGACTATAAGGCTTATGATATTACTGAAATAATAATCTATTTCTGTTTTATACTATTAATAGACATCATTGCTATAAGCCATTGGGGATAAGGAAACTGAGTATTCTTTGGATTACTGTGCCTTAAGAAAGTGTTAACTTAAAAAAACCCAAAACAACAACATCTTTATTGGCAGGGTTTGGGATTTTTATTGCGTAGTATGCCTATAGTAGTCAGGACTGGTAGGAATGTTTGGGGTTTTTTAACTTCTCTCTAAGTTTTGAATTAATTTGGCTTCTTGATGATGGACTTAATGTAATTTTCCTTGATTAATTAGGGAACTAATTCATGCTGGTTTTAGTCTTCCATAACTAATCTTAAAAATATTTTGAAATATTATTTCCTAAAGAGGTCCAGAAACTTAGCCCAACAAACCCATCTTAACAAAACTGGGTCCTAAATAGTGTTCTAGAAACAAATATTCTATTTTATTATATACAAGAGGAATTCTGTGTGTTCATGTAGAACAATATAAACACTGTAATGTAGATAGAAAACACCTGTTTTGAACTCTGGTCAGACTTTTTCACTCAGCCATCATGGAAAGAATTGTGGTAATGAATAGAGATAACATGCTTGATGTTTCTGACAGTTTTTTGAAACTTCAGATTCTAGCTAAGTTCTGCCATTCAGTGTTAGAATTGTTATGAAAAAGTAGTTACTAGGTTTCATCAGGAATGTTCAATTAGTTGCATTCATGCAGACTACTATAGACCATTTAGAATGAGCATGAGATAAGAGGTTGTACAAAAGATCAGATGTGAGAGTTGAGTGTGGTGTGTTATGCAACTGCAGGTGCATACAGAGGAGATGTTTTGTGCCAGTTTGTTACTGATCTTAGTCTTCCTTGCACAACTTCTGTGAAGGTTTCTCTTTTTATATTTCCAAGTGGGCTTCTTAGAAGTTTTGGGAAGTCAGAGCATACTATGAATTAATACTCTGAAGCCAGGTTATCAATAATCATGAGATACTCTTAGCTGGTGTTACTGAGGCAGTAAAACATGAGAAGCATGTTAGTACAAATGTCTTTGTATGAGCCATCAAACAGCCGTGATTTCAGCCAATAAGTGGATTTTTTTTTTTTAATTTGTCATACTGCTCTTAATACTGGTGAGCATTCAGTTCTTGCCATCAAGAGTGTACACTGTATTTCCAGCTCTTCATTATCCTTACCTGCTGCTTCCAATTGCAAATGCAACAAACCATCTGCATTCACATATTACATGCTGTTTTTTGAACCTGATACCACTTAGAAGGGGTGTCCCAAGAATATTGGTACAGCAGCTTTATTGATTGTCACTTTCCCTACTTCAGTGTTGAAATTGTAAATGGATAATTAATATACAGAGTAAGTAATATCTTTTATAAATGCACTTCTGTTCTGCTGACTAGATAGATAATAATGTCTGCTGCTAAAGGACCTCTTCAGATGTGATTGACTCCCCAGTTTCTCAGAAGCAAGGATACACAGAACAGTGCTATTTAACAACATGATAGTGGGTCCTGGTTTCAGCCAGGACAGGGTTAATTTTTGCAGTAGCCAGGACAGGAGGTTATTCTACCACCTCACATTATTGCCAAGGGTGGAGAAAGGGAACCTGGTTGAGAAAACATGGAGGAGGGAACCATCCGGTATTGTCTGTTTTTGGCGCTTTTTTTCTGTGTACCCTGTCATTAGTATTTTTGCTGTTACTGTTCATTTTCTTAGTTCATTGCTGTTTCCAGAAAATTTTTCTTATCTTTTGTGCCTCCAGTTTTTCTCTCTATCCCAGACAGTGGGGAGGGGAAGGGGAAAGTGAGAGAGTGGCATGTGGTTTGGAGAGTGTCAGTGGGAGGACTGAATTGGGAAGTACCATTTCTAAATCATGACACAGTACCATTTCTCTTTGAAAAGAAATAACGCATTCTATAGAAATACTACTCTCCATTATTTTTGATGATCCCCCTTTTATGTATGATGTAACAGTTCATTTAGAACTGAGAAACAGGGCTGAATTTCAGACTAAGAATTCATTTTTATATATAAGCAGTTTGCAAGCTTGTGTTAGTTACATTTTCATTACAAACATCTGATTAGAAGCCTAGGGAACTGTGGAAAGTAAAAAAAAGGTTTTTGTGTGCCAGTGTATTCCTTTAGGTTATAATGAAGTTGCCTCTTTCCCATGATTGTCCTCCCTCCTCCTATTTATATGTCTCATGATTCACTGCGAGTTGTAGCTGAGAAATGTGTATGTAAAGGAAGGGATTTTTTGCTGCTCTTCTATATATGAATGTTTTAACTAGGAACGTGACTGGCACTTTTTGATCTGCAGTTTGTTTAAAACATCTTGAAATCATGCCTGAAAAACTTGCTGTGAGATGTGGACTTGCAGGACTTAATGGTGAAATTGTGGACTGGCCAGAATACAGCCATGTATGTGGTTGTTGGGGCCTTTAAGCCCATGAGAAGAGGGAGCTGCACGTGGCAAAGTTGGGAAACTGCTGATTTTGTGCTTAGAAGACCTCATACTGTTTTCTGTGGGCGGCTCCTGCAATCGGTGCATCAGTTGTCCTAAACAGTACATAGTGTCAAGCGTGCCCTGAGACTTGTTGCCAGAGAACAAGTATAAGCGTTATCCAAACACCCTTCTCTCGTAATTATTTCAGTATGATGTATAATAGGAGGTACCTGTCATTCTCCTCAAACTCCATATATACATAGACTTGTATACATTCCAGAGAGCTTTATTTTCATATTTGGCCTCTATCTTCTGTTGCATCACAGAAAGTCCTCAGTGATTTTTAAAAAAGTAAGAGTAGTCCTCAGTTCAAACATGCATTTTCACTTTTGTATACCTGAAGGATCTCATTTCAGGATATAAGATTTCTTGTCTCGGGCTTCCTTTGTCCTTGTCATTGTTACAGGATGCAGTGCCATCTTACTGTAATAATAAAGCTGTGCTTTTACCTTGATTATAATGGAATAGTAAACTGAGAATTCCTCCATGTATGTTTTGCTAGTGCTGGGGTTTCTTAGAACTTTCAAAGCCATATCTGAAAATTCAAAATGTGATATTACAGAAGTGACAGACCCTGGTTCCGTCTTTTCTTTAAGCTGCATTCCTCTTACGTAAAAAGAAAAGTACAAATATTCTTCTTTTGTTGTCCTTTAAATAAATGTAGGCAGTTTTAACTTTTGTGATAAATTCTAAAATTTAGATTGCTGAAGTGAGTTTGTCTTTTTTATTGAATATATATTTCTTTTGGAGTTCCTATGGCAAAACTAATTTGTAATACTTAGACCTCTGAGTGGAGCCTGCTGTCCTTTGTGATATTAATTTTTTTCTCCCAGGCTGCCAAAATGGTTATCCAGGTGTCATCATGTCATGACATCTCCCATGCAGTTCCATCTCTGTAGGGACAGCAACCTTCAATATCAAATCAGCCTCTAGGCAGCACGTAGCCTTGTGCATTTTACATGCTGCAGAGTAACTGGTAGCCTCCTGTCTTATTCAAAGTTTCTCCAAAATGTTTGTGTTTTCTATTCATTAATTTAAGGCTAAATTCAGAAACTTTATATTATGTTTCTCAAAGCACAAATATTTGACAGTGACATACCTGTTGTTGAGAACTGGTCATTTTGAGAGACTTTCCAAGACCTTAGTAAATCATGTGGATTTAACGGGATTTACTGATATCTGAGATGTGTGTTGATTATAATTAGATTACATCTTCATTTTTCATACAGTTTTCATTACTTTTTCTTGTTACCATATTTTATTCAAGTGGCATGTCTGTTAGTAAGCTATCAAATAGTTGATTTTTCTGAAGAGCTGGAAGTTTAAAGTGTATGTGTGCTTTTTATTTTTCCATCCTAGTGACTTTTCAGTTTCAATTTTTGTTTCAGTATGTTCCTTTGTTGCAATTTGGTTGCCATTTTTTTAACATGTAGTAGACATGAAAGGAAGAAAAGCCTGAATAAAAGAGTTCTTAATATGTATAAAATGTAAACTTTGTTGATACTTATAAAAACAAATTTACCAATGCATGCATGCAATTCTGATTGCTACCGAAACATTTGTGACAGTCCAGTATATTTGGGATCTAGCAGGCTGCTTAAAATTATTTGATAATAATGCTGGGATTACATTTGGATAATTATAGGCAATTAGCCAAAGATCTTTAAGTAGTTTGCAAACATTACACAGTTTATAGTCTTTAATGAGGTAGTGATGTGTCTATGTGAGGTACCTGTAACTGTCTTATAAATGGGTATTTACACCAGTAAGAAAGCAGTGAGTGGACTTGCGTACTAATTTGCAATAAGCACTTCCAATCATTCAGTGTTACTACCTCCTGAGGTTAGGATAACTAGTAAGTTCAAAATTTTGGAATTCCAGTGATCTCCTACTGAAATCAGTGTTCCAGATTATGATCCATGTAGGGCATTTCAAAGACCTTAAAATGTTGAGAATAAAATGACCTCATAACACCATAATTTGAATCAATACTCTGGAGCATTTTTGTTGTGGCCCCAAGGAACTTAGATCTCCCCAGCTGCTGATTGACTGTGACTTCCATTGGAGTCCATCAGTAATGGCGTTGAGTCCTTCCAGCTGGATACTAAGCAGTATCACAAGATGCTCAAGTGTGTATTGGTATTTAGGCTGATGCCTCATGCCTTCTAGCAGAAGGACAAGAGGTGAGTGAAACAGGACAAGAACATGCATACCTAGGAAATACAGCCCACATTCTACAAGACCACACAGATAAAGATGTGTTTTACAGTCACTTTTTCAATCTCACAGGAAAAACCTTGGGGTAGGAAACTGAATAAAAATTTTGCCAATTCATATCATTCTGTGTTTCCTCTTTCTTTTGGCCACCCATGCATGCCAATCCTCCTTTTCTAAAGTATAGCTCCAAGAAAAACTGACTTTTGAAGACTTACTGTGGTTTGGAAATGCTGCTTTGTTTTCCCCAATGAAGCAGTGTTTGGACTGTGGTGTCTTTAAACAGTGTGGAGCTTTGTGGATTTTTTGAATCTTGTGTGAGCTGTTAAATCTGAGAGGCCCAGTGGCAGTGAGGATGTGGACATTCCTTCCCAAGAGCAAGTTTTACCTTTACAAATAGGAATGAAGCAGCTCCTCTTCTCCTCTGGTACTATCTTCCTAGTGCAACAGACTGACAGTGGAAAGAGTGCAAAACTATGTTGGAAACAGACCTGATTCTGGATTCTAATGGAATTGAAAGTGTGTGTGCGTAATTGTATGATGTTGTAACCCACTATTTTTGGGTTACAACAGTAATGTTGTCTGTCAACCCTAATGTTGTCTGTCAGTCAGCATTCTTGAGATTCTTCTGCTGAGAACTCTTCCAGAGTTTGATTATATGTTGTTGTTTAAAAACTAAAACCATTTTTTCAGGTTAGGATTTCTCTTATTTTGGTCCTTAGAGTGCCCTTTTTTCATTGACACCATTTTTAACTTCCACACAGAAATAACTTACTTTTTTGTGATATTTTCTTGATTTCTTTATTTTCTCTTCATGTTTTAGTAATTTATATTTAAACTTCTTATTATCCGTGTGCCAGTCAGCAATCTCACTGTTCATAGTTTAAAGCAGGAAGTGCAGTAAGCCCATCTGGGTTGACTTGTGAGTCATGAGTCACTACGTTGTCTGTCTTTTCAATCCAGTGCTTTCTAACTTGAGCGCATCTTCTATAATAATACCCAGTCTTGTTGAAAGACAAGATGTACAGAACCAACTGCTGTTCTTGTTAACTTCTGCCAGAGGTTAACCACTGTTACTATTAAAAATGTCTGCCTTATTCTTTGAATTTCCCTGGCTTCAGTTTCCAGTCATTGTTTTTTGTTATGTCTTTCTCTAGTTTCTTGAAGATACATGGCATTTTTCTTCCTGTGTAGGTACTTGTACATGTTAATCAGATACACTTTTTGTTCCTTCTTTTAGTAAACTAAATAAATTGATCATGTTCTACCACCAGGCATTTTGTCATGACCTCAAATAACTTGTGTGGTTCTTTTCTGCACCATTTTCAGTGTTTCACCATGGTTTGAAAAATAAAAATACCAGAATCAAATGTATTTTAGCATCTGTCTGTCTATGTCTGCATACAGGTAAAATTGCCCTTCCTTCTGCCCCCAATTCTTTCTACATACCTGTCTACATATGCAAAAATTGCATTAGTCCATTTTGCTCCTGCAGCATGCTAAGAAGTAATGTCCACTCTGACCCTTTAACCCTTTTCGTCAGGGAAAAAGTTGCCTTGATTCTAGTGTTTAACTCTGTAAGTTTGGGTGCCAGTCTGTTTTTTGTTCAAATGCACCTGATTTACTAAGCAGTCCAGTCATACAGACTTCAGTAAGCTCTGTATGACCTTATGGTCCTCAGTGTTTTTCATGTCTCCAGGCTTTGCGTCACTTGCAGTTTGCACTGACAACTTATATGTATTTCAGACTATTGATGAAAATTTCAGTGGCTTCAGGTCCAATATCAATTCTTACAGACAATTCTTACAGATTCCACTTACCACAGAATCACAGAATGCCTAAGCTTGAAAGGGACATCTAGAGATCATCCTGTCCAACACCCCCCACACCGAAGACGATCATCTCAAGCAGGTTGCTTGACAGGACCATCTTCAGGTGCATTTTGAGTATCTTTAGGAGTGGAGACTTCACCACCTGACTAGCCAACTTGTGTCGGTGCTTGGTCACCATCACAGTGAAAAAGTGTTTCTTGATGTTTAGAGGGAACCTCCAGTATTTTTTTGTGCCCATTGCCTCTGGTCCCGTCACTGAGCACTGGTGAAAGGAGTCTGGCTCCATCTTATTTACACCTTCCCTTCCGGTATTTGTACATATTGACGAGACCTCCTTGAGTCTTCTCTACGCTAAAGAGCCGCAGCTCTTTTAGCCTTTCCTCACGTAGGGGAGATGCTCCATCACCATCATGGTTCTTTGCAGAGCTCTACACAGTCTGCTCATGTCTCTCTTGTACTTTGGAGTCCAGAACTGGACCAGTTGTGACCTCAGTATTCCTGAGCAGAGGGGAAGAATCACCCTCATCAAAGTGTGTTCTTATAGACATTTTCATTTGACACAGAGAACAACTTACAAATTCTTTCAGCAGTCCTTTTGTATTTAACAGTATATTTTCCCTTATTTTTCTTACTGTTGTCATCCTCTCCATTTCGCTAGTGTTAGAAACACAAGTGGTCATCTGTCTGCTGTTCACAAGGTACTTAGACTCATCTTACAATGCTCTCTTGTTCTTTGAATTTTTGTTAAAATACATGTTTATGTGAAAGCTGTAAGAAACCAACATATGTTTGTACTTGTTCAGCATCATACTGTAACAATGACTACTGCTAAGCTTTGTGCTAGAAAATATATATGGTTATGTGCATTTAAGTTTAATATTCAGTCTTTAGGTCTATTACTTTTAGCTCAGTGCTCTCTACTTATACCTGCAGTTATACTATTGTAGGAATAGAAGATAATTTTGACGGTTTTTGAATATACGCTGAAGCTCTTAATGTGACACTTAAGGTGCTGCATGTTAAACACATAGCGAGAAATGGAAATTAATCTCAGTGTAGAGTGAAGTGGATATAGTTTTGTTGCTATTTAAATCATCATTTGACTTGTGAATTTTAATGTCTGTAATCCATTGCTCTGTTCTACTTGTAAGGATGCTGTAGGGCACAAGTTAGAATCCATTTGTATTGAGCTTAAAATTATCACTGTGACTTAGGACTTTGAAGGTGAAAGAAATTATTGAGACACAGAATCTACTCTCAGTCAGTCAATAGTGATTAATGTTTTATTGATAAAATTAATTTTTTTCAGCATGTGATGGAACATTCTGTTTCAAATTCTTTATGACCCTAGACTCGCAGTCAGTGATTGTATACTGCTGCTTCAAATTATGTTAGTTGCATTTGAGTGAAGTATTTTTTCTTGTTGTGTATCCTAAACCAATACATATTATCCCTGACTCTTGTTATGTGTTGCAGATGGCAGTTTTTGGATGAACTATCCTGTGTAGGTGTCCTTGAAGCTCTCTGTAGAGAGCTACAGAGGGAAATGTAGCTGAACTTATGTTTCTTGCCTTCATATGTTCACATGTTTGCTGAACTGAAACAGGTGTAAATTTGACATCAAGAAGGTCTTGTTTAGATTTGAAGAAAAAAGGGTAAAGAGATGCAAAGACTGATGGGCAGACTTGTTCAGAAGTAAAATCTAATATTGAATTCTATTTCTTTTTTCTCTAGATTCCCTCTGGCCAAAGATTCGTGTTCCCTTGAAAGTTGTTAGGACTGCAGAAAATAAACTTAGCAACCGCTTCTTCCCCTATGATGAGATTGAAACAGAAGCAGTGTTGGCTATTGATGATGATATCATTATGTTAACCTCAGATGAACTCCAGTTTGGCTATGAGGTAAGGGAACTGGATTTTTTCCTGTCTCTTAGGCTGTCCACTTCAACATTGAGTGTGTATATAAAGTGGAAGAACCACTGCACAGTCTACTGAAGCAGATTGTTCCACCTCTCTTTACCGTATTTCAGTGCTGACTGAAATATTTTTACAGAGGGTCTTTACTGTATGGAAGAACCTGCTAAGAGAAGGTTTTTGGTAACTGGCATAGTAATGCCAAGAGACTCCAGAAAATGTGTAATTTGTGCAGTCGATGCAGTCTGAAGACTGAACTGTGTTCTTTGTAACAGCTTCAAAAAGTTTTCAGACAAATCAGAGATGCTAGCCAAGTTAATGTTCTTGATGGACAAGACAAGTTTCAGAGATTAAGTGTTGGGAACAGAGAAGGCCTCTTGAGGACATGCCGGAGTAAGGTGGAGTGCAATGAAAAGAGGAACTGAAGAATGTCAAGGAGGGGACACATGGATCATATGCTTGAAATGGCAAAGCTTCAACAGCTGCTGTTGTAATGAGGGTATGGGCAAAAAGAAAGTTTGTCCAAATGAGTTACCCATGGCAATACAAATAGGTAACAGTCTCCATAGTAATTTGAGTTGTTTGTTAAAAATACATTTAAAGCAAGACTGTTGTCTTCCTTTCAAAACTGTGTTTCAAATTAGTTTTTGTCTTCCATTTTTGAGTATATGACACAATCAATAATCTGAATGTTTGTTATATGAGTGTACTTCAAACAAACATGCTATATATGTAAATAAATCATAAACGTTAGTAAATGTACTATTTTAAGAAAGATTTGAATTATTTAGTCACACCTGTATATGCAGTATCAAGAGCAACACAGCACTGGGCTCTCTATATGAGAGAGAGAACATGAAACTGTTACCTGAGTTGAGCGAAATTATGAAAACTACTTCTCTAAGGGGGAGAAACGAACTAAATTGATCTTGAGGTTAGCTCAGTTGGTTAGAGCCTGGTGCTAATAACACCAAGGTGGTGGGTTTGATCCCTGATGGGGCCATTCATTTAAGAGCTGGATTTGATGATCTTTGTGGGTCTCTTTCAACTCAGAATATTCTGTGATTCTGTAAATATGATAGTTGTCTCATTTGTAGTAATCTTTAGTGCAGTTGTTAATACAAGATATTTTTTTAAAACATGTTGGAAGTATTTATTTAACATGTATATGTATGTGGTAAAAGATGGCTCTTTCTCGCTCTCCAGTGGAAGAGACTGTTAACAGCTCTGTAACAAGTGTTTGGACTTCAGAAATATCTTGTGGTGCTGTAGGTATGCTGATGTAATAACAAAGATGTTAAGTAGTGGAGACAGAGGTTTAATCTATCATGTGTGTCTCGAGAAAGGAAATACTTTCCTTGCCAGGTTAAGAGTTGTGGGTTAATACATGAAGTGTGAAAGATGGAATGAAGAGAAGACAACTGAAGGAAGGGGTTTTTTGGCCACATATGCCTTCTCTATACTTTGTTGTCTACACTGAATGTTTTAAGCACCATACTGCAACAGCAGTGCAATCAAGTATTGGCAGTTCTGCAAGCTGACTTACTTTTGTCTGTATTGGGGCTTATAACTACTAGTTTTGAGGGTGATCTGATGGAATGAAAGATAGCAGATCAATAACGTGCATGCTGCATAAATCCTGGCTCCCTTTGCAGTTTGGTTTTCATTTTCATCAAGCTGTCTCAAAGTAAATAAAGTGACTTAAGTGTAAGTAGTGACTTACCTACGTCATCTAAGTGGCTGTGTAAGAAGTTCCAAATGAATCACTGGTACTGGCATAGCATTCTTGAAGGGCTTTGAAGCAGAGATTCAAACTGCAGCTGAATTCCAGCTATGTCAGCCAGAAGTTGTGAGAAGCAGAACCTTGGTGTTCATGTATCTGAACTGTTAATTTTAACACCCTCAATGAAGAGTATCTGTAACATGACATATATTAAGTCTGGTCACTCACACAGGGAAGGGTTATCCTCATGAAAAACAAAAATGAGGCAAAGAAAAGTTGACATGAATTCCCCTGTAGTCAGTGTGATTAGGTGGCAGTTGGGACTTGCAACTCTTCATTCTCTAGGATTAGGTCCAACAGGCTGTTGGACTGTGCTGGCTAATTTATTGGTGTTCTGTGGATGATGTGCCTTGGTTGCAGGGGCTGTCTGAGTAACAGTCCTTATATTCAGTGTGTGAATATAACTATTTGGACACGAGATTGTTTTGTCTGGCAGAGTGAAAACTATTGCTTTTGCAGTTTTTTGCATTTTAATATAAATCCTATTCCTTTTTGACTCTGGAAATTCAGCTTACTGACTGTCAATTGAAAATTAAAGTGCCTTATTGAGGAGATAGTTGATATAAACCTATGAGTATTTTGAATCCTTGTATTTTGAATTTGGTTCCTCCCCCCCCCCAAATAAATGAATAGACATGTCTTTGAATACAGAAGCACAGCAGATTATTTTATAAAGACACAATTTTTCTCATATAGGGGGTGGGTGATGTAATTCCTACTCTCTGGCACAGAAATCAGGGGTTGAAGATTGATCTTTCCTGGCCCTGAGTGTCTGTGACTTGCTTGACAGGCCTGAGCTGGCTCCCAGATGTTTAAATTGTCCTCAGTCTGTGATAATTTATTTATCTGTTTATGTGTGTTACCAGAAAAGTATCTCTCAAGCTCTTGACTCATTTGCAGGGGAATCCAGAGGGAGCAGTAGCAGCATATAATGTTACTAGAAAGTTTTCTTTTAAAAGTAGGTCTGCTTCTGCTTTGGTCATACGAAGGGCTGGAAACGTGACATTCAGTAATTTTCTTTTCTCCTCCTGACATCCTTGAAACTTTACATTTGAACATGTGGCAAAACCTCCCCCGTCACAGACTTGTCTGAATGTATAGAGCAAGCCTAAAAAAAAATCCAGAAAACTTTGATCTCTGTACACTTTCAGCCATAAAAAATTATAGTAACACTCAAAGTGTCAGACGTTTTTTACTTGTTAAAAGTGAACTATTATGGTACAGTGATTTATGACCTTGCATAAATCTATTGAAGCAAGCAGAAAAATAGTCCCTGTGTGCTGCTGTATTAAGGTAGCAGAAGAATACTCATGACATTCTGACTTTGAAAAAAGTATTTCTGTTAAGTTACATGATAAAATCATAGGCATGACTTGGGACACTGGAAAAAAACCTGTTACAGCTAGTGAGTATTTTTCTCACTAACCAATCTTTGTTGTTCAGAGACAGTGTCAGAGAGACCCAAGAAACAGAGCAAACATTTAGACTATGATAATCTGTAAAAAATTGAAGTAGCACTATTGGCCACCTCAGAAGTCTTTGGTGTTTGAATGCAAGACTGAAAGCAAGCATTGTAATGTTCCCACCTCTGTGTCTGAGCTGGCCTTGAAGCGAATGGCTTAGCATTTCTATCATCCTGAAAAGTGGGGATAACAATTTCCAAGTTCATGAAGATTTCTCATCACATGCTTATGCAGCAGTTTGTCCTTACAAAGATAAAGCATTTTTATTACAGCAATAATAGAAATAATCTAAATGGGGAATACTGCTCTGAGTCCATGTTCTTTTCTTTCATAAAAAGTACTGTTTGCACTGCTAGGTTTGCATTTTTTCTGTTGAAAACTTTTGGCCTTCCATTAGTAGGTGATCTTATTCTGTCTCAAAACTGTTTTTCAGTGCTTCATGTCTCTGGCATTCTTTGAGAAAATTACTCTCTGTTGAATTGCATTTTCACTAGGCTGAAATTGTCGTAAAGTTTGAAGGTCTTCTTCAGAGGAGTTCTTCCATACCCATTTTGACAGTTAGAAGTTTAGTTTTCAATATTCCTTTGTGAGGAATACCGTATCTCTGCTGAGCAGAAGAATTATCCACTGCTGACCACATTCAAAGCTCTTCTTCAAATTGATGTTTTACAAATTGTGTGCATGTGAAGCATTGCTTATCTTTTAATGGATTGTGTGTTTACATTTTGCTTTCTTTTTTCAGCAATGGCACAAGCCATTCCTTTGAGGACTGGGGGAGAATTAAGAGTGGATGGGGCTCTGGAAGGCAGAAGGAGTACAGATGGGTTGGGTTTTCTTTCATTTATAGGAGATAGTCAGTGTTTCATTCTTAAAATGTTGCCATGGCAGCTTTGGAAATGCTGACTATTTTTCTGTTTGTTAAATTGCTGAAGTTGCATGTGACTTATTATAGTCTAGTAAATTTAATGCATAAAAGTTTGAGAATGTTTGTAGAAGGAAATGTTTCTCTCTCCTGGCTACTTGCAGAATGAGCTGATCTGATAGCACAGCAAAATAGCACAGAATAGTTGAAACTGTGAGGCAGAAAGAGCTCTGGAGAGGTGAGACTTGAGGGTGTTTATGTCTGTGCTGTTTATGTCACTTGGGGAACTCAACTTGGAAACAAAATTACTATAATTTTCTCTTGGTTTTCCTTACAAGACTTTAGTAAAACTACTAAGTCAGAACTTCTATTTGACGTTTCATCTGGGAGTTGCTTTGTCCAAAAATATTTATCTTCAGGGTTGACTAGCAGAGTCTTTGGAATGACTTGTCTGCAAAGAAGCATGCCTCCTCTTTACTTGGCAATATGTTTTTCCTTGGAAGTGTCCCTTACCAGTGTTAAATCAGGCTGTCCTTCTTAGTCTGTGAAAGCTAATAAGATTGCTGGCTAAAATGGAGTGTATTCCTAACAGACTAATAAATTACAGACAGCCATCAAACAAGAAAATGGACGGTAGTACAAAATAGAGAGTAGTATAAGAATCATTACCACTATTTTTATTCTGAAAGCTTCCTTATAAGCAGCAGCTATATATATTAATTTTGGCACAAAGCATATGTATGGAGTTGGGCAATGAGCTGGATGGAGGTACTGGGAGCCTTTCCAGGAATTACCATTGAATGAGTTAGTGATGAACATTATGAAAAAGCCAAGCTTTCCGCTGACTTTGAAAGCATTACTTTTAAAAGGAATCTTTGTTTAAAACACAGGGGTTATTTTTTAGATGCGTTGAACTGACAATTTTCAGAGGCCAGAATCAGGGTAGGGTTGAGATTTAGAGTAATACAAAGAAATCTGAGTAATGTGCATTATAGTTGGCTTTTATTTTATGTCATTTGGACTCTTGAAGATGACACCAAGGGCAAAAACTAGAAGGGATATGAATCTAGGGTTCTGTGTTGAGAAGGCACTGAAGCCCCTTGGGAAGCAGTAGCTGACTTCAGTCTTTCTTGCAGCTACTGTTAATATGCATGCCATGTCCTCTACAAGAATTCTTAGCCTGGTATGGTGCAGATCTGTAGTGTTCTGTTAAATCCTTCATTGAGCCTCAGTAGCTTATGTGGTCCTGCTTTCCAACAGCTGGGAGATAGACATCTTTATATTCAGGTTTAAAATTGAATCATTAGTTTTTTGAGTCTGCTGGAGAGTGAGGAATAAAATGTTGAGTGTCACGCATTTAGTTTTGTGTTCTTTTTTAATGATTTTTACATCATGTCAAAATAGATACCTCAAGCCCTCACTGGCTTGCGTTACAAAAATCTGTATTGCTTTAATTAGCTGATGGCACCAACTTGTAAGTCGTATGAATTCTCTTCCTTCAGTTCCAAATTATCTCTGCTTTCAAGAACGCTCTGTGTTGGAGCATTATCATTTCTAAATAGTATCCCAGTACTTGTGCCCTACAACTGTCTGGAAAGATTGATTTCTGGATAAAATACAAGTCAAGGAGTTAGAAGATCTGGTTCCCATTCTTGTTTCCTGTATGATTTTTGGCAGGTTTCCTCATCTGGATGTTTGAAATAATAACTGCTCTCATCATGGGATTCTGAAGCTGTACTAACTGACAGCAATAAAATGTGTTGAGATGTATAGCTGAAAAGGTATATAGTAATGCAAAATCACAGAAGTGTAGATGCAGAAGCAGTAACTTAAAGCTGATTGTTTTATCATATTTACTTTGACAAAATGCTTGCTTAGAATCCTTATAGTCCTGGCCCCCCAATTAGAGTGCTCTGACACATAAAAAGTGCCCAAAGTGAACTGCTGATGAGCTGAGGTTTGCTGGATGGTGAAATTCCAGATAATACTTTCTTTACTGTGCATTCAGCTGTAGAATTCCCTTGCTTTTTGTACAGAGAGAAGAGGTTGGCTAGTGGGATTTTTGAGATACTTTGTTCTTGTGGTTGATATTGTATACACAATGAAGTTTGTATATGTGTTTGTTTATACACTACCAACCTAAAACAGAAGCTCTTGTAACCAACTGTATGTTGGAGAGTCAAGACTCATACTCTTCCAATAAACCTAGGAGCTATTTGGATTATGGGCAAATTTTGAATAATTTGTCTGCAAATAATATAGATAAATACTAACTTCATTATTGATCAGGCAAGAGAAAAACTGTGTTCAGCAAGCAAATAGCTTTCATATCACTCTAAATAATTACAATCCTTTCTCCCTTTTTTCCTGATGCAACAATTGTCCACTATTTAATGCGGCCAGCAGTGTGGAGAACTGGGGTTGTGTTAATGATGCCCTTCTCCTTGTTCTTGTCTACTGTATTTGATCCTGTAGTCAGCTACAAAATAATGTATGGAGTGACAAGGATGGTATCTTGATTGTATCCAGCTGTCTGGAACAAGTCAAGGGCAAAGAGGCCTTCTATGTAGCAGTAGATCCATCCAAGCACCCACTAAAGAATACCAGAAATATTAAAATATAAGCCTTTTTTAAGCCTGTTCCTGTCAAAGGAAACAGGTTGGTTAGATCCAAAGCCAGCTGTGAAAGTAGTTAGATTGTAGCCATATCTTCTGAAGTTAGCATCAAAAGTTTCACTTTAATCGTTCTTGGGTTTATTTAGGGTTAAAATCTTTTTGAATGGTCATTTGTATTTCTCTGTAACAATTATTTTATTATTGCATTAGTGGCCTTTTCCGTTGAGACGTGGCTTCTCCGAGTTTTGAATAGTTCTTCCACAGCAAGCTTTTGCTTTTTTGTACTTCTTCCAGGCAACTTTTTATCCCAAGAATTTGGACTTAGAAGAATTTAAGTGATCTTTACACCACTGTAACTCTACCCTTCCTAAGCAGATGTGTTGCATTCCCACATTTGCATTTGCTTCCACTGCAGGCCTGGTTAGTAGTGTGTCACATCTTTTTCTCTTCAGGTTTGGCGTGAGTTCCCTGACAGATTGGTCGGATATCCAGGTCGCCTGCACCTTTGGGACCATGAGATGAACAAATGGAAATACGAATCAGAATGGACCAATGAAGTCTCAATGGTGCTCACTGGGGCAGCCTTTTATCACAAGGTAATATACAACTTGTACTGTTCTAATGTACAATGTGAACCTTTAAAAAAGAGCTGTATGTGTGTCTGTCATTGTTTCATGTGGTGCCACGATTATGGTTTTTTACAACAATCAGAGAACTGATTGCAAATGTTCCCTAAATGTCTTTCAGTTGCTGCGAAAATAACTGTTTTGTCCCTGTGTAAGTAACCATTTTTACTTTCATAAACTTACAGAACTCTTGCCAGTTTGCATGAACTGAAAGTACATAACAAATTTTGCAGTGAATGTAGCTTTGTAGCTAGCAGTTTAAGAGAAGAAAATCAATTATAAAGAAATTTGTGTGCTGGTCAGGAAAGGAGTAATTATGTAATTAAGACCCAAAAATTATTTTCTATCTGCTGAAGTAGTCCTTCCCTGAAGGTGATATCACAGCAGTATGACTTAGCTGCCCGCTGTTCCATGACTGAAATATTCAGTCTTGCAGTTACTATATCTGTATATAAAATGATCTTCTTTCTCTCTCCCTCTATCATGCAGTATTTCAACTATCTTTACACCTACAAAATGCCTGGAGACATCAAGAACTGGGTGGATGCTCATATGAATTGTGAAGATATTGCCATGAATTTTCTAGTAGCAAATGTCACTGGCAAATCAGTCATTAAGGTGGGACTTTTCTGCTTTTAGCTTTACAGAATTTAAAAACATGACGTACATACACACATAAATTCTTTTCATAGGCTTCAATATATTACTTAATCTTCCTTTTTCTCTCATTTTCCCCCAGTATGGTATCTTGTTCTGCTTCCATGGTAGAAAAGCCCTTTTAGTAAAACTTTTACGCTAACCTGGAAACAGAGGCTTGTTTTTTTACTTGTTGTTTCTGGTGGTTATTTTAGCCATTTAGATGAGATATGAAAAAGATAATTTAAATGACAGCTGTACATATGTGGGTGTGTATATGTACATGCCCACATACATATATTTTAACTATTTGAGAGTGCTAGAGGAAAGAAATTGCCAACTGTCCACAGCTCGCTCTATCATAGGCTGACAACAGCTGATTTATAGGAATGTTAATTACAAGAACGTTAATTGCAAGATCAGCTTTAAATGAACTTTTTATCCCTGAATTAATTTCCTGACATGTTTCGACACGTTTTCAGGTCTAGACATTCACTCTGTACATTCATTTCAAAGTGTGTCAACTTGGAATGAGATTTAGAGGCCACCAGGCGTTACTTCAATTAGCAGGGTCCGTTTTCCCATCTGTCCATCATCATTTACTGGGACTGGTGGCTGCATTTCCTAGAAAAGTCTTTAGAAGATAAAGTGTGTATTTTTTCTAGAGAAGTTTTTGAGCTGTATGAGGGCACAGCAGAGTAATTTGGCACCTCTGTGTGATTCGGAGAGTCTTGCAGGGTTTGCCAGTCAGCTATTAACTGGAGTGAGCAAAAGAGCGTCTGTTGGATTAACGTTACGGTGAAGTATGGGAAGCTATATTTCATCGCTGTTATGGCTGCAAGAACAAATGGTGTTTATACAGGGACCTTGGCAGTGAGAAAACAGTCATTAAACAGGAATTAAGGAGCTTGTCATCGCCACTTCTTTTCAGTTACAGAAGGAAAAAACCCTCCAAGCCGTTTTTATTGGGCCCCTGTGAATTTTGCAGTCAGCCGGGCCAGATGGAGCTGAATGGAGGAATGGAATGGCTTTTTTCTTTTTTTTTGTATACCCCCCCTCTTTTTGAGACAGCTCAGCTTACACTGCAGGCATGTTCAGAGGTATTGCACTGCTCTCTGTGCAAGGAGATTAATGTCCCTGCTGTTGATATTTGATAATATCTGGCGTGCCTTTCTTCAGGTGACCCCACGAAAGAAGTTCAAATGTCCAGAATGCACAGCAATTGATGGGTTATCACTGGACCAGACACACATGGTGGAAAGGTGAGTGACCACTCTTTTTCTCTGATTGCCTTGTTCTGATCCCTAAAATCTTATCCTGTGTCTCATTAAAGTAGGATCAAAACTGCTCACTCACTGTGTTTCTGTAAATTACTGATTTTGAAAAAACGTTGCATGGATTTGATCAGAATAAGTCATTCCTACAATGGGTGATATGTCACTGAAAAGTGGACAACTACAAAAAGGAACTTTAGAACAGCACAATTTTTAGCAGCTCTTCTGTAAAGCTTATAGGATACATAGATGAAATTCAGGCTCTTGGCAGTACTTCCAGTAATGCCACATTTCTGTTTACTATGGAATATCGACTGTACTAGATATGATTTTTTTTTTTTTTTAACCAGAGAGCAGCAATATCATTTTAAGTGATATTTGTAAATTGTCTTTCCTGCAAGGATTGTGAAGCCCATTGCTTCCACTATGAAGGGCATTTGCCTGCATGATTGTAGGTGGCTTTTTTTAACAATGGCAACAGTTTTATATTTTTGTGAGAATTTAGTTATGAAATGAGGTGTGCATTTGGAAAGGCAGTGACTGTTTAGACTGAAATACTGGAATTTTTTAAGTATGAGGCATTCCCTGCTTTACAGCAAAAGGGCTTCCCAACCTTGACCAAGACACAAAACTCTGCCTTGGCTTCTGAATGTGTAAAATAAGGGACAGTTTCTTCACTTTTGCAAAGCTATTCAACACTGATGTTTGAAATGGGCTATCTGACAGTAACTCTATATACTAGTTATTAGGTGGCATTAACCTGAGATCTAGGATTGACAGAGGCATTTCACTTTAGGCTTCTTGGGCTGTTGCATCTCTCCTGCAGACTTTAGGAAAAATATTTGCAGCCATAGAATTGATGGTGTAGATAAGCAGGGGCATAATGCTGGAAGAGACCACCAGAAGAAAGAGATGATTGTACTTGAGGATCTTAAAGGTCTTTTCCAACCTTGATGAATTTATGATTCTACGAGGTGACCAAAAAAAAATCAGACCTGCATTTAAAATGGGCCATTTCAGATTTGCACCAAGAGGCAGAAAATGGTTATCTTACTAGTTATATTAGAATATTAACATATATTAGAATATTAACAGTGAGCTTTTTTCTGTCCTTCTCCGCAGAACTTGGCAAATGTAAAGTGTTATATGGGCTTTAATATGACGCTGGACTTAAAAAAAGGAGTATGCAAGTCAGAAGTAAAACATACCCTATTA
The DNA here is from genome assembly GCA_035221455.1 of Xenops minutus. Classification (NCBI taxonomy): domain Eukaryota; kingdom Metazoa; phylum Chordata; class Aves; order Passeriformes; family Furnariidae; genus Xenops; species Xenops minutus. The sequence goes on from JAWWEE010000158.1 coordinate 21,989,804, forward strand.
TGATGGCAACAATTACTCTGCAGAAAAATACTTAAGGAAAGGGCTAGAAGTTTTGTAGATCTTAAGTGTTAGCTAAAGGGAAAGCACAAGAGGTTCCCCTGTGTCTGGCAATTCTGCACTGGTTTACAGGATGGACTACCCGAAGCCAGTTAAGCTTTCCTATGATCATACAAGTAGCATTACAGCAACATGTAGGAATTCTGGTCATGAACTACGTTCTCATTAAAGTAAACACTATAAAAACAGAAGATGAAAAAGTACTTTTTTCTCTGAGTGCATTATGATGCAGGGTAAAGGTCATGTTTCCATGTCTATAGCAGTTCTTGTATCCTCAGAGTAAAGTGTCATTGACAGTTTATTGAGAACATGTTTAAATTGTTGCTTTGCTTCTCTGTAGTTTCCTAAAGTGGAGAATACTGTATTGTGGGCAATGTTAGACTGACTGCAAATCCACATGCTTTTATTTGCCCAGCCAAAGAAGTATATGCTGAGAGAGAGTCTGAGCACAGGAGAAAATCTGGAGAGATACAGTTTGGGTATACTCAGTCTTTAGTCTGAAAATCCTTAATATCATCCTGAAACTGCTTATTCTCTACCTTCAGTATAAGGGAGTTACTTGAAAATCTGAAAAGGTTTATTTTTTTGAATCTTCTAAGCTAGATATTAAATGGATAATAAATTATAAGTGCTGGAACAAATTTTCCTAAATTATCAATGAGTAAGGCTCTCATATATATATACACACACACACACTAGCTATTTTCAGGGTCAGGAGAGAAGCTGAATGAAAAAAAAATGCATGCATCAGGGAATCCTTGTCATATTCTAAAAGAGTAACTTTGTACTGATAACTCTACAGTGTGGAGTATCGAGAACAATATCTGAGGTGTCAGGCAAAAAGCCATTATAAGCTTCACTTGCAGCTTCCCAAAGTGCCTGACTCTTTGTGTTTTAGCATTCAGAAATAGCAAGCAGGTAGTTTGAACTAATTACTTGCCCATATATCCAGGGATTGGCCTACTGTTTGTGAAACAAACAGTTTATCAGGTTTGCTATGTACATGCACAACATTTAGTGAGAGGTTTCTGGTTCAGAAATAGCAAAGATGCCCAGCAACTGCCTGATGGTTTTGTAAGTGGAAAAGGTTTGATAAGTCTGGCCAGGAAAGACATGTAACTAATGAGTTCTGTCGAGCCCTTTGGCACATTCAGCAGAGACAAAGGAAAGATGGTACAGTTGAAGTCTTGTCTCTTATTAAGAGGTTATTTTTTTTTTTCTTTTTAGCAATACAGTGAATCACAGGAAAGCCAACACTGCTGTTCTTCCTGCTGTGTAATTTATCTGAGATAAATAAAAGGTTTCACTTCCCAAGGTTATCAAACTTCATCATTAAAATACATTAAATGCAGAAAGCTTTGAACCAAGAATCCCCTTCTTGGCCTAGGTTAGCTTTTACATCAGGTCACAGAAGAAGCTGTAGAAAGATCTCATAATCCCTGTATTTAGAGGTGTTATTTAAGTAGCAACAAGCTTTCTCCCTTTAGCATCTTTGCATCTGGCTCTCAAAAATGGAGAACTCTGTGAAATGCAGTCTGGAAGGCACAGCAAAGGGCTAAGCTGCTTCTGCAGCAACATTAACAGCAACATTTTATTTAGGACATTTAAGTATTTGTTAAGAGTCAAAATAGGAAGCCATTCCCTTAAGAGGCAAACTGACCAGGTAACAGTTGGCCGAAGTTTAGAGGTACAGAGTTACCCTGCCAAAAAGTTACTTGGATTATAACAGTGAGGAAATTGATTGAGAGACCTGAACAAACACCAAGTTCATCTGGTCACCCAGGGGCAATGGGGGTCTCAGTTTCTAAGTTCACATAATCTTCATTTCTTGTTGAACTGAGCACAATTGCATGGTGGCAGCAGAGCAGGGAAAAACAGAATAATTCTTGGAAGCGAACATGCCTCTGTTAGTATGAATTTGCAAAACTATTGACACAGCCAAGAAGAACACCTTTCCTCCATATTGAGATGACATGTTACATTCTCTTTGCTACCTAGCTTTCAATATTTAATGTTCTGGATATCCTTTCTGGTTTATATTTTCCAAAAGAGGCAAAGACTTCGGAATTCAAGTGTTTTAGTTCAGTGCAGGAGATGAAATTTTTGGAAAGAGGTGCCTTTCTTTCAAACACAATTTGTCGCTTGCATATGTCATTTCTTTCTCTGAAAAAATCTTATTTCTGATCTTTGAATTTGATATTGATTTCCTGAGGACTAACTTTTCTGGTTCAGCCAGAGTGTTTAGAACATACTAATTTTTCATTTTTTTCATTTCTTGAACAATGAAATGGTTTCTAGGTCGTTAAAGATATTGTACTGGTATGCTTGAATGGACTTGCCATGAAAATAAGATTGACTGTAGAAGGATTCCGTCTTGATATTTTCTCATAAGACCCCATCTTTGATTTGGGAGTATAACCTCTGGAGGGAAGAGGTCAATTTTGTCTCTGCTATCCATTTAGTTTTGTCTTTTGCTCTGAGGGTGCCGCTTAGTTCCGGTTGTGACAATGGCTGGTCTGATGTGGACACCTGCCTACCAGGCAACAGGCTGAGATAACTAATTCATTTCACACTGGCCACCAGGCAGCTGTTACATTACAATGTCTTTCAGTCATTACTGGCAAAGGCAGGATTTGAACCAGTAGACTAGAAGTATTCTTGTATTCCAGAAACCAGTGAGGGCCAGCAGCTGTGCAAACGTCTCACATGCACATCTCCCAGTGCATCTACCTCCTTGCTGTGAAGTTTTTGGTTTTCCTGCCATGGGAGTTCTCCAATACACACATCATGAATTAGTTAGCTGCATTTCTCAAAAGTAACAGATGATTTGAAAGTCTAACCTTATCTAAAAATCAGATTTGTTCAAGGTATCTCAATGTTGGGCATCTCCTGGAGGCAACAGAAACTGCTTAATGTTCCTGGAGAAACACAGTTACTGCTTTCCATGTTACTGTGACCTCTCAGTGCCCAGTGGCCCAAATCACCTCGTTATTGCAGAAATTGAACAGCTTCCTGGGTCTTCACTTCAGTCCTCACCAGTGGCTCCTTTGCTGTTTCAGATCTGTGCTACCCTGGAGCAAATAGTGCTTGTGACAGGTGTAGAGGTTGCTTCCTACTGTACACAGTTTCCTCTTAACACTCTGAATTCCTTTTCTTTTGTTTCTGGTTTCAATGATTTGAATCTGAAGGTAGGAAGAAGTATGAGGGAATGGGAAGGTATCAGAAAGTGGAGCATCTGCATTTTCCTATAAAAATATATTATTCAAGTATCACCACATATGAAGTAGTTTTTTGACACTTTTCTCAGGCCAGAAAATGGCCTGAAATGTAACCATTATAGCTTGAAACAGTTATGTAGACTGAAGAATTAATTTTGAAAACCAGTTTTGCTGTCCCATCTACTTCAAAGAGTGTTTGGGGCAGTGCTGGGCAGTCCCCATCACAAAACTGTCACACTCACTTGGTGTGATTGACCAGGTCTGATGAGGAAAATTATCCTGGAGCCATAGTGACCCCCCTAACCCTCTGAAGGGGTCAGGAGAGGGTGCAGTGGTTGGAGAGCAAGAGACCTGCTCTGAGGCTGCCTGCAGCACATCACTCTCTGGAGCTGAGTCAAAGTACTTATTTCGTTTTTGTTATCACTTTTGAATGGCAAAAGAAATGTGACTTGTTTTCTTGTCTCTGTTATGTGTAGGGAACTGTTGTCATGGTTTTTGGTATCTGAAGTTCTTAAAAACTGTTTTATGTAGTAGGCAGCAAATGTTAGCTGAGCACTGGCTGAGGTGAGATGAGCCAAGTTTTCTCTGCTTTGCATCCACAGGTACTGTGGCCTTCAGTGAAAGAGTTAAAGGAGCAATGTAAGGTTAAACATCTGTTTGCTTGCTTTTTGAAGCACATGGCTGTTCCCTCCCACATTACTGACATCTGAGATTATTAAAACTGAATAATCAATGGTTCAATCTTTTTTGTGCTAATGTGATGTCTTATTGCTTAATATATCATTATCAAACAAGGAAAATAAACTAGTTAGTTGGTTTCATTTTATAGTTTTAATTCAGCTTCACCTTTAAGTTACAGTACAATCAGCTGTGCCTATTCTCTGAGACATGTTTATTTTTTTGGGAAAAGAAAGAGCTTCTGAAGAAGCCTGAAAAAACCCAGACTTTTTTTTTTTTAAGACCTCAGTTTTCACAAAGCCATGGTTTTTGCAAAACCATCATTATAAACCAAATTGACCCAATAGTGGCCCTTTAAGAGACATGTTGGCAGTTAATCTGTTCTGGTTTACAGCATGTACATTGCTTTAAGAATGACTGGAATTCTAGGGGGAGGGAGAAGGCAAGCTCTGACCTCCGTGTGCACATGTGCTGCTGCCAGCATCCCCTTGCTCATCTCTATGATTAAATGGATAAATCAAAGAACACCAGCTTCTTTTCAGTTCTCTCTGTAGTGAGGCTTTCTTTTTATTTATTAATAGACAGCATGGCTGAAATACTTCCAAACACAAGACGGTAGGTTTCTACCAGTTATTTTGGTGTGTGAGCTGGTAGCCAGCCCAGTTGTTGGGGTTCTTAATTATACTGCTTTCCTTTTCACCAGATCTGAATGCATCAATAAGTTTGCCTCTGTCTTTGGGACCATGCCTCTAAAAGTGGTGGAGCACCGTGCTGACCCCGTCCTGTACAAAGATGACTTTCCTGAGAAACTGAAGAGCTTTCCCAATATTGGCAGCTTGTGAAGGCAGCTGTGAGACAAACCTGAGTGATGAAAATGACAGCTGAAAAGGTGCTATGAGGAATATAAGAAGCCAAAGACAAAAGACAAAATATAAGAAGCCTGAAGACAAAAATCCTTAGAAAGTGCGTTGCATCTGAAAGAGATGGTAATTAATGTTGTATTCTGGTATGTTGTCTTTCTTTTAAATTGCACAAAGGTAGCTGAACAACTGTTTCTCTGTTGCTCACAGAGGATTGAATCTATTCATGGGTTCTCCCAAAATTGTCAAACACACACTTTTGTCCAAAGGAGGCTATGCACTTGGAAGAATAACACAGAATCTTGCTCTCTGTGGTCTGACTGGCATGACTGACCTCTTCTATCAAATGTGGTGCAGCTCTCTGGTTAGTAAGCATCCATCCCTTCAAAGCAACTGTCTACAATGTAGAGCTGCTCTCTTTTGGGAAGAGCTTATTGCCTGTGGGGCTGGTGGGCCTCTGCCTTTTGAGCTTTAACTGCTGACTTGAGGAACTGTGTAACACACATTTTTTGTCTCTCCATTGTGAGACCAATGTTTATTTTTTTACAACATCATTAACAAAAATCTGTCTGTTGTCATATAGTTTAAAGGGCAAAGCATTCTATGGTACTTAAATTATTTTGATGAACATTGGAACACAGCAGCTGGGAGGACAGTCTCCTTCAAAGGAGAGACCTGCAGGACATAACTGCAATTGCTGCACCTCCTGCGTAAATCTCAGGTTTTCTGCTGCAGCATCTGTGCAAGACACACTGACTCTGTGTCAAAATTAGTTGTATTATGCAAAAAATGGTGTATCTGTAGTCTTAAATTTTTTATTTTCATTATCAGGTTACAGTTTTACACTGTAGCCACCCATAGGGATGAAGTATGAAGTAAGTTTTTCAGATATGAATCCTCTTCAGCAAGCAGCATGTTGTTGTACTAATTTGTAAAACACTTAAATTTACAGAAATTCCCAGTTACAGCTTCAATGTGCAGGGATATGTGTATGTACAAGACACTATTAATGCACACTTACCAACTTGTGTAAGTTACTTTTGCTGGAAAAACTGATGTGTTATTACTTGTAATTTAAGGAACCCATTGCCACAGGGTGCCACTGAAACACAGCTTAGGAAGGCTTTTGGAGAAGATTAACATTTCTTAGGAGCATTTGAATTGTTTTTCAATACTGAAATTAATCTGAATGAGAAAACTATATTGAACAAAATTAGAAATAAAGTTGCCTGGACTGTTACTCTTGTATATTAAAGAGGATCCCAACTTGGGCTGAGAAAGGAATCTCTTATCTACCTCCACTGATGTTTGTTACCAGATAAGGGTGATTCCACTGTCTCTTGAAACCTCCATTGCTGCCAGTTACACATCCTACTCGATGGGCTGTTTTTCTGTTACATTGCAAGCAACCTTATTCCACAGATTTGCCAAACCCCAAACAATAGGACAAGTGTTAGACATCACGGTTCACCCCCTCTCTTAAGCTGGATACGCAGCAATGACAGAAACCAAATGAAAGTCAGGCTAGAAACAGGAAACATCTGCTCCTATTTGTCTCACCCCCACTAAGACTTATCTTATTGCCCACTACAGTGGATGTGCTGTGAATGAAAATCATATTGGAACAATAGCTCTGAGGGGATGCTTCACTTCATAACCTCCCTGGGATGCGCCTGTAAACTGTGTCGTCAGACTCTCTGGGAACGTTTAATTACTAGTAACTGTTTTTCACTGCAGTCTTTGTTTCATGCCTGAGTTGCTATGGGAGAGAGGGTATTGGGAGCTGAGAGGATAGCTGTTGCAATGACAAATGCTGTCTCCACAGAGGGTATCACAAGATAGAGGAAGGTTTGTTGCTCATTATTTCTCTTTTGCATCCTCTCAGGTTCGTTCACATGAACTTTCTTACTGAATCTTCCTTTTGATTTATGTCCTGGTGCTTGAGTATCAGGAGATAACAGCATTTTCCCTTGAGATGTTTATTTTAAAAGGGTAGCTGTGAGAGTGCAGTAGTCACTTCAGTTTTGGCTCTCCTTTTGGGGCGGGTCTCAGCTTGGCAGGCTGTAGCAGTTTAACTGAGTTACAACATCTTATGTAGTTGCGAAGCTGCTGTGTTTTCTTGCGTCTTTCTCAGTAAGCCAGTAAAAAATTTGTGTTTTGCACAGAGTCTTAAAAGACTCGAAAGATTTGAACTAGGTGGTTGCATATTTTTAGATGTGGACAGCCAAACCAGCCCTGCTAGTCTCAGGTCAGTAAAAAGGCAACAGGTCCTTGTCTCTGCATCCAAAAGCATGAGTGGTTTCCCCTTGCACAAAATGTCCAGTGACCGCTAACAGTCATGTTTTATCCTTTGGCTTCTTATAGGGCTAGCTCATTTACATGGCAATTCATCTCTGTTTTGTGCCATGGAGAAAACTGGGCAATTTACTGTAAAAAACTGTAAAATTCCCTACTTCCCCGTTTGCATTTATGATTGTCATGTTCTTGATGGAAAATCTGTAAAGGTAAGATGTACCTGTGTGTCTGATCTGGAATGGGTTTGTTGTCAATCTTTAAGATAAATTTTAACTTTTCATTGTATATATGATATTAAAAAAGCTTAATAATTGTTTATTAAAAAGTAAATCCAAGGAGCGTTTGTTGTTTTTCACTTCTGGAGTGGCAAAAGGAAACGTGAATAAATTTAGAAGGGGAATTGCAGTGACAGGCTGTTTTACTACATAAATCTGTGTTAAACTTGAATAACCATTATGCAGTTTGTAAAGATCTTTCGATATTTTGTCTTTCCCATAACTGGAGTTTGATGGTTGTCTTTGAAGCAGAAGTCTGCTCTATATGATTTCATCCCAGTCACTTTTTTTGGGAGAGTAGCTGTTACCCTAATTTTCTGCCAACATCTGACAACAGCATTTATCTTGGAGAAATAGGGAACAGATCCTTTCTCTTTTTGCAAAGAGATACAGCAGATGTTAAAGGGTAGTGCTTTTGAGAAGCTAAAGCTGAGTTACTGAGATTGTGGAATCCAGTGTGGTGACAGCTCTTTGTTCCCAGAAGTGCTGCAGCACCGAGAAAAAGGGGCAGTCTATGTGCATGGCACACCTTGCTACTTGAGCATAACAAGGGGAAGATGTGCTGCAGTGCTTCCCTGCCAGTCATGGTGAGTCTTAAGGATACATTTTTAGCACCACCAATTCTCTCTACAATGCATTGAGTCTTTTCTTCCTCACAGCTCCACTGTCTTATTAGAGGACAAGCCAACTTAGTTCCTAATGTTCTGAATTACTCTCTCCTGCCATCTCCAGCTCATGCTCTTGAACTTCCTGCCATCCATCATGCTTTTGCTGGTGCTGTTCAAACGTGCTTTATTCTGGCAACAAGTTTCTCTCGGTTAATTATCAGTTCAAGGGCCCTTTAAACTCAAGGGTCTTGGAGACAGATATCAAAATAATTGTGAAGAGGAGTGTAAGAGATGCTTAGTACTTCTGATTAATTTTGCTTTTAAGCTGTTTTGTTGAGTGTTGAGCACTAGAAAAATGCTATACTGAGACACATGAAATTGGATTTAGGTGGGCAATTTTAATATTAAAAATACCTCCAAGATTTGTCCTGAATTCCCTCCATAATGAATATCTGATACCCTGGGTACTTCTCACAAGCAGAGCATCTTTTGATCAGAAAAGATCTCAGAATGATTAACAGGTACTGCATAAATCTTGTGTCCAGCCCATATACATGTAAGCTGCTCTCGTAACAGGGCCAAAGCATGATGCAGGAGAGAAAAACTAAAATTGACAGTGCTGAGAAAATAGATTTTAAATGCCCTAGCCAGCAACTGGACAGAGTGAGTATGGATTTTTTTCATTTGTCTTTTTGAAAATCTACGTACTTAAATGTTACTAGGACTGCTGCAAAACAAGTTCTTTTGTAAACTGAAATGTAAACTATGGGTAGTTCTTATAGTCATGAACAGTCTTGTCCGTGTACTTGAACCAAAAAAAAAAACGAAAAACATTCTGCAAAACGTTCTGTGTTGTATTCAATTTATGCTAGAAAATGAGCATCCAGTTGATCCAATTGCTAACTTCAGTGTGATCCTGAAGAGTTGGGAAGAGCAGAGCAAATCCTATGCAAGTATTTTACCTATATTGTCTTTTCATTTTAAGTCCTAGGCTGGGAAAAAAATAAGTCAAAAACTGCCAGAAAACTCTGAACACAATACTCTATAAGATCTGAAAGTTGTCCCATGAGTAGGTGGTCATTTCAAACCTCTTCCTAACATTGGTATGTGATAGAGGGAGCATTTGCTTAGCAGAAAAATAATTTAGAACACTTTTGCTTTACTCTTGGGTCATGGGTCCTTAAGTTTTATCTCATGCTGTTAGGAGTGCATGTAGGATGGTGTAAGTTTTTTTTATGATGCCTGCTGCTGCTGTGTCCAAGTGCAAGAAATTGAGTTTCATAGTCCTCCTGTGTGGGTAAGATCAGCCTTGTACCTGAAAGTGCAGATAAGGAAATGAAGAGAAGCTGTCATATATCCAAGGCCTGAGGAGCTGATTGGGTAAAAACAGGATTGAAGACCAGTATCCTGGACCTGGGATTTAGCAGAACAGCCACACTTTTTCTGAACAGTTGTTTGTTTGGAGTTTCGGGTAGCTCACTACCAAGGTAGAGGACTGTTAGCCTTGACTTTAAGTATCAGCGTGCTTCAGCAGGCTCTGGCTTGCAGCCATTTAGTGACATTCCTGGTGCACTCTGTGTAATTTCAGCCTGATGGAAATGTCTGTAATGCAGTACCACCTCTGCTGATCTTCAGGATTCCCCTGTCTGCAGCTTCTTGTGGTTGCTTTGAAAGTGAGTTATGTTTCCCATTAAAGGATAACAGGGACAATTGAGGTAATTAAGTGGACTGGCTTGGAGTTAGCAGCACACAGGGAGTTTTCCGACTGAAAACAGTGCTGCTCAAAGGTTCTTCCTGCAAGGTTGCCTGTTTGCTGTCTTCATTTGTCTGGAAAAGGATCCAGTAATTCTCTTTCAAATTTCCTTTAGCATGCTAAATGTCTGTTTACTTGCATAAACAGGAAGTACTCTTGCTCCAGGCAAGAATGACAACTCTGCAGTGACTGTGGACAGAGATCAGTGCAACTTGGCCATGATTTCATTAGGTCTATGAATTTGCATTGGTGGTCAGTACCAGATTCTATGCAAGGGCAATGCTGTGACTAACAAAATACCAGCCTAATTATTAAGTCGCATCTACTGGATTTTTAACCTATTTTAGTTGGCAGGGGACTGGACAAAGGTGAAAGCTGGACCATTTGACCAACGAAGGTGTGAAGAACATGGGATATGCAGACCCATGTGAAGTTTTCCATGTGTCATTATGATGTGGTTTCTGTTGCACCCTGTGCTTTTAAGGACGAAGCTTATCTCTTCTGCTCCCTTCCCTCCATTCTGTGCAGCAATGGGAACCTGTAAAAATAAAAGCCAAAGCTTGGGACTGACTGAATAAAGTGCCACTTTTGGATATCCAGCTTCCCAATATGAACACCTCATGTTCATCCAGCAGATAAGCTCATAATGCCTTGAACTGATACCTGAGGTTTTCAGGCCAAAGGCTGTGTGTTCCCTTCTGCCTGTCCATATAGCCATACACTCAAGAAAACCACTGTTTCTCACCTGCTTTGCTGGTTGTTTGTGAACGTACAGGTCTTTCTTTTGTGAAACCTCTCTTTGAAGGGGAGGACCAGGTCTCAGCTGGGTGCTAGGCACAGTTAGTACTGGGTGCTCTCAGCTGAGAACTGACTGGAATAATAAGCACTTTGCCACACTTCATACAAACAGGCAGGGGAAAAGGTTGAAGCAGAAACAACTGTAAAATGAGATCCAGGAATTCAACAAGACTACAGCAAAAGGAGCAGATTGCTAACTCAGAGCATCTGTCTTTGCCCTGTGAGTAAGTTACGAACTGAAAAGCAAGAGAAAGTGGAAGATCCTTTCACAAATAATAAACACTTGTTTGTCTCAGATTAAATGCAACACCTTTACATGTGGGCTCCAGCTGGCCATAAGTAGGTGCACCTTGCAAGGCTGTTTACCTTCCTTGCCAGTGATATTTTTGTACATCCATCTGCGTAAAGGTTAATAACCTTATTTTAAAAAGAGGAAGAAAAAAAGGCAATCTGTTTAGTTTACAGGAATAAAAAATTGTTTTTCATTTAAAGTGCCTGAACTTTGCCCTGCTTTACAGTCATTCTCCAGCAGAGAAGGAACATGTTAACCTAGGTGCTGTAGCCACATCTCCCAGAGAGAAATTTTTTCATGTGTTTTAAACAATTTCTATAATGTCAGTAAGAAAGTGCAGCTTCAAGAAAAGAATGCACATTTCTAATCTGGGTCCTGCCACAAACTAAAGTTTATAGAGAGACTTTTTAGCTCTTTGGCAATGTTCAGGTCAGGAGCAATTTCTGATGTAAACCCGTACAAGCAGGATGTTACTGAAACTGGCTTTAGACTCTCAACAGTCTGAACTCTGCCAACATCTGGAGAATCTGGCTTTGAGTGCTTGGGGAGGGAAGGAATTTTTCTCCTACAAGTGAGAGGAATGGATAAGCTTCCAACAGCACCTGCATTATCCATTTCTTAGCAAGATAGAAAACAGCCATTCACCATCTAAAGCAAGCTGATGCTCCCAGCCAACTGATAGAAAGGCCAGAGGGGCTCTTTGGGTCTTGGTGGGTTGCTGACAGCTGCTGGGCACTTTCTCAACTCTGCCTGAACAAGAAGGGCACTTTCCGGTGCACCCAGCATCTGCGTACAGGGACTTGAGCTCTTACTGGTCCCAGTACTGGTGGGTCTGCGCAGCCTGAAGGAAACAGATTCTCAGCTGAGCTTATTCATGGAGTGAAAGCAGCAGAAAAGTCCCTCACAGTACCCAGTTTTCCCCATAGTGGGGCAAGAGATCTGCCCTGGGAACCATTGGGGCTGAGACAAACTCCCCCTTGGTGTGGGGATAAATGAACCCCAGAATGCTCAGCCTGCCCTGCAGCCCAATGAGCAGTGTCTGGCTGCAGGCAGGCACCTCTGGGGAACCCATCAGAGCCACAGCAGAGGAGATGGTGGGTAAGGCTTGGATGCCTCTACTAAAGTGGGGCTGGGAGGGGAGGGAGTGTGATGACCTGTGGGAATGTGGAGAAAAAGGAGCATTTTCAGGGGAAGTCTCCCCACTGCCAGCCCTGGATATCTTCTCTTTCAACTTCAGGATACATGTGCTGTGGTGCCCCAAATACGACTGTGGTGTAAAACGGGTGGTGCCATAGCATGTGGAGCAGGGTGGCTGAGAGTTTCCAGTTCAGTAGCATCTTATTGCCAAGTCAGCATCTCCCCATGTCAGCTGTGATTACCTGCTGCCTCACTAAGGGCCGCCTGAGAAGGGCTAGGAGACCTGCAGGAGCCCTGTGAAGCTTAAGCTCTGCTAGAAGCAGCAGCTCCTGAGCAGTAAGCGAAGGAGACCATCTTCCTCTCCCTTGTGGCCTGGGTGCCCTCTGTGCTGTCTAGCAAGAATGCCAAGCGATGCTGAATGCACTCTCTCTGAGGCAAAGAGGCCCTTGTTAGCTGGGTGCTGGCTGGCAGGACACTCCTGTGCTTGGTTGCTGGCTGTTAATCATCTCTTTGTACGTGGAGAGGCAGCAGCCCGTGAGCTGCCACCTGTTGTTAATCTACCCCCAGCTAATCCATTCTGCTCTGCGTCAGCAGTTCAAAAGGGCACTGTTAGTATTTTTTGCCAACTTCAATTAACGTGAGATTTTGGAGGCCCCTCTGATCACATTTCATCTGTCATGAGTCAGGAACAAACCAGCCAGATTGCAGTTGAGAGGAGAGAAGAGAAGGAGTTTATTGCAAACAACAACAACAACAGTGTTTTGCCCCCCCAGCCAGGGTGACTGGGAAGCAGGGTCCTTCCCAGTGATGCCACTGCTTTCGAAACCTAGAAAAATAAAAATTGGTGACTGGAAATTCCATCCCTCCACCTCCCCCCGCCAAAAAAAAAAAAAAAGGCTGCAAGTGTAATAACTTACTTCAAAAAAAGTTGAAAAGAATCAAGCTGCAGACTGTTCTTTTTTAATATTCCACTGTAATGAACAGGTAATACATGGTTGCATAGGCAATAACATTGCATGGCACAAACCTCACATGGCAACATTGTAATGATTTTTTTATTCTTTTTTTTTCCTGAACTTTTGTAAAACTTTTTTATTTTTTAGTATGTTTTACCCCAGGCAGGTAAGCTACAGAGAAAAAAAAAAGTTGCGTCTATACAAGGTTACAATATTTTACAACAAAAAACAATAATATTGATTGAGGTTTGTTTTCTTTCTTTCTCCCAGTCTCTCTTTCAAACACTGCACACCTAAACTGATATATTATTATACATTGAAAACTGTCCTTCAAAATCAGTAGTATAAAAGTCCTAGCTCTACCTACCTACCTAGCTATGTGGGGGGAGTGGGGAACCATGTTACCAGCAAAGAGTTAAGGGGGTGCAAGGCTGCTCCCCTGCCTGCTCCCAGCTCCCTTCGGGAAGCTGCAAAGGACTGAATGACTTTCCATCTGATTTCACTCCCTTCCCATTTGGGTTTAATTTCTCCCTCGGTCTGTTTGCTTTTTGCTGTGTCAGTCAGAGCAGCAAAATAAACACGGGGCTCTGCCTCTGCTTGATTATTTTTTCAATCCCTTTCCAGGAAACTACCTTTTTGCCTTTGTTTGTTTGGAGAGTGTTTTACAACGTGCTGCCTGGTCTGAATGTGCTCTGGGAATCAGGGAAATGCACCTCCCCACCCCAAAACACCCCCATTACTGGAGAAAACCAGCAGGCAGCCCTGCTCTGCAGCACACCGGGTACACCTGGCCCAGGCTGTGCTGTGTCCCCATGGCTGATGGGGCAGGTGAAGTCATGTGTGCTGCAGTTCTGTGACCTCGCGTGTGACACATTGTCACTATGCATGGCCTTTTCCTAAGCACTGCCAATGCTCACAGCTCAGGCCAGGCACATTCCAGGAGGGATGGACGTTCGCAAGGATGTGCATTTCAGCAGGGATGCACACTTGCTCACACTCTGCCATGGGCTCTAGAAAAGAAGGAGGTTGGTTCTTTTTTCATCTTGCTGTCTTGGTCCTCTTCCTGATTGACCCTACCCAGGTGGGTGCTGGGGCAGAGACCTGAACTGAGTAGCTTATTCAAGAGGAGGCAGCTGGAGCCTGGCAGCTGGCTGGAGAGCCCTCTAGGAGCACAGGTGGGTGGGCGGCAGTGCTGGCAGTAGGCAATGTGCTGGAGGGCTGACCTGGCCCCTGTCTCGCTCCTCTCCATGAACTTGTTCAGGCACAGCAGCCCTTAAAAGTCTGGACCCTGCAGGGCCCAGCAAGCCCAAGCCTGGTTCACCAGTGGTTTGCAATTGCTACCAAAACATTACCTAGTGCTTGCAGACAAGAAGTGCCTCCGAGTACTTGGCAGCGAGTGGTACCCCATAACTTTTAAGAAGGTGCCAGGAACCTGTGCTGCTCTATTTATATCCTCCTGATCTCAAATCTCTGGGACATCTCTGGTAGTGTTGAACCATGGGCAACATAAGGCAGTCCCCTTCTATGGTACCTGCTGCATAGCCAGAGGCACGACTGCCTGGGAGAAATGTTTTCTCCCATGTACCTCCATGAAGCTGGAGAGAACAGAGGGGTGAGTCTAGCTAGCTGGGCTGCATCCACAGAGGATGCCACCATGGGCATGGCAGGTGTCGGAGCAGCAGGGGCTTGTGAGACATTTTGGTGGTGGCTGGGGACAAAGCTTGCAGCTTTGAAGGCAAGTCCAAGCCAGGGAATCGCGACTCAATGTGTGGAGTAAAATACTAGATAAGAAATAAATAGAGAAGAAAGTCATAAATAGAGTTGAAAGGTATTAAAATAACAATAATAATAATTAAAATGGTGTCATCATGGTAACTGGAGATTGCGAGAACAGCACTGACCCTGTGACCCTTAAGAAATGCAGTAGCTGCAGACTGGCTAGATTAAGATACATATATATATATGTGTGTGTGTGTATATATATATTTATACGGTTTTTCATGTTAATTTAACAGCTAGTTTTTTTACAAAAACCCTTTTAAATTAATTTTTAAAAATCTCTGTAAATACAGATGTATGTAGCTTAAAAACTGCCAGAATTATCTGCTTTTGGAGATTTGTGAGGGGCACACCTTCCAGCATGACCCCCAAGGGAGCTGGCCAGAATAGTGGCAGCACCTGAAGAGGTGAGGCAGATCCCAGTGAGCAGCTGGGCTGCCCACGGCAGGGGGCAGGAAGGGAGCCCTGTAGTAGGGGGCTCCAAGGAACAATATCTCCCTTCACCTCGTGGTGCTTTCAGGCAGGCTGAGGGCTGGGCATGTGCAGTGGCATTTAAATTAGACTGAGTCCAACATGTGCTTTCCACATGAATTTTAAGGTGAAAGAAAATGGGGGCCAAGACTCTCTAAATGCCAAGTCGGCTGCCAGAAGTTTCTAACAAGACAGGGATACAGCACTTAATCCTCTGGGCTGTTAAACAGCTTGGATGAAATCCTGGCCTTGTGGAAGTCTGTGAGGAAAAGCTACCCTTTAACTTCAGTAGGCAATGCAGCTAAGGTCTTGAATAGCTGCAGCCCTCCATTAGAGCTGCCTTTCATACCTGCAGGCCATGCAGGACCCATTCCTGTGTGCTTGCCTGCCCTGCCATGATATCCTTAGCTCTGCCTGTTGCTAATTTGCCTTGTCAGTAATGGTATTGGGCTGTTTGGGCAGTGGCCCTTCACGGATTGCCTGCTGACTGTGGAAAGCATCATGCTCTTTGGTGTACCTGGGAAAATGCTCTCAATATGATGCTCAGCTGCTAGCACAAAATGTGATGAAGAAATCACCTCTTGCCACTGGTCCCTGGGTGGTTGGGAACCTCAGTGGCTTCAGAAGCACCCAGTGTGCGTGGTGTACACCTCCAGCTGGTCAGCATGATCCTGTCTGATTCAGTGATCAGCATCACTTCTAGCATCTAAGCCACCATGCCCAGTACCTCAGCTGAATGTTTAGGCTGGAATGTAAATAGTAGCTGATTGGGATGGAAGAGACCCTGGTCATACAGATGCTGTGCTTAAATGTGTGCTGGCTTGCCATGAGTACCGGGCTTCTCTTAGCATTTCTGAGGAGAGAAAAGAGACAGTATTACTGGTCTTTTCATATTCCAATAAATATATTACTTTTGACCTAGCACTGGTGTATCATTTGGATAGTGTATGATAGTCTAGGCACTATGGAAACACTTGTATAGCTTGTTAACCTGAAACTTGACATTTGGTTGTAGCTTTGTAGCTTTTTGGAAGCCTTTTCCAAGACCATTAGATATTCCTGGACCTTGAGCTACAAGATCCCCTAACATTACACATGAGGAGAAAGGGCAGAGTGACAAAACAATTTTTATGTGAGTAATATCTTGTAGTTCCCCTGTGAATCTCGGAGACAGTTCCCCGTGTTCAAACCCAGCCTGCATAGCCACGCTGTGTGGGTGATAGTGCTTAGCTGACTTTCAGCTTCTCCTTGGTATTTCAGTGGGGTAAAAGGATGTTCCAAAATTATTCCCAGCACTACAAGATCATTCAAGAATTTGCAAAATGTTTAGCCTTGCAAAGGAGATCTGACTGAACAGTGCTGTGCAGGTCAGAGCACTGGGAGGGAAAAGCGGGGAGGCACATTGGCTCAGACAAACCAGGCAAGTTCTGGTGTTTCCTGCTTCCTCTGCAAAGTGAAGAGAATCGAAAGTGGCTAGAGATTGGGCAGCACCACGTCATCCACCCTTGGGTCCTTTCCCACCTTGTTCCCTGTGCCATCCCCCAGGCAGAGATGACCTCAGCTGTTGTGTGCAGTAGGGCACTGCAGTGGAGGGCTGAGGGAGGACTTGTCCTTGCATGTGTCTGACCCCAGGATGAGGTGTGTCAGGAATTTGATGGTCTCATGCCACTGTGGCTGTGTGCTAGCACTTGAGCTATTTCTCAGAGCATTCTCTCTGGGAACATGTGGATTTACACAGCAACGGTGCTTCCCTGCTATAGCTACTGTCTCTAAATTGAGGTTAGTGATTCCCTACCCAGTGAAAATAGGAGGAAACCTTTTACTGTCCCACCATGCATGTAAGCCTCATCATCAACCACTGCCAGGGAAAGCAAAGCCCAGACACTCCCTGGGGCAGTGAGCCATGCTGGGAAGATACTGTGCTGGGATGCATCTCCTTCTGGGTCACCAGAGGGCTGGCAAAGACTCTCAGCATGATAGCACTCTGCCGTGTTGGGTAAAGGGGCATCCCCTTCCTGAGCCTCTATAGTCAGTACTTCATCTCAGACTACAAGATGGAGGGGAAGTGGGGGTAGAAGGAGATGGGCTAATGTTGCCTTCTTTCTAGCTTCGAGTATCTTCCCAGCCCTGTTCCTGCTCAGCTGTGGGAAATTGTACCTTGCGCTAAAATGACATGAGCAGCATGAGAGGTGTCTCTTTGCTGGTGCCAGAGTTCCCTCCCCACCCTCTGCCCAGGACAGAACATGTGTGTGTGAGAGCATATATGCGTGGGTGTATGTGTGGGTGTGTGTGGATGTGTGTGGGTGGTGGGTTGGGAGAAGCTACTGAAAAGCCAGTGGGCTCTTGCTCTTTGGAAAGGCAGATCTGGTGTCAGAAAAAATAGCGTGGAGAACAAATGCCCAGGTTATTAGGGAGGTGGTGGTGAGAAGGGATGCATCTCATCCTAGATCTTGATGGAAGAGGTGCTGCTCCACAGCCTCCCTCTCCCTGCCTGATCTCAGGAAGCTGGGAGCTGCCACGTTCATACTGAAAACGCTCCACTTACGTTAACATATGTACTTTATATGCCTAGGGTAGCTAAAAGTGCTGCATTCAGATCCCCGAGGAGGCAACTGCTGTCTGGAGTCCAAGCGGATGGATTTGTTCAGCTGTCCCTATGTGCTCTCTCCGTGTCTCACGGGCACTGGGCTGCAGCCCTGTCATGTCGCCCAGGAGATAGCGGCGCTGTGCTCCTTTGCTTTCATCCTCAGGGCAGCGATGCTGGAGGTCTTGCGGTCCGGCTCGCTGTTCAGCTCGTAGCCATTGAGGCTGGGGCTCATCCCAGCTGTGCCAAAGAGGCCACCCATGTGAGTCTGTCCCACGTGGCTGCCGGGGCCAGAGACGCCGAGGAACTCGGAGACACCGCCGGCCGCGTGGGGATGAGCATGGGGGGACATGCAGGAGGGCACTGTCTCGCAGGGGACGACACAGGCAGGCACGGGAGAGGCAGCTCCATTGTTGCCAATCCAAGAGGGATTCTGGATCTGGGGGTGGGAAAAGAAGTGTCAGGGCTGCCCTGCGCAGGACGTGTCTGGCTGCTGGCCTGGGGGGATGGAGTGTGTCCAGCCAAAGCCCTGCAGGGCAGCCCTGTGCGTGAGGGGCAGCCAGTGCGATGGCATGCACTATGCTGGCCCCTGCCAGCAGTGGCATCCACTGCCCTTCTGGAGCCAGCAGATCCACTCCAAAACCTGTATGCCAGCCCAGAGAGGGGCAGGGAGCGCAGGAGGCTAACCCACAGGGAGCAGGATTGTGTCATAGCCTCTGCCATAGCATCTCTGTTTATCAGTTCCCCGTCCAGTGTTTTCTCTTATTTTATTTTTACATGGCCACTTTTCTCAGCACAGAAAACCTTATGTCATCCAGGGTGTTTCTGTGTTCCTACTCATTACAGAGGGAACAGACAGAAAGGCGTGCTGCAAGATTGCTGATCCACCTTCCTGCCCCAGCTGAGGGCAGCTTTGCCTAGGCAAGGGTTATTTAGTACCACACAGACATGCCTGTCAGAGCTGAGCACAGAGTTTCCCTGCCCCTCTCCCCAGCCCATTAAGGCAGCATCATCCACCCTTCTGCAGAGCAGAGCCCTGCAGGACCCCCTTGAGTGATGATCCAGGCTCCTGCAGTGTCACTCATAAAGTGGTATTTCAGAAGAAGAGGGGGTAGCTCAGTATTTCTCAGTGGGAATAGGTGTGCTGTGGCAGAGGAGGACCCGGGCATGCAGGATGAAAGCAGGGAGGAGGTGGGCAGCTGGCTGGAGCAAGAGAGCAAAGGACCCTTCATTCCACTGCTCCTCTCCACCTCTAGCCCTTGGGCCCCCTCTGATCTCTTACCTCCTGTAAATTGCTTTTCAAAAGTTTTGATCTCTAGTGCTGGGACAGGAGGGCAGTATGGAGGGAATGTAAGATACAAAGGCAAGAGAAGGGTGTGCTGGAAAGGTGGCTGAGAGTGTCCCCGTCCTGAAAAGCTGCTTTGGCATCTCTCAGCTGTTTCATAAGGGCTTCTTGTTCAGTTTGGGGGAGATGCCAAGCAGGAGAGAGGTCAGACACTCCTGGCTTGGGTACAGGGTAGCATTGATGCAATGCTGGCTAGGGAGGTAGCTGAGAGACAGAGTGCCAGTGAGGAAGGACTCCCAGCAGATCTATGAGGACAGTCAGGTTCAGAGCATCACACCTGCAGAACTCTTCCCTTGAGCAGTATTGAGTATTGGGAAGATGAGAGCAGGATGGAGTGAGTGCTTTGCAGAGGCACAGCCTGGACCTTGAGCTAACAAACACCACTCTGCCTGGCATTGTCTGAAGGTAATGTTGTGAAATGGGAGCTTGCCCAATGCTTAGGAGGTGACTTTGGTGATAGGTTTTCCAGGACAGAAAGCTAAGGAGGTGAGGCAGCTCTGTGACGTATTTCCAGGGTCAGGGTGGGAAGAGTTTCAACAGGATGTAGAAGCAGCCTCAGGTATCCCAACAAGGCTGCTCCCCCACTTCAGAGCATAAACCTACAGGTCCATTGGGAAGCATCACCAGATACCATCAAGTGTACTGTGGGTACCATAACCCATCACTGTGGGAACTTACCAGGGAAAAATGCTTTTGTCCAACCACCATGTCCAAGGGGCATGGAAACCCAGACATGGCAACAGGAAACCTTCCTGGGAACTTCTATTCTTTAGGTATAAATTACCCTTTTGGATCTTTTTCAAACTGGTAAGAAGTTAGTGGGTAGCAGAACACGATGGGAGAAGGACAGTGTAATAGGATGTGCCGAGCAGGGTGACCTGTGCCCAAGGGGTGTTGCACTAAGTCACACAGGGCTGGGCTTGGTACCTGCTTTAAAGATGGCTGCTCTGGGCCAGGGCATGAGGGAGCCAGGCAGGACGCCCCACTAAAAAACTCCCAGCCCTTTAGTGCTTGACAGTATATATAGCCCGGGCACTGCATTCTTGCAACCTTACCTGAGGGCAGGTGAGTGAACCTGAGAAGGGAAGCATGACTTGGGGAAGACTGGGACAGGGGCAATGTGTCCAGCAGGCACTGAGACAGATGGGCCAGGGAAGGGGAATGCACTCACCTGGGCATAGTTCTCAGCACGGGTGAGCAGAGGCAGCTCATAGGCAGTGGAGAAGTGGGTCCGGACCTGCTGCATCTGACCAAACCGCTCCCTCTTGCGCCATTTTGCTCGCCGGTTCTGAAACCACACCTGAGGAGAGAGCAAGAGTGGGGCTGTGAACAAGGGGAGCTGACAGCAATGGCTGGGAGCCTGGCAGCCCTAAGGTGCCCACCAGCGGGCTGGACCTCACCAGGTGGGTGTTTTTGCATGGCATGGAGTTGGGCACTCCTCCACGCACAAGCTCTGCAGGGGGAGTGACAGTCCTGCCCTGCATCTCTTGGAGGTCTGGGGCCAGTATTTTCTCCTAGACTGGGCACATTCCAGGTGAAAGGAGATGCCCATCTTTTGGTGTACTGCCTCTCTGAGGACATTCACAGCTCTTGCTTTCCACAGCCTGATTTGAACTGGGGTAGCCCATCTTCTTCTCACCCTGAAATCCTGTGTTACCCAGGCTCTGCCCACAGCTCTCCTTCTGTCAGCCAGTCTCAGATGGGAAGTGTGACTATATTGATGTGTGCTGCTGCCAGGCTGAAACCAGCAGTGATGAGTCTTTCTTCAGGCCTAATCCTGGCTATGACAATGCTGTTGGCTGCAGCTTGCATTTCTCACCAAACCCTTATTTTCTTAACCATGATGAGAGATAAAATGCCTAACACTGCTTCCCTCCTTAGCTACAGGAAAGGACAAGTGCCCTTCTACAGCGTCCTTTGCTTTATACTGAGTTTTCTTTGCAGAGTTTGCAGCTCTCTGCTTCACAGTGCTGCTCATATCCCTTCAAGGCAGGGACCAAAACTCTGTTTCTGCTCTTATTTTTACTGGCTTGACATCAGTGTGGATTATTGCACTGTTGTCAGCACCGTTGCTCCTGATTTGCATCAGCCTAAGAGAGATCAGAGCCTGGCCCAGTGTCTTCAAAGCCTCTTGAAGCTCGTGAGTCAGGGAAACACATCAATCAAGAGCCGCTTTGAAGGCACTGAGAGATGAGGGCGATCACCAGGGGCTAGGTTGTGCAGGTCACGCCACCGCATGAAAGGAGCAGTCCTAGAGCCTCTCGGCTCTGCTTCGAGTTTTACACGGTGAGTTGCCGGGGGCAGGGCGGGGGGGGCACCGGTAACAAACAGCTTGGCCCTTGCCACGCCTGGCCATGCAGCAGCTTCACTGCTTGGCAAGCGGCTGGGGAAAGCAGGCGCCAGGTGGGACGCTCATGTCTTTGGAGAAGAGGAGGACAATCCAGGCACTTGGCACAGGGTAGGATGGCAGGCCACCTTTCAGGGAGACAGGAGACCAGTGGCACCTGCAGCCTGCATCAGTGCAACTAGAAGCTGCTGCATGGAGAGAGAAACACAAGGGGCTGGGGTTTCTGGTCTGAGCTGACCTTCTTGCTTGTGCTGGAAGAGTTGTTTCAGGCTCCCATGCTTCAGTTTTCCCCTTCCCACCACCTAGGCAGCCTCATGCTGGTCTCTCACAGCTCCCCACTGTGTAGAATTTAGTGCCCTGCTCCACAGCCATGGAAATACCTCTAGCATGGACCATCCACAATCTGGCCAAACTAGCCTCACCCAAAACAGCTGCTCTTAACCCCACTATTCTAAATCAAAAACCCTATGAGTATTTTCAGTGGGTGCAAAAAGAACCAGCAGAAAGGTCCTAACATTATCCCAGCGGAGCACAGGCTGCACATGAAGAGCGTCCTACTGGAGCAGGTTTGATGCCCCAGGCATCTGTCTGCTTTTCTTCTACCTCTTCTTGGCACAGCCACTCCAGCCCAGCTGCAGGCCAGTCCCAGGGCTGGCCCGGATCATGCTGCTTTGATCTGCAGATTCAAAGTTAGTGGTGGTGACCCGGTTCCTCCTCAGGCGGAGGAGGCCCCGCTGTGCACAGAGGGGTGGAGAACAGGTAGGGAGCAGAGTGCTGACTGCGCGTGAGGCCGGGATGAACATATGCCAGGCATATGCGGCCATTCCCTGCCTGGCGAAGGCACCGGCCGCCTTGCCCGCACACCTGCGCTGCCATGCAGGGGAGCCCACCTCAGCATCCCACCTGGCAGCAGGGCAGCTGAGCACAGCACCCCTCGGTGCTGAATGGCTCTGTATCTTGACCTTTGAAGCCATCAGTGCAGGGTTTGTGTGCTCAGCTTCTCAGGAGAGCACAGCAGCTCCCTTGATGGAGGGACGTTTCCTCTGGCCAGCCAAAGCAGAGCGGGGTCTCAGCCTTTGCTCTGCCACATTTATGCATTAGATTGAGCTGGCTCTGGCAGAGCAAAATGTTTTAAACTGACAGTTTTCAAATTACAATCCCCACGTGGCTGGTGGGCTGGAAGGCTGTAGCAAATCATTGCATTAGGCTGAAAAAGAAGAGTGTCTTCAGGCCAAGTGGTGGTGCTACAGGCACTGAAGACACTGAATGCTGGCAGTGAGCCACAGGTCCAAAACACTTGTGGCAGGGTTTGGACCATTTTTTAAAGTTCTCTTTTCTCCTCTGGTCCAAATCCTTATAGGTATTTTGCAGTTGGGTTTCTCCAGGCCTCCATGGTGCTCCAGGGAAAACAAGACAGGCAAGGCAACGTATAATGTGAAGATGTCAGCAAGAACCCTAACTAATCCTCAGTATTTCCGCAATCTTAGAAGACACCTGCTTTTAAAAAGCAAATCTAAGCCCCAACAGAAGTCCATTTTCCTTTCATTGCCTGTCACTTTTTGTCAAGAGAGAGTTTTGGGATGTGAATGTAACAGCACTTTCTGGTGGAGTGTGTTCTCTGGGGTCAGGATGGATACTTTGTGCAGGGGCCAGCAGTCTCTGTGGGCTGAATCTCAGTGTTAACAGTTAGAGTGGGAGTGTAGGGTAATGTCATGTATCTGACTCCTGCAGACAATGCTTTGATAAGCCCTGATGTACCAAATCAGCCCTATAAAAATCTACAGAACAGAAAATGTTTCATGTCTCCATAAACATTCAGCCATATGCTGGTACCTCAATCCATATGCATACACAGCTGATGTGCTGCTGGGGGTGGAGAGGCCAGGAATGGCCTGAGACAAAGAAAGCAAGCAGGAGACTCCTGGCTGCTGTCTTGTTGCCTCTAGCCCTGCACCAATCAGGCACTGCAAATCTGCCCTTGCCACCAAGCCCCACATTTCCTTCACAGGGCAGAGGTGGATGGGCTGGATTGGGACCTCACCCAGGCCACTCTGACTGTGTCTGGATAGTTGGGGGCTGCATCACTACATTTGTCCTTCCTCCAAGTAAAAGAAAAAGATGCTTTCCCTGTCTCCTACACCCACCAGTGCAGCAGTGAAAGGTGAGGCTGGCTTCTGCACACATCTGGTAGTGGGCTGCTAGCAGCCATGTCCTGAGCTTGACATGTCCTGCTAGCAGCCTTGGACTCATGTCCTGTGCTCGACATCCTTCACTGCTTCACTACCCTGGTGCAGACAAGAGCTGCTCATCATGTTCAAGTCTCTTGTGCTTCTGCTCTCCCCTGGAACCCTTGCAGCACCCATTCTTCCCATTCCTGTCCTCCAGCCCTACTCGTTCTGCTCAGCCTCCATCTGTCTGTGTCCAGGACCCCATCCCTCTGCAAAAGGCCAGGCCATCTCCCCTCTTCCCAGAGATGGCCACCAGCCCTTTGCTTTCCAGACTGCAAGAACAGCCAGAATTCATCCTTGAGCGCTGAAACTGGACACCATTTTATCAGTGGCCTGGAATGGGAAATTGGAGCCTGGGATGAGAGAATTGAATAACTTGAGCTTGTTTTCATTTCATGTTTAATTTCCTGCAGGCTTAGCTCAGTCTTTCCGCTCCTTCCACGAGCCTCCCAGGGTTTTATGGGGGAAAAGGGATCAAGATATATTACTTCTTGATTTGCTTTGCTTTGCTTTTTTTCTTTTCTCTTTTTTTTTCCAAGGCAGTGATTTTGCTACAGCAGAGTTTGACATTTCCCTCTCACTTTCAAGCACCCACCACATCACAGGGTCACCGCCTAAAACGTTTCATTAATGGTCCCAGCAATCTTAAGGCTGGTTCTGAGGGAGGCTAGCTGAGGGGTTATATTCCCTGGCTGTGAAGACTCCTTTTGTCCCTATCCCTTTCTTCTCTGCCACAGAGCAGCTCAGGAGGCAGAGATGCTCACAGCCCAAGAGAGACAAGCAGCCAGAGCCAGACTGGCAGGACATGGGATGTGCATGGAAGTATATGCAAGGGGAAGGAACCATGTGTGAATACACATGTCTACCGTGCTTTTCTAATGTCACTGCTTCAGATACATGCTGCAGACCTGGATGACCTGGAAGAAGCTCAGGCAGTCACTAATACCAATCAGAAGCTCTTTCCGGGGCTCTGCAGCCCCAGACATGGAAAAGAATAAAGGAATGGAATATACACATTGTGTAGAACCTACATGAACATAGTGCCCACTGTGCACCCTTGCAGGTTTGTGTCTGAGCCCTAGCAGTCTCTCCTGGCTGTGTGGCTCTGCCTCTGCACAGGGCTTATGCATGGCTCCCACTTTGGAAAACAGAGATGTGCAGTATCTTAATAGTACAGGGAAACAAGGGGCCAGGTTGTGGTGGGGAGCAGACAGGGGAAATGTTGCATTGCATCACAGGGGGAATTAGTTTTGCCATTGTTGGACACCAGTAGAGATGGTTGGAAACAGAGGCAGGCAGGGAAATGGAGCAGGAGAGGGGCCAGGACATGGAATGCCACCTTTTCACAGACAGTGCGACCCATGTCATGCATGCTGCTGGCATGGGCTATTCTCCAGGACCAAGAACACCAGAAGCTATTTCACTAATAAAGTGTGAGCTTGGGAAAGGTTGAAAAAATCAGAGCTGCCACTTGCCTGTCTGGGCTCCACATCTGCTCCTGCCTGCTGTGTGACTGGTTGTGATTCCCAGGGAGGCCAGCCAGAGAGGATGACCTCCAGCCAAAAGCTATGAGGGAGCATCACACCTCAGACCTGCTGGGTGCCTCTCCATCCTGCCACTCTTTTTTGCTTAGTTCAGCCTCACGGGCAGCTGAAGCTGGCCTCCGTGAAATTATTCCAGGACATTTGTCATCCCTTACATGATCATACCTCCATGGAAGAGGGACTGTTGAGCTTTGCTCAGAGCCCATGAGGCTGCCATAGGTGTGTGCCCAAACACCCCACAACAGCAAGAGTCTCTGCCAGCTTTGCGAGAGTGTCTGAGTACACAGCAGCTATTTGGCTTGCAGGGGGAAAGCAGTAAAGGGCTCGTGGCTAATTTGTGATTTCCATCATCTAGCCCTTGGTTCTCAGTCTTTGTCACAGGCATTTGCTCCCCCATCAGTCTCCTGAGCTGCTGCCTCATGCCTGTACCCACTCTTTGGCTGTGAGCTGATGGCCCTCAATGATGTAGTGATGGTGCTGGAAGGCCCCCACAGAGCAGAGCTCCCTAGAGGAGTGGGACACCAAAGTCAAGCCTAAACAAGCTATACCACAACCCAGAGCTGGAGACAGGTATGAGCATGATTCACTAAGACTCTGATCCCAAAAACTTTCTTCATGGGAAGCACAGCCCTGTGTCATCAGCAGAAGAACCCTGTGCCATCTTAGGTTGCACCTCCATGCCTCCTGGGGGGCTGTCACTGCCATGATGAGGCTAAGCAGATCACAAGCTAGCAGCCTCAGCCCCCTGGGAACACATGTGAGATACCTGTGGAGTGCCCCTGAGCCTGCCCAGCCAGCACCCAGTGTGCTTGGCACAAGTCTGCTGGTTCTTGCTCTCCAGTGTCGGGGAGTCTACATTTCTACCGACAGCATGGCAGCCCTTCATCATGAGGTGGTGGCTGGATGCCAGCCCATAGCCCTAGGGACTAGGTTCTTCCTGACAGAGCTGGGAATGCCTGAAATGCAAATGTTTACCCCTTTCAACCTGGGGTAATGGCTCAAGGGCCAGGCCACTTAGACCAGTCCTTCAGCTGCTTGGTTGCACAAGCCCTGTCATAGTCATCCCAAGTGAGAGATGTGCCCTGGCAGTCATGGTGACAGACTGCTGGGGCACTTATCTTGGGACAAGGTGAAATCTCCCTCTGCCAAATATCCTCCTGGCTACCTGGCGAGGTGCTTCTGCCCTCAGCTTTAGTGTTATCCAGTGGGGAAAAGACCCCAAGATCATGGGTCCTATGTAAGGAACTTGTAGATTGCATCTGTCTTACCTGCCCTGTTAGCCAGCCCTGCATGCTGGCTGGGATGACACTCTAGCTGCAGACTGGCTCAGAAGTGAGCAGGAGGAGCTTGCTACCCTGCAGCACCTCATTCTCATTCCTGAGCAAAAGGAATTTCATGCACTGTGCAGCGTGTAACCAGATGCTGTGTGTGGCCTCCTAGGAGGCCCCATTGGCACTTGTGATGTCTTCCTGGGAAATCAAGGACTTCATTCCATGACAGAAGTAAAGAACTGATGTTTGTAGCACTGCCTTCCTCTGCCCATCCTTCAGTGCTCAACATGCTATGCTCTGGGCCAATGTGAATCATGCTGTTTCCTACTGAAATGCAGCCATGTCCAGCATGAAGAAAAACAGCTGTGGGGAAGAAGAGCACACCAGCACTGCAAACCAATTTAGGAAGAAGACAAGAAAAATCCTGCTTCCAGTTGAATCTGAAGTGAAGGTACAGACTAAAATGGACTTAAGCGTGGATGCTGGCCTGACTGTTTTGAGTGTTTGCAACAACTACTTGTAAAGGTTAAAGCAGAGAACAAGCTGGGATGTCTGGGAGCTGGGAGTCTTCCTGGTGCAACAGATACAATAAAGTGTCTCCACGGGCCAACTACTCAGGTAAATCACAGAATCACAGAATATCGTGAGTTGGAAAGGACCCGCAAGGATCATCAAGTCCAACTATTAATGAATGGCCCATATCGGGATCGAACCCCTGATCTTGTCATTATTAGCACCATGCCTTAAACAACATTTTTGATGTTAATGCAGGTTCTGGCGATGGTGACCTGACAAATGCTTGCAGATGGAAGTTGCAAGATTAGCTAGGCTGGAGAAAGAGCTGGCCACCATGGTGTGAGCTGCAGATGTCTGTTCCACACAATGATGCTCCTTTTTGCACATGCTTCTGAGCCCTGCCAGGCCTTCTGTTTAATCTTGACTCAGAGGAAAGAGCAGCAGTCAGAGAATCATTCACTCCTTTGATGTGGATTTTAGCTCTGCTGGACCCCTAGGTTAGTTGGGGGGAGCTAGTTCATGGGAGCTACACCTGTGTGGGTGAAGGTGGTTGAGCATCTGTCAACAGTGTAGTTGTTTCACATTCCTGCTCCTTCCAAGGTGGTGGGTACACCTTCTGGCTCCAGATCTCCAGCTTTCAGTGCCTGCTTAACCAAGCAGGCAGTAAGAGCTGCCTGTCCTGTATCACCTTATTCTCTCTGCTACTGAACTCCTGATCACCTCTGTATCCCTGTCTTGCCAGAAAGAGCCCATCCTGTGGAAAAGCTAGCTCCCACTCAGACTAATGAATCTGTGTCTCCTGTGAGTCTCTTGGAGAAAGTGGTTTTTGTAAAAGCTTTGTTACGGGTGGACATGAGGTTTACCCGCCTGCTGTCCCATTAGCTCAAGAGCAGGAGGTGTCTCTGTGAACACTGGAGCACAGGACAGCAGACCAAATAAAGGAGCTGACACTAGTGTCAGACATGGATATATCTCCCTGTCCTGTCTCTGCTGGAGGGGCATGCTAGCCTCTGGCATGGGCTCTGGGTAGGCCTCAGCTGTCTGTAGCTTATGGTGGGGTTTCAAGGGACCTCAGGGGTTTGTTTACAGCTCACCCACCCCTCACCCAGCTCCAGGCCATTCCCCCATACCTGTACACGAGCCTCGGTGAGGTCTGTCCTCATGGCTAGCTGCTCCCTGGCATAGACATCAGGATAGTGGGTTTTCTGGAAGACCTTCTCCAGCTCCTCCAGCTGATAACTAGTGAAGGTGGTGCGGTTCCTCCGCTTTTTGCCCTTGTTGCTCTCTGAGTCGGCCTTGTCCATGGGGCTGGGGAGGTCTGTGCTGGCCCTGTCCTGGGGCACTTTCACCCCAGCCTCCTTCACGCTGAGGTAGCTGCTGTCCATTCCCGAAGGGTCAGAGCTCGGCTGCAAATCGGCCTCTCCCAAAGCGCTTTCCTTACCTGTTTGGGTGGGAGGGCAGGGAGGGGAGAGGAGGGCAGGTTTGAGCAGGGGAAGGGGGTAGGGAGAGAGAGAAGGAAACAGATGTAAATCTTTTGACCAATTAATTGGTTCAATCCATTAAAGTTAGCCCTGGCAGAGGGGACAGCAGTTCCCAAAGGTGGGCAGAGAGGTTGGCACCAACCCTGGGCAGAGCCAGAGGAGGGTAACACAAGGCAGAGGGCTGCCATGGGTACAGAAAACCTGCCAGCCTTAGCCTCAGAAGGTACTGGACCTCAGCTGGCCAGGCTGTATGCAAGAGAGGAGGCAACTGTTATGGCAGGAGGATTGATCGCAGGCTCTGGATGCCAGCACAGAGGGAAGAGGAGTTTGGGGCAAGCTCTGCTGGCTCCTCCTCCCTCTCCAAGAACGAGGTGGAAGGATGAGCCCTGTGAACTCATGTGCACACAATCAGCAAGACTCTTCTTTAGCACCCACACTGGGACAGAACCCCGTGGAACATTGCATTCCTTGGTCCTGGCCACAAGAAAGGTACCTGAGGACAGAGGGACCCATCTGCTCCCTGCACCAAGCAGGTCCCCAGTCACCATCCTGTAGGTGCTCCCTTGCTGAATAGCACACAGTAGAAAATCAGTACCCAGACAGGTCTGCTGAGCTCTGCTTTCTACTCCTGCATCCCCTGGCAGTGGTGGTGTATCAGCAGAAGTGCTCCTGACTGACACCCCACAGTCACTCCTACAGCCTTCTGTGAGAACCTGCACTGCTTTTGGCAAGGAGGCTATGAATGAATCTCAGTGCCACAGAAAAGTATGGCACGAGACACCTACAGAAATAGCCCAGCTTGTGGTGGGGCAAGGGGAAATGATAGGAGTCTGACAGCAGTCTGGGAAGATGTTCCTTCCTGACTGCCCTCAACAATTACTAATTAATGGGACATGATGTATGACAGCAGTATGAAGATGCAGGAGGAGGACATTTCAACCACTCAAACAGTGAGCTGATTCCTCTCTAAGGCTTAGCAGCTACAAGTAAAACTACCTTTGAGCTTCTGTCATGGGGCATATGTATCCTCAGGCCCAGGTGCTGTGATGGTGCATCCTTTCCTGCCTACCTTCTACCTCCAGTGGCAGTGGTGTCCCCTTTATTAGCAGGAGTGCTGCTCTGCCAGGAGGACCTTGGGTCCTGGCAAGTGACCATGGCTCTCCCATGTCTGATGCCACTGCTCTGCATCATGGGCTGTCCCCAAACCAGAAAAAGAGGGATTCATGTAAATGGCTGGCCCACCTGCATATTCTGCACAGCTCAGTGTCACATCTGGCCATGTTTCTGGCTGGGATCTTTGGACAAACACATGGTAGCCCTACTGCGAGTTTTACCTTTGAGCCACCGTGCTCAGTGCCTAAATATCTGGGAAGTGGTACAGTGATACTTCCTATCCATGCTCTCCTTACCAAGTGAAGAGTGCATTAGCTGGCTAATCTTTTTTTATAAATTTCACATTAGCCTATTTTTAAATGTTACCAGTCCCAGACCAGTCTTTCTGGGAAACAGCTCCACCATCTAGTGATGTCCCCACAGGGAGCTTTTCCCTGGCAGTGTCACCTCCAGGGTCATTAATGCCAGCTCAGGTGTCTTAGCCTGTGTTTTTGTCAATTTTCATTTTTATCAGCACTCATCTCTTGTTACATCCTTCCACTAATTCACTGTATATTTAGAGTGTACCCTTTTGTGAACAGCTCTGTCATGTCTCCACAGCCAAAAGCCCATGAACGGGCTCATGAGAAGGTCTACACGTCCTTCCCCATTTCTCACTCTTGCAGCTGAAAGGCTGCATTGAGGTGATTGAGATGAAATGTAGCTGTTACCCTTGGGCACAGGGGTGATGAAGGCCCAGATTTAAGCTTGCAAGGATGACCCATGAGAGGAATTTGAGAAAAAATTGCCCAGTTGTTACAGAGGGGTTAAAAGCAGACATTGGATGAAGGTAATGAAGTTGAAGGAGCTCTCTGGCCACAACCAGCCTACTGTGATTTCAGATTTACTGCTTTCTCTAACACAGTTTCCTCAGGCTTTTGAGGAGTCCCTGTAAACCTTTCCAAAGTCTGATGTTGTCCGTCTCAACTCTCTTTGCTTTAATCCATAGGAACATTTTGCCAACATTTATACTCCGTCAGTGCCAGGACCAGTGTCTAGGCTGGGGACTGACACTCTTCCTCCTCTTTGCACCTGCCCTCTCGGACCCGCTGACCTCCTCCACTGCTCCTGGGGAATGCAGGTGGACAGGCCTGTCCTAAAAAAGCCCTGCCCCACAGCCTGGATAAATCATATGCCATGGACATGATATTTATAATTTTCACAACTGAAAATAAACAGTTCCAAAAAGTCTGCAGCAATAGGCTACTGCCTATGAGAGTCAGTAGAGAGAGAGTAATAAATAAATGAAAGCATTCCAGGAATTTTTTTCTCTTTTCTTTCTTTCTTTTATTATTTATGATGCAAGGAAGCTCAGTACATTTTCCCCCATGGCTTTGTGCTGGCTGCCTCCCTAACTCCCAGGTGCCCAGCAACTGCAGCAGCAGCAAACATAAGACCTGAGGCCTTTGCTTGGGAACTCCTCTTCTGTTTCGTATCTGCTTGAGCAGCTCAGCTAGCTGGGGAAGGGTCTGCAGAAACACACACAGAAAAGCTCTGAGTCTGTTCTAATTTCCTTGACTGCATAGCTCAAGCTGCAGCTGGGAGCTAGGCCTTGGACTTTCAGCAGCAACAGTTATTTCCATTACAAACCATCAACCCCAAGGAGTAAGCTGTGTGAGCAAACAAGTGTATTCCTGTGCCCCTCTGCTGCCAGCTCAGAGCCCTCCTAGCCAGCTCAGCCATGCTGCTGTCATGTTCCTGCCCTGCAGCAGACATGGACTTCACCTATAGCCCTTGAGGGCACTGGCAGGAATGAGCTGTCTCCATGAGACAGGCAGCAACTGTGGGATAGATGGCAGGGTGGCAGTGCAGAGAGGGAATGGCGTGCATCCACCCTCAACTGAGCATCCCAAGAAGTAACTCTCATTCCCTAGAAACAGGCTGCCTGACCTCAAAACAGTCACGCTAACTGCTGAAGAGAAACAAATTGCATACATCTGCATATGGATATGCCCAGACTTCCTGTAACTGGAGATGGCCTCAAAGTTTCAGTGCAAAGTTTGGGGTGTCTGTTTCTAATCAAACCTAGAGAGACCTTGAGTTACACATTGTGAAGATCTCCATGACAAGGAGCTAATGTGAGCCCCATCGCACCCTTACAAGCCTGACAGGACTGCTTGGAGCCTCCTTCACTGCTTATTACTCCATCCTTGCCCTCATAGCAGTAGAAGAAGGATATTTTCTGGCTCCCCACAACTATGCCCTGCTTTCTCAGTGCCTTGGCTGCCAGTTAGACCTTCTGCACTCCCAAGACCTTCCTTGAGTCACTCTGTCAGTTGCCAGTGGGCAGGGACAGCCTAGGATAGCTGGGCATGCGGGCCCCAAGCATCTTGAAGCATCTTTTGGGCAGGAGGGCTGTCTGCATTCCCAGTTTACCTGGAAGGGATATGCCTTTTCAATCTCACTGTGTCTGTCCTAGGAACCCTACAGAGGAGAAAGGGGGTGCAGGAGACACAAGACCGTGTTGAATATGTGACCATGAAGTAAGCCCCTGAGGCAGCCAGGCATCACACTACTCTGCTGACACCATCACACAGTGCCAAAGGTGCTACACAGCATCAGTGAGTCCATAAGCTTTCTTTGGTGGCCCTGAAGACCATGTATAACTTAAGTCACTGGCTCTACCTCCACTGCATGCCTGGGAGATGCTTCCATGGGAGTCAAATTCACTTCAGCCCTGGCTGCTCTTAAGTCCTCTCGTTCCTAGTTAGTTCTGGATTAAATCACTTTGTGGGTTTGGGACAGACAGCTTGATAAACATTAACTCTAGTGCTGCTGAAAAGTTTATATCACAGAAAGCCTGGGGAACATGTGTATTGTTTGTTTGTGAAAGTTGCTGTTCCTTTTGCTTCTTTTCAGAACTAAGTTTTTTTCCCCAAAACAAACATCTGGTTTTGAGGGCATGTATTTTATTGCCTGATTAGCTGGATTCACACACCCTGTGGCTACTTGGGGAGAGCTCTACATTGTCTGTAGAAATGCAAAATGTGCTGCTTGCTCTTCTTTCATGTTATTTAAAGGATGCTAACAAAACTAGCTTTTACATAAACAAATAATTTTAAAAACTGCATAGAAGCTGCGGCTAGAATAAAAGGCACAGTTTATGCCCCAAGTCCTTCTTCATGTGGCACATTCATTTGAACAGCAGGAAAGTGCTGACTAGCAAATTCTGAAGTCACAAAAACGCTTCTAGCAACCTGCTGTAATTGCAGCAGACTTGCTGGTTCCTAGAACATGATATAAGAAAAGAGAAAGAGCAAGAAAATGTACTGCCATTGCCTCCACTGGGAGAAACACATGGTATGACTCTTGAGGATGGTCCTGTGCAAGCCTAAAAGTTGGACTTGATAACCCTTGTGGGTCCCTCGCAACTCAGCATATTCTGTGATTCTGTGAAAATGAAACTGCTCACTTGTGTATCATGGCTTCCTCACTCCTGAATGTGAAAGGAGATTACTGCTTATGCCAAATATTCTGGAGCTGGACATCTCAGTGCTCTCTGACGAGCCCATTTATTTCCTAGTGACTTGATTTTCTCCTCTCTGACACTTTAAGGTCTTCAGTGTCTGCAGGGAGTGACCCAGTGCCTTGGGTATGTGCCAGGACCAGCCACAAGATGACTTTTTAAGTGACAGCAGAGGGAGGTGACAGCCATTTCAGTGGCATCAGAGCCTCATTATATCCCACACAGGCAGCCCCAGGTGCAGGGTTGGGAGTGATCAGTTACAGGTTTGCAGCACGCCAGGCTACGTGCAAAGCTCTGCTTGAAAGTATGACAGACAAGATGGGTCAGCTACTGTGTTTGAAAATGTCTTCTTTAGGCATGTAACAAACAGCTGGGAAATAACTGCAAGTTTCTATTGTGTCCTACTTGTGTCTGTACCTAAAGCAATGCATGTGAACCAAAAGCCACCTAGTACCTCTGAACTGCCACATACCCAGTGCGTACCAGCCAAGAAAGATGGACAAGGCACGCAAGAATGGGAAGGGAGCTTGAAAGGGCTTTCAGTTTCCTCTTGGCTCTGATTTTGATACCTTTTGGTAAGTAGTCACCTCTTTTCAAAACAGTCCTTCATTGCCTTGCCATGGCAGTAACCACCTGAGGGTCTCAGCTTTTCTCAAGTTCCTCAAAACCATATGTAAGCACCTAATTGCTCTGAAGCCTTGGCTCAGTGCTGAATAGACAAAATATGTGATCTCATTAAGAAAAAAATAAAATCAACATCACTAATATTGCACAAAGTATGGAATGGTACTGTCTCACTCTTAGACTCATATCTACACACAGGCCAGTAGCTGTTCTTTGGGATTTCAGTCCAGAAGTGTTCATATACCCTTGGGCAAGTGAAAGGCAGAACAGAGTGATCCCCAGTGCTGTTTGCTGAAGACTTTTTTCCATAGACAGGCACTGTAGGGTTTTGCACATCTTCATGCTCAGTCCCAGTGTGGGGACTCTGTTCCTCTCCTGTCTGAGCTGAGTTTCCCTACTGGGATATCCTTACTGTCAGCATCTGGAGCAATGTCTGCCCCATCCACCTGTCTGTCTTACTTTGGGATCATTCAGTTCTCTCAGTGTTGTGCTTCTTTTAGAAAAATCTAGATACAGCAAGGTTGTTCCTCCCCTGCTTGGATGCTATCTTCAGCCAAGTTACGTGATGATAGTGTTTAAGGTAGCCAGGATTCAACCCCCCTCCCTGCACTGAGGCCTTGTGAAGCCAAGCCCTGTACCTGAAGCAGGGAAAGGTAAGCACTGGGGAGCTCTGCAGCTGACAGCAGACAGTGCCATTCAGTGCCTGTAGTAGGACTGAGGGTCCTTCAGTTGTGAGTGACAGATAAGTGTGATGCAGGGCTTCACACAGCTAAGCTCTCACTTGGAAAGGAAGAGCATAAGTGCACTCATCAGATGCAGATTTATGTATTCATCTTAACCTCATGTGTGCCCTTTTGCCACTGCAAGGATCTGAAAAGATCCCTTGCCTGAACACTGCAAGAGAAAATGGACTCTTCACTGCAAGCTGTTATCTCCACAATCAGTCAGCATCTCCCTCTTCCCCACAAAATGCCCTGGACATTTTCCCTAAAAATTTCCACCCACAACTGGGCACTGAGTGAGCAGTACATGTGCTCAGTTGGAGCAAGAGGGAGGGATGAGGCACTGATGCAGCCTTCCACATCTCAATGTGTGTTCCATGTTAACCACATGCCAAGCAAGACACCATCAGTCATCACACATGACAGAAGATATAAATCAGCCATCTAGTTAAGAGAGGAGCGGGGGGTCGCTACTTCCAGCTGGTGAGGAAGGCTGGTGAGACAAAGCTGCCTGAAAGGAGTTTAGCCTTGCTCTGATGTCTGGCTATGGCACAGTTTAATTCCATACTGCCAGCTTGCAGAGTGATTCACCCCATCCTGTGGGTCTGTGCCTGCGTGGACCCTGTGCACACTGTCGGTTGGTTAGTTGGTCTGTCTCTCTGCATTCTTCTGTCTGTCTATTTTGCAAAAGCAACCTCTTCGCAGCAGAGGTAGCAATGCATTGCTGAAGTTCAGCTGCCTCCCAGAGGTGACTTCCAGGTGCCTGTTTTGTGCTGCTGGCAGCAGGACTGGAGCTGCAACCTGAAATTGCTGGCAGAGAAGAGGGAAGGAGGAGGGAGATTAGGGCCATTTTGTAATGAGCTGAGCAAGAGCTCAGCTGCCTCTGTATTATGGAATCCCAGGTCAAATTAGTGACAGGCGTACTTCAGAAGGCTTGAGAGGCCCTGGCCAGAGAGGCGTCCAAGCAGACTCTGCCCAGCTGAAGCAGCCAGCCTGTGGCCCTAATCCAACAAGGCACAAGCAGCATATGTGTGTCCCTGAACTGCCCTTATGCTTAAAGTGCAGTGTTATGTACCTCAGATGGGCAGTCAGACAAGACCAAACAAATCCTCCCAACACAGCTCCTGTACTGCTCCTCGTGCCTCTCAGTTTGGACCCACAGGTGCCCTTGTGGAGAATACCTGGGGACTCTGAGTCTGGATGAGATGATGTGGCAGCCCCATTGGTACCCAACTATAGGACATCTCAAAGGGATTTAGGTACTACTAGTATCACTTGGAAATTGGAAAGCAAGAAGGATGTGAAAACTGGAGTAAAAGCAGAAAACACCCAAAGTTGCCTGAACCTCAGAAAGGGTTGAGTTTAAACGTTGGGCCAAAGTTTGGGCCAGATTTTTTAACAAAGTAGCTCTGCTGTTCTTCAGTGTTATACAGCTGATTAGTAAAGAAGGCCCAGATGAGGAAAGAAAAACTGTCAGCCTTCCTCCAACTTGACTGTTCTTGGAAGCACAGGTATAACTTATTTCCATTCCAACTGCATATCAAAAAACTCAAGGCCAGCCAGGTCTGGGAAAATTCCTACAAGACTAGGCTTTTAGAAATACTAAAAAAAAAAAATTAGATTTCTCACTACAAAACCCACTAATTCACAGTCACTGTGCCTGGATAATAGACTGGCATCAGCTTTTACTGTCAGAGAGTAAGAGGGCAGTAAAATCACAAACTGAAGAAAGAAGCAACACCAC
Source organism: Xenops minutus (assembly GCA_035221455.1). NCBI lineage: Eukaryota > Metazoa > Chordata > Aves > Passeriformes > Furnariidae > Xenops > Xenops minutus. Next base: position 22,026,005 of record JAWWEE010000158.1, read on the forward strand.
CAAACTGGAAACATTCCAACCAAGAAGAAAGACGCAATAACTAACAGCAAACTTGAGAGCCACAGGTTGTTCCCCCTGACCTCTACACCCTTGTCATGAGATGGGGCCAGTGCTGCAGCCCCATGTGGTTTCCTGCAGAGGAGATGCTGGTGCCAATAGAGGTGGGGAAGCCTGGATTCCTGACATGGTCTGAGGGCAGCAGCAACCCCTGCTGGCCAGGGTCTGTCATCCCCGGTCTCCATGAGCCCGCATGCAGTGCAGGAGTACTCAGTGACCTCAAGGTCTCACTGGTCACAAGAGCTGTTTTGAGGTATTGAGGGGACATAGCTGCACTGTATGGCCTGGCTATGAACTACAGCATGTCTACACTATAACTATGAAGAAAGGGCAAAGAAATAAAAATTTGTCTAAGACTGGCTTGCTTGGAAACTCCAGTTGACCCTGACACAGTCTAAACAAATATTTTTTTAAATTACTCAGAATGCCCCAGCCTTCTTATATGTATCCCCAAAGAGTGTCATAAAATGTCTACAGACAGGACTCTCTGTTAACCTCTGCTGCCCTCCATTAGAGGCACATATTTCAGCTCCAGTTAAAGTGAAGTTTAATAAACCCTTGGCCTCTGTAGAATCTCTCCAGCCTCTGTGGCACACCATTCTCCCTGCCTCAGTCTATCTCTGGGTCTATGTCCACCACTGGCATTTGCCATGAACAGCCAACATCACTGCAGCCTCCGATGGGAGCCCACCATGAGTCATGAGGTGCTACAGTCTCGAACCTTGCATTTGTTTCTGCTGGGGCTATGAGGAATAGGGAAAAAATGTTTGAAGCTCTCCCTCATTTCTTGGTTCTTAGGGCACCTCTGGAGCATCAGCTCCACATCCTTCTTACCACAGAAGAGAAAAAGTATATGTTGCCTGAGGGAGCCAGGGTAATCTAAGTCTTTTGAATAATATCAATAGCTGGCACAAGCCACTGTGCTTGGTAAAATACTGCAAAACCCTGCTTGCTTCTTGGTTTAAGTGCAATGCTTTCTTCATCCAAAAAATACCTATGTGTTGTTCAATAATCTGCTCTCAATGAAGTATTGCCGGCTTATCAAGGAGTAAAAATGGTACTACGTGCCTTGGCCAATTACTCTCCTGAGACATTTGTGCAAGAATCCAAACACATGGTTCTCAAAGGAAAGGGATGAAAATGATTTACAGAAGCAGTGAGGCAAAGGTTTCTTGACAATGAGGCACTAAGAGGAAATTGAATGAATGTGCCTAAGATTCCTCTAGTAAATGAATAATAAATAGTATTCACAGTCAGAAACTTACATTTTTAATTTTGAGCTGAGAATAGCAAGATGCAGATGAAATGACAGCTATTAAGGAAAACATCCACGAAAGTATGCTCTTACGAAAGTGGAGTCATGACTTGCTCAAAGGGTAAACTGTGCTTGTCAAGTAATTCAGAGTGCTATGCACTCCGAGGCTGGAGAAAGGGATTTCATGTCGCTTAAGAACTACTTCACCTTGCAAGACAGGTAATTGTCACCAGGGAAAAAACCAAACAAACAAACAAAAAAACCCCAAACAAACAAACAAAAAAACCCAGAAGTAGGCTTGCATGAGCCAAGAGTATTTGACCTTTACTTTCTTCTCTACCTTCAAGGTTCACTTCTTTGTCCAGCTGTCTGTGCCTGGTGAGCCATACTCCCACACTGTCTTCCCATCCTGCTCATGCTCTCCAGCCACTTGACCCTGACTGCCAAGTTTGGCTGCTGACTGTACTTAGTGGTGACCAAACCAGTCTACGATGTGGATATCTGACCATCACCTGCACCACTCAATTCATTTATAAAGCCACTCTGTGACCAAATTTTTCTAGGAAGAAGATGGTTCTGTAGTCGCTGCATATGGTGCCCAGAGCAGTGTGACTCCATTGTCACCAATGGACTACCTCTGCCAGCTAGGAAAAGTCCCTGGTTGAATGGCACCAGGCTTTTCCTGGATGGAAGCAAGGCTGGACCAACTACTGGGGTCAAAGACCACTACAAGGAGAGTAAGTTCAGACCTGGCTGGAAACACTCTCAGATCATGAGAAATCTGCAGTGTGTTTAGGTGAGAAAATTAAAGCTGTCACTAATGGTAGAGTTCAAACCACAGCTCCTTGTAGCTTGTTATTAGATAATCTTTCAAAGGAAAGGCACAGAACACATTTCCTACTCAAAGCCCAGCTCCACTGCAAGTCTGATGGTCTTGCTCCACAGAACAGAGCTTATGAAAAAAGTCATAAGATTTTTTCCTGACACAAAGGAAACAATAATATGCTTAGTTTTAGTTACATTCCTGGAAACCGCTTAATTGATTCAGATGAACTTTAAGAAAAATAGTATCATAAAAACAGCCGTAGGCAAACAACTGTTTTTAGGCAAGATTGTTAAGTTTTGATTAAGTTAGAAGAAACTGGATGCAGGATTGTGGTAGGAAGTGTCAGGCAGTAGACACAAACAACAGTAACTCTGGTAACACACTTTCCTGACAGAGAACATAAAAATCATGACTCTTGGAAAAAGGAAAACTCCTGGAGCACCACTAGTTCTCAGCTGAATTGGATGACTACATGAAAGATGATGACCATGAAAATCAGCCTAAGTTAAGGACTGTATCCACATCAGCTGAATTCATGCCCACTTTTGTGTTTGCTTCCAGTTAACATTCCAGGACGGGATCATATTGACATGACTTAACCACAAATGTTGAGTAAACATTATCGAACATTTACAGAGATCACCTTTAGGAACTTGTGAAAAGGCATATTTGTCACAGAAACCTACTTCTGCCAGAGGTGCTCATCCAATTAGGGAACAAAAACTCATCTCTTGTGTCCACCCTTTCCCTACCTTCTACTCACCACCACAGATCCTCTGCCTAACCCCTTGCACCAGCTGACACACATACACACAATCTGCTGACCAAATATTACTCACAAGCATCATCCCAACAACAACTCTGGCTCCCAGACAGAACTCAAGAAATCATACCTTGCTGACAATTTGCATATATAACGGCCAGGGCATTCATTCCTCCTGCTCTCAATCTCCCAAAATGCTCCCTTAGAGGAGCTCTTGTTTTCATAGAATCATAGAATCAGCTGGGTTGGAAGAGACCTATGAGATCATCAAGTGCAACCCTTGATCCAACATCACTATGATTACTAGATCATGGCACTAAGTGCCACATCCAATCTTATCTTGATTAATTGGTAGATAGTTGATCTGCATGTGGATGTTTGATGTGGCCCTCAGCTCAGAAAGTCTCTGACTAAATACACTGTGATGCCAGTGTCACAAGCAGAGCTTTGGTATTTAAAAGTTGCCTTTTCTAGCTGGGTGGGAAGCAACGGGAAGCCTTTTAAAAGCAGGTGGTAAGACGGACTGCAGGCAGGATGGCCTAGAGAGCAGAATAAAATAAGCAGTCAGAAATGGGCTGGAGTCAATACACACCAAAAACACCAGTCTGAAAGGTATGTACTCTTTCAGAGTTTCCTAAATGGGAGTAAGCAAGCCCTCTTTTCACTGGCTGTCTTACTGTATTCTTTAGAAATAAGACTATCTGAAGGGTCTGGAAGGAATGAAACAAACACTTCAATTTCCAATGTCTGAGGGCTCCTGCCATTAGTGGGGCCACTAGGCACGGGTTGGCCTCCATTTCCCCAAAGCGTTTCCAGCTCCTGGGCTGTGAATGCTTTCAAGGAAAGCAGCTGGGAGCTGCAGTGGCTTGCTTTCTCCTTCCTTCTCATCTCAGACATGCTGTCTCTTCAGATTTACTATCCACAGCACATTTGGGTCACGACTTTTCAGACTTCAGGAGAGGCAAACATGCTTGTGTGGGAATGCAGTTTCTTCTGCAATTCAACTTGTTCATAGGACTCCCAGGAGAAGATATTCAGTCAGATGTAAATAATGTGACTCCAAGCTCCAAAACTCCTTCAGTGAATACAGTTACGAGTCTGTAGCTTCCAAGAAGCCAGGCTTTTAGAGACAAGGTTTTAATGCTAGGGGAAACTGTGAGAACTCTCCGTCCCAAAGAAGGGGTCTAAAAGCCCCTGGCTGTGACTGCTAGTAAAGAAAGGTTTGCCTGGAATTAGGGACCCTTCTGAGTATTCGTTGCTCATGCCCTCAGTTTTCCAAAGCAAAGATGCAGCTTCCTTAGTTGCCTTAAACTACACTGTTCTCCCCCACTGACACCTCCTACAACTGATGAAGCTGAGACTTACAAACAGGGGTAGTACAACTGCTATACTGTTCAATTTACTTTGAACTGTAGTACATTGTGAACTAAATAATCTCTGTGTAACTTTGTCAAGAACATGATCTGACATAAACAGAAAATAAAAAGTTGGTGCTTCATCTCCTTTCACTTGATAGACTGTGATGTTTGGATGCTACAGTAAGAAGCTCTATGGATTATTAGCCATGGACAGTGTGGAAGCCAGTGTGCCTTTTCTTTATTTAATGGTTTCTGCCCCAGGACCAAGCTCATCCAGGAGAGCTGGGGACTGTCAATGAAAGCTGCCCAACTGGGGAAAGGGTGGTCTGGCATAACATCGCTTTATGCAGGATGCAACAGGACGAGGAGCAGTTCACCTCAACCATGGTGCTATGCTGCTATCACTGCCATAATGCCAGGTCCCCTGCTTGTTCCTGCCACCTGGTCTGGGCATGCTTGGGGATGTGTCTTCAGCGTCCATGCTCACACCACTGTGTTAATAGTTCTGGCATGGGGCTGAGTAAAAGGAAACTGCTTTGCTCACCACCCTCAGGCATCCCTGCAAATGACACCTTGCTCAGCCTCTTTCCAGAAGAACCCAGACCCATGGACCTACTTCATCCCTGGCATATGGGGAGGAAGTGTCAGAGCAACCAATTTAGGCTTTTACATACTGGTATTGCATTTTCCTGTTGGGCCATTTTCAAGAGTCAGCTTGGACTGACTTTGCTCCCACTGGGATGCTACTGCGGGCTTTCAGCTGCTGTTTTTTGAGCTCCTGAGAAGGAGTTCTCAGCAAAGTTTTCAGTTTTAATGAAGTTTGTGGGCTAAATGAGGCCATTCCCTATTTTTCCCCAGTGGGGAACTAATTTCTACCAGACTCACCATCCTTAGCTGTATTCTTGGCTTTCAGGAGCCAATCAGTTACCCTCATAACTCCTCCTTGGTCAGGACTCTTACAAATTAATGCACTTACGTGGTCACTGCTACACACTGTGGCTTATCTGCTTTGGGTTCCTAATCCCTCCATCTCCATGGGATGTGAAATCACCCAGGTTTCCACACATAAGCCAACATCAGAGAATGTTTATGTTGCCTGAGGCAATAGTCATATTAGATTTTCTCTAGAAGAACCTGGGCCGTTCCACTCGATTTTTACAGAGTCCAGTTAGGTCAGACCTGTATAGGTCAGATTTACGAACTTCCTGCAGACTGTGCTATGTTTCTTGGCTAATATCTGAAAAGGAGAATTGGGGTCAGACAGCACTTTCCCCTTACACTGAAAGTCATTAAAACCAACAGAACAGACAAAGGGCTGGATCAGTCTTGCTCCTTTTGTCATTCTCTTATGTCTGGGGGGTGATTCAGTTGCCCACTCATAGGTTTCTGGTGCTGTACAGCAAACACTAAGGTCTCTTAGATGCTGACACGGGGCAGGCAGATACCAAGGCCGTGAGGAGCAGCCCAGGGAGACCAGGCAGTGTAAATGGAGGCATCTTAGGCCAAGTGGCATGCAGTTGGCTCAATGCCTCCTCCTAGCACCAGTCAAGCTTCCCTCTCCACCATCTTTAGGATGCTGGACACCTCCTATTGCATTTACTAGCATCTGACAAACCTGTCTACATACTTTGGCCTCAAAGCCTCTGCCTTCTTGCACGCTCTTCATGCCTAGGTCCCCAAATATGGAGAAAAATTCATCCCTTCGAGGCTTGGTTGCTATCACAGCCTCTTGGTTCCTTTTTGGGTAAACTTCAGGTCATTTTCTAAAGAAATCCATGGCTACCAGCAAATATTGTCTGACAGATTCCATCTCAGGCAAAGGCCCAACAACATCAACAGCAATGAATTGCAGTAAGGTCCCCAGGAGACACTGCTCAGTAGGGTTTTTCCCCATCTTTGGGGACCCACTTTTAAAATACAAGTCATGCAAGAAATGCATCACACTTCCTGTAGTAATTTTCCATCATCTGTCTGTATTTTCCTCAAAATCAGTTATCTCGTGGCTTTACCAAGGATTTTATGACCTCGAGATGTTCAGTGGTTTTGCCATCATAGAAAAACTCATCAGAACCTCCTTTTTGAGTTTTTTGGTTATAACAAGCTATCATGACTGTTCATCACACATTGTTTTTTTTCCTCATCTCCTATAGAACATTTCATCTTTAAATTCCAAGCTTTCCCACCATGGTCAGAGAACTTTTGCCTTGCTAGTCTGAAGAGAATCTACAGTCAAAAGCAGACAAGGGTGTTTTTTCAATCACAACTTGTTTTACACCAGGACCCGTTTTGAGAGGCACTTTTAGTTCCTTGAACTCTGCTCTTGCAAACTTACATCTACCGGATGAAACAGAAGTGTTTTCATTCCTACACACTGTGGAAGAAAGGAGATAAAAAAGGATGCAGTCTCAGTTTTTTCTTTGTTCTGTTAAGGAATGTGTCTGCCCAAAAAAAGGTCTCTAAATGTGGCATTGGCAGAACTAGTCTTTCATGACTATGGTCTTTTGTCAGTGCTGTTTCAACACCACAGGCACCCTTACCTATGTTCAATGGAAACTGTTTCAGCTCTGAAATTGCCCAGCTGCTCTCCTTTTGCCACCAGGTTAGCTTTCTCTTCCCACAAGGAACATGTGGAGCTTCCGTAATCCTGGCAAGTGTGCAGCTGAGCCTCCAGGATCAGGAGCAGGATCAGTGTCCTGCAAAGCCAGGCAGGCTGACAGTGCCATGCTCCATTACCTGGCATTGGGGAACCACTGCCCCTTTGCTCCTGGCTGAGAGTTTGCCCAGGGTGCATGTTACACCTCTTTTCGGCAGTTCACATTGCTCTGGGTTCAGCTTAGATTGGCAGCCTTGAGCTCATGACAGCCTGTTCACAAAACACCATCGGTTCCAATCAAAGGGCTGACCATACACCAGGATATCCTCAACTACACCAGAAGGACTGGGTGGCTGGCCACGCAATACCTGCTGTGCTGGTCTCTCGAGTGAGGGCTGCTGTACACAGGTGGTGGGAGATCCACAGTACAGTATTTTGTGGACTTGTGCTAACATGAAAGCCATTTTCATCTCCAGATGTTCACTGTGGAAACCAAAATTAACCTAGTAAGGCACATCCCAGATATTACCTAGTCATGTAAGGCACAAGCACCCTCTGATTAATGTATTATACGGCAAAGTTCCTGCTGGCTTTCTTTTCTAGCAAGGACAACAGATGAGTTTCAAAAACTGACTGCAAGCTCAAAGAGACAGCTCAGGGCTGCCTGCAGAGGCAGGCACCTCAAAGAGATTGCCTAAGACTCTTTCATAATGAGCCATGTCTTTGAAGGAAAACACTGCAGGCTGAAAACCCTGGTACTGACCAACCAGGTCCCAGCCACAGTAGTGCACATGCTGAGTGTTAGTTCATCTCCCACCTTGGCTATGCTGAGCAATTTCTTGGATCCCAGGAAAATCCAGTCTGCTGCATGCATTTTCCCCCAGCAAGTAGACTTTCCTCAATCTCTGCCTTCTCTCAGACTCATGTGGGGGCTACATTTTGGACTGTCCCATCATCCTTCTCTCTGTCTGATTTTAATGACCAGTACCTGAATGAGTACCTGCAATGCCTGTAGATTACACGAGTGATAAACCCCTCTCTTGCTACTTGACTATTCCTGTAGCCTCTTAGTGGACTCTCATAGTCCTCTGAAGTGGACTGCTGACAAATGGAGAAAAGTAGGTTGTTCAACAAAGAACTCCAAATTTTACCACCAAGGCCAAGGAAAAGGGATTTCCAATGCAACCAGCCACAAAACAAAACTAGTTAAAGGCTACAAGGGAAGAGTGGGGTTCTCTGAACACCAAATTAATATCCAACCCTGGCCACAAATAAGTCTTATTATAACTTCAACTTTAACTTAAAACCTGCATCGCCCAGCTTTGCATGTGCAGCTTCAGGTCTACCTGTTTGCTGAGCTGAGTTTGGGCCTTTCAGCAGATTTTTATGAGGCTCTGTCCTGACCAGCCATATATTTATAATAATCCTCTCTGTAGATATTTCCCCTCCCCAAGAGAGCTATGGCTAAATGAGTCATTGTGCTCATGTTAGATGTTGTAGCCAATACCCCATTGCTTTCCATCCTGCAGTAGAATATTCTTCCAATAGCTGGAAGTGGTATGAACTGAATGGAAATACCCTTTTATCTAGCACAGGACCTTATACCTGTATAAAGCAACCAGCTTCCCTCTCTTCCAGTAGCAGCTTTCTGACTTCTGTTCAAGAGCTGAAATGTAATATTTAAGCTCTGCCATAAATCCCACAGCCTCATGGAGTGTTTCTGGCCTTCTGCACAATCTGCCTAACTGTCTAGCTATTGGTCCATCAGCTATTTATCTTGGAAGTCCTCACTGGAGACGTGAGGAACACAAAATGACTGTAGGTCTTCCGCCAATTTAGGTAGGTCTTTTCTTCCTCTTGCCTTCTAGCATTTGGCTATGTCCTGTCTAGCTCAGACTGATATCTGGCTCCAATCTGTTTATGAAGTTTCAGACCAAATCTTGATAAGCCAGGTTATGTCTATAATGCAGTGCTTCTCAGCTCTCAGCTATGGGCCCTTGCCACAGCTGTGCTCCTGACTCCACTCCAGGATGAGGTTTGGGCATGTGCCATCCCAAGGAATGCTGGAGAAGAACCACACAGTGCTCCAGAAGGTCTCACAGACTTCTGAACTGGAGACCAGCACAGTGGTCCAGGCTATAGAGTGTACCTCTGCCCCAGTGTTTGGTATCAGGCTCTCCTCCTTCCAACTCCTCTTCCCAGCCAGTTACACAATGAGAAGGGACATACATACACCTCCCCTGCAGTCTTTCCTGAGTAGCATCACTGGGGCTGGAAAAACCTGTGGGCCTCTCTATGCTTGTGTTACAGAGCACAAACACATTGTAAATGGCAGGCTCACAGGTGACCATCCCCATCCAGCAGACCCAAGAGCCTGAGACCAGCTCTATGCCCAGCAGGCTGGTACCCTGGTGAGCCTTTGGTGTCATTTTTGAGATGTTTTTCTTTTCTTTCAGAAACCTTGCTGTGGCATAGGTTTCCTACTAAGTTTCAGGCTGAGCAACATTTTCCTGTTTCCCCTGTTTTGTAAAATAACTTCTGGTCTGTGTCACACGTGTTCCTCAGCACCTCATGGAGTCATGGTCTTGCAGCTGGGCCTTCAGATCTCTCTGGGCACTGTCCCAGCATAGAGTCATTTTCTGATTGTTTTTGACCCTTTCTGGGAAAATTCCTGATACTGCCTCCTCTCCCTGTGCTCACTGTACGGCTTTGGGTTGTTTTGATTTGATTCTGGTGTGGATTCCTTTCACTTTCCACTGATCCTGAATAGGTTAGTTATCTGCCAACACCTTTGTTATCTGATGCCTCTTGCATCAAAAGAATGAACACAGTTCCTCATTTCTCTCTTTGGAAACTGCATCCTACCCCAAAACCAGTGTTACAGCTCCCAAGTGAAGAAGTCAGTGAATATCCAAAGTCCCAAGGGGACTGCTTCCGCTGCAGGGAGGAATTGATAAGACATGAGATATTTCTTTCAAGCAGCCGTGCTTGCACATGAAGCCCAGATAGGGAACAACAGCAATCAAATACGTATTATATTGAGACCTTACAAATTTATTTTATTTTTTCCGAACACAAGTCTGCCCAAAATGTTTGTTCTGCCTCTTCCTTTGTTTCCTCATGCTCCATTGATAGAATTCTCTGATGGTTCTTGGTGCTGTTGACTCCCTGCCCTTTGGTTTTGTAGAGTTTTCAGACTTACACCAAATAAAGGTGGCTGTTAATCTTCATAAGCCCTACACAGTTTTCACATAGCCTCAGCATACAGCATGTGAATAAACCAGCTTACCTTTCAGGCTCCATCACCAATTTGATCACTTGCCTTACAGCTAATGATCACAGCTCTTGCTAGTAAAGAATATATTTAGAAATAATACTGATTGAATCATCTGTTTCCAGCAAGCAGATTAACTGTAACAAGATGAGCACTTATACTTCATCTTCACAAAAAAAAAAAAAAAAGTAATTATCAGATGCAAAGAGATTTTTAATGCTGAGTTAGGAGATGCAATGGTCTTCAATCAATGCAGATGAGAGACCATAGCTCATGACATACCAGCTTGTCATGACTAAATCCTGCTGGGACTTGAAAACAGCAGCTACTAAATATTAAATCATGGCTCTTCTCAAAGGTGATATAAAGAATTTGTACTGGTGGATTCATACTTATATGGTTCATAAAATCAGTTGCAGACCACCTTCCATAACAGTGTTGAGTCTGCCACTGCTTATCACCCATCCAAAATATCTCTTCTTCTTCTGCCTCTTCTCATTTGTCTCTGTTGCTTCCTCTCTCGATCCTTCTCTTCTATTCCTCACTCATCCTCCTCTTTGACCAAAAAATGGCCCTAGAAGTATTGTTCTGATCACAGTTGCTCTTTCACATTATGTCTACTTATGTGACAGCCAAAATATGAAGATGATTTGCAAGCAAGAATGAGAAATATGGCCAAGCAGATTCACCAGTATGTATAATAACATTGATTTATCTGAACTTACACAGAAAATAAAGTGGAGATCGTTTATTTAATATATTGAAGTAGCTGTCCTCCTTTACTTATGAACTTTCATTCACAAGTTGAGGCAGCTGAGAGACATGTAACTATGATAAATTACTCTCACACTTTATTCATATGAAACGTTCCCATCCGTCTCATAGTAAATGTTTCTAAATTCACGGGTGCCCTATATTAGCTGCATTACCATTCAGGCTTCTAATCCGGAACTATATCTCTTTTCTTTTTGAAAACATATCTACATGAAGGTATTAGACCTATGCTTTCCAAGCTGATCAACAATTGTGATGGGATTTCTTTTTGAAATGTGTAAGATGAATACCTCAGAAACATATGACTTCTGGGACAGGGATTTCTCAGCATTTTCTGAAATGCACAACTCATATCTTGTGTTGGCCAATATAGGATGCCCAAGCTGATGAGTTGCTTTTTAAAGATTAAATCATTAATGTGGATTGGCAGGCTGAGCCTATTTTGCATACTGAGAGACCTCAGCATATGAGAACACATCAATTGCTACAGCTTCTTGCACAGAATAAGGACATAGCTGTCAAGAAACCTAAGTTAAATCCCCTCAAAAATCAAGCACGGTATCTCTACTCCGTGAGTTTCTGACTTCAACAGTAGTTCCTTCTATAGCTGACTGAGTGCTTCCTTCTGCTGGAACCATGGCCCTAGGAAAGTCACTCTGGTGTCACATGAGTGACCACAGCTTCACCTTGCGCTGGGCACTTGGATATTACGAGTCTCAGTTTTTCTGACTGCAAAATGGAAAGGAAAGTCTCTTACTGCCCCAGGACACATTACACTTTTTACCTGAGGATTGCTGCAGCTGCAAAAATGCCCTGAACAAATAAATAAAGCATCTTAAGGATTCCAGGGAGTGAAACTGGCTAAAGAACCTGGAACTAGGGTGACTGAGTGGACGGGTCTGGAGATGTCCTTTAGCAGTAGACCTCGGCTCTGAGCCTCCCAGACACCACCTTCCTCTTATAAGGGAAACTCATCATGGCTTTGAATGTAGGGCTTGGAAAATTAATAAATCTTCAAGATCTGAGGGATTGAAGTCTGCACATTAGCTCCCCTTAAATCCTGGGTGCGTTTAACTTGGGAGGTTAAAAACCACAGCCAAAGAAATCTCTTTTGATTCACAACTTGTTTTGAGCAGTCATCCATAAAGCAGCCAGTGAATCACTCCAGCCAGTTAGTCATGCAGCCACACTGAATGTACACTCAAAAGGCTGCACAAAATAAACAGCCTGCAGCTCCAGATAACACACACACAGAGCTCATTTACGTTATCTGGCATCAGCATATATTGTTAATAGGACTCCTACACCAAACCCTTAGGAAAAGACGAACTCAATAAGCATCTCCAAATCTCCTTCCCCATCAGTATTTTTCTCATCTGCTTCGCTGTGTTGCTTTCAAAACAAGACTTGTAAAAGTTTTAAGACTCTTTCTCTCTCTCTTTCCGCACCCTTCTTATTGCTGGTATCGTCCTGCTGAGGTTACAGGCGTGCGCAGCAGAAGTGTAGGGCTAAAGCGGAGTTAATTCCAATCAGCAGCGGACAAGTCGAAAATAAACAGCTCTAGTGCGAAATGAAATCTTGCAAGGAGGGAGCGACAAGGATACAGGGGGAGGGAGGCTCCTGGTCCTTTGACACATCAGTGTTATAAACAGCTCGGGTCAAGAATCCTATAAAAGCTTTCAGCCAGATCTACTGTCCAAGACAAAAGAAGCGCAAAACACCTTTTGGAAAGAGCCGCGAATAAACCTTGCTGCGCGGCCCCAGGGGTGAGGAGCGTGAGCCCTACCTTCGCGTCTGGCTCCCTGAGGAAATCCCGCAGGTTTCCGCGGAGGAGATCCCGCACCTCCGAGTGTCTGTTCAAACAGAGGTTTAGCCAAACTCCTGGCGAGAGCTCCCTCCCCTCCCTGGGAGGGTGCCGGAACCCTTGAATGGCAGATCTGGTGGCCCTATTGTGGAAAAGAGAGGGCTATTGCCAGGGCGGCGTCAGCAGCACGCCAGGAGCCGACGGCCGAGCCTCGCCGGGCAGCCGGCCTCGCAGCACCAGGAGGGAAGGGCCGGCTCTGCCACCCCGCTCCCCGAAGCTCGCCTCGCCTCCCCTCCCTCCTGGCTCCGCTTGACGACTTCTTCTCCCTGATGCCAGCTTGGGTCCCGTCCCCACTTCTCCTCTTCCCTCGCTTCCCCACTCGCGCCTCCCTCTCGCTCACTTCTCCCCTTTATACTCTCCCCCCCGCGGGGATCAGGGCAGCAGCATCTCCCCACCCGGGCGGAGAGAGGTGCGGGGGGAGCCCGCGCACACGTCGCCTGCACTCTTATCCGCGGGGAAGGAGCACAGGCAGGAGCTGAGATCAAAACTGCGGGAAGAGGGAAGGGAAGGCAGGACCGAATGGCCGCCGTAGCAGCGGCTTGCGAGGGGCAGCGACCGCCGTCCCCTCCTAGCAGAGCGGTTCCTGCGGAGATGCTCAGTGGGGCGACCAACATCCCGGTGCCGGGTGCGGGGGCATCGCCCCGTGCGGGGGAGCCCTGCAAAAGTCTCAAGGGGAGCACACAGCCCCCGTAATCCTGTTCCCCTCCGGGCACGGGGCTGCGGCGGGAGCCGGGGGGAGGCAGCAGATGCCGTCGGTCGTTCCCGGCTCCCGGCGAGCTGCGCAGAGCCCTTGAACGCCGGCGAGGGCTCTGCGCTGCGCCGCGGGGAGCCCCGAGCGCCTGGCAGAGAGCGGTCTCTCGTGGGAGGCGGAGAGGGACCGCCAGCGATCTCGTTCCTGCCGTGCCTGCAGCTTACATTACATCAGGGGGGAGGAGGAGAAATGCATTAAAAGTGTCAATTGAAAAAAGCATGTAGCGAGCCTCCCATTCCTACAGAAGTGGCTTTCTGCACTTCTAATAATAACGCGCTTATGGCTGCACTTCTTATTTGCTCGATAAATAAAAGAAATTATCGTTATTTGCATAACACGGCACTGAAAGAAAGTCCTCTGTTAGAGAAAGTCCGTTTCATTTCTCCAGTTTCTTTTGAGCAAGTATCTCCATCACATTCGCCTTCACTCCCTAAAGAATTGTTATTCCAGCACGTGTTTCGAGACAGCAATATACGTATACATTTCTGTGTGTATATGGGTATGTGCATACATATGTTTTAAGACATATAACTTACTTCAGCTCCACGCAGTAGAAATAGCAAGTCAGATTACTACAGTACATAAATCATTCGAAAACTCTTTTCCCTCCTAAGCCAAGATATATAACCTGTTCTGAGGACTAGATGATCTTGACGGTCTCTTCCAACCTTGGTAATTCTATGATTCTATGGCTTTTATTTAAGAATCCGGCTTTAATTGCCCGTGCCGGTTTGCGGAATAACCCGTACACCTATTCGCGGCAGGGAACGCGGGGGAAAACCGTGAGAGGCCGCCGGCCCGCCGCAGCGCACAGGCAGGGGGGCTCCGGGGTGGGACGTGAGGAGCCCTGCCGGGAGCTCCACAGGGCCAGGCCGGCAGCCGTCCTGCCAGGGGGCCGCGGGGAGCCCGACTGAGAGCCAGGGCCGCCCGGTGCCACCGTCCCTGCCAGCAGCAGGGCTGGAAGCGCTTCGACGATTGCCGCCCGTGCCCTCCGTGTATTTACGGCCGCAGTTCGCCCTTGGCCTATATTTATCCGTACAATGCATTGGAAGGGCTTAGATCTAGAAATAGAAGCCTAGAGCAATAGATGGCAGGCTCGGGCTTTTTATAACTCAAAAAGACTTGTTTATTAAAGAAATAAAATATAATTAAACAACAACAACAACAAAAAGGAACGGACACCCTGTCCCGCCGGCTCTCAGGGTGCGTGCCATGCCCGCCGTGACCCGCCGTCTCGGACCCCGCCGCAGTGCCCGGCCGCTCCGCTTTGGGCTCGTCCGGGGCCTCTGCTAGCGATGGGGGAAAAGGCGAAGGCAAGAGCTGCGGGACCTCCGTTCAGGGAGCAGCGACCCCCGGGAATGCGGAGACCGGCCCGCGCGATGGGTCCGGCACAGCGCCGGGGAACCCGGCCGTCTGAGCATCGCCTGGCGGGAGAGCCTGCCTGTTGGTCGGCCTCGGTTTGTACTTTGTTTAGGATTTTTTTAATCTTCTTTTTGGGTTTTGTTGTTTTTTAAATTGAGGGATTTACGGTCACGGCGTCCCACCACTCCAGCGTTCCGCTCGGGCCCGGACAAGGGGGAACGCGGGGAGCCAGCAGTCCCCACTGCTGCCGCGCTCCCCCCCGCACAACGCTCACGGCAGTACCGACACCGTTGCTGGCGCGGGGTCTCGGCGGGACGCAGCGGGGCAGCCGTCTGCTCCCCGGCTGGCAAGCAAACCCCTCCGGTAGCTCTCCGCACCCGCCGCGTCCTGCCTGCGCGCTGCCTGGCCGCGCCTGTGCCCGCTGCAGACAACGAGGACGGCTTTCTCTTCCGCCGCGCTCACCCACGCCGAAGTTATTTCTCCGATCTCGGAGATTTCCCGATCCCTTTAGCCCGTCGCGGGGTTCCCGGGGCACAACTCCTGCGCCCGGCGGGGTGGGTCTCGCCGTTTGGTAAAAGGCGGAGGGGCGCCTACGGGTGTTGTAGCCGCTCTGCGTACCCCCGATACGGCTGTTATTAGCGAGTCTCTCTCTTCAACCATTACGCACTATTATTATCACTATTGCTATTAATTATCCTCGCCGAACCATGTGTCTCTCATTACAGCCCACCGTCCCTAGCCACATCACAAGGCGCTCGCAACGAGCGCGGTCTGGACCAGTCCGGGCCACCCGCCGCCGCCGTGGGGCTCCCACTGAAGGAGAACCCGGAGTCCCGCTTGAAAATAAATCAGGGGAACCCCAGCGGTGTTAAGAAGGGCAATAAACTCATGTGATTCTACCGGGGATTGTAATGTGACATCACAGGCTATGCCGGCGCCCTGGGCTTTGCAACCTACGAAAACAAGAGAGCCGGTTAGCAGGGACAGAATGGCAGGACGGCCGGGGTATCCCCTGCGCTCCCACTCCCGGAGGAAGCGAGGACCGGGAAACCCCCGCCCAGACCGCAACCCCGACGGGCTCCGCGGTCCCATCGTGTCCTTCCCAGTGAAGCCCGGCCTAGCTCCGGAAGGCCTCTGTGGATGAGGCCTTGACGCCACTGGGGATTGTCCGCCAGCGGGGAAAGGGCAACAAAGGGAGCGTGGAAAAGCGAAACAGCTCCAGTCATGGCCAGAACAAACGCTAAAGCAGCTCTCAAACAGAACCCTCATGCCTCTCCGCGGCCCGATGGGGAGATACCCGCGGGAGGAGAGCTATGGCAAGGACTCGTGAGGGTCAGGGCAGGAGCAGAGCTCGGCCAGAGGAGCGCGGACAGGATCGATCCCTGCCCGCCTGGGCACACCGTAGCCCGGCTGTGCCTGCGGCTCCCGGCCACGGCTATATGGCGAGGACATGCTGCCCTTTCCTCGTGAAGGGAAGTCACCTGTGTGGGGAGGAACTGGGGCTGTGGACCAAGCAGGGGGCGATGGACGGCGCCTGAACGCAACCTGGCACGCTGGGGGTTGAGAGACGGGTATAGGGAGGGCCCCTCTGCCACCTTCTAAATCTTGAGTTGGGGTGGGGGGGGAAAGGTAAGTATAGAGGGAAAAAAATGCTCAAACGACGGCGAGAGCTTAGAAATGGGATTGCCGGCCTGACCCACCTCTCCTGCCTATCCTGCGCCCTCACACTGCCCGTTTTAGGGTCTCGGTCCTATCGCTGTCCCTGCCAGTTCGGTACACGGCGGACTGCCGCATAGAGGATGGGGATCCCATCAGCGGCGACGTGCTCTTTCTGGGCCGGGGCAGCCTCTCTTTGTCCACACAGAGTATCACTGTGAGAAAGCGATTTCATTTCCACTTTTTCTTCCTGAGAAAACTGATTAGGAGGATCTATTTATTTCGTTGTTGAATTTTTGTTTGTTTGTTTTTAGGGACTGTTGTTTGTTTGTTTTCCTTTTCCCTAATCGCCCCGATACAAGAGAGACCTCCTGAAGAAGCCTTTTAAAGCCACTCTCGGAATCGACTAGAGAAGCGCCCCCGTTCCCGGCTGTCCTGTCGAGCGCCAACGCGAGGGAGTGTCTTAATTGCCGCTAATGACCCGCGGAGGGGATGCGAGGGGGTTATCTGCAGCCGGGCAGAAATCAATTAGGGGAGTGGCAATTAGGGGAGAAAGTGAGAGACAGGAGAGTGCTACAGAGAAAAGCGAAGATTTCTGTGAAGTTTTCCAGAAATTCTTCCTGTGGAAAACGGTGCCCGCGGAGAGCACATTGCACAGCCCGGCTCTTCGCTCTTTCTTTCTCTTTCTCCCCCGGTTTCTGCGGAGCTCCCCGCACTGCTCAAGAACTAACGCTTTGTGGGAACGCATCGGCCCCTTTCCGAAATTACGATTAAGATCACCGCAAAGCCGGACACGGCGGGAAAGAAAGCTTCCCGCGGGCATCGCGAGCTCCAGATCCGCCTGGGCATGAAGATATTTGTGCAGCACGGCGGCACCCGCAGCTGCTGGAGGGGGCTGCGCGCCGAGCCGGGCAAGGTCTCCTTGACACCGGTAGGGGTTTGTTCTGCCGGGCAGCCACTCCCCACATCCCTGGGAGGCCCTTTCCAGGCCCGGGAGTATCTCTCCGGTTTCGCCTCCTGCGTTTCCCCCCGCCGCACGACAAGGACTCACCGTAACAGGAGACCTGCAGGGCTCCGTTGTGACCGCTGCTCTCTTGCAGTTTGATGTTGCTGTCCGGGGGGGTTTTGCAGGGGCCTCGCTGCATGTAGAGGTGCGGCGGCTGCTGCTGTGGAGGGTATTTGTTAAAGGAGGCCGGTGCCCCGGCGGAGCCGGCAGCCTGCACACTGCCATCCAGGGACTGACATTCCTGCTGGCTGTAGCGGCTCCGGCACTTAGTGTTGCTGTCACCAAAGCCTTGTCCTTTGCTGGCCAGGAAAGTAGGGCTGAACTTGTCACTTGCTTGAAATGCCCTAAAAGGCGAGGAGCCTTCTGTGTCCTGGGAGGCTGCGTTGTAGTAGGAATCCATGGCAGCCGGATCACAATAAGAAACACAAGTATCAGCATTCATTCCTAAAATTAAAAGGCCCGAGTGTCCTTAATGCGCTTGGAGGGGCACCAGGAATCACTCTTTCTGTCTCCCTCTTGCATAGACACAGGCTCACAGCTGGGCCGGGGAGCTCTAAGAGAATTCAGATGTTCGTGAAAGCTGACCAGATCTCCAAACCCCCTTAAGATCTCGCACAGTAAAATGGGTCTTTTTCTTTCCCTCCCTCCCTCCCTCTCTCACACGCACTTTCCCTCCGTCTCTCCTTCCAAACTATACTCTAAAGAGACTCTTCTCTGCATTTTCCCCCCCACGATAGGAAAAAAAAAAGAGAGGGAGAGAGAGAGACCTCTCCCCCAATTAATATGTAGATGATGACAGTGGAGGGGAGGGGGCCCAGGAAGGGGTGTGTGTGAGTGTGAGTGTGTGTGTGTGTGTGTGTGCGTGCATGGGGGTGTGTAGAAGCAGAGAGGGGGGTGGAGGTCATATCTTTTACGTTAAAAAAAAAAGAAAAAAAAAGCACCAAAAAAGCCAAACCAACCCCAAAAGCTTTTATGATTAAAAATCAGAAAATCAAGCAGATAACATGAACGCCACGAAGGGATGTGTGCGGGATCGGCGCCGGCGGAAGCGCCGGGGACGATTTAATGGTCGTGACACGCTCTATTCGCTCCGGCCCTCTTCCCTGCTCACTGCCCCAGCTACGGGGACCCTCGGTGCCGCGGCCCCCTCCTCTGTATTAAAGGCAATACGGATTTCGCCCGCAGCTATATGCCTTTAAGCCTCCCCCCCACCCATCGCATTAACTCCTTCAGGGGCGACAGCTCTCTCAGCGCTGCCGTGAGGCGATGCCGCGGCCGCCCCGCACATGGCTGGGCGAGCTCTCCATCGCGTCTCGGCGCACGTTTATGATGGTCATTATTTATTTACCTCTAAAAAGTGCTCTCTCCAGGTGTAAAACAACTGAATCCAAACGGGAGGGCAGCAGGGAGGGATTTTAAGAGGGTTACCAAGCACACAAAATTGGACCAGGCTTCTGGGATTGCCAGAGGTGACTTGTGAAAGGACAGAGGCTGACAGGAACCCTTTTTGGTTTGAGGGGTCAATTGCAACCCAAAAAGGGCTTAAAATAAATCAATACTCACCTTTCCTCGTCCGTCCTCTCCACCCCCCGCCATTCAACCTGATTGCCCTCCTCCCCCAATTAACTCCTACTACCCCTTCCACTTACTCTTAGGCTGCCTTCCTCCCATCCCCACATCTGGTTTCTATTGCTCACTTACCTTGAAGTTTTCCGTAATAAAGATATTACGCAAACTAAATGCACAGTTCTTCGATCAAGAAGAAAAAAAAAAAAGAAAAGAAAAAAGGAAATAAAAGAAAAGAAAACCAATGAAATAAAAGAAAAAAAAAGAGGAAAAGGGAAGAAAAGAAGGCCCTTAACCCCTTCGGGAGCGAGGGCCGTGACGGAGCCGGCTGCGGGCGGGGAGCGGGGGTGCCGTCGGCTGTTCTGAGCTTCCAGAGGGCTCCCCCCGGGGCCCGGCCCATGTGTCCTCCCTTCTCCCGCGCAGCTTCCTCCACCCCGTGCAGAGTGGGGGGGGACTCGTAGCTTTCATCAGTGTGTGTATATCTGTGTGCGCGGGGGGGAGCAGGATGCGGCTCGGGAGAGAGCGGGGTGGCAGAATGGGGATGTGACCCCCGAGACCACTGATCGGGAGGGGCTCGTGGCCACCGCCACTCTCCAGGCCTTTGCTGCACGAGCAAGGCCAGCACCGCCGTTTTCATTAACTCAGATCTGACAAGAATAGGCGCTCACCCCTCGCCCCCAGATGCAGAAGGGATTTCTAGCGAAGTCGTCGTTAAAAACAGCCAGAGACGGTTTCATTTACGAGATTTCAAACCATTTTGCAAGTCTCCCTCAGAGCAGCGCTGGGCTCGCTTAGTTTTCTGGTCCAAGAAAGCTTTCAGCGGATTTGCCTTCCTTATTTTCTTTATTACCTTACTTAATTCTTTTCTCGTCCTTTCTCCCCTCACAAAGTCTCCCAACACAGCTCCCTCTCCTTCCCTTGTTCACGGCATAATAAAAACCAAACCAACTCAATGCATAAGAGTCTTTCTAAAAACTACTCCGGGGCGGCCAAGGGAGCCGGGGCATTGCCGGTACCAGCAGCCCACGAACGGCTCCACCGAAGGGCAGCTTCCCTGGGTACCGGCAGGGCTCCAGCTCCCGCATCCTGGGCTCCGCCACATCGGACTCGCAGCCGCGCTCACGGAGGAGGGGCGCGTGCTTTCAGTTAAATGAAAGCATGTTAAATGCGTGCTTTCCAGTTCCTTCCTCCGCGATTATTTTGAGAAACGAAAAAAGTCCGAAAGAAATTATGTGAGGGCAACCCTAGATACTACGGCGTTATACTCGGCCTCGGAATTTCTCTTGGACAAAGTTACATAAGAGGAAGAGCAAAATCTAAAGGGAGAGATTTGGGGATTGGGTAGGAGTTTATATACATATAAACACATACACACAAATATATATGTAGGTATATAAGTGTATATATATATAAACTATGTATATATTTATAATTTTTTTTTCAGAAGCGCTGCAGTACAATGGCTCACAGAGGCACTGCGGCGTGGCCGGGCTGAAGGAGGGCTGCCCAGAATCCTTTCGGTCAGAGCGCTCCGCTAGCCCCTCCTTGCATTAAACTATAACGAAAAGTCCATTAATTCCAAATCAGAGCTAATCTGCAGCCCTCGGAAAGGACGGCAATAAACCTCTCTCTCTAACGGCCAATTTGTGTCCATGGAAGCGGGAGGTTAATCCGGGAATCGTTACCGAGGGAAAGAGTGCGCGCAAATACCTGGCGATCTAGCGGGGGTGGGAGGGAATAACAGGGAATTCTCTTTTCTTGACGGTTTTCCTTTAGCTGGAATGGGTTTTGCGTGCAGTTCTCTCAGGAAGTGTGACGGGGGATTCCCCCAGCCCCCGTTAGCCGGAGCCTTGAGAATACAAAAGCAAAAAGGGAGCCTGTAGCCCCGTCCCGCTAAGCCAGGCGACGGGGCTCTGTGTCGCGGCACTGCCGGGACGGCCGTGTCCCTCCGGCTGCGGGGCTCTGCCCGCCCGGTCTCGCCGCACTCCAGCCTGCGAGACCGAGGATCCGCAGAGCAGGGGCGCAAAGGGACACGCACCACTTGAAGGACGATCTCAAAATTTTTTTTCCGAGTTACCCCAAACCTGCCCTGTCCCTACATCAAATGTGTCCAAAAGGGAAGGGCGAAAGAGCGGCCGAAAGGTCTGCGCTCTGCAGAAACCTGTTGCCAATTCCATATGTATACATGCTTTGTTTTGAGACCGTTTTCAGGTACGGTCGCTGTTGGTTTTGGAAGGGGTCACCCCCGAGGGTCCCTTCTCACACAGAACTGCGGGGACCCATGTGACAGCCAGCCGCTCCGGTCTGTAGGGACGGCAGCTCACACCTAGTGAGTAACAGCTGGAGGAATTGTCGGGAGTCTCCAGCGCCGGGCCATCCAGGTGTCGCCTGCCGGCGAAAACCCAGGGAGAAGGGATAGCCCAGGGCGGTCTTGCCCGGCTTGTTTTCGAGTAGCCGTGGCGAGAGTGGGCGTCGCTCCCGGGTGAAGACCCGGTACAAGGCGCAGGGGATAGCAGGCGAATCCTGCATCTCGATCTCTGAAAGAAAAACAGATCTTTATTCTCGTGCGATTAAACACTCAGGCTTGTGTCAAGTCCAGGAAAAAGGTAGATTTCCGCTGGTCCCTGCACACCGGGCGCGGCAGCGTAGGGCTGCGGGGAGTGGGCAGCCGGGAAGGCTGCTGGGACGAGCCCGGCTCTCGCAGGAGGCCGAGGGGAGGAGGCAGAAATGCTCTTCCCTGCTTTCCCTGCCGAGGGAAACCCGTCGTGTCCCCTCAAGCCTCCACCGTTCTCCCGGCACTCCTTGTGGCTGCAGACGGAGTGGAGACGGGATGGCTGAGGAGAGTCCCGGCAGGACTCTGGAGTGCCGGGTCCAGCACCCCAGGTCCTGCTCCCTCTCTTCAAGAGATGGGAGAGTAAAATAGCTCGGTTCAGGGAGCGGGGTCATTTCACTGGAAAGGGGGATGGAGAGAGAAGGGAGAAGGGATCTTTCACACCATTCCCTCCCGGCACTTTGGCAAAGCCCTGTTCTTGGAAACTGCCTCGAGTTTGTTTCCCCAACGGGTTGATTTGTGTGGTCACTTCAGAGCTGTGGACTCCTTTTGTACTGGACGGAGATCTGAAGGCGATCTATTTATAACACCGCTGCAAGGGGGGAGAGAGAGGAAAAAGTATTCGTGCTAACCTCCCCTAACGTTGGTTTTGGGTTTTTGTTTTTGTTTGGGTTTTTTTTGCTGGTTTATTTGTTTGTATGTTTTTTTGGTTTTTTTTCCCCCCCTTCCATCTGGACGAAGGTTGCATCTTTATTTCGGGAGCGGAGCTTGCCTAGCGACCGTCCCGCTGGTACCTGCCGCCTTGCTCTCTGGCTCCTGCCTCCCGCTGGGCACGGGCTTGGGGCCTGAGCTGCGCATAGCAAGGGCTTTGCTGTCTTGCCTTTTACGCCTTTCCTCGGGGATAAATGTCGATTATTACCAAAAGGCGTTCCTCGTGTCACGAAGGTGCTTGTAGGGATCTGGAGCTGACCCGCTCCTCTCCTTCCCGAGGGAAACGAAGGAGCAGGCTGAGAGACGGGACAGGCTGGCCCCTGCCTCTCCGGGCTTGTGCGGGCAAAGCTTTTCTATCCGCCTCCTCCGAATCGCCCCCCGCTGCCTCTTATCGCGACTCCAGCAAAGCAGCAGTGCCCGCTCCGCTTTCCGCAGGTTCTCATCCCTCAGCCCTGTTGCCTTTCGGCTGTAGTCCCGCAGCCGTACTGCCCGCGGCTCCCCCCGGCCCCGCTCCACAGCCCAGCCCGGGGGCGGATCCACAGGTGTGCATGGCCACCTGTGTCTGTGCATCTGTATGGTGTCGCCAAAGCGGTCACCTGCTTGATCCCTCGGACGGTGGGTGCAGGACCCGAGGGATCCTGGCTACCCTCCATTGCGGTCACCGGACTGAGCGGCTCATGGTGGGGCCCCGATGCCTGCTCTGGGAGGCGGTCTCCAGTTCGTTCCGTGCGGGGCACAAAGGGTGGAGGGAGGAGGCCAGAGCGACCATGGCATGCTCCCCTCGCACGGCCCCGGGGTCCGTAAGGTGCTGCAGGGGACCACTCCGGGCCGCGAGGACTTTCCAGCCGAGCCTTTTTTGTTCTCTGTCTCTTCTTTATTTTGTCTTTATTTTTTTGTCTTTATTTTTTTTTTTTTTCAATTTTGTTTTATTTTTCAGGCAGTGCTGTGCTCGCGTCAAGCTGCGACAGTGATGGGCATTTATGCCCCCGGTCCTGCACGCAGACCCCGCGGCTGCCGCGGTGGCAGAAGGGCTGCTGGGCTCTCTCCAGTGGCCGGGGGCTGTGCCCTGCACTGGCGTCCGGGTGGGCAGCGCAGCCCGGTGTCCTCTGAGCAGCACAAACCCCTCAGTTACGTGCTCCCCTCACCGTCCCCAGAAAAACATGGAAAATCACCGCTTTTGGCATCGCGCTCGCGGGGCTCCGACTGACGCCACTGTGTGAGAACCAATGGGAAAACGGAGCAGGGGCGGCCCCCGCGACCCCCGCGCCCCGCTCCGCGCCCCGCAACGCCTCGGGTCCCGCCGGGCGCGGCGGAGCGCACCCCGCCGGCACAGTGCCCCGGGCCGGGCCGGGCCAGGTGAGAGAGACTCCGGCCGGAGGCTCCCTCGGACCCCAGCCCGGGCTTAGGCAGTAGCCCCGGGTCGAGCTAAAGCATGCTGTGCACTTCATCCCTCTTTCAAGCACCCCTGAACACGATCTGGGATGGGAGGGGGAAGTGTCTATATTTAATATGCCATCCCAGGCCTGAAATTTTTAGTGCCTGTCTATAATTTCCTTCATGAGGGGACAAATGCACTTGCTATTAATTTATTCGATACTTTCCTTTTGCGTGTGACCTTGCCAGCACTTTCTCTGAAGCCAGGGCCTATTTTTCGCTTTAGTCAGAAGCCCAGGCCCAGAGCGGGGTTCCTCCGGGCTGTACGGCTGGCTAATGGCAGGGGTTGCCCCGCGGCTCCTGCCGAGGGCTCCCCGGGACAGTGCACGGCAGAGCCCATGGAAGCAGAGGAAGGCGGCGGGCCGGGCTGCTCGGCGGGGCAGCGGAGTCGTAGGGATTCGGCGCCACGCTCTGGGCACCTACTACCCAGCTGTTCTGGGCCTGTGTTACGGGATCGGGAGGACCCACAGTCTCAAGCATACAGCACCCGGCTCTGGTCTCCGGAACAGGACAAGGGTAGCCCCCGGCTCTGGTGACCTTTCGGGGTCGGGGCCACGATGAGCCGCGGGATAGGCATTTCCCCGTGGGGTGCGTCGACCTGGGAATGTCCTCCTTGCCCTGAGCTAGAAACAAAGAGGCTGGGGAGGAGGGGGCTCCGAGTCGAAGGCATCCAGTGGCAGCTGGTGCACCTGTCAGCGCGGCGAGAGCGGCTCCCCCTGACCTTTATGACCAGGGCAGAGCTGGGACAGCCCGCGGCGGCGGAGACGAGGGAGACGGGACGAGGACACTCTGGGGCAGGCAGGGAAGCTGAGCGAAAGTGAGCTCGCCCCCGGCCTGTCACGTCCGGTGCTGAGACCCGGCCCCGCCGTCCGGGCCCCGGGGACTTCTCTGCCCCAGCCCGGCGACCGACCTCCAGCATCCCTCAGCGAAGAGCAGCTGGTGCCTGCTGCCAAGCGAGGGTAAAAAGCTCTCTCAGGGAAGCGTGGATACTTTTAATTACAAATATGAAGTACTCAGGGCACGGCGACCCCAGGTCTGGGAGAGGGACGGCAGACCCCCGCTCGTTCCCGCACTTCGCGGTGCTCTGCTCGGCACCCCCGAACTCTCAGGCTGCCGCGATGGGGAGGCCGATTTAGCCCCATCGCCGGTACCGCCTGAACCTTGAATTTCGTTTATTCCTCTACTTGCCTTACGCTCTGAGAGAGATTTCCACCCCGAGTGGTTTGTAAAAAATCCACCTTTCTCCTTGCAAACTCCAGACAACTCCCTCAACCCATCTCTAAACCAAACAGGAACAGATCTCCTCAAATAAAACAACTCCCGTCCCACTGTGAAGAATTATAGCCGTGATAATATTTTTTTTCTGTTTATAATCGAGTCCCAATTACAGATATCACAGCAAATTAATATTAGGCGGTCAGTGCACCACACACAAACTTTTGGCTGTGTTATTTGCGCCAAAATCTGCTGCACCAGCAAGATTTAGGTGCTGCAGTGCTATGCGGAGTTCCTGGCCCGGGCGGGGAGCGCCCGCGCTGCACTCCCACGCGTGCTCTGGGGCCACGGCAACAGCTTTCCCCTATCCCGCTGCTTGGAGCGCCGATTTCCAAGGCACTAGCGCCAGAGGAAAACCCCCCTTTCATCTGCAGGTTCATTCGGGGAGGGGTACAGGACGGGGAACGTATTCTTTTTGCTGAGCTCAGGCAAGTCGTGAAAAAGTCCCCTCCAGAACTGTCTAGAAGAGGAAGGGGAGCAGGACAAGGGCGATTTTCAAATAACGTGATCAGCTTCTTCGCACGGTGTCTTCTTTCGGGACACTCCACATCCTGCCTGCTTTTCTGTCGCCCGTGGCGGCCGCGGGCATACACCACCCAGCCCGAGCGCTGCCCGGCCGCGCCGCGGCTCCCCGTGGGCTCAGCTTTCCACCATGGCCGGCTCTCACAGCCGCAGCGACGGGATCTCTGAGCAGATGTGATTCCTAGCAAGGGCTTAATGCCGCTCTTCGAATCTCCTGGACTATAGCTGTGACCTTTTCTTTGCTGTTATTCGCTTCCTTGTTTATTTTTTTTAAGCCTTCTAGGAACGCTGCTATTCCTTATTTTTTTTTTTCGAACTCTCACAAAAAATCCTATCAAAGCTTATTGTGTCAGACCCATGTCTAGTTAAGGGGGAACAGGTTCACAGGGTTCAGAGATTCCCTCCACAGGATGGCCAAGGGTTTCTCTTAGAGAAAGCATCCAAGAAATTTTGCAAGCAGTGGAATAGGCTGAAGAGATGGTTAGATCTACACCACATGAGGATGCCACATTCTTCTTGTAAGTCTCACACCGAGGGAAGTATCCTCACTTTAAGGCAGAGAAAATAAGCCTCAAACAAAGTGATTGCCTGAACTCAGACTAAGCCACCAATATCTGCTCTCTGCTGGGAGCTGGGAAAGAGCACAGGAGTCCTGCGGGTCTCTGCCCTTCCCTCCAGTGAGCAGCTCAGCAGTCCCAGCCACTTGCCCAGGTGAGTGGCTTAGCCAGCCCCCAAGTTTCAGGCAAAAGTACCATATCTACTGACAGATACAGGGACACAAGTGACTGGCATTTCTCTAGATCCTGAGCTTTCCTAGCTCTCACTGGAGCCTGAGAAAGCTGCAGCAGCTCACACAGAAATCAGGCCACTGTGATTTAGACTGCTGGGCAACCTTGGAGATGTCTACCCAAGTCTCCAAATTGCATGGCCAATAACCTTGCCCTAACACAGAAGCAGACTTCTGCCCAATAGCCACCCTCAGCTTTTAGGATTCGTCCAGTCAAGAAACCTTCTCATCAGGACACACTGCAGCCAGGACACAAGAAAAAGTCACTGAGAAAGTCTGAAAAGGAGAAGTGTCTGAATGACATCATTAGGAAGTTTGCTATCAAAGTACGATCAATGACTCAGTGTGACCTGTCATCTTTGGTGGCTTAAGGGTCAGAAGGACAAAATGAGGGAGTAAACTGAACAGCAACAACAATAGCAACGAATCATAGAATCACAGAATGGTTTGAGTTGGAAGAGACCTTACAGATCACTCAGTTACAACCCCCTTGCCCTGGCCAGGGACCCCTTCCACTAGAGAAGGCTGCTCAAACTCTGTCCAGCATGGCCTTGAACACTTCCAGGGCTGGTCACTCATGGCTTGCCTGGACAACCTGTTCCAGTGCCTCACCACCCTCACAGTGAAGAATTTCTTCATCATGTTTAATCTAAATGTGCCTTCTTTCAGTTTAAAGCCATTTCCCCTTGTCCTATAATTACTTGCTGTTGTAAAAAGTCCCTCTCCATTTTTCTTGTAGGTCCCCTTTAGATATTGGAACTGCTATAATGAAATAAATGCAGAGCCTCCACAGCCATTGCAGTCTGTGATGGAGACAGCCTGTGGCTGTGGTGATGCTGGGATGGGATGGGAGGACAGTCAGAAAAACCTTCCCCAAGTTTAAAATGACAGTCCAGTCAGCTGAGCCCCAGGGCCACCTGTGTCCTCCCTGCTGCTCAGATTTATAGAGTGTAACATTTTAATAAAAAACACACACACCTCTCCACTTTGGTGCATTAAGAGATTTCTAGCAAAACACAGTAATGTTGCTATAAATTTCCCTCCCAGCACCCTCACAAGTAATAACTCAAGCTCCAGCATTTTGCATTTAATGTTTATTTTGATGGCTGCATTCCAGAAAGAAAAGGGAAAAAGAGGCAAAAACTACTCAACCACTCTCCCCATTGCTATTAGCCTGATGTTTTCAATAAAACTTAGTGCAAACTGGGATACAAACACTTGGAAAAAGAAAGGAGGAAAACAAGCACACTTGGGCAAAATTCTCCTAGACATCTGCCAAGGCCTGGGTTCAAGTCCTGGCTTAAATTACAGATGCCCTGCCATGGGTTCTCATTATGTCCTCCTCCATTGGCATATTTGAACAACACATCAGGGAGCCATACCTTATATTAAGCAAGGCTCAGTGGTGGGATACTCTGAAGGACTGAGACACATGGAGGCTCAAGTTTGAAATGGCCAAGTCTGGAAGTTAAGACTGAAGCTTCTTGGCCAAATAATGCAGGGCAGAATACTAGGAGGGCTGCCAGTCATGTTTGAAGTATGTGGCAGAGCTATTTAAAGCTTCCAAAGCACCTGCTTTTCTGTGAAGCCACCAGTCCTTCACGTGCACCGGCACTAAGCCCACATTTGCCACTGAAAAAGAACAAAACCATGCAGACAGATGGTGATACACCCAGACAAGCCATGGGCATTTTCTTGATGACTCCTGACTCTGTTGAGAGCAACTTAAACTCTCATTCAATGGTGAATATTTACCCAGATGCAGTTTAAACTTCTGATTACTTACCCAGAAGTAGTAACCCTTCAATTTGGCCTGATTCAGATGTGGCTAACAGAAATGTGCTGAGAGCAGCAGCACTACATAACCAGGTTGCTAACTAATGAGAGATGTTGCTCAGGCCATGCAGTGAGAACGTGTATGTGAAGTATGCTGTTTCTAGAGGGGTTAATACACATCTTTTTACCTGTTATATTTTCCCCTCTTCCTTCACAGCAGAATTCTCTACAGCAGGTGTAGTGTATTGAATACCCAGCCTGTTTTTTAACCTCACAAAAATTGTCATGGCTCTGATGGCATCATGGTGATTCCCACAAGGCATTTGACTCTTTGATATTTTTCTCAATTAAAAAAAAAAAAAGGAGAAAACTAATGATGCTTAAAAAATAATGCTACTCAAAAGGAGGGCTGCTTGGGTTTGGGTTGATTGTGTTCCAACAGTCAGAATCAGAAAAAACTTCCAGCCAACCTGGACAAGAGGAGACAGTCCAGGGATGTGTCTATCTGATTTCTTTTTTTATACAACATACAGAACTGAAAAATATTGGAAGAAGTATAGTAGTTCCTCTTCAAGGCCTCAAAAAGCATAAAGGAAATATATTCACAAAAAAATCCCTTAAATTGACCCAGTGGACTGATAGCCAGTTCCAAGAAACTCAGCTTTTTTTTTTTTTTTTTTTTTTTTTTTTTTTCAACTAGGTTAATATTCTTTTTATAAGGAAAATGGGAATAACAGTTCACTCTGGATGACCAGTATTATTTACTTCAACTGCATCAGCACTCTTACAGGTCAAATTTGAGACAGTTCTTTGGCAATATTTCTGTGATGGCAATGGAGCTTTGTGATGCCATTTAAACAGAACAGAAAGCTGAAATATGATTTTTTTAGGTTCCTTGAGGGAGAAGAAGAGATTTGTTTTAAAAACCTTCAGTCACCTTAAATCCGTACATTTATTTTACCTTGGGACAGGCAGCAAGGATGAGATCACTGAACTGCACAGATTAACAGAGACCTCACAGATACCACAGAAACAAGAGTCTGATTGCTTCCATGGATGAGGATGAAATGGAACTCCACCTGTTGCCTTGTGTCCAGTTCCTCCTCCCCAGGGGCATAATTTCTGTGTTACCCTGGGTGCAAGCCTGGCAGGCTGAGTCAGTGCCCTGGCTTTGTCAACTAGCCAGGAGACCTGTTGTGACAGGCAGTGGGGATGGTTTGGTGATGTCTTCTTGGATGCTTGATCCTGACCTCTGTTTCATAGCTGCATGCGACAAGCTGCCAAGCACTGTCTTGATTTGCTATCAAAAGCTAGACTGAGTTTGCCAAGCTGATCCTTCTGGACTGCTGTGCTTTGAGATCCCTAAATAACTATGGCAGGAAAAGTGGTGTGGTTGTGACTGGGTTTGCAAGATTATGTCCTTTCCTTTTGAGTTGCAAATACGATCATGGGGAACTGAATTTATATGGAAATTAAAACAATCCACTGAAGGAAAAAACTTCTAGTAAAGCTCAGTGCAGTGATATTGCTATTCAGGTCTGCTGATAATACACCTCTTGCATAGTGTCCTTACAGAAGCAGAGGCCATTTCAAGGTCTTTGTACTGATATGTCAATCTCTTGAGAGATTCCTCTGGTAAGAATATGAAGGACCACATACAGCAGCATGGTCTCTCTACAGCTGTGGCTGCTCACAGTATTAAACCAGTAACCTGTAAAGAGGTGTCTGAGCTTGAAGGGTGAAAGAACATGCAACAATTCTGAAAAGTGTGAAAAATACTAATTTCTTCAGTCCATCTTTCAAAAAAATACATATACATATATATTCAACTAGTACAGGCATGTGGACTTTAAAGTTTCTTTTCCTACTTTCTAAAGAGAAATATATATGTATTTTGGAGCTGTCCAGGAGGCATACATCCAGGTTTTTGAGGAAAGTTGAGTTTTGGGAACTGTCTCATTCTCTTAGTCACATGAAAATCCCGCATTTCAATTTGGGTGGAGGAGTTTCCAAAGGGAAATCTCCCTAACCTCCTGAGACTGCATTATGTTGGCTCATACAATCTAGATAGCAACTTATCCTAATTTCTGTGTGCCTGGGCCCAATCTGGCTTGTGCTAACGTCAATAAAATTTTTGCTGTTCAACTTCTTGGCAGCAGGATTAGGGTTTCTGTTTGTATTACTTCTTTATCTGTGATTTAGATTTTCTGCCAAGGCCTTTAACCATTGATGTCAACTGATGATAGGGAAAGCAAGAAGAGAGGGAGAGATATTTTTTTACTTGAAATACTGTATATTGAGCATTTAAGCATCTTGCCAGTTGTATACAAAACTTATGGTTCTTTATGCAAATGCCCACTTTCCCAGATTACAACAACTTGACAGAGTTATTCTGTACTTCATCTTTACATTATAGCTCTTAAAGATACTTGTACATCTTAAGCACTTCGAGTATTATGCAAATAATTTGAGAGCCAAGAGCAGGAAGAGTCATGTCTGGTTCTTCAAATATTGGGTAAAGATGAGTCTAAAGTTAAAGATAACTTCTTTTCTCTCTCTCTCTGTCTCTCTCTTTGCCTCATATAGGCCATAAACAAATATCCTCTGTTCTCCAAAAATAGCAGGAACAGTGGCTAGTAGCATAAACATGCAAATATTAAAACTGGTGTTCATTCAACCATAATTGACTGAAAAGAAAGTGAAGTGACAACAAAAAGCTTAGTTACACTGCTAAGAAACAAATAATGTCTTTCCTGAACACTTAAGGGTACATTTCTCCCTCCGATTAGAAATCCTCAGGAGACTTGGGTTTCAAGTGGAGTTAAAAGCTTTATGATTTGTTTAACCAATGCATGTAAACCCAAAGGCTATTTTTGACCAGGAGTGTATCCTTGGTGCAGGGAGCATTTGCAAACAGACAGTGACACTGTTCCCTCTGTGCTGCTGACCAGCTGGTGTGTGAACATCCATTCTGTGCCATGATGAGAGGCAGCTGCTGGAAAGGCAGTTTGGGAAGGATAGATGTAGGAATGGGGTTTCTTCACATCATGCGCAAAGACCATGGGCAAAGAGGCTGGTCAAGGGTTCTGGCAGGCACTGCAAGGACACTGTGTCCTGGCCAGGGCAGCTGAGTTACACCCCGTCCTGCACAGCAGAAAAAGTAAGACTGAGTGTCTGACGATTGCCTCCAGCTCCCAGTTGTCTTCCTCCTGAGCAGGAAAACTTCATGGCCAGTTCTAGGCTGGAGCCTTAATACAGCGCAGCTCCCCAAATCTTTGACAGACAGATGTTCTTATATAAAAAAAAACCAAGCACAAATGCAATTTTCTCTAACAAAGTAATAAACTTACAGGCACAGGAACTTTTTGTGGGTTTGGATCAGTGTTGCAAAATATTACTGTGAAAGTATTCTTGCTATGTCCGTTCTCCAATATGGTCAGACAGAACTGCTCCTGCCTGCCCAGGCTGGGCTCTCATTTACACAGAGGCAAATCTGGGGTAAATCCACGAGACTTGGAGAATGAACAGTGTGAAGTCTGGGACTGAAAGGTGTTTCAGGGAGATTTAGACAGAGTAGTCTGATATTGATCATGGACTAAAAGTACAATGGTTATGGTAAACGGCAAGGACAAAAGTCTTTTGCCAATACACTGCTTCACAGGAATGAAACTGGTGATAGGAACTGCTTGTCCTTTTCAAACAGGAATACAGCCTGCTTGGTAAAGTCAGCTTACATTAAATCTGCCTACTCATATTTCTTGATGATGCCTATCTTAGTACTGCCAGATTAAAACCTTCTAGTATGTGGAATTAAGATGAAACTTTATAAAGTGAAAGCAAATTTGTTCATGGATTTTAATGAAAATACTACCAGTGTGACACCAACAGTAACACTGCATATTTCTGGGAGCAGAGGCTATACAACACTTGGTAAGTCTGTTACTCAAATGATGCACCCAGTTCTACTCTCCTCTGGCTGGACAAGTGCTGGAGGAAGTTGAAAAGATTTTTGGCAAGGCAATCAAATAAATTATATGGTAGGAGGCTGTGTAGAACATGATTCAGTCATGTTACTGGAGAGAAAAGTTTGGGAGATCACTGACTGTGCACTTGCAAATACAAATATCCACATACATGGCACTTTTTCATCTTGCAAGCAAAAATAAATTATAAATTGCAATGGCTGAATGCTGGAGTCAGGCAAGTACATCCTTGGAGCAAGGTATAATTTCATTGTCACCAAAGGCCTGTTTTGGGGGCAGAGTAGCTTTCTGGTGCTTGTGAGTTTTAAGCTTGGGCAGCTTTCAGAAAGACATGCTTCAACACAGCTTCTGGGAAAAACCTATTGCCTGTGTAATACAGGAAGCAAACAAGATGATCACAGCAATCCCCTCTGGTCTCGAAGCCTGGGAATAGAAGAGAGGAGGTGCTTTGCTTTTGCAATGGCATGTGGTGATATGAAAGCACCTTGGTCACTAAAGTATTTTGGGGTCTTTATTTTATAGGCAGGGATAATGTCTAAATACACATTATTTTTTTAACACCACCACCCCCTCTTGTGCTCTGTAGAGTCCCAAGCTACACTTGCAGAGCTGTGGTCAGGATAAAAGCCTACGACCCAACCATAAATCAGCCAGAACCGAGTTCCTTAACCTTTCATATTAACCTCTTGCATTGACTTGAGTTAGGTGCTACACTCTGCTGCTATAAATCATCCTGCAGTGAATTTATGAGCCTCAGCACAATAAAGGAGTTTTTCTTTGTCCCCCCCCCGCACCCCTCTACTTTTCCCTTTGTGCATTTTAGAAATTACGCAGGAAAGGCTTAATGACTGGGATCTGTGAATATTGCTAACTCCCCTTCCCCACCAAAGGGATCTGGCAGGAAGATGTGGGGGTTGGGAATGGAGGGAGAGAAACCCTTAATTTCATTTGCTGGTGACATGATCAGGAAAGCCTGTTCTAAAACACCCAAGAAATTGTTAGCTGCCCCTTGGAATAGCTAAAACCCCAAACCCTAGTAATGAAACCCATTTGGGAGTTAAAATAATCTATTCACTCACATGCAGTCATCGTCCTGCTTCCCCCTCTTCTCAAAGAATTTGGTGCATAAGGATGATGGGATGCTTTGCCCTGTGGACCCAGAGTGCCCTGCTCCAGGGGCAAAAACACTTTGCTGGGCTCAGCCCACTCTGTGTTCCTGAACAGCATGTGCAGAAGCCAGCCTGTGGCAGCACAAGGAGAACCCTCAGAACACCCTTTCCTTTCTGCATCTGTCCAGTCAGGCTGTGGCACTGAAATGGGAACCAGCAAAAACCCATGGCCTGAGAGAGTGCGGGTGTGCCTTTCTGCTCCCAGGCACTTGGGGAGAGGACCCAGTGCTGGCACCACTGAGGGTGGGCATGCAGGTGAGAAGACTCTGCAGTTTTTTGATGCTGTTGAGAGGGAGAAGGCAGTTTTGCATAGACATGAAACATGGATGCCTTTTGGTGCAAGCAGGATCCTGTCAAATCCTTCCTTCCTGCCACTACTCTGTAATGCTCTAGTTTGCTATCTGCCACCCTCCTTCCCAGAGCTGGCTCCATTTCTCTGTTATTCAGAGGTTTGCAAGTATTTTAAAATATTTATACAGTGACAAAGTATGCAAATCTCATCTGCATCCTGATATCTTTTGGCCTATCTGCAGTATTTCCATGGTGCTGGTTGATTGCAGCATTTGACCCAAGAACTAAGGAATTTGGTGACACTACCACTGAGGTTGCTCCTACCTCTAGCTCTGACACTGTAAGGCAATTAATGCCAACGAACTTCACATTTCAGGGAAGACCAAGACCTGCTTGGCCATGCAAACCCAAGCTCTCTGACCCTTTGGCTAAAGGCAACACACTGTGCCCACTGAAACATTTGGGGGCTTCTATACTCTGATATTTTGATACGAGATGTGAGAGCTGCTCTCCTGCACAGGAATACTGTTGGGACAT
Organism: Xenops minutus; assembly: GCA_035221455.1. Classification (NCBI taxonomy): domain Eukaryota; kingdom Metazoa; phylum Chordata; class Aves; order Passeriformes; family Furnariidae; genus Xenops; species Xenops minutus. The sequence continues at coordinate 22,060,146 of JAWWEE010000158.1, forward strand.
AGCCTCACTGTTTCCAAACCAGCATCTCTGGGCCCCACACCATGAGGTGGTGGGGATCAGAGGTGCTTCAGCTTACTCTGACAGCATGTCCTGCCACCTTCCTGAATTATACACTTTCCTGGGGAAAATCACAAAATGAGTTAAAAAATGAACATCATTCTGTTCTACTTGTAGTACACTCCATTTCAGTGGCTCTTTCAAAGATAAAATGGCCACTTCAATTAGACATAGCTAGGGCTCCAGAAATCTTTCTGTTTTTCCCAGGATAGGCGATTTTATTCAATTATTTATGAGTATACCTGATTCTCCCTAAAACCAGAGTGACTTTACTAAGTGCAGGTAGCTCTTTGGGCTCTCCTGTCCGGGAGACAGCAGGGAGCAGTGACTGCTCCCTGGAGCTGGGCATGGTTTGGCGGTTCGGTGTGGCACTCCCATTCCCCATGGAGAGCCGCAATCCTGAGGGAACCATTTCCCCAGTGGGAGAGCAGTGCAGCAGTTCCATGGCTAACTGGGCAAGGGAGCAAAGCAAGGAAAAAATTAAAAATAACAGGTTTCCTGGTTATGTGCAAGGTGGGGGCAAGGACCTACATATTTTTGTGTTGTTTTTTTTTTTCACAGCGAGAGAAGAAAACTAAAGAGGATTTAGCTGAAAGTTTTTCTCATGCTTTCTGTTTCTCCTTTCCGGGCCCCTGATCCTGTTTCTGTGTCTGCCTGTGAACTTGTTGCTTCTCACCTACCCCAGATTTCTCTGGAACACCCCCAGAATGTGCCCTCTCGTTTCTCACTGGGATGCGCAGCACAGCCAAGCTGTGCCCCAGCCCCTCAGCCTGACCTCTCTCTATGCCTGTGTGGAGCTCCTCAGGCTGTGGTGGGCCTTGTCAAAGCCAGCAGTAGGGCTGCAGCTCGTGAGGCTGAAGAAATGCTCCCACTCTCCCATTATATGGTGGTCTATTTATATCATCCTCCTCACCTGCTAAGGAGCATCTTGCATCTCAAAAGCTGGGGTGCGCCCAGGGAAATCTATGTCTTGTCCAGCTCTGGACTCCTCCATGTGTGTGCTGACAGCCTTTCCTGGCTGCTTTCCTGAGCCCCACAGGGCCAGGCTACCTCCACAGCCTCTGTTGGGTCCCCACAGAGTCCAGAGTGGGGGGTACCCCTGCTCTCCCTGCCCTGGCAATATGGAAAATGGCACCTAAAACCAGAGAAAACAACAAAAGGCTGGACCCCACCACTCGGATCATTTGCGGGGATATTTCCAGTTCCCCGTTTGTTTACCTTACAGAAAAGTTAATTGGCTCCTTTTGATCTTACAGTGAAAACCACAAAGGAAATTTTGTTAGAGTAGGAGCAAACTGAAGCCTGTGAGTTCCTCCGATATTCATTAAAGCAATTCTGTTTGAGTCTTAATTTAAAGAAAACATTAAACTTTTTCCCCCCCTTGCTTATTATTAAGAGCCTACTACGTCCCTAGGCTAAAGTGCTCGCTCCACAAATAATGTTCCCGACAGCTGCCAACTTGGTGCAGTTTATAACCTGCCTTTGGAATATATATATGTGCATGTACATGGTAATACAGAAAGAGCTGTGTTTACAGTGGTGTCGTCTTTAAAAATTTCCAAATAGGCAGTTTGAGATTATTAGAAAGCTTAACAGGCTAAAGGAAAATCACTATAAGTTTAGAGAATGCTACTTTATTTTTTTTTTAAATATGAGTTTTCCCAGTGTACTGAAATTAAAACAATTTTTAATTCCAAGTTTGAGGCAATTAAGCTGAAGCTGTGATGAGAAAATATTTCTCTTTTGAGGTTGATTTAATTAGCAGAGCTATATTAGGAAAGCAAGTAATGCAATCTATTTATGGACTGATGTATCTCTTCATAAGAATAGACAATAAAAATAAATTAAAGAAAATCACATGGCAAAAATAGCTGTTGATTTTTCTCAAGTCTCTTCTAGTAATTTCTTGGGGGCAGTAGGCAACAGATCCCTGCCCCTTGCATTATTTTTGTTTCAAACAAAATGATTCCCTCATCCTTTTTAATGAAATCTTTGTCTATTTTTATGAAGACAGTTGAGGGTAAAACCAAGTCATCTAGCAGTCATCCTCCCCCCTCCCCCTGCCCCCCCTTGCATTTATAAGTATTGTACAGCAGCAAAATAGTTTTAGTGAAAATATGGTTTGTGACAATTGCTGACAAAAAGCAAACAAATACGATCTGAGCCCGTGCTCTGAGGAAAATCCCCCCACATTTTAAGCAGATAAAAATATAAAGGGACAAACTCAGAGGAAACTTGTGTGCTGAACACACAAGCCCCGATGGTGAAACAGTATGGCTTGAAGGCAGGGAAATAATGGAGCGGGTTCCTGAAGGATTTTCTTCTTCTCATTGTAAAACTTAATTATACCTGCTGCCCATCAATCTACGTATATGCATACATGGGGACAGAGCAACATGTACTTGTAGCTTGTTATCTGGACATATGTTGCCATATAAATGCAAATTCTTGTTAGGGCAGAAATATGTTGAAGACAAAAAATAAACTGCCACGTAGGAAAGTCATTGCTGTGATTATCAGAGCAGAATAGAGCAGGGAGTAATTCTGGAAAGGGAATGAATGCACTGAGCATAATTACAACATCATGGTCAAGATATTTTATTTTCATTTTAAAAGGCTACATAATTATTAGCCAAAATGTGACAAGTAAGCACTGCTTAAATATGTAACATATTAAAAAGAATTTTATAGCTTTCTTGTTATGTTTTTCAGTGGTAAATTTTAAATCAACAAATGGGACATATAAGCCATTCAAAAATAAATTGCAATATTTGTCCCCCTTTTTTTTTAACACACATGTGTAAGAAATATGAAGCTGTCAAAATATAGTTTTAAATAATTAAAACAATAAAAGTGGAACTAAGTTTGATTTTTTTTTCTTTGTGGCAGAAACAGACTTTAGAAAACATCCTGTAAGATGTTACAATTATTACAAAAATTTTTATGTTGTGTTTGGCATTTCTAGTTGTCTTTTCCAAACCATGAATATTTCTCTTCTTTAGTCAATATAAAGACACCGGTGAGCTATTACATAAAGTAAAATAAAGACAAGGAAATATTTTTAACTGGCAAAAGGAGAAGGTATTTTTTTTTTTTTAGTGAAGAAACCATAATAAGAACACATAAATGATGTCTAATAAGAAACAAAGCCTACTTGAAAACCATTTGGAGATTTATCCTCTCCTAAATATTACTCTAAACAGCATAATTTTTCCCATTTTCCCCAGCAGAGATAAATTTGTAGAATAACTGAGAAATAACATTTTTTTTGTAGTATCAGAAGAAAAAAGGAAAATAGAAATTTCTGCAGGTTGTTGACTAAAGATAATCCTTAGAAGGGAGGGAGAAGAGGGAATGAAAGTGTTGAAAAGCACAATCAGGCAGCAAAATGCAACTGCCCCTCTTGCCAGATCCATCTCAGTGTTAAAGCAGATAAGTTACTCAGCAAAGAAAGAAAAGTTTGGACCCTACCTTTGTCAGCAGAAAAGTAATGGGGAACGTCTTCCAATACTAGGAATGACCTGTACTGCCTATACGGTACGCCTTACCTTAAAATCTATACATTTCTAACCAAAACAGCTTGGAGCAATTCACATAAAACAGACCCAAATGTTGCCCATTCCATGTGAAAGATCAGGTTTCTGTCTCAGCTCAGCCGGTGATATCAGACTTGGTGTGGTTTTTTTTTTTTTTTGTTTTTTTTTTTTTTTTTAAATATGTATTCTTATGTTTCCAATCCTCTGACACACTTTTTTCATCTTGGTAAAGTTCGCTTTTTTGGAAAGGGTGTGTGGGAAGGATTTCCAACTTGTCAGGACTCTCTCTTTTCAGTACAATTAAGCTTTCACTTGATCATTTTGAAGGCCAGAATGATTTGCTGTGGTCACTGGCTCTTTATTATTAATATTGTTTCAGATACATAAAGTTTACTGCAAGCTGTAAATATGTCAGGTTTTGCCATGGGGTTTACTAATAAAGAACTCTTAGAGGGGGATTATTGATGGGAAAGATAATCTTTTCAATAAGTGTTCCGGATCTTTTTGTTTCCCCGAGTGAGTGCAGTGCGGGGGCGCTCCCCGTGGGGGATGTCCCGATCTCCTCATGCTCCGCCGCAGGCAGTGCGGGGACACCGGGAAGGGCACTCCTGCTCCTGCCTTCCTTCCAGCCCGATGCGGTTCTGTCTTTCAGAGGGATTTTAAATGCCCTATTAATTTTATTGATACCTTTGGTGTTATGCTTTTTTAAACAGGTTTGTGACCATAAGCAATTGATTGATTGCCAAGTGACACTTCCAAGTTATTTCTGTAGGTGTCACCTTGGGTTAGCACAGTAGTATTAAATGCAGTGAATACTTCTGTTTCTTTCAAATTATGGCCACACAATTCAGCTAATTAGTTCTTTTTCTAAACAAACAAACAAGAAAGAGGCATATATATTTGAATTTCTCTTCTGCCAGCGTTTCTCTTTCTTCTTTTGAAACATTGTATTATTAAATATGTATATATTTGGTCAAGTCACAATAAGTGTCTGATCAATCATTCTTAATTCACTTTGGTATTTACTGTAATAACAATAAACAATTTTGGGCTCATCTGGTGTTAATGTGGCTGTCATATGGCTGCCCAGAAAAATTCTATGCACATTTAATTAAATGCATCATTATGAATTGTGAAAAGAGAAGGAAGAAGGGACGAGAAGGGAAGGGAAGTAAAAAGGACAGGGAAGTGAGAGAGGAGAGGAGAGAAGAGGAGAGGAGAGGAGAGGAGAGGAGAGGAGAGGAGAGGAGAGGAGAG
>JAWWEE010000158.1:22065095-22132875 GCA_035221455.1 Xenops minutus
GAGGAGAGGAGAGGAGAGGAGAGGAGAGGAGAGGAGAGGAGAGGAGAGGAGAGGAGAGGAGAGGAGAGGAGAGGACACATGGAATGTTGTCTGGTCAGAAGTCTAGTTGGCTTACACAGTATGGGGAAGGAGGGGAAATTAATAGTGAAATAAGGCTGTATTGCTTCAGCTGTCACTTCAGATCCAAAGCTTAAATTTTCCTGTCATCTATATAAAACCTACCCAGCACAAAATTCTCTAGATTTTACAAGTCTCTGTTTGGAGAATTTCGTTATACTCGCATAAAATAATGTCAGAGACTACAAGACAAGGACAAGACTGGTTTTACTTGACACCTTTCCTCTGGTTCCATCCAACTGATTTGTTGAAAGGTGGGGAAATTTTGAAGCTCACAGGGCAGGTGGAAAAAAATTGTCTTTTTTGAAGAATGAGGAACAGACTAGAAGATAGGCTCCTTTAGGATAGGAAGGATTTTAGGGTCCTAGATCGTTGCCCTATGCATATTGGAAGGGAAGGGCTGAAGAAGCAGTGGAAGCCCTGATTCTCTGGTGGTGGAACAGCAGGGGACTGGAGGGGAGAGGGTAATGCAGGGAGCCCTGGAGCATCTGCACCATTCAGTACCTTTTGCTGCTTCTCTAATTGTCTGTGCCTTCTCCTTTGTGAGGGACTCATGGTGGTGGTGTGGTAATGATGTAATGGGGACAGGCTGCAGCTGATCACTGTGTATGTGGCACAGACAAAGTATTCTTCTTGGGCACAGGCAGAGGTACACTGGCAGGCTGGGGCCAGGCAGGGAGTGTGGGATAGCAAGTGGCCTTAGCACCCCAATGTGCACCCAGACACCAAACAGGAGAGCCCCATGCACATTTCTGCTTATCTAAACAACTCTGCATATAACTCTGTACATATTCGTTGTGCCTCATTCATGGCCAAACATGTGGAGAGCCCTTGTTCCTCTCTGTGGCTACTTGTCCTGATGCTGCCTGTGGCCAGAAGATGCAGAGGAGGAAATGCAGGTCCAGCTGGGTGCTCAGGGGGCTTTAAATGCAGGCAAGTGGCCATTCACCACCCTCAGGCGTCCCCACCAGAGTGGAGGTAGCTGAGCAGCCGGTGCTGCAGGAGTGGGGTCAGCTGCAGGAGTGGGAGACGTGCTGGAGCTTGCTGAGTGGAATGAATTGGCAGGGACAGGCGTGCAGCAGGGACAGCATGGCTGAGCTCGCCATGATGGAGAGGAGAGTGGGGGGATTGAACTCTGCAGGCAAAAAGCCCCAAACCTCAGCTGTCATCAGGATAAAATAATGAATGCTTGAGACCCTGGCTCGGTAAAGCAAGCATGTTCAGGAAAGCCTGTAACCTCATGCTTGCTTTTAAGCCCCACTGGTGTAAAATCAGTGCTATCCTGAGGAATGGTAGATTTAGGCATGTACTTAAGAGTTTCCTGGATTTGTGGCTCAGGATGGAGGCGGCTGGTCAGAGCGGCTGCAAGCTGTAGGCATGGATTTTCTACACTTGGTTGTGGCTGCAGAGAAGCAGAGAAGCAGAGCTGAGCCTTCTCAGAGTCAGCTCTGAGTTTTGATATATAATTGCAAGCAATTCTCATCTAGGCTCAGGAAAGCTGAACAGGGGCCTTGTTTACTTTACCCTTCTTATTTTTTCCCCTGAAGGCAAGCAGCCAGGGTTAGGTTTCAGCCTGGTGGTTGCTTGGTCCAATGACGCAAAGGAACAAGGTCTCGTTTTCGGTTTTCGCTGTGATAGTCTCTGGGTACTACAGCCTGACTCGTAATGTTAATGAAGTCCCTTAACATAAACACTGCTTTTCTAACACACTCCTCAGGGATGTGGAAAAACCCCTCGACTTCAGCTCAGGAAAAGGCTGGAGCAAACAGAGACACGTAGTGGGTATAATGCACTGGAGAAAAAAGAATTGACTATTTCCAACAGGTCTAGGTAATTGTTTAAACATGATCTTTGTCTTGCCCCCTCTCTTCCCTGGTGCCTTGTGCCATCCTTGCAGACAGCAATGAATTAAACTGATTCAACAGTTTGGCTTCTTTGCATTTCCCCCTTACTCTTGATGGTGTTGCCAGTTGCTTTGGGGGTCTCCTGGCACAATGAACTCACAGAGGTATCAAGTCAGATGTGCTTTACACCAGAAGTTTTTAGTGGAGTGAACCTGAACTGTCTCAACAAATGGTTAATCACAGAGAAAAGGGGTTTATGTAAGGACCAAAATTCATCCACCTGAAAAAGTTGGATGGACAAAAGAAAAGTAAAATATCAAAATAGAACTTTTTTAATAGGACTTCTTTTTTTTTTTTTTTTTTTGTTAGCGATGGTATGAAACCTTTTAGAAGTGTAAAACTAATACAGCTTACAAAAAAATGCAAGTTGAAAAATGAAAGAAAAAAATAAATAGCTTCCAATTCCTTTGAGTCAGAGGAAGTATTTGGAGCTGGAGTGAAACAAAAGACAGGCAGTTTTTCTTTTGTTCCATCAAAACTTAAAATTTTAGCTTGATGCCAAGTTGTCAGTTCTAACCTAGGCCAAATTTCTGTTTGACATCTGATATAAAAAAAAATAGCCCTCATCAGTGCAGAGCTAGTACTGAGCTAAATGGTCTGCCCAGACCTACTCAGACCTAGGATTCACCTCTCTAAACAAATATTTCTCCTGAGGTTTTACCATATCAGACTTATTCCTTATGCTAGTGAATAATAATTCTCCCCATGCCAGGTATGGGCATCTGCCAGAGGTGCTTTGACTTCTTCTTCTGCACATTGGCCACAGCGGGGCAAGGCTGAATGTCTGTGTTCCACATGTGGAAGTGGGGCGTGGGAGTCTGGAGTGTGCTGGCATGATGGAAAGCACTAATATTTCCAACAAGAGATGGCAAACTTTTGTCTGTGAAAAGTCACATTATTTCTCTGGTCTTGCACACATCTACATGGCCTTCCTAGAGACTTGGGAGATGTAGATAGGCCAGAGACTTCAGTGCAATGTGAGTGTCTTTTACTGCCTTGCTGACTACTCTAGCTATAGTCCATCTGGCAAAATTAGGAACATGTCATGTTAAAATAAGGTTTGTTATTTGGGGATAAAAAGCAGAATTAAAAATGGTGGGGACTACTACTAGTACGAACCCTCAGATCTGAGAATCATAAAGTCTTTTTTCTTCACTGCATCTCCTCACCTCTCTGGGGCTGCTGAGGGCAACACAGAGACCAGCATCCGTAGCAGCAAGCCACTCCCTCCTGAGCCACGTGCCCAGTGGAGATGGGGAGCGTGCAGGGGGCTCACCAGCTTTTGGTCACTTCAAGTGGGGTGATGCGCTGTTGATGTGACTGAAAGGAAGGGATGTAAAGACATATCTGAGTGAATAAGAGGAGGGTGAATTCTCGAATATGAAAGGACTGCTGAGCAGAGACTAAATTTGTCTGCCCAGCAGGTACTGTGACCTATTCATGTTCTGTAAGTTTATGTGTTGTTTCCAACTTGAATAAACTGCCTCTTCAGAGGACATCTCCAGTGTAGCAGTGATAGGGCTCTGTTTTTTATGACTGACATATTTCACGCCTCCAGGGACAGCTGTGAAATATATCTTTTGGTCAGAATCCACATGAAATTGGTGTGTTTTCCCCTTGTGAAGACCCCTGAAACTGATAGCCATCACCCAAAGAGACCATGAAATCCTTGAGCTTGATCTAGCACATCAGCCTTTCCCTTCTAAGTGAGTGATCAGAGGGAGCCCGCTGCACGTCCTTGCGTGCTTTTCAGCCTGCCTTAGCAGAGATGGCAGGCAGGATCTGAGGTGGAGGCTCTCCCAAAGTGGGCCATCCCAAGCTGTGCACAGTGCTGCTAGAGAGGAACAGATTGCCTCATCAAAATGGACTCTGCTTCTTCTCTGTGCAGAGCACCTGCTCTCCACACTGTGCTCCCAGGGAAAAATGGACACTGTCATTGGCAGAGCACCTTTTCTGCAGCAACATTAGATAGCTAAGCATTTGAAAGCCACTTAATAGTCTTATTTGGAAAAGTTCTTTTTAGATTTTATTTGGATTTTTTTTTTTTTTAATTTCAGAATAAGTATTTTGAAAAGAATGTGATCAAGGACCTAAAGTAACCTGCTGAAATTAAGCCCCAAAGCTAAGGGAAAAATAACCATTGTCAGGGTGTTGCTTTAATTTCTGATCTTCCAATAGACTCACCGATGTTTTAGGTGGTTCCTTTTGCTATTATACATTAAAGGGACACCAAGTGAATGCATGGTCATGATAATTAATAATGATTCTTTTGTGGCTGACACATTAGACTCTATGCTTTGGAGCCTGAGAAAATTTCTTTATCTCAAGATCTGGGGGTTGTATCTGACATGCCACTTACTGCACCTCCTGAAGTAATTTTTGGAGCCAGGTCAAGGGGGTGCCAGGACTTCAGGCTGCTCTGAGATGGCAGTTCCTACATTCCTATGAAAACATTAAAATATATAACTGAGGCATATTTTAGTGAAAATATGCATGTTTTCTAGCAAACGACAACTTCCCTCATTAAAACCAAGTAAAATAAACCCATTCTGACCAGCTTGAACTTTGCACTTCTAGAACATTTGGCAAAATAATTATTAATTACCTATTTTTTAAATAAGATTGGGCAGATAATTGTTGAAGGAAATTAATGGATGCAGTCAGTGTACTACTACAAAGCTCAATGAATCTACAATCTGTCACTTTCTGTTCAAATCCCCTCCACTAAAGCAGGAATTAAAGGTGTCTGGAAAGCAGATGGTTGAGGGAACACCGTGCAGGGCCACCTCTGCTTCTCCATGGCAGACAGGGCTCTGACGTGTTGTCTGACTCTAGAAGCCATGTCAGCACCTTCTGTGTGTGGTGTAGATCCGGGGCAATACTGTCACCTGCAGAGATGACAGCTCTAAGGTCTCTGGTCTTAGGGTGTGAGAGCACAGGCACAGGGACAGCAACCCAGGAAGAGCCTGGGCCTGAGGGACTGGGAAGAGCAGCCAGCAGACCATCCCTAGAGGGGATATGATGGCTGGAAAGCAAAGCTCATAAGTGCAATAAAGAAGGTGAATGGGAGCAGGAAGGAAGGCTGGGGGGATGTGGTACAGAGTGGAAGGGGAGAAGTTTAATTGCAATTCAGATGTAGTTTTGATTTCTGTGGCTTTTGTCCTTATGAATATTTTTTTAATAAATTCAGGGGACATTAATCATCTTTCTTGCAAACTTCCAAAGATCTGACCTTGAATTTCTCTTGCAATGAAAGTCCTTGAACTGACACTCGGTGCCTCCCAGACACAATGATAAACATCAGAGTGAAGCGGAGTGCCAGCCTTTAGCTTTTCTCAGGGTCCTGAGCTGCTTCTACTTGTTTGCGTGGTTTCTGACTGTAGAAATCCTTGTGCTAGATCTCATGAGTTAGCTGGATGAGGAAACTGGGTGGTGGCTGATGCCTACTGCTTCATAAGAAACTGGGAAAAAATAATTTATGGACAATTTTTGGGCTAATTTTCTAAAGAGATTTCTTTCTTCTCCAGACCTCAGACAGCTGGAATTTGGCCTCTCTTGAAGCACACTGCTCCTTATTGTTAATTACCTTAGTGCCATCTGGATATTCTTATTATGAATATTAAATCACTACTTTAGAAGAGGGTAGATAATACTAGGTATTGGAATGGGTGGGAAGAATCCCACCTAAGTGCCCACCAAATCATACTTATCTGCAGAGAAGACCTAAGAAGAAGTGAAAAGAGGAGCCATAATAATTTTTAAAAAGAGCTGATTAATATATCTACAGGGTACTTGAAGTTCAAGCCTTGTACTTCTCCAAATGGAGGGCATTGCTTAATGTTGGCATTTCATAAATTCCCTCCCTTTGAGCTGGAGAGGCCGCATCTTTACTCAGTGGTGGGAGAACACAGATGTATTTATAACAGCCTTGATTGACTAAAGAAAGCCACAGAATCAGACTGTGGCACAAAGGATCACAAACCAAACACATTGGAACATTTTGTTCTCAAAACACCACATCGATTTCCATGGTCATGTTTTTTGCCCTGCTGTGGTGGCTGTGACACACTTCTGCACAAGGACAGAAGCCAGCATTTGAAAATTAGTAACCTTGACTATTCCTCTCCACTCTGACTATGGACATCGCTGACTTGCAGGAAAACATCTTTCTTCGGCTGTGGGTTCTGTACCTTCAGCACTGCCAGACGTCACCAGCCTGGCACCACAGCTCCTCATCTGATGGAGCTGCTTCCCTGCATGTACCTAGGAAATAAACAGATATGCTGCTATACCGAGGTATGCAGTCTATATGCCAAGATGGGCACAGAGAAGAATCCTTGGGCAGCAGAGCACAAGCCAGCTGAGGATGAGTAAAGTAGTTCCTAAACTGCCCATTTGGTGAATGGAAGCTCTTTGCAGGGACTCAGGATGACCTGCTCCTCTGTAGATCTTTGGAGAAGAACCCAGGGAAAAAGGGAGAAGGTGATGGTATTTGAGACAGTAATGCTCATTTTCCACACTTTTGGGCTTCACTCCCACACTAATGTCTCTGCAGACCTTAGCCCAGCATCTTTGAGCAGACTTTCTATCATCTGCTGGATTTTCAGATGTTTGAGTTTCCTTAAGATGTGGGTGATTGTTTTTCAGATAAGACGCATAATGTAGAATGGGTATATTATTACTGTGTTATTTTTCCTCTGATCATTTCATTAAAAAAGCTTATACAGCTCCATCACAAGCTTTTAGGTCATGGGTTAAAACAGGAGGAAAATATGCCCTGGCTTGTGGAAGATAATTTGTTTACAGGGCAAGGGGAAAGGCAGGTGCACAATGAGGCGGCAGCAGCCAGATGAAGGAATACATCTGGAAGCGATGCAACTTTAGCTTGTAGACTGCATACAGAAATAACTTTGTTGGTCTTGTAAGAGCTTTTATATGTTTCAAGGTGCTTTCTCTCCACTCTGTTTTTAGAAGAAATATTGCTCTCTGTCTGGAGGTGGGGCCAGGAACATGGCTTTCAATCTCAGTAGCCTTCAATGATTAGTTTCTGTCCTAGATGGTTAAAGGTTTTGCACATTTTGAATTGCACCTGAGTTTTCCAGGAGGATGAGATGAGACTGAAATATTTGCACTGGTCTCATGCTGTCTTTCACCCCATTTTATGTGACCTTGGCCATGTTGCTTAAGATACCCAAATGTAGATGAACAGGACAGGTTTGTGACCTACATTTGAGATTAGTCGTGACTCTCAAGACATTAGGGGGAAAGGCACAGTAGAAAGGAAAGAAATGAAAGACAAGACAGGTACTGAGGTATAGATTCTACATTGTCCACTGTGGAATTTAGACCTCAGTATTGATCAAAACCTATTACTTCATTCTTTAATGCTTCATTTTTTTCTTTATGATTCAAAACTTAACAAGCCCTTCCTTCTTTTAAAAGATCCCCATCTTTTAAAATCTTGGATATGAATGAATCACTTGGCTCTTTATTTGGGCTGTGACATAAATTTCTGTTTCATAGTAGGCAATTGGCTATAAAAGATGATCTGTTACAAGACAAACAGCTGTGGGCTGTGTTTCAGGCAGTCTTCAAGCTACTTTGAGCTGTTTAACACACCGTAGCATGAACTGTGAATTGACATGTTTGTTCTTCCACTTAACCAGCAGCTTTTCCCAAAATGCTTACAGCCCCTCCTAACTCAAAGGTTTAGAAAACAAGACAATGGTCAATGCTCCTATGTTCAGCAGAAATAAATACAGGGGATTATTTTCTCTTCTTACAAGATACCTGTCTCCTTCTTCCTGCCCTTCACTAGTTTCCATATACAGAATCTAAAAGTGGTGATGTTTTCTACCAAATGTCAATGGAAACCACACATTCTCTGTGTGACTGCTCTTCTGCCCTTCTATGAAGGGTCCTGGACCTTCTGAAAACAAGATAAATTCCAGTGAATGATAGCAGTTTATGCCAGAGGGAATAGTTTCAGGACAGTGCTCACTTTGCATCTAAGTAGTTTTTGCATTTTGTCTTTTTATTCCAGTGATTTTGAAGTTTCATGAGGAAATTTCACAGGCTGATTTGTTCCCATTAACCTACCATTATAGCTACTGTGATACTGCCTGCCTGCCTTGCTTCCTTCCCTTCTCTGCTCCTTCCTTTGTTCCTTCCCTCCTTGTGCATCCAAAGGAAAAGCAGTCCTACACACTCACAGTCATCTCCACTAGTCCTTCCTCTTCCACCTCCTGCCTTCCTGGGGAAGAACCTTTGTTCTCCCTCTGCAGTGGAGAAGAGGGGTAGAAAAGAAGCTTACAGCATAGTTTAGCTATGCTGAATTTTTCTGTTAACTAATACAACATGTTCAAAGCTTTGACTTTGTATAAGCAGATTCATCCAGAGGAAAAGCAATGTTAGGAAAAAACAATTGTGAAAGATAAAGGAGTCACTTGAAAGTGATCTGGCCAGGCTGTGCTGTGGCTGTCTCCAAGCAATGGAGAGTCTTTCCAGGTCTGGAGAAAGTTAGCAAAGTGTAGCACTGCGTTGCGGGAGATGGATGCAGAACCACATATGTTAATATCTGCTTTTGACAGAGTGTTGACCTGAGTGGCAAAATTCACATGTGGATAAGAATCATCACTAAGATACTGTGCTTTAAGAGATCCCAGTTTGATTTAAGAGTGCTTCTGATGAAAAAACTCACATTTAAACTTTAGCTGCAAACCCAGAAGCTCTGTTAAATTTATATGGCTTACGTTGTAGTGACCATCTGCGAATTTGGCAAGAGTTAATCCAAAGGCTCCCAGAGGTTCATGAGCCTTTTTGTTGAAGATGGCTGAGTGAAACCTGGAGAATTGGAAAAATTTACACAACTTCATCTTTGAACATTGTGGTTCAGCCAAATCCCTTCAGAGGGAGAAATGGTGAAGTTTGAAAAGTTGCACAGCTTGGTTACATACACAGTAGAGATGCCATCTCTGCCCCAGGGAGCTTATGGTCTAGGCTGACATTTGAGGCCCCTCAGTTGCCTGCATTTCAGAGTACTTACTCATGGATAAATATGAATGACAACATTAATATACCACTCAGGGGTTGGGAAGACAGATCTGATAGTAGTTGTGGGGGGTGGCCCTCTCTGTTACAGAAAGCATAATGTTAAATAAGGGAAACAAGCTAATCTCATCGACACCTACCACAGAGTCTATATTTACTGTAACTCTAGAGAGATGGGGGCTCATTAGTGACTATCAGTACTAGTGGGACTATGATGTAGTATTGATCAGCCCATCAAATTTTGGTGGTGTGTTTGGAAATGCTAAGAGAATTTAAATAGTTGCAAAGGAAGAAAGCACAAGAGGGAATTTTGTGCATCCCGATGTTGATGGGACAAATGCTTTAAGAGAGTGTCATCACACTGTCAGGTCCCATAAGTGACTGCTTCTTGATGCAGCAGGACAAGTGAGTTTAGCTGTGGGCAGCTCTCATGCTAGAGCCAGCTCCTATGCTGCATAAAGTGAAGATGCTCAAATAGGACTATCAGAAGAAGAGGAGTCAGAAGTGAGGAGGGTGATGCAGAGGAACTGGCATTCACTCTGCAGTCTGAAATGAACTGAAATGGAGGTGCTGATCTAAGGGATACCACAACACTTAGTTAAATCCCTGAATGTGGCAAAGGTGACTTCATCCTTTAGTACAGGTTACAGGCAAATTTCATAAAGTTTCATACAAATCAACAGAAGTAAATACAAATAAAACTCAAACTAATATAATGAGCCACATGTTTTTGTAGAGGGAAAGCAAGTCCTAAATCTAACAGAGCTTTTTAAAGAGTCAGTAAGCACCTGGAGGAAGGAATTCTAGAAGATCCAAACCACTCACATTTCCAAAAGAACAGTTACAAAGGTTGTCTAATGAAAATAAACCCTCTTGGGGCAATAGGAAAGTTCCTTTCTTAGAATAATAGCAAGTTAAAGGAAATAGGGAAATAGAATTGGCTCAAATAGTCATCTTTCACAATAGAGGGAGGTTACCCGCAGTGTCCTTCAAGAATCCTTCTGGGATTATGGTTCAGGGTATTCAAAAATGATCTTCCAGAAAAAGGCATTAACAGTGAGGTGATAAAATACAGATGAAACAGTATTGACCTAGGTAGTCAAACGAAAAACTAAATGGAAAGGGTTGCAACATAACTACAAATGACTAGCTATAAAGTAGGAAATTAAATGTTGTAAAAGTAATATACATAGAATAAGCCAGTCCTGACCATATAGACTGAATGGCAAGCTTTAACTGATTTATGAACATACCAGACAGTCAGATGTCAGAGCTACCTGAAAACAACAGTGGCAATCAGGAAAAAGAAGTGACTGTTGTATGGGTCGCACTATAAGAGATCTGCAGCCTACTGCTTCGAGGGGAACAGGTAGACAGCTTGGCTGGAGAGAGGGGATGGAATGGGAGGAGACCAAGATCATGGACTGCAGTATCCCCACAGTGGATTGAGGATGCTGCAGTCCATGTCTCTGAGTTTTGGGCCCAGAGCACTGGAATTATTTACATCCATTGCTATTCCTTCCTCTTCATGGACAAAGACTGTGGGAATTGATTGGCAGAAGAATTAACTCAGCTGCAAGATACCAACAAGGAAAGAACCTTGGTTTCCATTCTTGCATTAGTGGTTTCCAGTCCTGAAAATGGCTGTGTAGTTCTGGGGGATCTGGAGCTACAGACATGTTTTCTGCTCTGTGTGCACAAGTCCTGTGAGCTGTGCCCTGGCTGTTTGGCTGCAGTCACAAGAGAGGAGAAATTAGCACTTAATATATATAAATAAACCCCCCTGATATCTATTGCTGTGACATCTGATTTCATCAGGTCAGAAGTGTCATTTCTGGGACTTTCTTTCACCTGAGCTAGAGTCCTCTATGTGTCTAATGCTAGGAATGTGTGGAAGAGTTGTGCACAGGGCAGACTCTGGGCTTAGGCAAAGCTGGCAGCTGCCAGCAACATACTTTGGCTGCCACATCTTTTGCCTTCTTGCTTTCACTTGCAGAAGGAGCTGCACTGTGTGTTTATCATAGGAGAGATGTTGATCTCAACTGTTTATTCCTAACCCCTCTCGTCTCTCCTTCCCATGGCAGCGGAATTGGCCACCTGGCACTCCAAAACATATCCACCCCAGCTCTACTCTTCACCATCAGAAAAGTCAGGTTTAGCTTCATCTCAGATCCATGGGGCAGGAACATACACTTTGGTCAATGAAGCCTTGAGCTTCTCTGTTCCAGCTGGGCGGACCAGCATGGCAAATTGAACGAGCTGCAGCATTGTGGAGCTCAGTGTGGATTATCCAATGACACTCATCCTCCTTCTCATGCTCCCTTCTCATCCCAGACAAACTCCAGACTGTTGCAGCTGCGTGGCCATTGGTATTTGAGCCATGTAGTTTAACTCTACTTTGGAGAGCTATACATGAGCTGCAGGCTCAGTAACAGTTCAGCCTAGATGAGTAACAGGGAAGTAATATCTAGTTCCAACGGGGAGATCCCTGGAGGAACTGTATGGCCAGGAGCTCACAAGCTACCCTAGGCAGTGGCAATACCTCCTGCTTGCTGGGTCCCTGCCTAGCTAAGATATAGCTCACATAACCACAGGTCAGATCAACAAAAGTTCTCAGTATTCAAGACCTTCAACTTACATTATCAGGTTTGTGAAAAGGCACGCATTGTAGTGGAATGTTGTGAGCTATCTGAGACACCTGCAAATCAGGTAACTTCTTGAAGGGCCTTGGAGGTGCAGTTGCACCTCTGGACAGCTGAGCTGCTGCTGTTGTTTTCTGAAAAGTTGATCCTACTGTGTCTAACTTTCCTACTTGAAGCAAAGCAGAGCAGTGAAAAAAGGCACACCTCTCCCAAAACTTGTCTAGGCAACAGGAGACAGACATTTTTCTCATGATGTCATTGTCCTGGAAACTTTTGAAAGCACATTGCAGAGGAGGAAGCCTTGTGGGTCTGAACTCCCCATGAGCCTGTCCAAATGGGCCAAGCTTTGATGAAACCAACTCATTATCAAAAGCGGGGAAAAACATGTTGGACGTTGTTTACCACTGAGATCACTCTGGTGGTTCTTCCAGCTGCCTGAGGATATTGGTGAAGACAGAAGGAGGGAGAGATGGAAAGAGAGAAAATGACTGTTTTGATGTTTCCATCCTCAAGTTGTCACATTTTCTTTCAGCTCATTTGTTCTAAAAAACCTCTTGAAAATATATCTATCCATGACCTCTGCATCTTGGGTTCTGGGTGAGGTCCATAGTCTGAAGTTGTTGCTAGTGAACTTCATGTACTTTTGAGTTTTATGACTTTGCTTTCCCTGTTTTTCTTGGCATTGGAGAGGATAATTCTGACAATAAGAAAATGTATATAATGATTCCCATACAATTAGGGGCAACTCCAAATTTCAGCTTTCTTGATGCTATGGTTTAGGCCCAGGAATCTGAGCTCTGTACTGCTAGCAGTTGCCACATTCTCATGTTGAAACTCTGGAGGATTTCGCAATCTATGGAGCCTGTCACAACTAGAAATGTGAGGTTATTCTCTGTTGTATACACTAGAAATTATGAGAAATGAAAGCAAAATCCTGCTAGAGTTCTCCAGTCATTATGTAGTTAACATCTTTTGTTTTCTCTAAGTTGGTTAGAAAACAAGAACATGATGGAGCTTTTTTGAATTCATTTGTCAACGATTATCTGAACCACAAAGTGACACAGAAAGGACCAGTCCATGGTCTTGTACTCTAAGCAAATTCATTGACACCAGTGGATTTAATGAGCACATTTTATGTTTGAGGTAATTATCTGTATCCAAACTTCCTTAAGACTGGGGGCTTCCATGCTGACCTGTACTTTACCAAAATTTGAGCTTTTTCCAACAAGGACCTAAGGGGTGAACACTTGAAGGAGAGTAACAGAATGAAAAATCTGATGAGAGCTCAAAATGTGATCCTTGACAAATTATGAAAAACGTAAAAGGTTATTTACTTTGGGAGTGGTCATACTAAAGCCTACCTAATAGAGAGGCAAAGAAAGACAAGGGTTGATTTGATATTTTATTCTGGTTTCTCTCCCCTGTTCAGGATCAAAACCAGACAAGCTTAGTTCTAGATATTCCTTGACATGCTGAAACAGGTTGAGCACCAAACTTCCAGTTTCCTGAATAAGTCCCCACTACTTTAGCAGGAAACTAAGTAACAAGATGCAGGAATGAAATTTGTGAACTTCTGGGGACATGGAAGGGTGAATACACTTGCTTGCATTAAGGAAGGTGTTTGCCCAGGTAACTAAGTGCCTGCCAAGCCTAACTTCTATTGATGGGTTGATATCTCGCCAACTCACTGGGCTACTGAAATGGGTAGCACCAAACTATCACCCTTTTTCTGGGCTCATGAGGTTATCCCAACAGCTCTGATGAAAGGAACCTGGTGACAGTGAACCTTGCTGCTTTGGATGTTCATTTTACCCATGCTCCGTGACTGAAGGACATCACTGAAGAACATTTACTTTAAAAATAAGCCAAGAAATCTTACAATCATGAAATCATAGAATATCTCAAGCTGGAGTGACCTATAAGGATCATTAAGTCCAACTCCCAGCTCTTTGCAGGACTACCTAACACTAACCTTATGACTAAGAGTATGGTCCAGATGCTCCTCGAACTCTGACAGACAAAGGCTTAGCTATATATATATATATATATATATTTATGGATATGGTCCTTACAATCTGGGATTCAACAATAATGCCATGCAAAGAATCTTTCTTCTGGAATCTAAACAGCATATCCTCTTTCCACCAGGAGTTGGCTAGGGATTCTACATCCTTTTTCCATTCTCTTTTTATAATTATTTTTCACCTCTAGATTTTGAGACCCCTGAACTACTTCCCTTTAGAACTGTAAGTACTTTATTTTACTTCAGTTTACATTAGGATAATCAGTAGCACAGCAAGATTTGGAATTCTTTTGTGTTCAGCTCTATATAGACATACAGGAAAAAATCATGGTCTAAGTCCTAAGTCAGTAGCATTCAGAAAAAGTACTGGATCTGTGCTGGTTAGGAAACCCTATCATTAGGAAGAGAGAAGGTTATTCAACATGCTGATCCATGAATGAACAAAATAATGCAAAAAGAGATATGAAAAAACCCACGAGCGAAACTATGTACCAGAAAAAAAAAAAAAAAAAAGCTGTCTGAATTATTTTACTTTGGTTTCCTAAGACAAAAATAGTCAAGTAGAAAATCTTTGTAGCTTATTTGCTCTGCAATAACTGTAAGTATGTTTGCTTACAAGGAAGAATAAGGCTGGATTACTGATACGATCCTTACACGCATCAATACAACCTGAAATGGAAATTTCTTTAATTTTCTCTTTTTCTTTTCTTTCCCTTTTCCTTTCTCTTTCTTCTCAACAACCCTCCCTCTCCCCAAACCAGCTTCCCGCCCCATCCCCCTGCTCCTGCATTTTTACAAAAGCAGTTAATTTAATTTCAGGAGCTTGTGGTTTTCATTAGGATTGCAGTCTTTTGAAATGTCATAAGAACACCCAGCAGAAACTGAAACTGATATAAAAGGGGTTGACTCAGATCACCCTCTGCATTCTGCTATCTTGCTTCAGCTTGATTGCTTTTGGGTTGGAAAATGAAGGGCTGACAATTCTGGGAGAAGAACAGAAGAAAGGAGAGAAAGGAAGGGGAATGAAAGGGAGATGCTAACTAGTTTTCTCCAGCCTTATTCTTTTTCTGACCCAACATATTTAGTAGTTAGTGCTGTGAAGAGCGTATCACCACTTTGCTGACCTTTGAGGAAGGATATATGGATGAGAACCCTCCAAGAAGTAGGGGTATAGCATGCAGGAATAGCAATGTGGTTATGCAGCTTAGGGCATGCAGCAAGGACATAATCTGACAGTATAAATCTTGCAGGAATGAGACATCTCTGCTCAAAACATTTCACTAAGTCATCTAAGCTAACTAGAATTTGCTTTGGGAATTAGGTGTGTAGTGTGATGAGTGTGACTGGTCTGGTGAGGGTGTTTATGTGAGCTTATACCTGTATACACAGGCACATGCATGTGTGTACATATCTCCTGTGCACCTGTTATCTGAGCTGCCACAGAGCTGTTTCTTTTGGAAAAGAAGGGGCTTGTTTTGGGGCATGCAGTTTTCTTGCTTTCCCCAGTCACTCAATGGCAGGCACATTCCCACTGTGGCTGGGGAAAAAGGGGTCCCTACCCAAGGGGCTGTATATTCCTCTTGAAACATAGACCATACAATGCATCAAGCATGTGAATGACAGTGGATGGGTTTTAAGCTTATTTCTTTTCTTCTTTTCACTCTAGAAAATGCAGCAATTCTTCTAAAAAAAACTAGAGGGTGAGGTGCCGGTCAGCTAATACTCTTCAACAACACTTTTTGCTTGAGTTTGTAACCAAGAAGCCACTCAGAAATCCACTCTTGTCTGCAAAAACTCCTGAGAATTTGTTTCCAAAGAACGTCTTAGAATGAAAAATCCAGGAGGAGATTCAACAGCCTTCCTAATAGTGCTTACAGAAAGATTTCTGAGCCTGAAGACAGAATCCCACAGCTACTCTTAGAACCCCATTTGCAGCTTTTTCTGTATCTCTGATCTATATTGTACACTTACTAGGCAGTGCTCAACCATCAGCTCAAACAGAAGTACTGGACATAGAGTAATATCATCTCATACAGTATGAGTATTGCTCATACAGCCCTGTATTGCTGTCTGGACAATGCTTCCAATTAGAAATGAAGGATGCTCAGCTCCTTCAAAAAGTGCGAATGAACTTATTTCAATCCACCTGAGGTGAAAGATACTACTTTGCCTTCAGCCTACACCCGTACACATAAACATGTAAATTTCACCTACTGGCAGCTGGCAAATATCTTTGCTCAGGGGTGGAGAAAAACAAGACTGATGATTGATGCTCAGAATTATAGAAGATGATTCCCGCCTCTCCTCATTCACTATGCTTCAGAAATATCTTGGAAGTCAATATGTAAAGAAAAATCCTCATCTGGGTAAATATTAGCAGTTATGCCCATGCCTGCCTTATGTAACTCAACCTTATGTGTCTTCCCAGTGGCAGAGCAGCCAGAGCTAGCACAGGAGTGAAAAAGCCCAGACAGGTCTACCAACAAAGAAGCTTAGTGCTACTGAAGTACAAAGATGTTTTTGGAAAATGTGCCCTTCACCTTCTTTGTTTTCTTTTTCTGTTTACCTTCATGGTTTGGTTTTGTCTTTGTCATTTCAAATCTGAAATTTTGGTCCTGCAGAATTTGAGCAGATTCTTGATATGTTCACTCATTAATTAAGTGTTGGCCAAAAGTTCCCCCCTTATGTCCCCAGAAGCTAAAATCCCATTCACAGAGAAAAACCAACAGGGTAAGATCACACCCACCTTCATATTGTGCCCTCACCTCTGGGGCCTTTCTCTGAGCCCTCTTCATCATGGTTTGAGATTGTTGGTTATGATGACAGTCTGTGTGAAATTGAGACCAAGTGTCCAGGTGCTAAGAGAGACCCAACAAGCAGAAGACAATTTCTTGCTACTTCCACTTGTGCCTTGGGACATAGTTTTGATGAACCATTTCTATTCTTACCCATAGAGCCACCTCACTCCAATTACAATGAGCAATAGAGGGACAGTGTCTCTTCATAAGCAGGAGAAATTAGAAAGACCTCCAGAATGCCCTCTCAAGAAGAGGTGGCAACTGAGAGGGAACTCTTGCCTCCACTAAGGTCAGTGACAAGCTTTGCTGGGCCCAAGCTTTCACACATGCAACCAAGGAAGACTGGTCTTCAAATGGACAGGTGTACCCAGGATGAGTTAGAGAAAATACGGTTGTTTTTGTTTTTATTTTTGTTTTATTCCCAAATCCGATAGTCACTAGCATTTTATCTCATACTTACGAGTGGTTTCTGGGCAACAGGACTAGGAGCACATGTTTGCACATGGAGAGGTAGCAGCTGGATCTGCGCAAACGAGTGCTGAATGTGGAAGTAGTGTGGCCACACTGGCCTGGAGCAACACTGCACTGACACTGCTCTGCTTCCCTGTCTTGACCCCATGCTGCATTGTGTATCTGTGCACAGTGCCAGGGACTGGGGCATGTTGGAGGTCTCTGTGCCATGCTTCATTGCACATGAAAGCTACAGCCTTGGATGCTTCTTTTCTCAACTGGCTGAATTTCAGAGAGAAATTTGCACCCTTAATAAAAAGTTGCTTTACTGAACGCTGGGTCTGGCCTCAGAAGGATACTCAAGCTGCTTGTTTTCAAGTTACAGGGTTACAGATCCAGCCATTTCCACAGTGGAAAAAGTCATTTGAGATGGTGTGTTGTTCCTTCCAAAGTGTGTTAGTCATGGGGAGCAGGCAGCATGCTACCAGAGATCTCAGGGCCTGTTAAGGCAGAGAAAGAACAAAGTAGTCCTTCTCTGCAGAACATACAAAGAAACATTTACTCAACATTTGCCTCTAATGCAGCAAAGGCACTAAAAAAGAGAGAGGTGAAGCATGGGCATAAAACACAGAGAACAGACCAAATGAGAATACAAGAGAGGGAAAATGAGATTTCTAAAAGAAACCTATATCTTCTGTCCAAGGACAGGGTGTTTTTGTCTTGGTTGTTCGTGGTTCCTCAGCTCTTCAGGCCTCCAAATAACAACTCAGATGGCCTTTCCAACTACAGATTGCTGTAATTATAACTCAATCCATGATGAGTTGCATACCTTTTCTTTACTGTGTCCAAATGGCCCCATGCTTTGTAAATCCTCAGGCTGAGTGACAATGAGCACTTCAGGAAAGAGGATTTAGGAGTCTTGAGATAGAAAGCAAGAAACAGTTAACTGCAGAAATGTGTTTTGTTTAGCAGAGATTGGAAAAGTCCATGCTGGCAATGAGATGCTGTGATATAGAGACCTCCAACCCACAGTGTGGTTGTGTGTGTCTGCATGAGAGATACGCAGGAGAGTGGCTTTGAAAACCCAGTTGCCACTAGGGCCCTGCATCTAGCCAGCAGAGAAGGATGGATGGACACTACAGTGCTAAGAAGGCTGCTATCTGGTATGATACTTAGTTTAAACAGGAGCATGATATGGCATTTGTCATTCATTTGTCCTTACTCATTCCTGCAAACCACAGCAAGGCTAATAACCCCCCCCACCAGCTGCAGGCATCTCCAGTCCACCACAAAGGGGACCCTGGTCAGTTCTGTGACACCAGCCAGCTTCATGCCTGTGAGGGCAGGACCAACTCCATTCAGGCAACAGCTGTGGCCTAGGGAGTTTGAGATGCATCAGTGTTTTTGATTATGTTTGAACTTCCTCTGTTACAATTGACAATTGCCATAGTCTGGAAATGTTTCTTCCTAGAAGTGCACTAGGAAAAAAAAAGATAAATAAACTATTTTTGTGGTTTGTTTTAGTTGCTACTGGCATCTTAGGGGTCCCAAAGCAGGGGGCACAGGACACAATAGGGAAGAGAACAGACCAGCTTTCAGGGACCAGCTGACCTTTCAGACCTCTTGAGCCTTCACAAGAACCTTGCCAACTACAAACCAGCTGTGGAATCAGGAACTCCTTGTGACGTCACTGCTGAAAAGTCCTAATTTGATAATTTCCCAAACCATGCAGGTCTCAAGTGCCTCAGCTTCACCTTTAGCCCTGACTAAATCTCCCAATTTAGTGGTTAAAGGTTCAGTTCTGTGTCAGGTCAAAGACATTATTGAGAAGACACCTATTGTTCCAAAATGGATTTTGTTGTCTGATATTATTTCAAGATACCACCTTTCCTGTGTGTTTCCAGTGCCTCAGCATTCAGTCCAACTGCTTTAAGAACAGCAGCAGTCCCAAACTGTCTTTCACCTTAACCATCCAAGCAGTCTTCACCTCCTAAGCAGCCATGAATACAATCCAGCTACCCAAAAGGCATTTGGAAATGCTACAGCATATTTATATGTATACGCCATTGCAAGGAAGCTGATAATAGCAAATAATAAAAGTAATAAGCCTGCCTCTTGGCACAAAGTCTAGTGCTGTGCTTAAAGAATGGTACCTGTGTAACTATAAACTTCCGGATGCACTTAACACATCTCTAGCAGCAAAGTGAGCCTCTCACATGCCTCTGAACTGGATGGGAAATGCAGCTTGGAAAACACCTCTTGAGACACACAAGTTTATGGCACAAAAGAAGGGAGGATGCCAATATTAATGGAAGAACAAGGATGGTGCTTCTTGTCAAACAAACATGTAATAGCAAAAGAAAGAAGGATTTCCCCTTCCTTCCATGCTATTTTTAATATTTCCATTTTTATCACCCAGTAGATTAAGTCCAAACTTACAAATTTTATTTTATTTCACTACTTCACTCTAATTTAATACTAATTCAATTAAATGTCTTGTTTACTTCGCTCCCTCCCCTCCCCCCCCCCCAAAAAAAAAAAAAGAACAGAAAATAAGGCCCCTTTTTTAATCCCTGGACTTCGTTACAGGAGTGGTTACAGTGAGATGTCTAGTGTATGACTACTGTTATACTAAATTCATTTAAACTCACCCTCAGAAAGCCACAAGGCAAAAGGAAAGGTAAAACCACTGTGATCACAAAGACAGCCCTGGGCCTTCATGGGGCGCAGGAGTAAAAGGGAGGCATGTGATGGCACCATCACCGTGTTTATCTGGGGATTTTCTTTTTAGTGAAAATGAGAAGGGCCTGCCAGATCTCTGTGCTTCAGGTTAAACGTTTTTAATTTGTTTATTCTTGTCTGCATTCCACTCATTTTTTTGTATTCTCTAAAATATCATTTGAAGTTTATTACAATCACTCTAAGAAAGGTCATGTGGCAGGTTGGCCTGGTGTCTGATTTTTCCTGCTCTCCCAAACTCTGGCATTTTGTCATTGCCTGCCTCCTGTGAACCTTTGCTTTCTGTTGCCTGGCTGAGTTCTTAGAGATTAGCAATTCACTTTTTTAAAAACAGGGCATTCATTCCCCCTATTCAGGAATGGATAAAGGGCACAAGGAACTGCTATATTGCTCTAAAATAATAGCTCTCTGCTTAATGATTTTCTTCTGAATACTAATAATTTAAAATCTGAGTCAGTATGTTTTAACAGATTTTGAAATTTTAGGTATTATTGCTTTTAAAGTAAAGCCTCTGCAGGGGTCCCTGGATCACACAGGCAGATCCTCTAATTTTAAAGAGTATAAAAAGAAAGTCTCAAAATCACTGGGTGAAGAGACACCTGAATTTGTTTTCCATGGCATAATACTTCAAAACAGACTTGGCCTGCCCCTTGGGGCCTCTGCTGCAGAGCCAGGAAGTCCCACACTGGGCTTACTGGTTTGACAGCAGATCCCCAGACTCACCTCAGCATGGGCAATCCTGAGTTTTTCTGCCCAGGATTGATGGGCTGAGCCTCCTTCACCACAGGAAAGAGAAAAGGGGAGACAGAGTACTGTGGAGAGCCTGCAGTGGAGATTCTTACAGGTTTCTGGGTAGCAGTAGCAGCCCCCCTTAAGTCAGCCTTCACCCAGCATCTGCAGCAGCCTGACTCAGCTGTGAAAGGCAACTTAACCCTTTGCCTTACAGGACTTACAGGGCAGCCCTTGTCTGGTGGTTCAGTTTATAATTCAAAAAGCTCTTAAAGCACAGATTTATTTTGTTTAAAATGGAATAGTGGAGAGCATCAAACACCACCTGAATCCTAAATGAGTGCGCTGGTGGAAAAGACCAAAGAGGAGGTATTAACCACAGCTGTGCACAAGAGTTCACTCTTCGAGAAGAGTGCAACACTGCTGCTGAAACGTCTGGGGTGTGCCTGCTTATTCAGAGAAGGCTGTGCTGCAACTCTTCCCCAGGAGCCCTCGAGGCAAGCAATTTTCACAAAAGTCTGAATAAGCAAGTGGATTTTTGAGGCACTTAGAAAAAGTTTCTGCGTAACAGTAAATCTTGATCTTTAATTATAGTGATGCTGTTCCCCCTTTATAGCTAGCGGGGTGTGTGTGGGAGGAAAAGTCTTGCCTTTGTCTACCTGAAACTTAAAATAGAGAAATACAGAAATAAACAGACACAGACATAACTACACATAAATGAAAAGAAAACAAAAGTGTTTGTATGTGGGTGTATATATACACATATGTATACATATTCTGATTTGCATAACTATCACTTTTCTTTTTTCTCCCAAGCAGAGACAAACTTCTCTTCCAGTCTCCAACTGTAAATTTCCTCAGGCACTGACTTAATCTTCCCTCAATCTGTCCTCATCTCTGCGATCACTGGAATGGAAGCCTGGAAGCAAAGCATCCAAGACCTCACAGCCAAAGCAAAACAATGTCTCCTTTTCCCAGCTTCTTAATAAGTTCAAGAAGTTATGTGAATCCAAACAAAGTGGTGACCAGGTCATATAGCTGAGCACTCCAGCTCTTGTACTGTGCCATGCTGTGGCATGCCATGCCTTGCTGCCATGGCTGGTAAGCCCTTGACAACCTGTGAGACATGATGGCAGTGGTGTACGCGTGGGGTCTGACAGTGAAACCCGTGCTCCCATGAGTAGGCACTTGCCTGGTGAGCTTACTGTGAGAGAACCCAGGGACATCAGTCCCTGTACTGTCCCCAGTCAGCTGCTCCTGGGGTCCAGACTGGCAGCAACATCATTGCCCACCTGCACGATGGCACACATGATGTGGAGGAGCAATGGCATGGCATGTGTGCCCTCCACTGTTGGGCCACCAAGGTGTCCAGAAGTGCAAGGACACGTCTTTGAGGAAGTCTGGTGCTGTCTGGTGACAGAAGCTTTCTAGAACAATTCTTTGCCTTATTTTTCCACACAATTCACTGATTCAGTGTTATTTAGCCAGAAAGACTTGAACGAGTCACTTGTACATAACAAACCAGAAGAGCAGTATTACTGCGCTGGATGGTTTTTTGAGCATGCAGGTGTTTTCTTACAGTTGTGTGAGCCATCACAATACAGTTAAGAGTTAATTCAGTTGATGTTCACATCAACATGCCTTGGTTTGCTTCGTGTGTGGTTTGGAGGAGAACTTGTATCTGTATGAAGAGAATCTTTTCAAGAAGATTTTGTGTGGTGCTTCCAGACTCCGAAGATCACAAATCTCACAAGAAAAATTTGTTGTACTTTGTTATGTCACCCATGTGAGTGGCACAGCCAATAAGACAGGGCTCACAGAGTCCACACCTCAAATCTGAGCATCTCTTCAGTTACCAACACAGCTCCCAAGGCATGTTAACAAGTCCAGGACATAGCACTGCAGACAGCAGTAGGAATTTTGCTTGCCTTTTTTTTTTTTTATATTAATATTTGCTGTGAAAAAAGCAACACATTTTTTAAGAATTTGAAAGAGTATTGCTGATGTTCAAGGCTTTACTTTGGTGTCTATGATGTGGTGATAATTTAAAGCTTCTGTTTTAGCACAGTGCAGCTACTCCTGAGTGGTCATACCAGAGACGGCAGAGTAGGTGCTCTGATGTGGTATGGGCCCTGAGACAGCCCCCAGCATCATGGACTGTCCTGGGAATGACGAGGTTCATTGTCTGCATGGAAAACAAGGGAGGACCTCTCCAAGATTTCACCTTATTTTGGAGTGCTGTAAAAAAGTGTGTCCTAAAGCAGCTGACTAGTTTGCCCATGTTACAATGAGAACTTTGCTGGGTGGCTAGGCTGCTGGCCCTGCCGTGCCATGGCTCTGCAAGTGATACCAGCCCCTTGCCCTCTTCTGGAAAGGCTGTACTGGCAGAACCTGTGGGGCTGACAGCAGCACTGTCAGTGTCCATGGATACTGACCCTCTCTGCCGACCTCCCTGAGCGTCCCTGTGCTCAGCCACACAGACCCTTGAACTGGGCTCACCTTCTGGCTGTCTGAGGGAGTAGCAAACACTGACTTGTGAGGCTGAGTTCACATTAAAAAAAGTCATTGTGCCCAAAGGAATGAATCCTGGATCTTTTTTTCACTTTCCTGCTATGCTGCTATTTATCTCATCTTGTCTCTCATTAACCATCTCCCTGCCGTAGCACAGGCAGCCCTTTGCTCCCCAGTTTCCAGCTATGCAGTGAGCTTTATAGTTTTTCCCAACTACTGCATGAGGACTTCCAGATGAATTCTTAGACTGAACACTGCCTTCAACAGAACTGGAGAGATTAATCTTTCCAGGACCGTCAGTAGGGTGGGTTAGTAGTGGTCAGCATCGCTGCTCCTGTTGTGCAGAAGACAAGATCAAGTAGTCAGGGGTTTGAGCAGCTTGCCCAAAACTGTGGCAGAAGTCTCAAAGCTGGGTTACCAGGCCTGAGGTCTCACTTTCTTATTTGGTCTCAAAGATATGGTTTCCTGTAACTTAAGTTTTCCATCAGAATCTCTTCTGAAGTGACTCCAGACTGGCCCAAATGGTGTTTAAAACAATTTGCCAGGGAGGGATATTTTCCCGTGAGTCTTTGTACTCAGGCCTTATTTGTTATTGGTACTTGCCTATCATGCAGCCTCAGCTTGCTAGGACAATAGCGTTTTTGTTATTCATTACAGAACTTAAATTAACTGTAAAAAAAAAATTATTCAGACTCTTCCTTAAAAAGCTTTTTAGTATGTGAAATGTCAGGGAAAATCAATGTGAGTCTGTTTCCTCCCTGCTTCATTATGCACCCCATTAAACAGCTTTTATGTTCTGTTTATAGGTTGGTTGTATGTTTTGTCTTTTTTAAAAAAAAAAATTAAATTTTTTTTAATAAAAGAAACATTTTTACATATGATGTAAAGCAAACTGGGCTGAGAAACAGCATTACAAGAAATGCATTTGGCTTGAGCAAGGAATCTGTGAGACCACAAACATTAGGATGTCCCTAGCAAGAGGCTCTGTGGTGGCACCGAGTGGAGGGGAGGTGGGTGGGAAAATCAAACACATTCCAGACAATTTGTTGATTGCAAATCTTCAGAGGTATAAAATGTCCCTAAATTGGTATGTTCCCTCTCGTAGTGTTAAGAGAGGTCTGATCACCCAACCTGGAAAGAGAAAACCACAAGCGACTTGTTAACGTTTCTGTCTCACCCCTATGGTGAGGAGCTGGAGAACGCCTTTTCCAGTTCGTAAACACCGCCTGATTGACTGGAGGGATGTTCTCGCCCGGATGTGGCAAATTTTATAGCCGTGTGAATAAGAAACAGAGCACGCAAAGGAAAGTATTACAGTTTAGGGGGTGATAAAACTTTATGCCACCCTGCTCCATTTCCCTGCCTCCCTATGTTTTCTCAAAATGTCCATTGAGAATCTTAGGTTTTGATGAGGCTTAGGAGTCAAAGAGGACAGTAAAACAAAATCTGGAGACCAGTAGAGATATCATACAGAATAATATATTTATTTTCCTTGGGTAGTGGAAGGTAATAGCTCATGACTGGATCATGAGATTGAGAGTGAAGTTTTTCCTGTTTTTTTCCTTTGATTTACCACAGGATTGCTCAGCAAAGTTATTTTGTGCTGGATACCTCAGTTTTTCCAAAGGTACTGTGAGGACAAATCTTGTCCAGCTTGGGCCAAGGCTATGAAGGTTATTTTACCATTATTTGTAAAGTCCTTTGTGTCACCAAGGATCAAAGTGTCCGAGGGGAGAAGGGACACCGATAGCAGTGCTGCAGTTACACTGCTAAGCTTCCTCTCACACTGCAAGGCCAGCTTCTCTGCATTTTCACTGCTCTTAACTTTGTTTTCACACATTGTCAAAGTATCTTAATGTAGTAGTAAAGCCTCTGAAGCTTTTTACCCTAGGAAGACAAGCAAAGGGAAAACACTGTTCAGACAGCTCTAGCTGGGGGAACTGGACTGTCACCACTCCCCAATAAACAGATTTCTAAGCAGAAGGAAAGACAATGGAAATTACTAAGTGTAACAGCAATTCTTGCATGGAAAGTACTTAATTTGGTAAGTTGTTGACCAGCAAAAGCAAAGGTCTCTGCTCAGGATTTGCAGGGAAAAATCCCATGTCAAAGTAAAGGGGATTTCCTCTATGAATGAGGTTGCTCTCCTGACTTCAGATTACAGCAGGAAGGTGCTAGTGGTCTGTGAGAGGGAGTGAAAACTAAGGATTGTATTGCTGGAGTAATCAAGAAGAGAAGCAAGTTAGGGAGAACAAGAAGGGCAAAAAAATGGTGATTGATGGTGATGATGATGACTTTATGAGAAAAGGTTCAATAGCAATGAGTAGGATTATTTTATTGTGTGACATGCCTTAAGGAAAGAGTCAACAAGGTATTAGGGAAAGATTCAACAGAGGCACTACTAGGGAAAGAGGATGAAAAAGAAAGGAAGCTACAGAGATTGGTGGGAAAACCTCTTCTAAAGTAGAGGGTTGGGAAGATTGCATTGCTGTGCCAATTGCTGCCACATCACACCATCAGGATGGTTTGTGCTATGACAAGTAGTGCTACTGGGGAATGCACTGTTTATAGCATTCCCCTTAAAAATATGTTCTTGCTGATAGTTCTCTGCTACTGGAAGGCAGAAATGTTTGGCACTAACTTGCAAATGACATCTAAATCTATCTTAGCTTGGAGAGCTCCATCCAGGTCTCTTAATAAGCGATCTCCAGACATGGAGAGAAAGGCAATTTCTTTTTTTCTCATGAGCATTTACAGCTTGAAAAGAAAAAGAAATAATGGCAAAAAAAATAATTCACAGATGTCAGGTCCAGAAGTAGAAATACACAAAACAAGCCTCTTTTTCATTACTAAAATGCATCAGAATTTTTTTTTTTTGTGAATATTTATCAGTTATATTGAATTGGTAACTCATACAGAAAATCAAGAAAAAACCCCAAACAAATGAAGAAAGAAGATGTTGTTTGAGAAAACCCTCATTTTGCCACCTGCTGACAGAGAAGTCCTGGGAAGGTGCACCTGGTCTCTTTGCCACTAGCAGGTGGTGAGGAGAGCAAGATGCATAGTTTTGAAATTGTCATCAGTCAAACAACT
Source organism: Xenops minutus (assembly GCA_035221455.1). Lineage (NCBI taxonomy): Eukaryota > Metazoa > Chordata > Aves > Passeriformes > Furnariidae > Xenops > Xenops minutus. The sequence continues at coordinate 22,091,152 of JAWWEE010000158.1, forward strand.
ACATCTTTTTTGAGGATTGAAGTTTGAATCATCAGGAAGCACTGAACATCATTCTGAAAGAAAAAGTTAGAAAAAGGAACAGAGCCCCATATGGTAGACTTTATTGTACAAAGTATATAGTAGTGGGGAATTACATAGATTTTTCTAAGGTTGGCCACCAAAATACTGATGTGTGTCATGTTAGTGTGGTTTATCTGTTTGGCTTTCATTACCTTTCCTTTTTCTTTTCCTTTTTTTTTTTTTTTTTTTTTTTTTTTGGGTGTGGGAAAATATTTGAACACATTGATTAATGGAAAATACATCAGAAACTGCTCAGGATTAATTAAGCAAATCCAATGGAACAGGTCATTCTCTGACTCCTTTCTCCTGGACCATACCCAGAGAAGTTTGTCTCTGCCAAGGAAAAGATGGTTAAATTGGTGATCGCATAACGTACTCATTAGGAACTCATGTCCTTGGTTGGTTAAGTAATTGGATACAAATTAATGCTCTCCTTCAAGAATACTTGGCAGAAAAAATTAGTTCGCTTTTTAGTTCCTTTAAATTAAAAAAAAAAAAAAAAGAGACTACAGAAGGAATGATTTTTTACTTTGTTGCAAATTTAACTAGAATTTTGATTCAAATCAGAATATAATAGCTTTATTTCAAAATTACTTTATTTGATTTGACTCTAGTTTTTTTTAAACTAAAAAACATTACAAATGAAAAAAAAACCCACGTAATTTTTTAAGGCATTCTTTTGTCCTTACTCGCTCTTCCTATTCCTTACCATTGAACAGGGAGGTTAAAAGTAGCTATGTTTTCTGATATTAAAAAACAAAAAAAAAATACCCCACCCCAAAATCCTTGAAGGGCAATCTTGCTCTGCAGATTAAGGGAAAAAAAAGGTTGTTTTCCATAAGATCCATTCCTTTTCCATAATTCTTTTCTATTTTTAAATAGGCTTAGTCCGTACCTCCTGGTTTCTGTTTTCTTAAACACCTACTAGCAATCCCAGGCTGTAACACCTTCTCATGCCCTGGCAGTGCTACAAAACTGTCCCTGCAGTCAGGGGCTCCCATGGACATTGCTCTGGACTGGTGGAGTGCAGAAACCATCCTTCCTACTGGATAAGGTTCAACAGTCCAAAAGCCTGGTTACATGATCTGTCAGACAAGGTACAGTCCAAATCTAAACAACTTCTCTAATGCCTGAAATGGCTTTGTTCATACACCCAAGAAATATGGAAACACTGGAAGTGATGTTAATTGAATTTTCCCTCCTCCTTCCTTCATCCTCAAACCCCACTGCATTTAAAAAAAAATTCCTTTTTAAAAATAACTATCAGAGCTGGAAATTAAGTTCACATGAAGTGAGTTAGGGATGAGAGTAAACTCCTGATTAAATTTACTTGGAAAAAAAGAGAAAATACCACTGAAGATGGGAGGCCAGACTTGTATAAGGCAGTTTGGGGAGAGCATGGGCTCAGCAGCCAAGTGGGTGTCAAGCACTGGGGCAGGTGAGCATCATGCCAGCATCACCCACTCATCTCCCTGAGTATTGGGGTGAGTTCTTATCCCCACCTGCAGTATGTCAGCCTAAACAGAGGCTCAGATTTCTGTGGAAAGTGGGTTCCCCCCTGCCACAGGCTGTGTGCTTTCACTGGCGTGAGAAGCGGCTTCCTGCCTTTTGATAACCAACACTAGCTAAGGCAAAATTTCTGCCTAATGTGCATTTCTCAGTGCTTTGTCGCTATGATTGAAGCAATATTCTTTCCACTGCTTCTCTTGAGAGAGACTTTCCAGTGCTTGATACATCTGACTGTTGAAGTGTTGCCTTCAGCAGCCTCTAATTACAGTTTGAAATTAAGCTTTTTTTTTTTTCTTTTCTTTCCACCGTGGTTTCTTCTGGCTTGCCCCTGGGATGGTGTTGCCTGGAGTAATTCACAACAAATGAGTTTCAGAAGGGCAATGACTAGATAGAGAAGGGTGGTAGACCCAGCTTTTGCTCTAAACAGACACTTTACAGTTTGGGATTTTTCTGTGTTCACTTTGAAATGCAAACAGTCCCTCTGCTACAAAGTCTCATGAACATTGTACTCTTATGGGTTATGAACAATTATGAGGATGGGAGCTGTTTATCTACACTTGTCTTGGACCTCAGCTGTATTTTTCTGACACCCCTGAAGTGCCAAGCTTTCTAGTTGCCCTATTCTTCCTCCTGTATGCACAGTGCCCAGACATAATACTAGTCTCTACACATTTCTCAGTTTCAACTTCCTAAAATCACTAAATCTGCTTCCCTTGCAGTGTTTGAGAAAGGGCCCAAGACCAGTCAATGGGTGTTTCTTAAAGACTGAAGACTATATATCCCATGATGGGACCTCACAACTGTAGTCTCCAGTTTCCCCAGGGAAACTAGTGCATGACGTTTTGCACAGGGATAGCTGAAGACACAGTACCTGCCATGGACAATCTCCTTAAAGTGTTGCCGGTGAGAATGAAGAAGGAATTGAAATTTTAAACTGAGAGCATTTCCTGAAAACAAAATGTTTCAGAGCTTTAAAAATGTGCTTTGCTGTTGCACAGCCAAATGGAAAGGAGGCCAGAAAAATTTCCTTTTTTTTTTTTTTTTTTTTTTTCCAAAAGCCTTCTCCCTTTTGCTCTTCCCCTCAGAAACAGAGAAAACCAGACAAACATTTTCAATAAGCCTGGTGGCAAAGTGCTCACATACTGTGGATTTAAATCCTTGCTTAACTATAGGGCTATGGCTCCATCTCTCACTTTTCCAATGAATATTTCTTTGACATCTAACACCTTTAGCAGGATAGACTGCAGGCAGGCTGGCAGTAGGGGCAGTAACTACACACACCACATGTATGGAAAGAAAAAGGGCCCTATCCTACTCCCTCCAAAGGAGGGCAAAAAGGATCTGGAGATTTGCCATGGTTGCGAGTATGGAGCCATCTTCATCTTCCCTTGAAATTCTTCCTGTCTCTTCCCAACTGACACCAGAAATGCCCCCTCCCCCGCCCCAAATGACAGTTGATCTTAATAAATCTGCCACTTCTGATGAAAACCTATTTTGCACCCCAAATTATTAGCCAACTGTCCCATAGTCATGTATGATACCACATCATCAACCCTGGTGCTGGCTTCTCATTCTCTCTGCAACCAGACAAAAAGATTTTATTTAAGTAACAATTTGAATGGCTTAGAAAAAGAACAAAAATCTAATTTTAAAGGGATTATGGTGAACCTCTTGTAAATTGTGTTCAATAAGAAGAGGACTTAGAACAGGGCCTATAATAGGTCTGAGTGACTGTGCTGGGGGAACAGGTAATTTCCTGATGGTTAACAGCTAATTTTTCTAACAGTTGAAATGCAGGGATCATGCTTATAGGTTTCTAATGGACACTTGTGAAATGGTAAGAGGATTGATGAATACCAGGTGGCCAAACTTCATTTTCCTATTGTTGACGACTCTATTTAACTGGCAGGCAGCAGGATCTCTGACCATGGTAGTGTATGGACAGTTCACAGCCATAAACAGTTTATACCACTTCTCTTGAGAAATAAAAACAGTTGATAAATAGCATCACCTCAGCATCTCTACCAGAAACAGCAGCATCAAAATTATTCACTTCTGGAATTCAATCGCCTAAGCATCCTGGAGTCACCAGAGATACCACTGTCAGTTAACTCTGTAATTGCTTACTCACCACATTGCTTTGCTCCTGGAAGCAGCAAGACGGGAATGCTGACTCCATGGGATCACCAGTGCCTCGAGGGGTGGCCTGCAAATCTCACCACTGTAGGACCAACAAGAAAAATAAATATATTACTATGGCTTTTTATCAAGCTCTCTTACCATTCTATATGCTGTTGACAGTCCTGTTTCACAGGAGAAATATAATTTATGAGTTCTATGCAGTGTTCTCTGTTATGACATAGTTTACTGTAATTAGTATTATTTGTAATGAGATCAAGTTGGGGGTTTTTTTCCTGACAAAATATGATTGTTTCTTGTAAATGGAGACTTCTCTTCCTATGACTTTGAAAAGTCTTATTTATGTAAGTTTTCCTAATGCTTTATATCAGAATTTTGTTTGCAAAAAAAGGTTAGTAGATTTAACATAGAATTTTTCACTCAAAATATGGAATATAAACCGATTCTGAGCCTTCTGCTTACTTGCCCTGGCAGTAGTGTCTATCTCAAAAAGGATTTTTGATTATGAAATTCAGAGTTCATTCAGGGCTGCAGAGGTCTGGTCATTCAGATTTACAGGTTGCAACAATTTTCACTTTTACTGGCCATCTCTTTAGCATTCAGATTTCACTTGCTTAGTGGCAGTCTGGCTTTGCCTCCTGGAAATTTATCTTAGGAGGCTGTAACACTGCAGCCCCAGAGCTGCAGGCTTATGGGCTCTGCTAAGAGTTTTACTTTAATATTTATATATACAGGGTCCCTTAATACCTTAAGAAAATGTCAAGAGAATAAGGCACGGACTTGTTTCCAAGGAGTTTCTTCATTAATTTAGGGGAGAAAATAAGGCAACTTGGCAAAGATCCAAAAAGGACACTACACAAGCTAAACAAAATGTTCCACCACAATATCAACTCAGCACATAGTCACCAACAACACCCAAGTCAATATTCAATCAATTTGCCACACTTAAGTCAAATCCAATCCCCCCAGCTCCAAGTCACCCAAAGCATCAAGAAAGCAGTATAGAAAAAGCAGAGGGAGCAAGAAGAGAGAGAAGGAGAAAGAGGGAGAGAGAGCTACCACTGAGAGTTTGTGGCAGACCAGCTCTCACACCTCCAGGTGGCAGGGCCATGACATGTAGCACCCCAAAACCTCTGGTTTTATCTGCTATGGTCTGTACAGCCAAACCCCTCAGGCAGGGCCTCTGACCCACGGCCACTCTGGGGTTCCAGGCCAGGGTGAGGGGCTGTGTTCTCACTGTCCCTGCCAGTCTGAGCTGGGTCAGGGGCTCCAGGAGCTGTGGGGTGTTATAGTTTTCCTGGACTGTTTGTGACTGGCAGCTGCTCCAGAGCTTCCCCATGTGGGCTCCAGGGGCTGCCAGGAGGGATATGACACCACCCCACCTTCGTGAGGTTCCACTGATCCCGTCCCCCTCCATACACCCTCCCACCCCCCCCCAAGGGGTTCTGACCCAATAATAGCCGCTCTGGTGTGTAAAAGAGACTTCTTTTGAAAAGCCTGTAAAATGTGTTCTTCTCCTGATGCCAAATCATACAGGTTTCTCCCCTTTGCCAGAAGCTTGTAGATACGTCATGATATGTAGCTTCTGAAACTCCTCCTTCTGCAGACTGGAAAAAATGATAAGACAGGCTAAATTCCTTTGGACTAGGAATCTTAATAGAAATTAATTTCTGATGAAAATTCTCTGTACAAAACAGCTGATGGGTACAAGATACCGTACAGTTTTATTATACTGTACTACATGATACATTCTATGGGATTTAAATCCATAGTTAAGAGTTTCGCTTTCCAGAGACTGTGACATTTCCAGATGAGCTGTGTTGCCCTCAGCCCCTGGAGAACAACAGGCATTTTAGAGCTCTTCCCAATGACTTTAAAAAAAAAAAAAAAAAAGGTAACTGGGTAAAAGATAAGATTCCCTTTTAAAGATGTGAAAAGAGCAAGATCTGGGGAGGCCGAGAGAAGACGAGAGACAGGAAAACTGGATAAGAGAGAGAAGATCAATGAGATCCAGGGCTGATTAGGAATGGGAGATAGACTCTGCTGCCCATGAACAGTAAGGCAGCAATCATTGCAGAGCCCATGCTAAGAGTTTGCTTCTCTGCCTCTGAAATATCCATCCAGTGGAATTAATTCCTCATGTTATGTAGCTGCCTCTTGGTCCTTCCTGCTCTTTCTGGTATTGCACAGATCATAGTCCTGTAGTTAACACTTAAGATATATATATGCAGCTGCGGGCAAGTTACTTAATCTTTCTGCACCTTGGGTCTCTCATCTTCAGAGGACAACAGTAACAACTGCTCTGCTGGAGAGATTATGGGGCTTAACTAACACATCTTTGGAAAGCCATGCCTGACATCTTGGAGGAAGAGCAAATTGGTACTAATGCATATTGTTTCTCATGATGCAATGCAGTTATTAGGAAAAGATGTTTGCAGGCTCTCAGAAGGTTTGTGGAAATCCTTGGGAAAATTATCTAAAGAAGGGTCACTCAGAGGTGTACCAAAGACTGAGTTATGCTTTTATCAAATTTTGCCAGATTTTATGAAGGAAAGAACATGTGGACAATGGATTCCAAACAGAGTCATGGCATTTCCTATCTTACAGAAAAGGAGCTCAACCAGAGCTCACAATCATGGCTTGGCCAGAGTGTTTCTCACCCTTCTCTACTGCAAATCAATCCATGAGCACATACAAGAAACAGTTTTTGTACTTTTATGTGGGAAAACACAAATTCAATCCAAGAATAGCTGTCAAGACCCTCATGTGCTTGAGCTAAGCATACATGTCCTAGTCCTCATATGTCACCACTGCTGGAAGTCTCTGTTTCTCAGAGCTAGAAGTTGGGGTTCAGCGAAATAGATTTTGACTTTTATAGAGTCTAATAACAAAATTTTCTCCATATGCAAGTGATGAAATGAGCCAAATACAGCTGCCTCCAGCCCTGCAATAATAGCCTCAGCTCCTCTAAACTGTCAGCAATAAAACTGTATTTGCTTTGAGCAACACCTTGGAGAATGGAGGGAAATGATGTTTTAAGGAAATAAACCCTATTTTGCAATACGTATTTATTATACACACTACTTTCTAGTAAGAGGCATGGATTAATACTAGTATCAGAGAGCTTTGCATTATTGCAGTGTCTTCCATTGGAGGACTTCTGTATGCCTTGGTGAGCTTGCCCCCGTAGCCCCATGGCCCCTACTCCTGCCCTCACTTTGCTGATGGGAGATCACACTCATGACTTGGCCAGAGGATTTCTCACCCTTCACAAATGCAAGTCAACCCATGAGGACACACAAGCCATACAGATCATCTGTGATGACTGCTGACTTAGCATTCAAAGGCTAGGAAGGAAAGAATTTTTTCCCCCCTCTTCCAGGGATGTCCCCAAACCTGCAGCCTTGGAGTGTGCCCAGGTCCTGGGATGGCTACCTCTGCAAGTTTGGGCACATTTGTATCACTTTCCTATTTCTGAAAGGGCAGAACCATAATACAATGGAGATGATAATGCAAAGAGCACATGCAGATGCTGATTTTTGTTGTGCAACCAACACCTTTCTCAGTACCTCATTACAGGTCTATAAAAAAGGTGGAAAACAAACTCGTAAATGGTCACATTTGCATTAGTTTTGTACCTGCCTCCCTTTCCCTTTGTTCCATGCATAAACACAGTGAGCTTTGCTGATCTGAGAACTTGCAAAACTTCTGTACTGTGTGATGGATTCACTAAACCCAACAGGGCTCAGAAACATTTTTTTTTTCTTTAACAGGAAACTGTAGGGTCATATGTTCCTGTGCATGTCTGTACAGATGGGAGATTCTGGATATCACAGAGGGCACAGAATATGCCATGGGTATATGACAGTGCTTTGCAAGTGTTAGCAAGATAAATGTGTTTTTAAAGTGCAGTCAGAAGTTCAAAGAGGACATACAGATAGAGTTTGGTGGTAAAATGATTTAAGGTTTTACACAGCAAACAAGCTTGGATTTAATAAGACATATTTGCTTTGCTAAGCAGAGGTACCTGCCCTGTTCACCTAGGAGACTGGATAAACTGGAAGGTAAAGTATTACATTTCATTACTAGTTGGCTGTTTCTGGCACAACAGTGTACTTTCTGAGCTGTGTAAGAAATGTCAGGTACCCAGAGCCTCTTACAGACATGTTTATGACAATTAGGGGCCCTTACTCCATGATATATTGGCTCAAGAAACATATTAAGTCTTAATTTTGTACAAGATTTCCAAGGTTTCAGAAAAAGAAACCTAAAATAGAATTCTCTCTTGAATATAGTAACTGGTCTGGTGGGTACAGATAAAACCTGTGTCTATGGTGTACCTTAGCACCAAGAAAGGGCTCAGGTATCCTTACATGTGGACAGAAAAGAGTGATCAGGTTGAAGGCAGCACAAAACTATTTAAAAAACCCCAAGATCATGAGTCAACAATGTGATGCAGTTGCACAATAAAAAAACTCCCACCAAACAGATTTTGCAATGTGGCAAAATGAATGTTTTATGCAAGGCAATTATCCTGTTTTATTCCGTCTTTGTGCCCAGAGTACTAGGCAAGTCTTTGTAAGGCTTATAAACATAAGGCTTACACCCTATACCTTATTCAGGGTCTTCCTAAATGCTGGGCTATATTAACTTAGCTATAAAATCAGGATCCTGACTATGCTTGAATTGGGGTTCCTCAATAGAAGTCATCAAGTTTCTTCGTGCAGCATTAGCTGAGAGACGATGATGTGCTGTAAGCACATGGGCTGCTTAGATATGGCTTTTGCTTTACACCCATTTGGAAGACTCTCTAGTATTAGCTATTGCACTTCAGGAAAGACGCAATGAAGACAGGCCAGAATAAAAAGAGTTAGAATACACAGCTGCTGGGAAAGACCAAAGGAATTCCATGTGCGTCTGGAAAAGAGAGAATAGTGGGGGCAATGTGAAAGTCCTCTGATATGTAAAGCTTCTTATGGAAAGGACAGTGATCTTTCATAATCCCTGTTATGATGGGCTGAAGTAGAAATAATGTGTTCAGTTGCAGTGAATAAGCTGACATTGAGTGAAGCTATCTAAGCACTGGGAATAGCTGGGGGTACTAGGCATCTCCTTGAAGTGCTGCAAGAAAAAGTTAAATGGCAATTGGTCAAGAATATGTTGGTTTAATCCTAAGTTAGATGTGAGGGCTTGGTTAGATGAATTCCTTGCTTTCAGCTCTGCATTTCCATGTTCTGCTTGACCCCTTAGTCTAAGGATCTGCAGAGCACCAGAGGCTGGGTTGGCAGAAGAAGAGAGCCTCTCTGGGATATATAGACTACACTGATTGATTTCTTGTCACTACAGTGTATTTTGCCTCCTCTCTCTGTCCATTTTCCAATATTCTTTTCTAAATGGCACAGTAAGCAGCCAGTGGGGTCCTTTTCCCAGGGCAGGACTCCTGGAATGGCTTTAAAAGCCAGCCTGATGTATCGCCCATACTGAGTATGTGCAAATGCACACATAGAGCAATACATAGAGCTGGTAAACTGCTTATTAGTAAGTTTGACTAGCATTTTTGGTTGTAGTGTCCTTCTTTCACTTGTTTATAACTTTGACTTGTTTGTAGCTTCAACTATTTGGTCTTAAATATTATGTGAAGGGTATTTGCCTCAAACTGAATTATTTACGGAAATTTCAGCCAACATGACATAGTGTCTCTGAGTAGAAGCCTGGAAAAATATATTGCTTGCCTTGTTGCCTTTTTTTTTTTTTTTACAACCTTTTATTTGGAAAGCCCTAGAACCCCTGTGCTTTGGAAGTACAATCAGACACTTGGCAGAAGAGGTGGCTTTTGTGTTGGGGATGGGCTTTGTCTGTCATTGTGAAAAACTACTCACATTTGGCCAAGTTATAAGACTTAGAAAAACTACGGAGAGAGGATCTATTACTTCTGTCAGCTTAACTCCTGGCACAACAGCATGCCCTAGAAACTTGCCATTTTGATAGCAAACCCTGTAGATGTCCATGATATGGCCACACTGGCATGCCTATGCTACTGCCTAGCTTACTTTAAAACATAGGAACTCAGGTATCCCTGTCCTAAGGAAACATTATCAAGGGTTTCTATTTGGTCAATCAAAAGTCAGGAAATTAGGTCTTCATGCACAATGTGGATCTTCATGCACAATATTAATTCTGCCCTTATGGGCAGATCATGCATTACATTCTCAAAGCCTGTTTCCCATAGGTCTCCTACCATGCTCCACCAAAGAAGGGAGGTTGCCAGCCCCTGGACTCCTGCTGGTGATGGCAAGTGGCAGATAGGTAATGAAGGATGAGCAATGGCAGGGCTGGGGCTGTACCTGACAGAGCTGTGAGGAGTAAAGGTTTTGCCCTCACAGATGCTAAGCCATGCTGCCTTTAGGGAACTTTTCCTAGCTGTAGGTTTTCATTTTCTGAGGATGCACTGTGAGATCCTGGAGTCTCAGCTGGGCCTGAGGTTGGCAGGAGCTCTGCTATGAACATCTGCAGTGTGCTGGTGAATGAGAAGCAAGAGGAAAAATCAAGACCTAGGCATCTCAATGACAGGATTCAAAATTAATGCTTACCACGGATCTTGTAGACACACTGTTGACCATATGGCTATGTCTATACTGTCAAAGGCCCTGAGGCTGATTTTAAGACTAGATTCAATTTTGTAAGTTTGCAAGCATGGCCAGGGGGTCAGGCAGTGCACACACTGAAGCCAGATGTAGCCTGACAGACCATACAGGCACTGTTTGAAGCAGCCATGGGGCCTCAGAGGACACTATGGCTTTAGCTGCTCCATAAACTGCACCCATGATTGTATAGACAGGGCTTATGCTTTCAGTTCAACATTTGGAGAATGAAGAAAATACCAACTTGTCTCCTGGGGCTGTAGCAAAAATAGATGAATTAATCTTTATGAGACACTTTGATACTATTGTCATGAGTGCTATAGAAAGGCCCATGAGAAAACAAAATGATGTTGTTTTCAGAGCACGATTTGAATAGTGCACAGTCAGTACGGCTTGAGGTCACAAGCTGAACAATGAAGAAAAAACAAAATCTTGAATAGCTGTTCCTGTAATGAACAGTATTCCTCCTGAGCACAGAGTGAGGCAGCCATCCCAAGGAAGAAAGCCTTGTTCTCATGCCACAGAGGTCTGTGTCATGAATAATGCAAACACATGAGGGAGCCCTCCTAAAGGTGCACAGGTAACTGAACTGGAGTATGTAGCTTCCACCTACACGGTTTTGTAACCTTGATTTCACAGGTTTTCTCACACACGCAGTTCCCCCCAGACATGTGCATGTATACATTCCTCACGCATCAAAGGTCAACGGCAATGTGGTTACTAGGCAAATTTTCCCCATTAAAATGTTACCAAAGGCAGATGTTTAGGGGCCTACAGGATTTACAGATTTGCTCTCCAAAGAACATATTAGGGAAGATGACTGTTCTCCTGTTGGGTCGTAGGCTGTGTTTTTGAAAGCCTCAGTGCCCACCCCAGATTAAAGCAGCATGTTGCTGGAAGACTGGGCCTCCAATGAAGATGCCTTTCAACAACGCAAAACCACTAATGAGAAAACATAGACAGAAGGAGAGCCGGCCCCTGATGGCAGTGTTTCTCAGCTTTGAGTAGCTCCCAGGGCCATCGATGGCACTGGCCTGATGAAAGAACAGGTCAGAGGAAGATTAAGTCTTTGCTCTCAGTGGCTCTGACATTTGTCTGGAGTTGGGACACAAAAAGGAAAGAAGGAAAGAGAGTGAGAGCGAGAAAGAGAGGGAGAGATCCTGCTTGGCCACATACCATACATGCAATAGTGTATTGCAGTTTTCCAGACTAGGGAGACCTCCTCTTCCAAGTGTTCCAGTAATTAACCTCACTTTCTTGGCTGGTGTTAATTTGTTCCAAGTATTTGGGCTTTAGATCTAACCATGGGAATCTCATTCTCTGCAGAAGTCTTGCCAACTGTTACTAGACATTTTACCACACACATGCAGGCCAAAAAAAGCAAGGCTAATTACACTGCTTTTTTGCAAAGTGTATTTGTTATAAGTTCAATGTCTCCTAATAAAGGAGAGGAGGGAGAGAAAGCAAGGCAGCATGTTTTAGTGTCTGCCCATGGGAGGAGGAGGCAGAGAGGAACATGAAGCTGCCTTTTGCTGTGTGGTACCTGTAACACAAATCCCCTGTGAGGCTTTAGGAGACTAGGTGTGACGAACCACCACATGAAACCGCAGAGGAATGGTGCTACTTTTTAGCTTTAAATAACTGAGTTCAATTATTTGATACCAATGGGAGTTCTTTAAGTAAAAATTTAAATAGGGGAATTATTCGAACCAGATGTCGAATTCCCAATACTTTCTTGTTTTCTCCCCTTTTTGTACTGCATGTGCTACCTGCTAAGGACAGAGTGCGTATGGGAGGAAAAATGTGTGTGAAAGTGCATGCAGGGGCTCTCTCTGACGGTGTGACAAACAACAAAGTCATACATGACAACACCTACAGGAAAGGAAATAGGTTATGAAAAACCCTATGAATTTTCAAGTCCAAGTGCCTGCAGTTCTTGGACCCATTCCATGCTGAAGAGGTTTAAAAAGGGCCAGCAAGGTAAGAAGGGCTGAAGAGGCAGTCATAATGCCGGAGTGTTGACATTTGGGATATCTTATCTGGTTAAGTCCTTAATTTCACTGAAAGATTTCTTTTTTTCTGCTTGTTATTAATTTTTTAGCTTTTGAAATTAACAATTGAATGTAATAATACCTAGTACTAACATAAATCCTTTTATCCCTAGACCTCAAAGCAGTTCATAGTGGTGAGTCAGTATTATTATCCACAGTTTAAGCCCATCTACAAATAGGTTTCTTCAGGGTCTATCTCTAAATCTGACTTTGTAATCTTTTGCTCAGTGCGTTTGAATTTATTAATTTTTTTAAGTGGGTAAGTGTAAGTTGCTCAAACAAGCTTCTTTGTAGCTTCTCTGGGACGGAGGTCATTGAGTCCCAAACAAAAACTAAAGCAGACATCCTTAGTGTTTGGGAAGGCTAGAAAGCAGTTAGGAAGTAGCAGGAGCCATTCACCCTTTTCCTACAGCAAACCAAGACTTTCTGACTAATAGTTCAGTCAGCGGGATGAAATGCTTGTTTCATGAAATTGTTCAAGATTTGGGAATTTTTTTCTGTTCCAAATATGAGTACCACTCCCCCCCCAGTTAAGGTCTCTATGACAGAAAATTCTCCAGAAAAATGTATTTGGGATTAATTGAAATGCTATTGATTTTGGATTTCTAATTTTTTAACTAATTTCTAATATTATATATAACATGAATAAGAAAAAGTATCTGCAAAACTTTGTTGCAAAAAAGGAAAGTGGGATTTCTTTGTCCAAAATGTAAAAATATCTCGTGTTTTTTACTGGCATTGTTGAAATTCCTTCCCTTCCCCCAGGTTTCTTCTTCACATAACAACAGCAGTATCAGTTTTATCTTGACAGAATGGCATATTCTCACAGAGTGCAATTCCATCAGCTTTCTCTGACCAGTATCAGTTGCCAACTTTGCTCCTCTGTGATTTATATTAAAAGAAAGGCTGAGGTTACTCTCCTATAATCCTCATTTTCTTCACACTGAATTGTTCCCCAGAAGAAGGTCAGACACAAGACTGCTATAAATTAGCACAGCTCCATTGAAAACAGTGTCACACCAGCTGAGGGTTTGGCTCAATAGCTGCAGTTAGAGCGGTGGTTTTTTGCCTCCATAAAAGCTGAGACTGCCCAGTCAAATTGATGAAGCAAGGCCTAGGGGTGGGGGTCAGAAGCAGTTGGTTTTTTTCTTGGTAATCTTTTAAAATCAAGTGCATTCTAATCTTTCCAGATTATCTGGACCTCATGGTGCATCACTGATGAGCCAATGATGGTGGATGTGGTGGGCAAGCGTCACACCATCCATCATAGGAGAGTCTGACACATGCACCAGGTCTCAGGAGATCACCCATAGGTGCAGACATCTCAGTTGTCACGCACAGCCTTGGTGTGCCCTGACCAGCCCTCTGTGCAGCTGAGAAGGAGACATTTGTGAGCAGGCATGGAATATCTTCCGTCTTTTCTCTGTGCTCTCCTACTTACTGGTAGTAAATATGTGTTTAAGCCCTGAAGTCTATTGATAAGTGTCTACTGCTTCCACATATCTGACTGTGGCCTCACCCACATATGCTTTGTTTGAGGAGTTTTCAGGCAATCTGCCAAGACCTGGCCACACAAACAGTTGATTCAGTGTTATCGGAAAGGGCAAAAGATAATTTTATTAAAGACTAGGAGGAAACCTCTTGGATAACATACGTTGACTAGAGAATTACTTCAACAGTACATACACAGCATGATCTTTGCCAGTTCTTCCTCTCTGCCTCTTCCCTCAATCCCAAAATTTTCTCCCCTTCACTAATGCCAGATAATTTTATCTGGGTGAATTTTAACAAATAGTAATATTAAATATTTTTCCCCAGATCAAAAGCTGTCTGTGAATGCCAGGTCAAACTAGCCCTCTCCTGAAGCAAGGATCTGGACAACCTTGCTGGAATGCATTCACATTAGGTAGTATACTTTGAGTAACTCTGCTGTCTCTGAAAATATTCAGCCTCTTTTGAATCTTGTCATATGTGGAGATTCAACAGGGGCACATGTTGATGGCACAGATCCCTCTTTTGTACAAAGCATTGCATGCAAATATACCCCATAAAGCATGTGTTTACAAACACAGATGTCAGGAAAAGACAAAACCCCAGCACCTGGTGGGATGTTCAGGTGAGTAGCTGCTCACCACTGCAGTGTCCCACCCTGGCAAAAGAAAGTCAGGAGATTATACTGGGGAGAAACAGAAATCCTGTGCACAGACAGCAGAGAAGCATCTATAATGAGACAGCCCTGGGATGACTGCACAAATTTTTCGCTTTCCCCAGGGCCTTCAAATGGTGAGTGCGAGCCTCTGGAGCCTTGTACGGCTGAGCTGAGATGAGAGGAATTTTTCAACACCCAAAGCTGGATCAAACTCTCCTTCCTGCCTCTAGTTCATAAAGCTTTTTAACTTTTGAAGGGGAGAAAAAGTGATCCCAGATGTACAGCCCTAATTACATACTTAGATGAAATTGGATTAAGGTGGCTGCTGCCTGTCCTTTTCCTCTGAAGATGTCTGGGACTGGTGAGGGACTGTGGGTCGCTGATGCTGGGGCACAGACAAGGAGGATCAGATCCAGCACAGCACTCAGTGAAAACTCCAAATGTTCCCCTCTGACTCAAGACAGGCTTCTAATCATTAGAGTCATTACCTTGACCAATGGAGTAGACTTGCACTATATTTCTAAAATTTGCCCTTCTCCCCCATGAAGCTACATGTGGGCATGGAGGGAAGGGTTTGCAAGAAATTGATCTTCAAAAAAAAAAAAGAAAGATAATTACCCAGTAAAAGTCAGCAGGGCATAATATGCATCAGTACTTTTAATGTGCTTAACACATGTCTAATTATTTTCATTTCCACTAAATCAGACCAACATTATATATCTCTATCGTGCCTGCCTCACACCCACGTGCAACACATTTCAGTCAGCATATATGAAATGCATGGGAACTGTGTTTTCTTGCTGTAAGCTGAATGGCAAGTCACCGTTGAGCTGCTCAGTGGAAGCCCACAGCTCCCTGGGGGACTCTGAGGTTGCTGACAGCAGGAGGACGTCAAGCCAGCCACATGGATCTGATATGGGTCTCATGAACATGCAGTATTGGGGTCCCCCTGCCCACTCGCAGCCGGATGGTATTAGCAGGACACAAATCAGTCTGCTCTATGCTCTCTGTCTGAGCAGGATTTTCTCAAAATGAATATTTATGGTGTTTTCATATTTCAGATAAACCCCTCGAGTCTCATAATATTGTTTGAATCCAAATGAGGCTGATGGCTGCGGCACAGTGCCCTACCACAAAAACCAACTCTTGCAAATCTGACCCAGTGCATGGAGGTTTAAAGCTAAGCCAGTGCAAGAGGCTTGAATGATCCTGTGGTCACTGTCAGATCAGTGTGTTGATGGGCACCCTATGAAAACATGGGCTGAAGTCCACAGGCTTCAGATAGGTGACCTCAAGGCTACAGTTGTCTGTTCCGTGAACACAGAAATAACTTCTCTCACCTTCTAATCACTTGTTTGAATATATATCTATAGATTCTATACTGAGAAAAGGTAAGATTTTGGATCAGAGAAGCTGTTAGAAGTGGATGTGTTGTGATGGCTTCTTAATATTGCTTCATTGTCTGATTTGATGCTGTTTGAAGCACACAACTGTAAAAAAATGCCACATTGGAGAAAATTGTTAAAGTGGAGATAAAGACAGAGGGGTGAATAGCTTTCTTGAAACACAACCTGAAGTTCACAGAAATAGGGTTTGAAATGGGGGTTTTTTGAGTGGAGGAAGATCTGGTCTTGCAACCTGCACAAGTTTCTGGAACTCATAAACTGCTTTAAGAGAGAAAAATCCAAGTGTCTTTGAAGGCTGCAGTGCCATCAAACTCATCCTTGTGGCAGCTGCGACTTCAAATAACCTTTTGCGGCAGGAACAATAACTCCCTTCTGGACAAATATTCTGTTTTATTGCAACTATTCGGCTAGCATAATAGAGGACAAAAGGCAGTCCTGAGAGCCTGAAGACACATAGCTGGTGGCAGTAGGATTAGTGATAGAAATGTAAGAGGTTCTGAGTTTCCAGAATTAAACAAAATAGCTCTGGAAGGGGCCTTAGGAGATCACTTAGGACAGTGTTTCTTAGCTTAGTGTCAGGGGAACAACTTCTGATCTGAAAGGCATTACAAGGCATTTCACAAAACCATTGGGGGAAATAAACCTTCCTCCTTTCTGATATTCTCTGGCATCTGAGAAAGCAAGCAAATGCATTGGGCAGTGTTACAAATCGCTAAGCAAACTCTTAAAGGTCAGTCTAATTTGTATTTGGTTGGAAATGAGAACCACTGTCGCTCATGAACTTCTTTCTGGAAGTTTCATTGAGCTAAAAGCCACCAATCTAGTTCAGTTTCCTGCCAGACTGTAACCCCAGCCCAGCCAGTCATTTCCTTTTGACCTTCCCAAGTAACTGCTGTAGCTGCCCTCTATAAAACCCCTCCAGGTTGAGCTGCCTGTGAACCAAGAAGCAAAGTCCTGCTCTGATGTGACACAGCTGCATAACCTTGACTCAGGCTGCTGAGAAAGAGCTGTGAGAAAGTCTGCAGAGAGATAGAAAAAGTAAAATTACTGACAAAGAAAGCACTGTGGAGATGGGTTCATACATAGCTCAGGGATTCAATAGAGGAAGCATTACCATGAAACATAAAAACCCCTAAAGTGAAAAAAAGAAAAACAGCCAAAACCCAAAACCCCATGGAGGCTTGTGAGGAACTGCGAAGAACCTGTGTGGAGAAGCCAGCATTGTTGGTGCCAATGGAGCCAGGGAAGATAGCTGAGCAATCAGAGGAGGTAGCTCCCACAGTCTGCAGAGACCAACCCAGCCACTCCTGATTGGTGCCCCTGGTCAGCCAGTTCTCTGGGTGCTCTATCAAGGTGATGGGCACACCAGTGCTTAGCCTAATAGCTTATCAAAACCCAGCTATCTAGTCTGTGAGCCAATAAATGATTGTATCACACTCCCAAACTGTGTATATTCTGCTGCGCCCAACAAACTGACCTCAAGTAACGGCTGTCATGGCATGTCTTCATTTGGTAGGGGAAGAAGAGGAAGTGACAGGTCTGGTGGGCTGAGCTCCCAGTGAGCATCAAGGTTCAGCATCAGCCCCAGCACCTGGAGTGTGAGTTTTGTGAACTGGGAAGTGTGGTGCCAGCGCTCTGCTCTCCATATGGCTCCCAGCCCCCATGAGCAGAGCACAGGATAACTGTGAACACCCAGTGGATTTGTCAGAACTTCCCCACCTCAGAGGGGTGCATTGTGAAAATTAATCAGTTTGTGTTTGACTTTTTAACTTGGCGCTCCCTCAATAACTTCTTCACACACAAACCCACAATAAACTAATTAGGCTTATTTCTTTGACAGGCTGTTAAAGAAGAAAGAGAAGAAGGATGTGTCTAAACTGCTTGAAAGACAATATTGGATATATATGCCAAGTAACAAAAGGCATCAGTAGCTCTTTAAATTCCTTCACTCTGAAGCTCTGATGAACAGAAATAGCAAATGAATGGCTTCCAGAAATGATGGGATACAGTTCTTGTTGCTGTTTGACTTATGTTTGTCTTTAAGGGGTAGGGAGAGCTAGAAGGGGAGAGAGAGCTATTAAAAAATTAGTTTCAAAGAAATGAAGTATGCTAAACATATTTTGAAATAACTTACTTGATTTGAAAAATAGGGTAATACAGGCTATGCTCACAGCTCAATTTATGTATATAAATATACATACATGTATATTGTGCAGAACACAAAATATTTCCATCTGGAGAGTTGGGTATTGTCTTGCACAAAAGGCTTCTACTTGAGTCATTAATAGTATATTTTATTAAAGGAAAATTGGCTTCAAAAGTGGTTGGGAATTGTGGGAATAAAATTGGGATGAAAGTAATTATCCCACTACCCTGTCTCTTCCCTTGTGTTCATTTTTCTGTTCCAGACACAGACGACAACAGCAGCTCCTCTGTCTTCTGTTCCCCCATGTTTGATCTCCTGCCTGCGCTTTCTTCTGCTGGGTCCTGGAGCCTGTAGGAATGAGGGTATTGTGTCCATATTGCATGTGATGACATGTGTTTGAATGAGCACCAGGGCAGTCTGGCAAGAAGAGCTTGAAATCCAGCAGGACTGAACAGCAGGCCAGGTCCCTGCTGAGGAACAGCTCGGCCACATCTTTAAAACCCTTTGGGGATAAAAGAAGTAGGAAGAAAAACTTGAACCTGCTGTGGCACCTGCTTTTTCTTCTTCCTAGAAGCGTATGGTGATCAGGGATGAAACAATGTTGAACATGTCAGCCTGGTCAGGGGCTGCAGCACATAACTAAAAAATAGGATGCAGAGGCATTTCCCAATATGGGGAAGGAACCTGGGAAATCCCACATCAAGATGGATGTGCTGAGTACTGGAGAACGGTGAATCACTCCAAATGTCTTTGCAAAGAAGTGGGAAACAACAGGTGGCAATGAGGGTCCTCCTGGGCAAGGTATTTTGTGGTGAGCTTTTGTAGTTCATCCTGGCAAGTCTGGCCCAGGAGATGGCAAATGCAAAGGGACTGAAAAGCCATTTCCATTAGAATTCAAGAAGAAAGTGAATGCAGTTCCTGGGTGGTAAAATGCCTCTGTGGCTGAATAATTAACTTGGAAAAGCTACAGAATGTTTTGTTTTTAACACAGCTAACCCCATTTTGCTTTTAATCAATACAATTACTTACGGAGTGAAATATCTTTCCAAAATGTCTACCCAATAGATTACTGGTCCTTGCTGAGAGAGCTGGCCATGAATTCTTGATGATGGTGGCTTTCAGTTCATCCAAAAAACCGTTGTTTGTCATAACTGAGGCAATAATTAATGCTTACTGGGAATCCTGGATACTGGTTTTAAACAAAAATCTATAAACCAGTGGAGAAAATTGTGGAAAAGATTATTTGGCTCAGTGAAAAGCTGGGAGGAGAAAAAGGGAGAGAGAAACAGTTCAGCAGAGACAGTGACTTATATAAGGCTTAAACTGAGAAGGAATTGGAAAAACTCACTTTTCCTCTTGCTAAAATAATCCATTCAGTTAGTATTAGGTCAGGACAAAAGGTCAGGAATCTTCCCATTGTTAAACATTGCAGTTGGAGCACAGTATCATAGCTAGGGGGAATATAGAGCAAGTATTCCAAGAAAAAAATAATCCACTCCCAAAATTAAGTAACAAATAAATAGACTGTGTTAGTTTAAGTGTCAGTGTGCATGTCACTGTCTTTGCACTAAGGGTTATTTTTATTCATAGCACAGTAGTACTCAAAAGATTGTAACTGAGATCAAGACCAAATTTTTCTTGCTGCTGTACAGATACACAGGCAGAAGTATCCTTTTCTTGAAACAAATGCTCTAGCCACAGTGTATGAAGAGGCCCTCAATGATCTCCATTTTACAGGTAGATAAAATGAGGCAGAAAGACACCATAGTCCTGATTACAGAAGAAATCAATAAGCATTTAGGAACCAAATACCTTGATACCTTACATATCTGTCCTTGCATGATTGGCCTAGGGTTAAACAGGAAGCCTACAGCAAAGCTGAGAATTGAATCCAGATCCCCAGGATATTCAGCCAGAGCCTTTTCCAAAACCCAGCTTTATATGTATATGTGTAAGCCACTGGAAACTCTAAGTGAACTCTCATTATGTCAATTAATTTTTGCTTAATTAAACAAATCTTCCAAAAACATATGTGAGATGTTAGCTCCCTTTCTTTATAGAAAAGCAGACAGACAGCAGCACACACAGGGGGCTGGGCTGGTGATTGACTTTAGAGGCATAATCACTGATCCAAAATACAGTAGGCCAATTCACAAGAGCAGTCTGCACAGCTAGAACTGTGTTCCATTTTGACTCTCTGTGCACAAAACAGCCTGATAATCTCTTGCATCCAGGATAACTGCATGAGATCCTGACTACTTAGGAATATGAACTTGTTTCTCTACACCATAAGGTAGAAGCTGATGAAACACAGCAGGCAATCACTTGCAACCATGTGCCACTTGCAGACAATGTAGCCTTCATGTGCTGTCTGAAAAGGAATTTTGCAATTGTCACCATGCCTGGCAGAATCAGCTGGTTGCTCCGTGGCCAGATCTGCCAGCCAAACATGAAGCTGGTGACCAGACAGGATCTGGAATACCCCCTGGCCATAATCCTACTGCAGACCATGCCTTGAATCAGAAGGCCATTCCAGGTGTCTATTCCAGTCTTTTCTTGCTGTGAAAGTGAACAAGGGTTTGTTGTAGAGGGTGTTGGGAGAGACTTAACACTTGAATTTGCTGTCTGGCCTCCACTTGATGCCTCACTCCTTTAGCTGCTCTCCTTGACCGAAACTTGGATACCACTTGTTACAAATGATGAGAGTTATGGAGATGCAGACTGGGTTAAAGATCTATTTATATTATTTATGGGTTATAACTAACGAAAAAATGGATGACAACTGTGATTTCTGGTTTGAACATCTATACCTTTGGATTGAGCTGAAGACCTAATTTCAGGTTTTATGAACTAGATCCAATTTCTCTATCCAGTCTCCTCTGAACTCATTAAGAGAGAGCAAATCAGCCCATGGGAAGCATGAAGCTCTATGCCATAACAGCAAGACTGCTTCTGGTACCTAAAGAAGAATGCCAGTGTTCACTTTGGAAACTGCTTACTTTGCAGCAGTGAAAGGTTGTTTTCATTGATTTACACTCAACAAATGTATCTGAAGTTAACACCATCATACAAGGACTTGAAACACATGCAAAACCACATCAGCATCTCATGATCTGTGTAGTTTTGCACATAAACTTTGCTACAGGGAAAAAAAAAGAAAAGTCTGCAGGGCTCTGTAATCAGCGCATGTGTGGCCATACAGTAATAAGCACGCAAAAACCCTCCAGAGAGGAATTTTCCTAAGAAAATAGGAATGGGTTTCATGCTGAGACATAAAATTAGAGTATTTATAGGTGCCAAACTGGTGTTGTTTATAAATGTAAAGGCTAGACCCCTTCACATGTGGTAGTAAACACACTCATCAGTTGGTGAAGGTAAAGCTACAGGTTGATGATTTGAGAGAGGGGAGAAAAAAATTTTCAAACTTAACAAACATTTCATATTGGATTCTGGAATATTTGTTTACCTTAAAATAGACATTAAAGACTAATATCTTCATCAACAAATAACTACAAATGCAAGAAATTGAGAGGAGCTTTTTCCAAAATCTTCATCTGGTTGATTCTATTCTTCTCCTTTCCTTTCTGACCTTTCCCATACTGTGTTAAATGAACCTTCCCATTTCTTGGGTTGGAAACATCTTCCCACAAGTGTCGCTTTTTTGAACTCCAAAATAAAAATGAAGGCTATATCACTCACTAAAACTTCAGTGTTTCAGTAACTCCTCTTTTCAACTGATTTCAAAGGAAAATATTCTGCACAGATCTCCTTAAATGAACTGTCAACAAAGTATGCTACGGGCAGCCAGAATTCAGAAAAGTCACCCAGTGTGCTGACTAGGGACTAGAAAAACAAACCAGGGAGCTGTTCCCCCAGAACAAGAGGGGACGAACCTTGTCCCACTAGAGCAGCTCTGAATGCTGAAGGTCTCCCTTCGTGCCTGGCTGAGGAATCCAACCCCTCACCTCGCTAACTTCGCCCTTGGAAAGGTTATCTTGCAATCAGAAATGTTGCATTGCGTGACTTGGATTCATTGTTTATAGAATCGTCTAACCGACTTCATATGTATCTGGTCCAGGGAAACTGAAGTTATTAAAACACAACACTGAGACACTGAGCTCTGATAGCAGTTCAACATGAACAAATAAAGCAAGAGTTTTCCCCAAAGTAAAGCAAAGCAAGGATCCCGGCCTTCGTGTGAACTGCAGGGATGAAAGGAGGATGTGATACCATCATCTGAACGTTGACCTTTTCACTGTTGTTTCTTTTTCCAGCTCCAAGCCCCAGTCCTGGGTCTCTCCCACTCTCTTTTATCCCCTCAATCCAACTCGTAGCAAACCCCTAGAGCAGGTAAGCTGTGAACTGAAAAGGTTTTTCTCATGTTTTGACTCTATTGCCTTTACAGCCTGGTCAGAAAAGTGTCTGGATTGTTAGTTGTGACCTTTAACTCCCAGTATCAACCCTGCTCGCACGAAGTTCTATAGCTATGGTTGAAATGAGCACATAAATTGACATGTAAAAACACACACTGATTGACTGTATTTGTGAAGCATTGATATCTCAACAGAAACATCTCACTGTGGTTTTTTTTCCATACACTGCTCAATATTAATATCAGAATTTCTGGATCTCTGGTATGCCTGATTACTATGGAATAACTTCACTGAAGTCTCTGGTACTCCTGTCATTGGTTAGAGAGGCCTCTGATATTAGGCACTGCAAATATTAGAGAAAATTCACAGTAAATCCTTAAAATGTTTTGTGATCTTATTCTAGAGAAAGACTGCCCCTGAAGCTGTACTATAAAGTGGGGAAAGTTTGATGTTGCACAGACAGATGCCACAATTGTTGAGTGAGAACTTTCAGATGACTCAAGAATTTGGTTTGATAAGAATAATTAACTCACATATATCTAGGAGCTTTCATCCAGGGATCACAGAGCTCTTAGAAACAGAGGGCAAGGGACGTGCTTTGGCTATTTCAGACATCAGTGGAAAGAAGCCAGTTTTGGGATGTAATATTTTTTCTGACAATGTACAATGGGAGTAAATAATAGCCTATGCCTCACATGCACTGCAAAAGAAATTTCTACAGCAGAAATATACATCGGCCCAGGTAATACCCTTGTTCCAATGGAAGAAAAGCCCACCAAATTTGTAACAAGCACACGTTTTGCCTGTGAGTCAATATATTGTCACTAGACTGCCTATAGAGGAGGTTAACAAGAACTTGGGGCTACCAAAGGGAATGTCAGAACTATGCTTCCTTTGTGGCAGTTGAACTTTGGTACTCATGACTGTTCTCTATCCCCAGTACCACTCTAAAACAAACCAAGCATAAGCTCAGTCAAGACTGAACATAAAATGAAAACTTTCTATCTTTAAGTCCACTGGACTGAAGAATTAAGGGAAAAAGGGCCATCATTCTGTATTTCCAAGTTCATGCTACAGTACAGGTGAGGCATGGGGAGAGCAAGAATAGCCCCCACTATTTAGTGTAATTTTGTGACCAAGAGAGAAGCAGGATAAGATAGATGAGGACACTAATTTTCTCTTAGGAACAGAAGCTACTCGGTAAACTCAGCTTGCTTCTGTGCTCAAAACCAGATGGATTGTAGTGGTAATAAATAAATTAAATCTTTATCATCTGGCAGCAGAGCCAAGGGGAGAAGAAAAACTAAGCTCAAAGAGTTTGAAAAAGACTGCACATTCCCCATAGCGGAAACAGATGTAAATCTGGCAAGCGGTCATTTGGAGATCCAAGATCTGCGGGTTGAAATGAGGTCTGGGTTATTCAGCCAAGTTTATTGTCAAGCTCAATGGTAATCATCATTTTAGTGTACAAAAGATTGCAGTCCTGGAATGTCTGAAGGTCTTTCTGCACCATCAAGGGGTTATCAGAGTGCACAGAGTGACTACTTTGCAAACTTGTTTGTGCTGTGGTATGACGACTTTTCAAAGTCTCATGTTGCTGGCTGAGGCACGAAAGATGGATGTCAGATTTGATATTGGTGAAGCTGCAAATGGCTTGATATTATTCCAATATTACTTAGGAAGTCTCACTATCCTATTGAGAGAAAAAAGAAAAGCCCATGGTTTTTGTAAAAGAAAAGGTATGATAAGAAATGTGCAGGATGTGAAAAACCATTCAGTCAAATCAGTATTTTTAAACTCAGTGCACCATGCCTAGCAACACCTTTATTAAGCAAACCATCCTAGCTTTTAAAAATGTACTGCCATAATTGTGCTCACAGAAATATGTATCCTGGTCTCTAGCCTTCCCTCAACTATTTTGCCTCAATATTGTTGCATATTTGTCCTAAACCAAAAGTGTAGTTAGGAGGATAATTCTTGCCTCCCTTGTAGGAGAGAATTATGAACTGCAAATTATGCTGATTTTGTTGAGCAGGTTAGTGGGATTGAGATACAAATTTCTTCATGTGCTCACAAAATGTCAGTCCTTTACCATACCATTAGTATTTATAACCATTACTGAAGATTTCTGTGGCTTTGTGCTGCTGCATGTACAAAGACAGGATGCTGGGTTGGCAGGCCTTTGGGCTGGCCATGCCTGGCCACCATTACTTTTATTGTAAGTGCTTCGAAATTACTGCATGAGAGGTGCTGGTTATGCAGTACTGCAAGATGTCTTAATAGACTCCTGTGGGGCTGTGGGAATTCAGACTAAAAACAGCTAATCCAGTTCCCATTCACTCCCTGCCCCTGACTGAGAAGTCTCCCAGGAAGAGTTTGTGTTTATATACATATATATGTATATACATACACACAATACAAACATGTAGCCAACTACCCATGCCCTATTCTGGTCATGAACACTCTGCCTGTACAGCAAAACTTAGAAAAAACAAAAGCATCATTAAAGTCCTATTTCAACCCTCTGAACAAAACAATGGGCTGGCCTTCTACTGCTTGAAGGTAGTATCATCTTTGTTTCCTTGACCTGCAATTCTGCAGTGGGTTCTTGTATATGTATGCAGAAAAATTGATGAAGAGCTCACAGCAAGGGCTAAAGTATTCTTGATGATAAAATAATACCAGGCCCTCCAGTCTGGCATTAGCTTCTGCTTCACGTGTGGGTGTCAGGGTAACAATGGCTCTGTAAATGCTATGGAAAAGTCAGCACCAGGAATGCTCCAGAGATAAAGACTACTTTTGCCAAGGTTTCCTGGGCCTCTGGGGAGGGATGGCTGGCTAGGCACCAGCCGTGGGCAGGTCTGCCCCTCTGTCCTGAGGTGAGGAAACTCTCTGATAACTCTGCATGCCAACAGTCCACAGGAAAATCAAGCACAGATTTGGTCAATCAAAATGTTTCTCCTGGATTTTCACTGGTTTTATATCAATGAACTGTGGGAGAACCCCTACACTTTCCTGCTGGAGATGCCAAAATAAGATAGGAGGACCATTGTTTCTCCCCAGAGTTCTAGTCTTCAGACCAGAAGCATATTTGAAATTACCCCTTTCCTGCAACAGAAATTGTTCTGACAAAACTGGAACTTTCTGAGAGGTGTGTGTGTGTTTGTGTGTGTGTGTGTGTGTATGTATGTGTGAGAGAGAGTTTCTGCAGAAAATGTCCCCTGAACTCTTCCTCAGGAAGGCAGCTGTTAGATGAAGAAGGCTGAGGAAGACATAGAAGGAAGAGCTGTTGCTGCCCTTCCTTTTGGCTCATGGGGCAAAACAGTCCTCTAATGGCACCAGCTCTAATGGCTTGGGTGCCAGGTGGCAATGGGGACTCTCAGCAGCAGACAGAGGTCTGCTTCCATCAGCATTAGGCCCAGAGCTCTCCAATGACTGTACATATTAAATATCTTTCTCAGGCAATTTCATCTGGGCAAAACAGTGGGTGGTGAAGCAAAACCAATGCTTACAATGTTTAAGTTGTATAACAGGCCTTTCAGTGTAAACCGGTGCTCTCCTCCTCATTTCTCCTTACCCTGCACATCTCTTCAAAATTGCTTTTGTCAGTCAAATATTGTTTTTTTCAAATATTCATGCATTTTTCTCTTGGACCTGGTTATCTTGGCTCTCAAGGCACAATTTCTTGCCAATGTAACTCAGTTTAATCCATGGATCAATGCACCATTCCCATGTGTCAAGCTTCAGAGAAAAAAAAAAAGGAGGTGTGAAAGAGATTTATTGAATATGCATTTTAGAATATGTATATTTGAAAAAGCTATTTTGTTAAACAAAATGATCTCTAGGAAGAGTTTGTGAAAGGAAAGGTATTTTTTTTTACATGAAGGTGAAGATGCTACCAAAGTATTTTGGGATCTGCAGCTATAGAGATGTGGTGATCAGAATTCTCAATAAGGAAAATCTCAAGAATGTGTTGGCACATAGTTGGCCCAGCAAATAATCCTACATCATTGCTGCCATCCATCCCATCATTCATGGAGCTTCACCTCACTTATATCCCAGAAGCTGAGGCTGTAGAAGACGCTAAAAATGAGCAGAGACATAATTGCATGATGGCGTTATTTAGCAGGACAAACTAATCACCAAATTGCCTGGTATTCCAGCTGTGATGCTGAATTATCATGTTGTAAATACCTAGCATGATACAAGCTGCAGTGTTGTTATTTCGCTCTACTGAGTGCAGAAAAATGAAGAGAGGCTGAGATAAATAACACACCTTGGACTAGAATCAGTCAGTCCTGAACAGCTTCCTTGTCCCCAGCCTGCACAGCTTCCTTGTCCCAAGCCTGCACTTCCTGTTTTCTCAGTCACTAGGGAGACCAAGGCAGGAGGTCACTTGCTCCAGTGGGGAAGTGCAGAGGACACCAGTATTTGAGGCTTCCATAGTTTTCTAAAAGATTTTATTTTTGTAAACCAGATCAATATACTGGATAAAGGACATGTTTCTACTTAGGTCAGGAGTGAGTCAATACAATCCACGTTTGAGGAAATGCAAAGACCAGGCTAGAGAGAAGCTCAGGGGAGGACAAGATGATAAGTGAGATTGACTGAGATTCTTCACCATTTGCTTCACTCATTCAAAGGGCAGTCACAGGTTACCTACCTTGTGCAAGGTGTGGGGTGCATCAACCTAGGGGATACTTACTCCTGTCGAAAGGGCCTCAGGTTACACCTGGCAGGATAAACCAGCATCAGACTCCCTTGTGCATCCTGCAAGGAAATGCTTCCCAATATATTATGACTCCAAAATGTTCTGAGACTTCAGACATCCAGGGCTTCTTCTGAAAACATTTACTGCTTGTCTGACTATGCAAGCTTCAGTTCAGTTAAATACTAAACAAACTTACGTGTAAAAAAAGCCAGCTTCTGGAAACGTGAGGGTTTAATTTTTTGATTATAAACTTGGACAGAAAGTTACTAAAAAAAAAAAAGGATGAGTGAAAGCAATGAAATGCTGAATAGAAAACGTGACTTCTACCTCTTTTTCTAGTTCTCAAGGAGGGTATGCCAGCTGTAGAAGAACAGGGTTCATTTGGAAAACATTATTTTTTACCTTTCTGAATCTAACCTCCTGGAAGCTCTGCTTACCTACACTACCTAGAAGACCATGTTAGTATTTCCTCCTAAACACTATCTTCCTTTCAGTGATGACTTTTAGATCTATTCTAGGGGGAGCTGTTGACCTTGTCAACACTTGACTTATTCCCACTGCAGGAAAAGTTTGCCCCTTGCACATCTCCTCAGGACTACCACCTCTCATGCCCTGCGGCTAATATGAAAATCTCTGATTTTTCAATTCCCTTCTGTCTCCAAATGCTCTTCCCAATTCTTCTGTTCCTATCCAACAGGAACATAAATACAACAGAACAGGACTGTGGTGATGATTTTGAGATTGGATGGATTAAATAAACCTTTCCAGTAGTGAGGGTAGCAAAATGTAGCCACAGGCTGCCTGGGGAAGCTGCAAAACTGCTGCTGCAGTTTTTATGGAAACAGTTGGACAACTGTTTGTAGGAATGTCCCAGAAATAGCCTGCCTTCCCATGGAATAGGCAGTTGGACTGCATAATCCTTCAAAGCCTCCTCCAGGTTACTATTTTTTATGGCTTACACTTCTGGGCAGTTTCTTTTTTTCTCTTCCAGTCTTATGTGATGGCAGTGAATCCGGGAGTGTTTTGCCTTCGTACTGAGAGAATTAATGTGAAAAAACCCCTAGTGTTTATCCAGCAGGAGTACATTACAACATTTTCCTAACAGGTGCAATGCCAATAAACCAGATACTGTAAGATGCAGTCTTTATGTAACCACCTTATCAAATCCACAAACTCAAGATCACCATATGATGATCTTAATAAAGACCCACATATGACATAATAATTATGTGAATGACAAACCTGGCCTTCAGTGTGTTTTTCAGGGCCACCACCATCCCTACCTTTTCCTGAGTTTCAGGGCTAATCAGATCACATAAACAAGGCCTTCTCTCTTGGCACTACCAAAGGACTGCAGCTTGAGCACATTCTAAATATATTCTCAGGAGACTGAATGTTGCTCCCAAGCAATCTGTTGTATATTGAACACCAGAATCAACATGTAAGGCAAATGTGCATTTACCATATAGACCAATATAGATTTCCTGCCTCCTTATTCATTCATTTGCAAAACCACAAATAAACCACCCCAAAAATCCTAACCTTAAGTAGTATGTAAAAATTACCCTGGGTTTCAAGGCATGGACAATGAAAAGAGTTCAGCTTGGTTTGAAAACTACAAGTTCTTCATATGCACTTGTATATGTGAATATATGTATAGGAGTGCATGTAAAATAAAGGAGTGTTGGAAAGAGGTGTATATATATATATATATATGTGTAAATATATATATGTGTAAATAAAAGAAAAAGGAAGGAAAGAGTGAGACAGAGTGTGTGTTTCACGTGCATGCATTTGAAGATATGTGCATGCAGGCATATTCACTCCAGAGAGAGCAAGTTAAGAAGAAAACAAAAAAGTCAAATTTATAAAGAAAAAAAAAATTGCACCTTTGGGGAAATGAGCATGTTTATATGAGTGAGACATTAAATGCCATACAGTCTATCGAGAAGGAAGTGGTCATCAAGGAAATGTTTTAGAAAAGAAACCCAACAGAAGAGTGATGTGTAAATGGAAAATAAATAAATTTAACATAAGGCATTCCTGCTTCTAGACTCATGTTAATAAAGCAGCTATTAGGTGGAGACACTGTGGTGATGCCTGAGTTGACATTGATGTTTTTTTCATTTCTTGTAAGACCTTAATCAGTGTTACTTGAAATGATTATGTGGGTTTTAAAATAGCAAGAAGCAGTAAATTTTAATGGCACGTCTGAACGCTGTTCCATTTAATTTCTATATGGAGCAATATTAAACCTCTAATAAATAACCTGTGTCTAAAATGGTTTCCCTCTTTTCTTTTGACACAGACACACACATGCACACAAATCAGCTCCAAGAAACATCTTTGATGTTTTTGCCATGGACTAGGGAGAGATGGCAGAAGGAAGGACTAAGGTGCAGTATGGATCAAATGAGGACAACATACTACAGGGAAGAAGTATGTTTCCTCATTTTCTCCTTACATGTATTTTTTTTTTCGTAGGAAAATAGGGACACCTCTGTCATGACACAAATCTCATTTTATGCTAAACCCTGCTTTTATTTTAGCAACTCAAAGACAAGATAAGTGGTGCTTGAGTGAATGTCAGCTTGAGGTGTAAGATCCAGACAGCAAATTCTGGAACATGAGGGCTTTTACTTCAGGCAGTCATGCAAGCTGAGGGTTTTCCATTCCTTTGGGTCCAGGTGTACCTAAATGACTTTAATAAATGGCACAGAGACAAAGGAACAAAAGGCATCATCATGATACAATCCCTGACATCGTTCATATCTCTGCCCCAGATCCCACCTCTGACTAACTTCTCAAGGATAGCCCCCCCTTTCAAGCAGCTTCCTTGTGATATTTTCTTTTCCAAATGCT
The DNA here is from genome assembly GCA_035221455.1 of Xenops minutus. Taxonomy (NCBI): domain Eukaryota; kingdom Metazoa; phylum Chordata; class Aves; order Passeriformes; family Furnariidae; genus Xenops; species Xenops minutus. The sequence continues at coordinate 22,121,199 of JAWWEE010000158.1, forward strand.
GGAAATTCATCTTGCGCCCTGTGTGCCACAGCCAGTCCCTGGTTAAGAGGGGACCAATCCTTCCTGACACAGGCTGTAGAAGGAGCAGTGTACCAGTGCCAACCCCAGTCCCAGGCATTCCTCCTTCCTGCTTCACTTTGCTCCCACATCCCAGTCAGTCCTAGTTCCAGTGTTTTGTGATGGGAAGCTTCTTGGAGTAGGGAGCAGGGCAGTTTAACTCTGTGCTAGGCACTGTGCCATGCAATATGCTCTTTTGAAGCCCTGCAAATGATTATTCTTTATGAACAGTGGCAGTCTGTCTGCAAAAGATCTGGATGTGGATTAAAATCATCTACTTATTGAAACACAGCAAAAAGAGTTTGCAGAGAGATTCACCCCTCCAAATATTGTAATCAGTCAACACAATCTGGAAAAACATAGGAAGCAAGAGGGGAAAAAGGAATTGGAGGAGAAATTTAGAGGATAGAAGCAAGGATTCTGCCTCCTTATCTTGCTCAAGTGGGTGGCTATTTGAAAGCTGAAGGCTGTAAGTGGGAAATCCTAGGTAAACACGAAGGTGTATTTATACCTTCCTCCAAGCTGGCTGACACAGGTGCTCACCAGACACGGGTTACCTGGGTGGCCTGAATGTGGGGCCACGCTGCTGTGAGGGAGGCAGAGCTCTGCAGGGAGCATCGCTGGGGCCGTATGCCTCACATGCCATCTGAAAGGTGCATATTTGAAACATGCTGCCAGTCCATTGGGTGCAAACTGTAAGAGTTCAGTTGAACCTTGATAGCTCACTTGGGGAAATAATACACCTTTTTTTTTCTTTTTCCTAACACTGACACTATTCCTCCACACCCACAGCCTGATTCTTCACCTGGCCCTTCCACATCTGCAAGGCTTTTGTTATTAATACCATAAATCATGGCTAGTTATAAACGGCAGAGAAGCTCTGAGAAGTGGGAGGCCAGTTCCTCCACCAAGGTGGAAGCCCCAAAGTTTTGTATGTTTCTCCTGCCCTGGTTGTAGTTGCCTCCAGCTACAGCTGCACAGAGACTCTGTGTGTGTGGCAGCATCCCCCAGCTCCTGGGTGTCCCTGCCAGGCCTGACTGTCACTCGGGAATGAAGCTGTCACTGCAGGAAGAGTCTTGGACTGTTCTTGTTGGCACCCTGGGGGTGCTCCATGCTTACCAGCCTCCCATCACACTACCGCGGGACAAGCCTTTTTTGAGCTCTGCGTGTGTTCAGCACAGAGAAAAATGTTTCCACTTACTTTTCCCCCTCCTCTCTTTGGAATATGAGGCACACACTTGTCATGCTTAAAGGAGTGGATTTATGGTTGACTCTGTCTCTTATCTCCCCACAGAGCTCACTGGGGCTGCTCTCCAGATGGGACAGTATTACAAGCTTCATCATATAAAGCCCAGTTCAGCCTACAGCCCAGATGTTCTTTGTTCCCAGAAATATTCCTTCCCAACAGTAAGTAAAAAGGAACTGGTGCTGGTATGGCTTCTCTGCTCCCCCTGTTTGCATATCTTGTTTATAGTTTACACACCCCAGTATCAGACAGCACAGTTACCTCTCCAAAAGCCACTGATAAAATCTGACATTGGGACTCTGGGCCCTGGGCGGTGCTGGTCTGTGTGTGGGGAGATGGTGGAAAGAAGCCAGCAAGTCCCTCACATACTTAACTACCGTTGCAGACTACTGATGTGAAAGGATGCCTTTCCCTTTCAAGCACAGATATGGGTTTCTTTTGACCATGGCCAAATTGAAGGTGCAAAACAAAGCTCACTTCACCCACTATTGAGACGGGAAGATGTAGGATGTTGCCAATTGGAGATTCAAATTAAGAAAACCACAGGTCAAACAAGTGCACCAATAGCAGCAGTGTAAAAGCAATCCTTACGGCAGAACAGCAATACCCACCCATGCATTTATTTGCCACAGCATCTCCTGGAGATGCTCTGAACAGAGTTGGGGGACATACTGATAAAACACTATCAGTGCCCTCTCTGAGTGAAGCCTCCTGCTCGTGGAAGCTGGTTTTCCCATTGCTAATCTTCTCACAGGACCCGGGGAGTTTGCTGTGGCAGATGTGGAATGATGATGTGGAATGCCTGGGTGAGCAGGCAGGCTCTTGGGATCTTTCAGGATGGGCTGGCTCTGCTGCCGCACAGCCCCTGCTCGGGCACAGCCCTACAGCTGCCCCTGCACAGCTGCATAGCAGTGGGGCCAGGCTGCCCCGAGCCGTGCCGGCTGCTGGTGGCTGTGGGGAGCTGGCCTTGCCTCGTCACGCTGTGTCCAGAGCGGGCAGGCACGTCCTGCGGCAGCGGGATCATCCCCTTGATAAAGACTTCATATTTACGCAGCTTTCCCTGTGCCCTGAACTTTGCCTGTGTCTCTGGCAAAAGGGCAGTTACCTCAGGTCAGAGCACTGCCTCGAGCCAGCGCAGGGAATCGGCTTTCAATTTCAGCAGCGACTTTCCTTCCCTTTTTTCTCTTATCCCTCCAGCCATCACAGAATAATTCCCATCCCTATTAGTTTACCCCCCTCCCCCTTCCTTTCCCTTCCCCTTTGAAATCCTCCCGCCTGTCCCCGGGACGGGGCAGGGGGAGGCGGGAGAATTCCTCCAGATATTACACAAAAGCCTCATGTATCCCCAGTGTCAACCCCAGAGGGCGGCTGAGTAATTTAATTAAGGCAAAGGAGCTTTTGTTTTACTTGCTTTCTTTTTTGATTTTCTCAAGTTTAAGACAAGAAAGAAAAGAAGGAGGGAGAGAAATGTTAGCCCTCAGAGGAGGCGCAGCGATGCAAACTTTCCCGTCTCTGCTCAGTCTCTTGTTGAGGAAAGACCATGGGCCTGTCACCCAGAGCGTGCGGGGCTCTCCAGCCTGGTATGGCTCCCCTCCTGTGATTTAAGGGACTGGCATATTCCAAGAATTAGTGTGTATTCTTCTGCAGACAAACACATTCATGCTGTTCCCTCCATCTACCCCACACTGCTCTTTGTCCTCCCTGGTATCCATTCCTTCATGTCTGTGCCCTCTTCCACTGCCCCTTCCCGCCTCTTCCTTCTCCCGTTCACATTGCCTGTCCCCTCTCTCCCTTCCTTTCCTGCTCTCCCTTTTCATGTGCTCTCAGCATACTCCCCTCTCACCCCTCAGCCTTCCTCTCTGCCCTGTTCTTGATAGGGAAGCTTAATTTTTTTTTTTGGTAAATAAATAACATCATCATTCCTCTGCCTGATATTTATTAATTGCAGACTTAACACGTGTTTGACAAAGGACATCCATGGCAGGGTAGACTCAAATGTGGGAGGAAGCAGTGCCTGCTTTCAAGCATCGAGGTGGGCAAAGTACACTCAAATGTCAGTTGCAGCAGATCTCTTCTGTGTGTTTCTTGTCTGAGGAAAAAGAAATGGCATCACCGAGGGGCTGAAGGCTGTGCCAGATTCATCTTCTTATCATGTTGCAGCACCAGTACATGGGGAGACTGCATCAACCCCACAGAGAGGTGGAGGCCACTGGCAAGCCCGGTCCAGGGCTCTGTGCCCCACTGAGGCGGCAAAGACATTTTCAGCACTATCCCCATGTGAGCAGGGGGCCCTATTGCTCACACTCAGAGCCACAGCAGTTCCTTCAGTGGGAGTGACAGTAAAGCTCTTGGGCTGGGTTTGGCCACATGCTCCCCTCCTCCACTCCTGCAGCTTGGCAGTGCTCCTGGCTCCTCACCTCCCTGCTGTCATGCGGTGGCTAGCAGGCTGCTTCCAGCCCTGCTTGCCTCTGCTCAGAACCCTCAGTCCCATTTTCCCTCTTCTGCCATCCCAACATGCACAGCCAAATCTTCACTGTCCTCAGAGTTTGGAGTTGGGGTTGGTGTTTATTTGTCTTTTGGTTCATAATCTCCCTGAACTGTTCACCCTCCTGCCTCCTGTCACCCCACTCCCCTTCCTGAGGAGCCGCGAGCATCCCTGGGGGAGCTCCTGCAGGCCCCCACCCACAGAGGTTAACACAACATGAAGGGGCTGTGCTTAATCCCCCTCGTGTTCCAGCTCCCCCTGAGCCAGTTGTCTTTCATGGACTCCACGAGCCCTGTGTCTGTGACAGCCTTCCCTTATTGAAGGGAACATATAGACCAATTAGTTGTTATACAATAGCTCTGGATGGCCAGGCAACGGGGACCAAGGGCATTTGCTCAAATTAATAGAGTCTGGAATTGATTTAACTCCAGGCAAAAAAAAAAAAAAAGCTCATTCAGGCTTTAGTACCTCTCTGATATCTCCTCAGACAAAACAGGACAGGTTTTTTTGTGCCCATATTAAATGAAGATATATACATCAATACACACTGGTAAAAGCCCTTGTTCTTAAACAGAAAAGTTTGACTCTGAATCGATTAAAAAAGATGTATATTTCCTATTGTGTTTAGCCCATCTGTACAAAAAAAGGCCCTCACTTTGAGAAAAAAAATAATGCTCAGCATAGGAGGCCCTGTTCCCTGAATAAGGAGTTTATTCATATAAGGGGAAGGCCCGGGAGTGAGGGGTGGCACAGAAGTTCTCTTCTTAGGAAATGTGTAAGCTTCCATCTTGTTAGCGGATCTTCAGCCACTGAAATGCACAGCCTCCCCACGCCCAAATAAGTGCTGCAGACTTAGTGCTCCTTTAGTCTGTTCTGTTAGTCAAGACCTCTTCTTATGGGTCTTGACACAATTAGGAAATACAGACCGGAGAGAAGATGGAATTTTCTCTAGTTGGCTAACTTCTTATAAAAGAAACCAAGGCTGAAAGATGGCAGAGACACATTTCCTACAGTACATTATGTTCACTTAAAATGTGTTCTTGGCTCCTCTCACACACTGTTTATCCCATCTATGAAGCAGGAGGCAGAGAAACAGCACATAAAACTGTCCACACAAGCTGGCAGTACTGAAGACCTTACATCCTGCTAGCTTGGCTCTCTCAGCTACCAGGCTGTGTGTCTGTAACCCTTGCTGTTCTCTGCTTGTGTGCCACCTCAGCTTTACAGAGACGGTCTATCCAGTAGTTAGAGCTGAAATCAGGAATCAGAGCTCTTCCATAGTGCCATTGATGTTCTGGTTGAAAAAACAAATCACTTTCCTATTGAGTAGAAATAGGTTTAGTATTCATAAATTAACAGCTGGTGACAAATACTAGAACTGGGTTGCAAGTGATTTTGCAAATTAAGGCACTGATGTCATGTTGTACTGCTTGCTTGTTGGGAAAATTCAGATTAGGATGAGATACTCAAAGAGGCATGCAAGTCTCCAGCATTTCACAGATTTTAACAGCATACATGAAACACTGAAAAATTAGTACCAGAAGTCACATAATTTTTTGGCTAGTGCCTTCTTGCTGCAAAACAAAGCTCTCCAGCCAGGCAGAAGCAGCTCTGCCCCCAGCCTTGATCCATCTCTCAGTTCAGAGGATGATGGTACACATTATCTTTCCTATACATAGAAAAGTATTCCTCAATATTTGGAGAGCTAGCCTGCAGAGCAACTCTTACTATATCAGTCAGTGAACATGATATACAAGAAGGAGAAAAATGCTAATTATAGTAATTTCTGATATTGCAAATATTTAAAGAATTTTTGATGGAAACTGTGAGGAGATCTGGAAGCTATTGACAGGTTCATTGTTATGGAAAGCTTTGGCAGGGCTGTAAATTGACAGCATTAAAACAGAAAAGCTTTGTAAAAAAAAGAAAATACACCAAACCAAGGATTATTCAAGTATGTGACCCCAGTAAGAGAATGATGGCTTCAGTAAGCCATGATTCCCCTAGGCAAGCCTGCCTGGAGAAGTAGTTCATTGGGAGAATAAAAATAACCCACCTTATGCTTCTTGATCCCTTCACTGTACCTCTCTTGTCCCAAACCCACTTTACCTTTCTAAAGGGGAGAAGTAACACAGAGGTTTAGCTGCCTCTGAGCCCTAGTCAAGCCCCAGAAAAGAGCAGCAGAATGTAGCTCTCATGTGGCCCCCTTTCATCTTAGCAGCTTGGTACTTCTGACACAATGCAGAAGAGAAAGCGCATCCTTTCTGGGTTCCCTCTCCATCTTGGCACGGCAGTCAGTAGGCACATGCCCAAAAGCAAGCTTACAGCTTTCTATGAAGTGAAGCCATAGGAAATGCATCAAGCCAAAAAAAGTTACAGTTTGATTTGCTGTCTCTATTCAAATAATTCCATGATCTGCTCCTCCAGTGCTAGAGTCAGTCAGTCATTTATCTCTGACTGTTTCCATTAATCACAAGGGTATGTTTGGTGGGCTGTGGGGCAGATGAGGGGCCAGGAGGGAAGCAGCTCAACTTGTTGGAAAGTGGGATGGAAATTCTTGGCTCACCAGTCTCACCACTGCTGCTGCCACGGCTACACCACAGCCCTCAGAGTATGCTGGAGCATGAGGAGGCTGGGGAGAAGGGCTTGGGGAGAGTGCTGTTGATGGGAAAGCAGTCCATGCTGGCAGTTGAAGCTAGCACATGCATTGCAAAATGTCATTCTAGCTCTTCTCCCTCTCTCTTTCTACATACCAACTTCCCAGAGCACTTCACCAAAGGTCTGGGACAAGGCCAAATGAGCCAAATGAGAAAGAAAACACGGCATCTGGCACCCACTACCTCTGCCAGAAGGTCCCTTGCTCAGTCACTGAAAAAGTGCTGTCACACCTGCAGGAGCCAAGGTTGAAACTGAACTGCATTTGGGAGTCTTAAGTATCTGATTTTACAAGGTGTTGGTTTTTTTCCTGCATGCAAGGTAATGTGTTGCAATCAAGCCAGACATTTTCAGGGTGGCCACCCCACAAGCTGAAGGGCTGCAGGATGCTTTGCTAATGCCAGGCAAAAGGCGTGGGCCAGACCCAGGTGTTCCTGTTGCTGCACTGCAGCCAGAACTTCTTGTTCTCTCTTTCAAATCCCCCAGTGGCTGCTTTGCTCTGATTCTTCACTCTGAATATCTACTCTTGAGAACAGGTTTTCCTGAGGACAGTGAGTTTTGGAGGTTTCCTGTACTGTGGATGTCAAAGATCTTCCAAAATGTCAGAAGTTGAGCCAAGTCCCTTTATAGGGCCAGTTTTTCAAACAACTGCCATCTCTAAGCACGTCTATAAATTCCTGCATATAGTTCCTGAAATTAGGCACCTTGCGGAAACAGCTTCCCTAGGCAGTGGACAACAATAATAAAAGAAATAACACGATCTAAAAAAGAAAAAGAGTAATGAAAATTGATTTTAAACATTCCCTTTAAACCTATGAAATAGAAAGGAAACAGTAACTTTTCCAAAGGTTCTTGACTGCAGCAGTGTTTTCATTCTGGTTTGCACACAAGCCTACTATTAATATACTAGGTCAGAAGTCATATATTTCTATCACTTTGTGGTGCTGAACTCTCTGAATGAGTTTGATATTGGAATTAAGCTTTTTTCCTTTTTTCTTTTTTTTTTTTCTTTTTAATGGTAAATTTGCTTAAACAGCATTAGGAGAATGAAAGGACTAACAAATATGAACAAAGATTTGAGTATATGCTCCAGCTTAAGAGCTGTAAGCTAAAATACAGAGCTTTCATAACAGAAAATCTGAGTTTTCAAAATATATTTTTCATTTCTTTTAAATGTAAATATTTGAAGGTGTTTATTTTTTTTTTTTTAAATAAAAAGAAATAAAAAGAGAAGACTACATTTCAGTTTGTCCGAAGCAGAGACAGACACCATCCAACTGCAGGTACCCACACCTGGAGATGACTTTTCTTAGAGTCCTTTCTGGAAGTTCAGAGGAAAAGAGAGAAATAATTCTGAGGCGGAGTTGGTACCTGAGGAGGATGTGCAGTGACGGTACAAGGGACAGTTTCTTTACCAGCTGTTCTCTATTAAAGGCCATGGATGCACATTTTTTTTTTTAGGATTTTGTCTAATGTTACTTAGACAGAAAACACAGAGAAGTGAGGTCTTCTGAAAGCCAGCGCAAAGACATTGTGGGGACAGCTAGTATGTGATTTGCAGGGATGAGATCAGGAAGGGATTTAGGGCAAAAAAGTGGGTATGTTGATGTAATTTCTGAGACTTTAACTTGGAAATAAGCTTATCCATTTTTTTTCTTGGAGCATGACCTAGCTACGTGCTTAGCAGGAGCATGAGCCAGATGAACAGGACAGGTTGGCACAGCAGTCTGTTACAGATGTTCTAACTTGGTCAAATCCAAAGTGACACAACCCTTGCAGAAGACCAGATCTGGTGGTGGGCACATCAAGATGTTGGGAAGGTGGCAACAGCAAGCATTCAAAAGAGGTCTCTCACAAAATGCTCACATCGCAGATGTGGGCTGCCATCAACCATTTCCAGCCCGTCTCTCATCCTGGAGCTGCAGGACCCCTCCTTGGCAAAGACCTGATGAACCCTGAGCTTCTCTGAGAAGATCTGACTCTCATTGCTGACCATTTTTCAAGGATATGTCCCACAGGTTATCTCCCAAGATGTTAATCCTCTAAGCAACCACTTTGAAAGGAGCAAAGCCCACTGCTGTGTCCTGTGGAAGTACTGCCAGTGCAGGCTGAGTTCTGGGATCCCTGCAAAGGGCTCACTCCAGCTGTGATACCAGCTCTATCGCAGTTGTGCTTTCCCATGTTGTATTTACCCTCTCAGGTTTCCTGTGTTTTCTTTGGGCTCCCTTTGGTAAACCTTTGGCTTTAGCATATTATTAGGGAAATAAGAGCTTGGTATTAAGTGATGATTACGCAATTTATTCTGACAGCGAAAAACGTGAAAAGAGGAAATTGACATTTGTGATTTTAGTTATGCGCTGACAACTATAATTAATCTTAATTCCAGCAAGTAGCAGATAAGTGAATGTGATGGGAAAGCTTGCATTTTCATTGCTGCTGCCTAGGGACAGCTACTTAATCATGGCAATAAAATGGCACAAGTTAAGGAATTAAAGAGGGAAGAAACTTTAAACTAGTTTAAATACAAATAGAAAAGCAAGACATGAAAATGCAATGAAATTGAAATACATAAAAGGCAAAAATTAACTATGTAGAAAAATACCACTGTACAAGGGTAAGATAGCAAGAGATGATTTTATAAAAGAAAAAGAAGAATCTGTCCAAAAGCCCAGCTAGGGGCAATTGTAAACAGAAACAGGAAAGGGCTGAGCTTAGATCTAATATACAAAAAAAGGCAGAGCGGCTATTTTTCACTTTACTGGTTTAAAACTTTATATGAATGTGAATGAAGATTGATCTTTTTAATTTGTCTTTTGATATGCCATTATTTTAAAATGAAAATGACTGGTGATTTTGATCAACAAAATACATTAACTATTTACAATGAAGAGCCTAAATCAGTTTTAAACCACATGAAGTGAAAACTAATTTTTTTTTTTTTTTGTAACTCCTGGTGGGAAAAAAAAAATCCTTTAGCCCATTTCACTTCTGTTCATTGTGTATCAAATTAAGAGATGGTACCCACTGCCTTCAGGCAGGAGGACAGACTAGAAGGCTTCTTAAGGTCTTTCCCTCTGCTTTCTCCTAGCTGTAATTGAATGGAATAGGATACATAGTGTTCCCTTTCCCTTTTCCCACAGACCTTTTTTTCCAAGCTTATTTAAAGAATTTTCTTAGAACAGCTGTTTCACAGAGTTGACTGGGGTCTCTAGCCCTGCCATAATGGAGATAAGAAGAGAAGAAAACCAACTCTGAAGAACATTTTAGTGGTGTTAGTATCACCCTGCAATTATGCCCAAGGCCATGGGGTCTTCCACCAGTGCAGATCTACTTATAGTTTTGAGTAGCCTCAATCTTCTAGGAGGTGATTAGCTACCTCCTCTTCTAAGAGGGGGCTTCTCCTGCCAACCAAATATACCTTAATTTTGCAGAATTTAGTTTGTTGCAAACTAGAGTGAGACTGTATTGCTCCCAGCAGGTCCTGTTTGGGTGTATTGCTATACTCAACCTGTTGCTCCTGCAGCCAGTGGAGAGGAACTCATGGGACCAGTGCTTTTGGATATGTGTCTCACAGAATGTGCACCACTGTATGGATCATGGCTGGCTCAGAGGAGAGCCCAAGGTTGGAGTCATACTTTCTCCAGATCTCAAATTTGCAAAATTTCCCCCTATCCTATTTTAAAACAAGTAAATCCACACACATATATGCCCAGACTCGACAACCTATTTGGCCTCTAAATGTCTAAAATTAACTCCTTTTGACAACTTAAATACACATAAATGCCAAGGCTTTTTGAACTTGAAATTATAGACCAGGATCTGAAACCTTGCCATGCCCATCACACTTTGTGACTGCATTACACATCTATCTGTTTTTCATATCAGCTCTTTCCTCTCCAATGAACTGGAGAGGAGTCAGATGGAAAAAAGCTTGCCTTCTGTGAACATGGGTTGCCCTGTGCCAGTTACTCTCCTGAAAAATATGTCCATCCATGGTGCTCTGAAGAGAATGAGGATGAGCTCCATTTGAGATGGAGCTGAATAAGTTCAGTGTGCCCAGGTGGCCAAGAAGGCCAATGGCATCCTTCCCTGTATCAAGAACAGTGTGGCCAGCAGGACTACGGAAGTGACTGTCCTGCTATGCTTGGCATTGGTGAGGTCACACCTCTAATCCTGTGTTCACTCAAAATCACCTTCAGTTAATAAATTCTATATCCAAACTGAGATTTACAAAAACCTGCATCTACAGTCAGACTGTGGAAATCCCAGCCATAGAAAGTTGCAAGTCAAATGTAGCAAATTACAAAAAAAAAAAAAAAGTTGAAATAAGTATATAACTAGCATTTTGATATATTTAGGCTAAGCAAATCTGATTGTTGATGGCATAAAGCCAATCATGTGAGGATCAGGAAGGAATTTTCACCACAGTTGATTTCTGTACATTGCTGCACAATTAGACAGGTGCTTTGTGTGATGTTTAAGTTTCCTTTAAAAAGAAAAGGTAGTGGTTGTCACTGAAACTGTTAATGAACACCAGCAGTCTCATTTGGCATATCATTCACTCCTTCTCTTCTGCAACTGTCTGCTAAGAAAGGCCAGTGAAAGAACTGCTGTTTTTTTCTTGGGAGTTTCTTTCTGTAAATCAAATGACACGAAGGGGACATGTATAAGAAACAGAATCCCTCCTCCCTTGAATCCAATCACTGTGCCACATGTGTCACCATTAATGAAAATGAAGATCATGTGTTAGTCCATGGGAATGGTCACCTAGAGCAGGAAAGTACACTTTATAACAGTTCCTCTTAAAGAAGATTAATTTAAAAAAGGTTAACTATTCCATCCAGGGAGCCAGCCTGGTGGATAAATCAGAATACAAGAAGACATTTAAGTTTTTTGGCCAAAACCCTCTGATGTCTGTGACATGGTTGGAAACAAGGCTACCAGTGCTACCAACCACCTCCTTGTACAGATCAATAGATTACTTTTGCAGAGTTGGAGCTGACAGGCTAGAGATTGCAGTATCCCATCTAAACCATCACACAAAAAGCCTTTTGTACTCTTAACTTCTACATCCAGTACAAGAAAAGTCTTCAATATAATGAATTTTAAAATTGAAGCAGAGATAATTGTGTAGCAATGCTGACATTCAGTGAGATGTGATGCCTAAGGGTTTCTCTGATTTTTGATTTTTCAATTTTATAGATGTTAGAAATTACTGTAGATCTAATGTACTA
>JAWWEE010000158.1:22132975-22144218 GCA_035221455.1 Xenops minutus
ATTCCTGGAGCCTGGAGGCTCATTAAAGCTCCTGCTCACTTATCTTATCTCCTATTAAAAGTTGCCTGGAGTTTTTTTTTTCCTTGTTCCTTACAGCAACAGATGCTTTAATAACAGGTAGCAGAAAAACAATTTGATTGAGAAATCTGATGTTTTGGGACAGATTTAGTTGGGCATACTGTGGTGTGTTAGATCATAAGATAATCAGGTTTATTAGTTCATTTAAGGTTGCTTAGTCTGCACTTTTTAGCCAATTACATGCCCATGAGAAGACATGTTAACTTCCAGTATCTTGACCATTACGGTAGTTCAACAACCTATTGAAGGACAAGGTATGGTGACGGAAGGAAAGTCCGTGCTGTATCTCAGCAAATAGCTACAAGTGGATGATGTTGCCCAGCATCCTAGAACTTATGGGCCATCAGAAAATTTGCCTTTTTTTACAATGGGAACCACTGAGTAGGCAAAGAGAAACCACATCACCAATTTTGCAAATAGGTATAAATTCATTGACATGAATTGATTTTAGCAGTTTTATACTGTGGCTGAACTTGGCTTATGCCTTAAGAATTGCAGTAGTTATGAAGAAAGGTTGTTGACAAGAATATTTGTCATGTGAATTAAGGCCTGCTTTGTTTTTAGATCTGCCAAGACCAGCAGCTTCCATTTATTCTGCAACAACCTTGCGTAAGGACAGCATTAGAAGGCAGCAGTCAAATCTACTGGAGCAGCTTATGATTGCACCAATGAATACAGGAGGAAAATTAAAAACTACAAAGCTTGAGTTACGCTTCACAGGTGGGTGAAAACAGAACCATTTTTCACTGTAGCACAGTCTTAAATAACTGTTCAAACTGTTCAAAAGAACAAAATAGAAAAATCCCCCCAACCACATAACTTCAGAGCAATTTCTAGGTTGTACAAAGGGTGTAGTGGGTGCACTAACTATAAGGCCATTTCTTAGTCTTGTGCCAAGCAGGTCTGAAAATGAGAAGTTCACTGTTTTGTTCTGGACTTCACTATGTACTAACCATCAGGCCTTGGGGTGATCTGACAAGGTGTTGGTAAAACAAAGGTAATGATGCTCATCCACCTGGTAGGGGATGGCTGAATACTGAAATTTAGAACAGTGACATTAAGGTACTGTGTTCAGACTCTTCACAAGACTGGCTTAAAATTACTGTCTTCAAGTCAAGACAAACCTTTCTAACCACCCTCACAAAAAAAAAATACAAAAAAATTAGGAAAGTTCTTGAAAGAAATACACAGATTTTGTGATATTTGGCAATACTACTTTGCAAAGGTTTCAGTGTTCTTTCACAATTGGAGACCTTATCTGGTCCAAAACATTTCTTTCTTAGCCCAAGTTTTATTTCAGAAGTAACTTCTTTAAGGAAAGGCTAGCTGTCAGCCCTGGGCATGGTGTATCCTCACTGAACAGACATTTGGATCTGAAATTTCATCAGGTTTTGGAGAAGATACTCCAAGCTAAATGGGTTAAGTATTTCCATCAACATACATAGCACAGAGAGATAGAGTTAAAAGACAGTTTGAGTTGATTCAGAGGCTGTGTATATTTCCAAATAAATTCAATTTACTGACTCATAAATGGAGCCTAGTGTCAGTAAGCCCTTTAATGGAAAACTTGCAGTCTTTGTACTTTCTGCGCTGAGGAAGTACCAAACCAGATGGCACTGGCTCTGAGATACAACAACCAAGTCTCCTTTCCCTGCAGGGACGAATGTGCTGACACTACATAATGCTTACAGGTGTTATTCAATATTAGAAACACTAATAACAGACTTTCATCTATAGGAGTCTCCTGTCCAAAGGGCTCCAAGCTCCTGAACACAAATCAAGTCCAAACATAATTTACATTAAACAAGCAATACACCCAACTGAATCATATAAGAAGAGCAAACTTTGGAAGAAAACTTGGCATACTGTGATCTGCAATGCTCAGCAGCAACATCAAGAACAAAGAAGATGCAGCAGCCTTGTCTCTTGTTCCTTCTGCTTGTGACAGGAAGGAATTCTCCCAGCTGGGAGAACTCTGGCAACAAGGGCTATGGCGCAAGCAGGCTCTTTCCTCTGTGGGCAGTCCCTGAGAGAGGGTCTTGGCTTGTTACTCGTTCCCTCTGAGATATATGCTGGCCCCAAGAATTTTTCAGGCTTGTTGTGATGTCAGTCTCACAAAACATCTGGGAAGGAAGCCCTGTAAAGAGATGTGGTGATCTCTGAGCCTTGGTCTTTGGACTTCCTTCTGGAGGTGAGAGGTAGTCGGCACATTTCAAGTAGAATTGACCCTCCTTCTAGCCCAGGCAGTTTCCTCCCTCCATGCAGAGATCTGGGGTGAGGCTGTAACTACAGATGTTTATGCTGCCTGATATGAATATCAGCTGAGATTTGTTACTGTGGGGTTATTCCAAAACCATTCTTATTGAAGGATTCAACTGTGGCTCCTAACTGGTGTCAGATAGGACATCAGGACACAGTCTGAGAAAGACAAGGTCTTAATGATGTGAAAAGGTAAAGGGTCTTGTGTTATGCAATTAAATCACCTCTTAAAGGAGCAGATTATCTCTCCATACTAATACAAGGGTAATGCCCATCTTGAAGATGACACAAAGAGCTGGATCAGAACTACTAATGACCCCTGTCTCTTCCAGATGGATGAGTTTGCGAGTAGTTTGCTGGCATAAACCCAGAGACACATAAAGCTTCAAGTCTTCAGTCTTTAGTGGAGGAAATGAATTACAAAGAAGATATTAAAGCAATGTGTCTGCACTCATTTTGCATCAGAAAGATGGAAGGAGTTCATTTCAATCCTCCCTCCCCTCTGTCATCAAGTGTCCTAACACCAGTGAAATCCCTCTCACATCAGGTCAGGCAGATCGCCTTTCAGCGGCTGCTTCCTGCAGCCAAGAGAGAGAACAGGGCTGGCCAGGCAGCAGCTGGGAGCTGGGGTAGGCAGCAGGTGCCGAACACTTGTGGAGCCCTGGAGTTCCCCAGCCCTGGGACTGGATAGCCAGCACTGGGGAAAGGGCTTTTCTCAGCTCTTGCTCTGGATGGGGCTGGAGGAATGCTGCCATTCATTAGCATACGTGCTCCACGGCAAGCAGTATAGTTGGATGTGAGGGGTTGCTTGGGCACTAGGGGCAGAAGGTGCTGCCAATGCCAAGCTATTTGGGCCTGTAGCAGAATGAGTTCGTTGCATGAGCCAGACTGAGGCTAGACGGGGTGAAAGTTGCAGAGTCTGCTCCTCTGTCACCTCATACTGGGTCTGGCTCTTGCATGCTCTCTGCAGCAGAGGATGTATGGGGCAAATGGGAAACATGCGGCAGAGGTCGTGGCAGATGGGAAAGGGAGGAACAACACTGTGCTGAATGTGGTCAACAAGGGGTGGTGAACTCATGAGTGGACAAAACACCCTACACGTGTTAAACTGCACATTCCCTGCAGTGGTTATTCAGACATGTTTCTATGCTGTGCACTTACCTAAACACACATTCACAAACTTGCCTGCTGTCAGCCTATTTAAACCAGATGTCATGTGGGCCAAAAGACTTCTTTCATGTGAAGGAAACCACTGGCCTGGAGCAAAATGAGATGTAAGAGATGGTGAAAAACAGACTTGCGGAGCAGGAACCCACTTCATCTGTGTCAGTGAGAGGATCCATGGCATTGCAGTCCACAGGCTTGGGAAACCTGCATGAAAGGTGCTGAATACCCTTGTCACAGAAAAGGTTAGAGCAAGATGAAGTGCAAAATGTTGAAACAAATTTAAGCCACTGCCACATAGTATGAATCCAAAGCACATTTTGCCGCAGGTGATAAAGATTAATGCCTTGTTAAATACAGCAGACCAAACATTCAGGGGGAGACAAATTTGTGTTCCTGACATGAAACATTCAGCAGAGATCTGGGAAGGTGGCATTCTTCTGTGTGCTCAGGATGGGAATGGCAGGTGAACAAGAGAGGAAGTGCAGCAGTCACAGGAACCTGCTGCTTGTAGAAACTCTTGTGTGATAACCCCTGTCTTATTGTAATAAGACGGT
This sequence comes from Xenops minutus, assembly GCA_035221455.1. Taxonomy (NCBI): domain Eukaryota; kingdom Metazoa; phylum Chordata; class Aves; order Passeriformes; family Furnariidae; genus Xenops; species Xenops minutus. The sequence goes on from JAWWEE010000158.1 coordinate 22,137,034, forward strand.
CTGGGTGGCTCACAATACTAAGGAAGCCCAGTCTGCAGCAAGTTTAAAGAAAAAAAAAAAAGTGTACCTGAGCGTATTAAAAAGGTAGATTTTCTGCCTTGGGCTGTGCTTGCTGGAAAGTGCTATCCTGCAAAACTGCTGTGGAGTTGTCCTTACTCTACATGCAGTTTGACACACTGTCTGATATCAAATATTGGCCAGACCCTGAAGGACTGTTTTAATGGTCATTGAAGCTGGATGAATTAAATTCTGATACAGACCAGCTGCCCATAACACAGCTGAAGAAGCCATGCTATTGAGCAGGTTTCCACTGAATAGTAACTGACATTTATTTTTGAGTGCAAGGAGTAATTTTTAAATTTTTGATCCAAGTCCTAATCCTTATCAATGCTGAGAAATTGGAACTCCAAAGGTAGATAGATATTATTATGTCACTTGTTACTTACTAAGTCTGGGGTAGTGAGGGTGCTAAGTTGGTCCAGAAGGAGCTATGCTTGCCTTGCATGACCAGCTTGTCTAACAGCAGACATAGGACTTTCCTGATTTAATTCTCAGTAGAATATGCTTGGGACATAAGTGTTATGATAAAGAGGACCAGTAGATCTTTGGTCTTGGCTCACGTCCCATGGGTGACTGGCTTCATAACTCCGATGTTCCTAGGACATAGCATTTTCCCCCTTCTTTTTCTCCACCCTAAATTCACAAGGAACTATGCAACTATTTGCCCTGCTGCAGCTAATCAAATTCTCTTTGGCCTGATTTCTCAGCTTGCTGGCTCCTAAGGCTGTGAGTGTCAGGCAGGACCACAGGCAATGAAGTCAGGTCAGTGGAGCAGCAGTGAGGAACTATGGACTTTCAGATGGGCTCCACTGTATCCAAACCCCAAAACTTCTGGCAGAGATTGAGGATAATAACAATATTAAATAGCAGAGTCCTACTAAATGTAACAGTGAAAATGGGACATATTTAAAAACAGCAGTGCTATGCATGGAGAGAAAAACAAGAATCATTGGTACTTAGGCTCCAATTCAAGTTGTCCTTTAATTCAATAATTCAATTAGAATAACATGAATTGTTTGTTCACTCCAGAAAAAAAATTATATTTCTCTTTATGTCCTCTTGTTCTTACACCAAGGGTATCACTTATGCATCCAAACAATCTCTTCATTACCTGAGAGGAATATTCCTAATTCTTTGACCTTCCCTGGGATATAAAACAGAGGAAAGAGAATGTGCTTGGCATATTATAAAGCCTAGCAACCAGTATTGCTCATCTTATTAAGCACAGGCAAAAGATGAAATGTTCAACCTCATATTTTCCAGGTTCTGAGGCAGGATTTCCAACTACTCTGCAGCAGATCATTTCCAAGAACTTAACAATAACTTCTCTGGTTTGCAGACTACAAGGAACTATCCCTCAATATCACATACCAAACTATACTCCCATGCCAGAGGAGTGGAGCTGTCACTGTCCCCTTTTCTTTTTTTTGCTTTTTATGGTGATACAAACCAGACCCAAGAACTCCCTTATTACCTAATTTTTCCATTGCAGGGGACAAAAGTTCCTACCAGCCATTTTCCATAGGGGTTTACTTTCACAGTACAGCAACTTCTCAGCTACACATGAAGAGGCATGAAAGGTGTTGCTGGAAAAAAAAAAAAGAGGCTTGTACTTCTGGTCTTATTTTTTCTCATTTGTGGTGGAATCTCTTATTCCTTGAGAACCTTGTTTAGATTGATCAGTTTGAAAGTGAGTAAAAGGCAGAAAATGTTAACATTTACCAGATGCTTCCATTTGTATGTGTAGAAGCATCAACAGTACTCACTGGCGTGGGGAACTTCTGCTCTACTTCTCTCAGTTTACTACAAGGATATCTTGACACTACAAATGGAAGTTTACCTGTGTAGGCTGTAATCTTGCTCTTTTGGCAGAATAAGGCACAGGCACTGCAGAGCCAACACCTCTCATCCAGCAACCTTGCTCAAAAAGCCATGGCAATTTTATTCCTTCAAGCCTGTCTCTTTCAGAAAGGATGAAAGGTCTTCAGGGTTCCTCTGCATAGGTGCAACACACTACTGAGTGAAGCGGCCCCAGCTGGACTGTCATTTTTGAGAGAAGGGGAAGAAAACATAAGCTAAGTGATGAAGCCTTGGTGCCCACAAGTTGGGTTGGTTTGCAGCTTGTAAAGTACGAATGCAAGCGAACCTTAACTCCCCACTTGGAAACACATCTGCTTGCCTGGTCATCAATGGAGCAGGTGGGCTGTTGCTAAAGCTGTTCCTGCAGGTCGAGTCTGCTGGCCCCAGTGGTGCAGGCTTGAGTTAAATGTTTTTCAGGTGTTGCTCAAGCAGGTTGAGCTAGCTTGTCCTTGTAACTCAGTGGAACATACCAGAGGTCCCACATTGAGGTTCCCCTGGGAACAGAAGTGGTCTCAGAGTGCTGATGGTGTGCCCTGCTTGAGACAAGGGGGGTTATAAATGCAAGCACGTCCCCTTCTAAAAAAAGGCTGAACTATTTTCAAGGTCTGCACTGTAAACAGTGCTGCATGGATGTAGGGATGTGCCAGATCCAGACAACAGCAGCTCAGACACTTCTACAGGTTGTCCCCTTGCAGAGTATCCACAAGCTTGATAATAATTATATATTAGTAAAAAAAAGCTCAACTGATATGGGAGAAACAGAAGAAAGAATTATTGCTTATGTTTTACTGAAAAGATGTCTTTGATGAAGACTGGGGAATTAGTAGAAGAGCACAAGATTCTTTCCAACCATGCTTTATTACTGAGACTGTTTTTTAAAAAGTCTAGGCCACTTTAGCTGGGAGATGTCACCCCCCTGGTTTCTGAGCACAAGTCAAAAGCCTCAGAAGGAGGGCATCCAAAGTGGATGGTGATTTACAAAGTCTTGGATAAAAATCACTCTTTCAAAATAACAACTATTCCTTTAGACAAGTAAGCAGGTATTTACATTGGTTTTCATTAAAATTTAGTGGAAGCAAAATTTAGCAAATCAAGGACTTTCATTTTCTCATCTCAGAATGCAGAGATAATGCTATTTTTCATAGAGGTTGAAGGACAGTCCTGCTAAACTTGCAAATCTACTTGTTTTTCAACCAAAAATGCCATTTCTTCTGTTCAGGGCACTCATCAATTGCAATGGAGTGTGATTTAGGAACTCAAGTTCATCTGTATGGTGGCACCAGAATGCAGTGTTTTTCTAAATTGAAAACTTCAATAGTTTGTGTTTCCTGTTTCAAGGAAACTTCAAAACTTTCTGTTTCCTGTGTTAGAAGTAAAAAAACAGATGCAACACTTAGCCTTTTAGATTTGATATTTTTTGGTTTTGACTCTTCAGTTCCAGAAAGTGTTGTTGAAGATTTACTCCCAGAACTTGTAATGTTCTGATCTACTGATCTCCAAGCTGCAGTCCTGAACATACCATGGAAACTGTCATAAGAGATACCTCATAACCAGCACAGCTAATAAAGGATCCTTTTGTAGCAGGAATCTTTTTGTGTAATCTGTATGCTCTTCTCCATTTTTTCCTGTCCCCTGTGGGTGGTCAGAACTGAAGTAAAACATTAGGGAAAAAAAAAGAATCAAACCATTTCAAATGCAAGGAATTTTAAGTTCACACACTGTGGCTCATTGTCAGTAATAATTTCCTATGGAATGGTGAAGAGAGGTGTTTCTTTCTTAGTAAAAGCACCTCTTCTCTATTTTTTGGTTTGCTGGGCTAGAGAGATGTACCCCATTGAACAGTTCAGAAAAACAAATTTTTTAAAAGCTGGTTAAAATCTGTAGCGTAAGGAAAAAATGCCTTCCTCCCTTTCCATCTTAATACCAATATATATTTTTTTCCCCCAAATAACTTCTTTTTCTGAAAATAAATCTCCAAAATTGTTCCATTAAAAAATAAGGCACTTTCTAAAATTCAGTGGTAGGATACACTTTCTTGTTGCAAACAGAGGTTAAGAGAGTTCCTGTAAGCAGAACATTTGGAATAAAAACACTCTGTTCAAACTTCTGTTTACAAAGAGTGTAAATTCTATCCAGTCATTATCCACTGTTAAATGGAGTAAAAGCTGCGACCTGCTTCCCAAAACCAGTGCTGTTTCACAATAATTCCTGAGAGGATGACGTGGTAGTGGGGCTGATGGGGTAGCCTTCAGTTCCACTGTTCCCACATGCTGAAACCCTCAGTGCTGTGCTTGTGGGGTGCAAGCTGGGCACTGCCATCAGCTGAGTCAGAAAATGGTCTAAATGCTCTGCTGCACTGTATGCACAATATTCATGAGTTATTTAGTGCAGTCCTGTTCATCCTTTTTACTCATACCCATTATGACACTACTACTGCTAACTCAGAAAATTACTCAATGGATGCATATTTTTGATTAGCTTCTTCAGATTCCTAACTGACTTGGGTTAAATTAAAATAACACTAATTTAAAGCAGGATGGGAATTGCACATTTTGTGATCTGCTTAAATCACACCGTAACATTTTCTCCTGCCCAATATGCACGTGACAAAAGTCAAAGCCTCTGACATCCTTTCTGAAGGCATCCATTTCTGAAGTCCACTTTCTGCTATGTTGAAAAGTTTTGTCTCATCTTTACTACACTGTCTAGCAACAGGACTTAGGTTATCAAAATGAAAATGATATGGTTTTTATACAGTTTTTGATGTGTGGACATGGTCTTGAAGGCAGTGAGGACAGCAAGAGGCATGTAAATCAGAAAGAAAGCACTGGTTAGGGAAAACAGCAGGACCCTTAACTTGGAGCAGCAGAGAGAGCTGGTTAATTATATGTGTCCATTTTAAACTCAAAGAAATAAGAGAGGATGGGAATTTGTTGTAGTCAGACTCAAGGAAAAGTCTTTAATTCCTCAAAGAAACATGTATCACTCTCTGAAAACCACAGTGGACAAAAGTTTCCAAATGGTGCTATGTATCAGAACTGCATCAGAAGAGTCTGGCTCTGCCCTGCCACAGGACAGGAAGGGGCTGTTAATGATATCTGGTTTCAGAGACCTTCTTAGGACAAGCTGGCCCTGCAATGTGAAAGAGCCCTTCTTCCAAGCAGGACACACATGAATATCTCATCTGGCAAAGACAGTTTTTCTCCTGCACAGAAAACTGTGTGGTGGAAGAGACAACTGGGAATCAGACTCAAATCAAATTCCAGAGAACTTTGTTCTGAAAAGCAATGTTTAAGGCTAGAGAGTGTGATTTTTTAAAGCAGGTCCTCAGGACCATGTCAAGCTGACCTTTCATTAGTTCCTGTTCAAGGGAGTGTATACAAATATTGGGAGTGTCATGCTTGTGTGGCCTTGACCATCAAGCCTGCAGTCCTGCCCATCTGTTACAGAAAGGCAGGCCTTAAAAGAAGCAGCCGCAAAGGAGCTGGAGTCTTTTAACTCTTCATCTGAAAGACAAAAAATCCTGAGGAAGTAGAAAACTGAATTTCAATAAATTTAGAAAAGTAAACCCTGGGCATTATTTCCTTGTTTCTGTACATTGCGTCTATGACTTGCCCTTGACAGAAGAAAGTAGATTTGCAATTCACCTTTTGATTACAATTTATTGAATCATATGGAATTTGTATTCTCTGCAGAAGCTGACATGCCTAATGTATATTTTTCTTTCAAATGTGGTGAATCAATATACACATTCAATTAAATACCCTGAAAATATGCCTGTTAAGTATTTTTAACTTGTGGGTGGCACTTCTACTTGAAAAATCTAATCCCATCTCTACTCCACTTCCCTCTCCATATATGTCCCAGGAATTTTTATTATCTTTTTTTTTTTTTTTTTTGATCAGAGGAAACATGGCTCAAATTAACCAATGCAACTGAACATACAGATATATTTCCTGTTTCCTTCCTCCTCATTATCTTACTTTTGTGAGCTCAGAAATATGCCCACCAGAAATAAACAAGTCTCAGCTGCAAGCAGCTGGCTCTCTACTGCCACAAGAAGTCCCAGGCCAGGGCTGGGAAGCTGTGTGTAAGAGTGGGCCAACTGCTTCTCCTCTTGCCTTTGTAACATGCTACCATTCTGTGTGTGGGCTTTGATTCATGAACCCTATTGGAGGCAGTCCTAGGAATTTTTCAGCAGCTTCAGATAATTAAAAATGAATAATGCCTTCAGCACAATAACCCTTGTGCTAATTGCTTGGGTATTAAGCTACATTCCTTTCACTTTGCCCTTACACTTGGAGATTCTTGCATTAACATTGCAGTGGAAGTGGTTAGGGTGAAAAATTGAAAAGTTAAGGCATCTGACTACCAGGAACATGAACATTTGTTATTTGGTGGCATGTGAAAGGCAGTGTGACACACCAGTAAACAAATTGCTTGGCTTTTTCTGGTAAAATAATGGCCTTGTGTCAATTAACAATGATAACAGGAAGCCTACAGACTAAAGTGTTAATTCTACTTTGTCACTGGGATGAACAGGGCAAGCTGTATCCCTCAGCCCTGGTCTCCCACCAAGATGTCTGTGCATATCAGTGCTCTGCTCTGCAGCACTCCATGGGGCAGCCAAGTGAAGATCAAAAGGGAGGAAGGCCTTCCACTGTGAAGCAGAATCCAACAAATTTTAGGTCCTAGTTTCAAAGCCAGGAGTGGATTTTAAAGCCTTTCCATGTAGGTTTGCCATGGCATTATCATGTCTGGGCTTCGTGAATGAAGATTTGCAAGGGCTCTACCCATGCTTGCTACAAGCACGCTGGTGGCTAAAAAGGCCAGTGTGAGATAGGCAAGTCCAATTGCAAAAGGCACAGCGGAAAGTGTCCATCAGTACTACTGGCAAGGCACGGTTCTTCCTGTGTTGCCTTTTTTCCTCAAGACTGATTCTTTGTGTGTTCTCAAAGGAAGCAGCAGCGTTATGGATGGTGTGTCTCCATTTCTTCCAATTGGAGGCCAGAGTGGATCACCGATGTGGTCAATATGGCCAAAGCTTAGGTATTGTTTCAGGGAGTCCTTGTATCTCCTCTCTGGGGCTCCTCTTTTACGGCAGCCGGTGGTGAGTTCACCATAGAGCACAATCTTAGGGAAGCAGTGATCCTCCATCCTGGAGATGTGTCCTGCCCAGCGCAGCTGTGTTTTCAGCAGCATGGCCTCGATGCTGGTGATCTCTGCCTGTTCAAGGACAGACACATTTGACACGTAATCAGACCA
>JAWWEE010000158.1:22144318-22158723 GCA_035221455.1 Xenops minutus
ACTGTAACCCTAGCCGAAACTCTGAAACCCACTAAGCGAAAAATCACTACCTCAATTGTCACTACCTCAAAAAACACTACCAATAATTACCACTGTTGCTAATAACCACTGCCACTAACGAACACAACCACATATTCCGCTGACCCTAGCACTGGCCCTAAAAAACATAAACCCTAAAACTCACTATTCCTAATTATGGCTACCCCAATAAACACTAGTTTTAATAACAACGATCTTTAATAACCGCAGCCACAAGCAATCACATATTACCCTTACTCCTTTACAGTAACCTTAAACTGAACCGTAACTCTATCTGAATCTCTGAATCCCACTAACCTGATAAATCACTGCCTCAATTGTCTTTATCCCAATAAAAACTCCCAATATTTTCTACTGTTGCTAACAACCACTAGCAATAATGGACGCAACCACATGTTCCCCTTACCCCTAACAATAACCATAAACGAATCCGGAACCCTAGCACTGGCCCTAAAAAACACAATCTCTAAAAAGTACTAACGCTATCTATCTATACGCCAATAAACACCATCCATACTTACCAGTACTGCTAATAACCACAGCCACAAACAAACACAACTACATATTCCTCTTACCCCTAACAGTAACCATTATCCAATCTGTAACCCTAGTTCTGGCCCTAAAAAACCCAAACCCTAAAGACCACTGCTCCTAATTATCGCTATGCCAATAAACACTACCACTAATTATGGCAACCGCTAATAACCGCAGCCACAAATTAACACAACCACATTATTCTCATTACCCCTAGCACTAACCATAAAACAAACCCGAACCCTAGCTGTGGCCTTAAAACCCACTAACCATAAAATATCTTGCCACAATTACCGCTATCCCAATAACCACTACCACACATTCCCACTACAGCTAATAACCAATTTCACTAACGAACACAGCCACATATTCTTTTTACCCCTAACAGTAACCATAAACCAAACCGTAACCCTAGCCCTTATCCTAAAACCCACTAACATGAAAAACCACTACCCCTAATTACCACTGCCCTAATAATCACTACCCATAATTACTCCTACCACTAATAGCCACTACCTCTAGTGAACATAACCACATTTTCCCCTTACCCCATCACTAACCGTAAAGCAAATCCTACCCTCGCCCTGGCCCCAAAAAACACTGACCGTATAAAGCACTGTCCCTAATTACCGCTACCCCAATAACCACTGCCACTAATTACCACTACCGCTAATAACCATGGCCAATAACATACACCACCACATAATACCCTTACCCCTAACACTAACCATAAACCAAACCCTAACCCTCGCTCTTTTTCTAAAAACCACTAACCTGAAATCCACTACCCCTAATTGCCACTACCCTAATAACCACTGCCCATAATTACCACTACTGCTAATAACCACTGCTTTTAACAAACACAACCACACATTCCCCTCACCCCTAACACTTTGCATTATGGCATTAACAGAGCTGGCAAAACTCACTTAAAACTTGGAGTGGTGGGGACTTTGGGAATTGCTTATGATACATGATCACATTTCAATATCAAATTCATACAGTTCATAAAAATAATAATCTAAATCTATTGTATTTTATATTATTATCAGTAATGTGACAAAAAGAGCTGCGACTTGAGTAAGAGAATAATTTTGTTTTCACAAGAAGCAAAGGATGATTTCAATCATCAGGAACATATGGCAGGAGAAAGATATGGAAAGGTTTTCTCAGCAGGGATGGGAAGAAGAAAGACCTCAAAGTATACGGCCAGAGAGGCACTGAGGGAAGTTGCTTTCAGGAAGAAGCCAAAGTTTGAACCTTACATGAACAGGGATGGTAAACAGAAACTAAGACTACATGTATTAGCATGTTGCACAAATACTGAAGGGAAACAGAAAAGTAAAATAGAAGAGTCGATGCAATAATGGCTTTTGTTCATCAGTGTAGGAAATATTCTAAGTTTTCGTAGACAGGGCACTGCCTGAAACTTGTATTTGCTCAGAAGGGAAGCTCTACTCCAGGACAGCTGGAACTGATTTCTAGGAGAAGCCAGAGGCAGTTTGCTGCACTCCTATATGAGATGCACCTGTGAGAGGCCCATGAATCACCTTAGTAAAAGTTAGCATAAAAAAAAAGGGTCATGGGCTTATGCAGTGGGAAATCCATGTGGAGGGCTCATGCATACTGGGGTACTTTATCTGAGTCGTTCTGGTCCAGTGTGTGCCCTCAGCTACCTCTCAATTGAAGCAGCATGTGCCTGCTCACTCTCCCTGCCTGAAGCTTAAGCCCTGAGGACCTCCCTAGGTGTGTTGTGGGTTTGGGGCAGCCAGACAGCTTGGCTGGTGTGTGAGCCCTGCAACTCTGCTTGAGAGGATTTTGGTGGTGCTGTGTGGCCAAGAGGAGCCACAACTATTTGTCAGCATCAAAATTTGTTTCACATTATGGGCCACTGTCTTCTTCTGCATAATGAGAGAGAGAGGCACCTAACAGGCAGGGGGTGTTTGTATGCCTCATGTTCATTCTCTGTCAGTCCAGATGAGTGCTGAGTTGGGGATGGCAGCCAGAGCCACTAGAGGTTTCACAAATTATTTTAAAGCTTGTGAAGAACAGCTGCTGCCAACATCTACTCACAGTGTCCTTCATTTACTGGATTTTGAGTCAGGCTCTGATTTGCTTCACTCCTATTCTCTTACCTATGCCACCCAAATCATCTTACTTCCAAGTCACTGATGTTTTTATTTCTTACTTCCCTTCCTGCCCTGTGCCATGGCTGACGCCTAGCAGGTGAGTGCCTCAGGTAGGGAGGATGCTGACTAGCTGTGCAAAAGTGGCTCTGGTCAGCAGCTTGGAGACAGGAAGTGGGGAACAGCATGTGCCCCTAAGTTTGCACTGTAGTATTGCAAAGGGTAACAAGCATTTAGTGAAACACTTTGAGAAAAGAATGAGAAGGATGGGGAGATTAAGCCTTTTTTTTTTTTTTCCCCTTGTGCATTAGCCAGACAATGTTGCCATCAGTTGAATAGTAGGTAGATGAAAGATTCAGGGAGACTCATTTTCTTACTGGCCTTGATTGACACTGTACGTTCTCATGGGAAGGTACGTTCATCCAGTTCAGTTCTTCTCAGGAAGTGCTGCATAGCTTGAACAGATTCAGGGAGACTTCACTTCCACATTCCTTCCTATCTTTACTGTGAAATGCTACTCATTAACCCTAAGATTAGCCCAGTTGGTTAGAGCACCGTGCTAATAACACCAAGGTGGTGGGGTTGATCCCTGTATGGGCCATTCACTTAAGAGGTGGACTTGATGACCCTTGTGGGTCCCTTCCAACTCCGAATATTCCACAGAATCTCCCTGTGCTTCCCCTTATCCTCTCATCGAATGGGTCTCATTCAGAACTCCTAGCTGGGAAAAGGGGCAGTGCAGCAGGCAACTCTGGTAGGTTTTTTGCATGAGATCTCACTTTCTATGATGTCATGGCACTTACTGGAAGGCACGGTGGCTGCAGCTGTGTAGTTACTCCAGTGTCCAGGAGAATAGGTCAACACTTAGGAATGTGAATTCCTGGGAAGATGTGCCCACTTTTAGTGACAGCAAAGACATGGTGCTCCATCTTGTAACCAGAGGCCTCTACTGTTCAGAGGTCTTACTAAGTGGGCCAGCCACTTATTCCAGAAAATATGCAGGTAAAGATTGGCTCAGAAACCAGGACTGGTCTGGAGGTGTTATGAAGGTGTCAGATGCAGAGATTTCAGTCAGAAGCAGAGAGCTGGCAGCAGTGGAGAATTTCTTTAGTTAGAGAGATTCCCAAGATTATGCATTCAAAACTGAATCACTGAAGAAACCAGAGGTCATGTGTCTGTCTGTTTGTGCTATGGCAGACTGAAAACGCATACAGTGAGCAAGAGTTCTGGCCCAAAGATAAGGGGGATAAAAACAGCAGTAATGTGACCAAGGAAAGATTGTGATGCTAGGTGGCAGTCCCTGTGCTGCATTAGCAGGACACAGGCATATAACTACAATGCTCTGTGTCTTCAGGACCCCAGATAAATGCTCAGGAAGACAAGGTTGGGGCAGACCAAGGAGCTGAGCTCAGGTCATCTTTGCTTCTGCCCTCTACTCTGGTCTGCTGTTTGTCACTTGTTTTGGTTTTCTGAAAAATCTCCCTGTACAGATCATTGTACCATGTTGCCACGCTGTCAAATAAAAATGGATTATTGCTTTCATTTTCCACCATGCTTCATCTGTACATGCATATGGGTGTTTTGCAGTAATTTCATAGACTAACTCTTGGGGTTTTGTGGGGCACAGGCAGCCAATCAGCACTCTAGGCTTTGGTTCATGCTGTCTACATTTCCAGCCTCCCTCATGTAAGTGTTAGCTGGCACATGCTTGTAGCTGTACACACTTCATGTATATCTTCCTTTGCACACACATCTCACAAAAGACAAACTTTTTTTCTTGCCCTGTCACACACTCACAGCCCTACAGTGCTTTCATAACCACACACAGTTTTCTAGACAAAACCTCATCCAAGTCTTTTCAAGAGCCTGTATGTACCTTGATTCTTCCTTGGCTGAAAATAAATCTGCTGTGCTTGGAGTGTTTCCTCCCTGCTCCATGTGATTCTGATTTCACTAATTAAAGTTAATCTGATAAAGGAAGGAACTGCTGAGAAGAATAAGAGCAAAAAGGCAGGCGAGTAAGGGTCACTCTGCATGCCACAGAGAGAGGACTTTGTGGATGGGGAGCTGTGCTGCTGCAGGGCATGGAGGGAAGTGGCGGATTGAGCTGCTTCATCTGTTTGGCCCATGGGCTGGGGCTGAACTGCCGGCCACCCTGGCTGCCTGTCCTGACCTCCTCGCTGCCCTGCAGCAGAACCAACACTTGCAAGGTGGGATCTAATGAAAGGCATCAGGGAACTGAAAGAGCGCTTCTGCCTCCTGATCTTATTTATCCAGAACAGGACAAAATGTAGGTTGGCCTGGGGATTAGTAATGGATAACAGCAACTTCTCATGTCTAGGCCCTCAATTTGGCCTGTGCCTGGAGGGCAGCACTGAATGGAATTCATTGCCACCTGATGGCGGTTGAAGGGTCTCTGTAGGAAATGAATACCTAAGTTTCAAGATAAAATGTCTGCTCTGTGGACAAAATGGCTTGTGACATAAGGGCACACGTAGTGGGGACAGTGTGTGGTGATGAGTATCTCAAAGAGAGCAAAACTGCCATTCATGGCTTTGCTATGCACTAAGCTACTTCCCTTGAACTCTCCTGAACATTACCAGTTGGAAAAAGCACACTGACACACAACAATCCAGCTCAGTGGGAAAGACACCTAATGCGGTGTCATGTCTCTATCACTCAGAGCAGGCAAGGACATGATATTCAATTTCAATATCTTCTCCAAAGAGAAAGATCCTTGTGTTCAGCATATATACAGTGGAGGAGATTTTCAGAGAGAAATAGCCACTCAAACCACACACGTGCATGTGTGGAATATCAGAGACTGACAACTGGAAAGCTAGGAAGTGAGGTGAGCTCACCTCCTTTTTCTGAAATTATCTTTCTGGTGTTTAGGTACTGGAATAATTCATAATGCAGTAAATCAGACTAAAGACATCAGAGGTTTAACTTTATCCAACTTCTCTCTGGGCAGCAAGCATCCACAGGTGAGGTAGAGCCAGCAGCAGAAATGCCTCTTGCCCTACACATGCCGACAGAGATGTTTGCTGAACCTCTCTGCTGAGGCATGATATTCACATGCAGCGAAGAGATTTACCACTTCTCTGCTTTCTTTAAATGCCTGGTACATACATCGATTTCGACAGCAGCCCTGCCCTGCCTCTGCAAACTCCATTCATTGTTAACTTGTTTAAATTAAACACAAGCATGGACAGGATCAGCAAGCAGCCGTCTGTTTTATTAGTGCTTCTACTTCAAATGTCAGTCTTAGTCCTTTCTTGCTGGGCTCTGATCTCTCATGACAATTTGATTAACTTTACATTTCCTTTTATTGTTGGAGAAACATTTTGAAAATCTTAACGTATCTTACTGGCTGGTTCTGAGACCAAGATTGTGATTATGTCCGTGCTTAGCATCATCCATCAAAATCAGGCATCTGACAGTCAGGCCACCTGAAAAAATGTGTCTTTCCTAAGAAGTTCACGGGCCATAAAATGGTTTTTACTTGTGAATAATCGCATGATGCTCATGTTTCTCTTAACAGCAATGTTTTCATTAGGAAATGCCTAAACACCTTCATTAGAAGGAAACAGTTTCCATTTTGTACTGGTTTGCCCAGATAAGAGCACCTTCTCAGGTACCTTCTCCCACCGGTTAGGAACTGCTATCGAGGTTCTGTCAATAGCCACCTTCCTGCAAGGACTCCCTGATGGGAACATACTATTAATGAGGAATTGACAGGACAAGACAGAACCTAGGGAAAAGGTTGCTGCATGTCTATTCAGCAGAACTGTTTAGAACTATTTTCCCTTTCCTCATGCTCAAACTAATCTAGTAAGAGGCTCAAGGCTCTGGCATATACTCATAGCTACATTTCTGCTGGTCTCTGAGCTTCTGGATCTTGGCTCAGCCCCAGAGTATCAAGGCACCAGTGGAAATGGGTGGAAGTGAGTTTATTTTTGTCTTCATGTTTCAAGATCAGGATCAGAAATAGAAGTGGTAAGAACTTTATGGAAAAAAAGCCCAGTTTCCTAGCATTTTTGACAGGGTTAATTACCTGTAGACATTTAATTCTTTCCCTGGTACCATTTTCATTAATTTGAATGTGTAGATAATCATTCTGAAAAGCCACACCAGTTGACACTATTTGTGAGGGCATTGAGATGAATTCTTCAGCAAATACTCAGATACCAGGGTTCAGCTAATGCCACTAAGCCATGATAAATCAGCCTGAGCCACCCATTTTCCTGTTCAGTAAGAGCTAAAATCATGGCTAACATATTATAGTCACCAAAGAACATATCTGGGAATCTCTGTCTCAGGTCCCAGTCAATGAGAGGAACTCTCAGGTCTCAAGTAATACAAAGTACTGAGGGTCTCTTGATAATTGCTCTAAAAAGTTAAACCTCGTGTCAAACTTTAGGGTATATGTGTCTTACAGCATACTAATCCCATTGCTTCTTATGTGATTTACAGATGCTGTTCAACACTGCAAGTTGATGATACTGGTACTAGGATTCTCCTGATGGATAACTCCAACAATTTTATTCTGTTTTGTCATTTTCAGTCCCTGATGAAGCTCTGCTTCAATTCTCTGACATTTATAATATATCTCTCCTGAGAAAAGCTGCCATTTTGGTCTTTGAGAAGGAGCAGTTCTCTTCCCATTCAGTCTACAGAAGGAAAATGATCAGTGTTTCCAAAATGGAGGCTGTCCTTAATGAAATCTCATTTGAATGTAGCAAATACACACAAAACAACAAAAAACAATCTATCTTCTATTCTTAGAAAAAGTAATGTTTATATTTTCTGAGAAATCATAGAATCATAGAATGGTTTGGGTTAGAAGATCATCCAGTTCCAACCCCTCTGCCTTGGCCAGGGCTGCCACTCCTTTGATATCTGCCTGTTTTAGTAGAGAAGAAAAAGTAAAGAAAAAGAAGAGGAGCTAGAGGAGAATTATGACTAGCTATAAAATGACAGTTGCTTGAATTTATAATAAACAATCTCAGACTCTTTCTAACACTTCTGCAGCCCAAATCCCTGCAAAAGAGAGGTCTAGACCCTTGAAAAGTATTTAGTCTATTTATATGTTCAAGTGTTTGTACTTCTTATCTGCAACATAGTACTAAACCTCTCCTCCAGGTCCTCAAGAGGAAAGCAAGTTATTTATGCCAGCTTGATACCTCAGCCATGCTTTCTTTGCTAGAGCAAAGAAAGGCAGCATGCAATGAAAGTTGGAATCTGAATCCTTATTACCAGCTCTCTCTGCCTGAGTACCCATAAACCACAAGCCTAATCCAATATCTTGCTTTCAGTGCAATGGGTATTGGGAAGGGTCCAGCCCCCACTGTCCCAGGGAAGTGATAAAACCACATGTGCTAGTTAATACACTGCCTCTTACAGGCCCATGCAGCAGGTGAGCAATTATCACTTGCAGCCCAGCTTAATACTTTACAGGGTCTGAGAACTGTTTCCAATTAGCCTCTGTATGCAATGGAAATTAACTCATTTGTGTCACCTTGTCTTGTAAGTGGGCTGTGAGGAACTAGTGAAACAACTGGAATTGAGTACAGGTGGCACCTCACCTCTCCTTCGATTCCCTGGCACTCCTTGCACTGGATAAAGAGGGGCTATATTTGTTGGAAGAAATTACAGATGGAAAAACCAGCTCGATCCCTAACCAGGATCTGAAGAAGGTCTTGATACATCCCCCGAGTCTTGTCTCTATAACATTTTTCCAGGCTGGTTCTCTGTGTCCCAAGAAACAGGCTTCTGAGCACTTCCCTTTGGATTATTTAGTAATCTCATGAGGATTCTCAGCATTTGGCCTATAAAAACCTCTCTTTATAAAGAACTGTGTCATATGTGTGTTTTATCTGTGCACTTTTTTTAATGAATGCTTTCAGACATTATGAGCCCCTTTGGAGCCTGTTGCAACGCCAGCACCATTCCATCAAGCTGGCCACCAGTGTCATTGCTGCCAGGCATTTTCTCTTAAAAGGGTGTTCTGACAGATGATGTAAGGGCTAAAATTAGGTTAAATACTTGCGGGGATCCTTCTGTGATCTCCTAATACAAATTCAGTGCCCATGAATGGTGTGCATATCAAAGGAACTATGATCTTATGGAAAAAGACCAAGAGATTTGAGGAGCTCTCAGCTGAGAACTTTGAGATAAAGAGTCCTACATCATTTTAAGCACATCACCTCATCTATCTGTGCTTCAGTTTTCTGTCTTCAGAGGTTACGGTAATCATCTTTAGGTGAGAACATGGAGATAAACACATTGTAATTGTACTGGATGTCAATGTTTATGAGATTTCTTACTTTGTTGTTGTCTTGATTTTGAGCTTGGTGAATTCTGCTTACGTGAGCTCCTTATAAAACCTCTTGATGAAAGGAGACAAGACATAAGCTGAGTGTGATGGCCTATCCATCTAAAATTATCTGTAAACAACTGATTAAACTTTAGGGATAGTGTGCATTATATTTGGACTAAATATAAATTAAAAAGCCAAATTAAGTTCTCTTATGCAAGGATTCAGTTCTATTGAAGAACTCATTAGAAAATGAATGGAGATGCTGATCCTGCTTCTGTCCTGTACTCTGAATGTAATGTTATCACTGCATGTAAGGGCAACTGTGGAGTCTGAGCTGCAGGCAGATGGCAGAGATTTAACCTGAATATCCAAGATTTCTTGCCATCTCATAATTTATTTTTTTTTCCTCTGCATGAGCAACACATAGCTTCAGAGAGCCCAGTTTATCTAGGTTTTAGTACGCACAGGGACCAAAATGCCACAGCGACATCATGGAAGGCTTATGCCCATTACTGCAGCAATTGAATTAGCTGCAGTAACGACAGGCAGGGGTTTCTGAAAAACCCAGACCAGCAGGAGAGCTTTCGGCAGCAGAGGGTCAAACCGTGGGGGTGGCTCTGCACTGGGGAGAGGCTATGCACCCAGGGAGGGGAGCTTCCCAGAACTGGAAATGTCAAACTGCTTCACAAGGAGAATCAGGCTTGGGCCCAAACCCAAAATGTCAGGCCAAATCTGAACTGTCCCAAATTTGGATCTGGATGTGAAATCTGTGGCTTGGGACCATTTCTGGTTTATATTTAAAAAGCTAATTGTATCTTGCCATGTGTAGCTAAGTATCACAAGAATGAACATGGAAGCAGCAGATTGAAATCTGTCAGGATTCCATTTTGCAGTAGTCAAAAAAAGCCTTCTTTCCTGAATGCAGGAAGCAAGCTTGGCTACATCTGCAAGCCAGGGAAAATCACTAGAAACTCTGGACTGACTAATTATACACAAATGTTTACAAAAAATAAAAAAGAAGAATGTATGCATAAGTGAAGAATAACAAATGACATGTGGCCAAAACCCTGAATAACTACTAAGGCCCGGGACTGGGGTATGCAATTTTCACATCATTTGTAGCCTTGGGCAGCTAGAAAGGCTGTTTAGGAGATATTAGTATACAACGGCTGCCCAGTACCTGGTATTTATAGTAAATTTCCAGTGGCCAAGGAAACAGATCACAAAAACCCAGCCTGGGAAAGGATGGAAAATGGCCATGGTAGCCAATTTTCTGGGTATTCCTTGCCAAGAGAGAGAGGGGTTGGGCAATATACTTGCCTGCTTCAGGTCTGTCTATGCACAAACCTAGACTCCTGCTTTCATTGCTCTCCCTGGCTTGCTTCATGGACCTACATTCTTTTCTTATTTCAGACACATCTTCTGTATCTTACTTTTTTCCCAAGGACTGAGAGGTCTCATCTTCCAGCAGATATTACTTCCTTTCTTGTATTTCCTCCCAGCCTACCTATGCATCCCCGGAGGATGGTGTCTGTCCTTCAGAGCCTACAGGACTTTGGTTTGGTTTTTTGAGTTTTGAAGAAAGCAGTTAAAACTTGAGCTATGGGTTCCCTGGCCAGCTTGGGTTCCTCAGGGTCTCCACCTACCTTCAGGATCACAGTCCTCTCTCTAGGGCCTTATTTCTCTCATGCAGAACCTCAGGCTTGCCCGATGATAATCCTGAGCAAGAAAGAAGTACAGAAACTGCATGTGAGCAGAAGCGATTTCATTTCTCCTGCTCACTAAAAGAGATCTAACAGAGGTCAACTGCCTGGTGCCATGAACATTGTCTTGCTTTGGATTTGGCCTGTCCCCAGAAGAAGGTAGTATGCTCTGCCCAAGGCTGAAGTCATGGGTACACAGACGTGATCAGAGCAGGCTGGAAGCTTTGCCATCTCTCAAGGAGCATAAGAAAAGTAATTCTTGCTCATCTTAGGAGTCACATGGAGGTTGTAACTCTGCAGACCTCCATTTATGCTCAGTAGCAGATAGCTGTGCTTCTGTAATATGACAATATTCCTGAGCACCTCTTAGCTCCTTCCAGTAGATTAGTGGGGATGAATTTTTCATTTACTGGCCCTATGAAAAATAAAAGACAGAGAGAAAACCAATTTGGGAACTATCAAAGTGAGTAGCTGTAGCTTTTATGGAGCTGGTATTACGAGAGCTTGTATCCAGGTGAGGCTTGGCTGATGCAAGGGTTTGCCTGACATTCAGCAAATCAGACTGTGCAGAGGGCTTGAGGCAATCAGATTGAAGCAGCATCCTGCTTTTGCCTTGTCCTGGGCAAGTGCTGGCACTCAGCTGGAGCAACTTGGTGAGAACCTCCTAGGTTACTTAAAGCAATTACCTTCCTGTTATAAAAAATATATTATGCATGTAGATGGAGAAGGGCTATTGACAACAAATCAGAGAGTAAAGCAGAACCATATTTGCCTGTGGAACTGGACTGCAGAAGATGATACATTATGAACTACATTGCAGGGATTTCCTCCTTGTTACTGCTCAGTAACAGGGCTCATTGCACACATAATTTACAATATCTAGGTAGGAAAGCATTCAGGATGTGGCAGCCACATAATACTCTTCACCTGCTCCAAACTCACAGCTGTCTGCAACAGGGCAAAATTGCTACAAGCTGCATCTGAAAGTAAACAGTGTTTTTAATTGTGATGTGACTGTGAGGATTTTGTGCAAGAATTCAGTTTTAGCTAGAGATGGGCAAGACCTTGACTAGATTCTTTCTAAAATTAAAGTATCTTTTGATCTGTGATTTTCAGCCAGGTCACTGGAAAATCTTTTCTGATATTTAGACCCAAGGTGAGGTGCAAATACTTTCTCTTTCTCACCTCTCCTTCTATCCAAGTCCAGCAGACATGCTCACATACACAGAGCCACATTAAAACCCCACATATACAGCAGACTGCACTACAGTCCTCCTCCATCACTGTAAGACTGCAGGATGCAATTACTATCTCTGAGATGTTTTGCCAAGCCACCAATGCTAACAGGGCTTCTCTGGTAACCACACTGTGGAACACGTGACCTCCTGCTGGAAGACCCACTCCATCACGGTCTCAGTGATTGGGCTGACATGGTTGGAACCCAGTGTACATACTCTGGGCTAATGTCAGCAAGGCATGAGCTGGAACGGAAGCCACCCAGATGTCACTCTCTTACTGAGACACATGGTTCAATGCACACAAGGCTGGATGCTGCTGAGGAGCAGGAACCCACAGGGTTCATCTCTCCATCTCTCTGAGACAACTGAACTCTGAAGAAGGTGCAGAGGCAAGGAACACAATCAAAAAAGCAGTTTAAGAAAGAGAGGTAATTTTTGCCATAATGCCTGTTTTGCAAGTTCGAAAAGTTTTTGGGTGTTTTTACTGCTTGTGTACACTCCTTCATTTTCCTATTTGCTATTCTGTTTTTTTAATCTTCTTTTGTCACCTTCTTCAAATACCTTCTTTCTATTCAGGGAAATGTGAAGGTGGGTTTTAGAACCAAAAAAGTGAAGAATTGATTGCTAAAAAGGAAAAAGTGCAATATCCCTCCAAGCCCATAGCTTGTGATTTCTCAATTTTGTTCAAATAAAACCCCCAAATAGTAGCTTGTTATTACTTGAATTAGTCATTAGGTTTTCAATTCAAAAAGTCCATAAATGGCACCATTTGGACCAAAAATAATAAAAAAAAAAAAACAACACAACAAAGCAAAAAATCCTCAAGATGAACAAGTGTTCCCATTTTAATGGAAGAAACCTTTTAAAATTTTTATCTGGTTCAACAAATAATGACTGCTGCTTTTATCTGGAACCTGGACTTGGGTTTCAGCTTGGCATCTTTAAAGAAGACAGCAGAACATAGTGATCTACAACAAAGAGTGTGTGAGAGCACAGAGGGCAGGATGCAACAGCCAGGTTTCCAAATTCTGGTGTTTACAACTATCTGGATGATAAGGAACCTGATAATTACTGGCAGTGGAAAAATAGTGCATCTTTTACCTGCTTCCTCTGGCCCTACAGGCATGAAAACCTCCTGTTGTCTGTGGGAGGAAGATCCAAAGGACAAGAAATGAGGATGAAATATAATTTTTGTCCCAGTAGAGGATGCTGAGGCTGCCTGAACAACTGCTCCTGAATCACTTTCTGGGCTACAGTGCTGTCACATCATCAGAGTTTGTTCATCTCCATGTTTTATTATTTGTCATCTCTTGATAAAATCAACCCATCCTGAGAAAAGCTCTTTTCACTGTGTTCCTAAATTTCAGATGCAAAATCTTGTCCTCTTCGAAATCCACAGGAGTATTGCCACTAACATTCTTTGGTTTGGGATTCAGCACATAGCCCTCAATTTGAGAGTGTCTCCTGCTCCATGCAGAGGACTATATTGTCCCTGCAGGCACATCCTGCCCCCACAGAGATCTTGTTTGAGGAAAACCCCTCTTCTATAGCTGTGCTTGTTGTTTTCTGGTATTACATAATTTTGCAGTTTATGCCAGTAAGAGGTGCCAAGTGGCCCTTTTATTTCTAATCCTTCCAATGCTCAGTTGTTTCTCTTAGCTTTCCTTCTATTTGGTCGCTGATGCTTTTGGCTCCTGATGCTTTTTGGCAGCAGCACTTCACTGCCCTGTGTGTCCTCTCTCTAAGTTGATTCAGGCAGGGTCCTGGCCACCTGGGGTCATTTAAATTGCTGTATGTATCTAGTACTATATATGGGGCCAAACCCACTGACTGTGCCTGGTTATTGAATCCGTACTGCAACTGGACTGGCATGAGAGAAGAATTCAGCACTGTCTCCTTTCACCTTTTGCTGCTTGCCTCTGCATTGTGCCTGCCTGCACAGCTGAGGCAAAAGTGGTGTGTCAAAAGGTTTTGCACTATAGCTGTCCAGGAACTTTATCTCATCTCCTGCAGACAAAGAGTTAACTGGCTCTCCAACTCTCCAGCAAGAGGAGGATTTAGAAGAGCTTGCAGTATCATTCCTTGGGCATACCCAGATGCTCAATATTAACATAGGCAGGTCTGTGAAGATTTCTTTTCCTGCTACAGTCAGTTTCATCAGATGGGAAGAATATTTGGATGACAAAGTGGTTTGGGTATCACTTTGCAGGTCTGGAGTATAGCTCAAGTAATTCAGAACACAGAAGAGCCACCTATTACAAAGTTGGTAGTCAGTTTTTTATTAACTCTTTCTTCAGTGGCAAGCGCCACAGCAAGCTGCAATTTTGTGCTTTGTTTTTGTGGCGTTTTTGTTTGGTTGGTTGGTTTGGTTTTTGGGTTTTTTGGTTGTTTGTTTGTTTGTTTGTTTGAATGGGGATTTTTGCTTTGTCTGTTGTTATTGTTG
>JAWWEE010000158.1:22158733-22186038 GCA_035221455.1 Xenops minutus
TTTTTTTTTTTTTTTTTTTTTTTTTTAGAGTGTACATATGTGTGTGTATGTGACGCCAAAACCTCAATCTGAGCATCTTGAGTATCAGAGCAGGCAGCGAGATATGAATCATAGGTGTGTATTTAGCTACAGTCTCTAACCAAAGAAGAAAAACAAGACAAGACCAAGCTGTAAATACTGTAAATACACCAAACTTGTTAAAAAAATCCAACAAAACAAATCAAAACCAGATCTCCATTCTTTTCAGCATTTTTCTGTAAGCTTATCTTATTCCTTTTACTCTGGCTGGGTCATGAAACTGAACTCCTCACAGTTTAATGCTGTTCTCATGCCATGGGCAGGTACTGTTTTGTTTGGGTCTCCAACACTATAAAAGTTGTTTGTATTCAGCCCTAATTTCATTGATGTTGAGAGTAAAAACAATATCAGCAGAATAAAAAGTGGAAAATCGAAAGCTTTCTTTATTGTGTCTGTTGTCCCATTTACAACAATCTGAACCTAAACTAAGCTGATGATATTCATTAAAATTTGATTATAGGTGAACAATAATCTATTTATTAAAGTAGAGAAGGGAAATGGGTGACTTATCTCTCTTGGAAAGCCCCTCTGACAGAAGAGAGGATCTAATTATCTCAAAAAACCCAGGGGAAACCTAAACTAACCCCCAGGAGTACTCAGGGGTCAGAAAGATATATTGAAAAGGAATAAAATGCTTCAGAAACCTTGACAAAATACAATGCTGCCTGGCTGAATAGTGTGAAAAATTAGCTGCCAATTACATGTGAATGTGTGTAAGAGGATCACTAAAATGAGGATTTTCCAGAAAAGTAAACCTTGTTCTTCTCTCTGTTTAGAACGAGGTTTAGTTTCAGAGTAGTATGTGTTCCAGCAACTCAATTCAATGCTGCAGCTTGAAGAAACCTGAAATATGCTGGGTAGGATACCAGAATAGATGTTTGTTCCAGTACAAAAACCTTAAACCCTTGATAAATAACAGAGCATGATCCTAAGCTGTCTCCTAGATTGTCTGAGCAGAAGGTATTTCCCCACAAACCTCCAAGGTTTGTTTTCTGTTTCTAATCATTGTGAATGCAGGCTCCTTGAGGCAAGGACTGTTCTTTGTCATCCTTAGTGACTCGATGCACCACAAGCTAGTTCTGCCCTCTCCCAGGTGATGAGGGAGGTCAGTCACTTCAGTCCTAAAGTTACTTCTGTTCTTCATTGTTTCTCCATTGCATTATTGGCATCTATATGTGAGTAAAGGAAAGAAATGGAGGTTATGAGGGGAGATAAGAGAGTTGTTTATCACAGTAAAGCTGTCCATCTGCACAAACTCTGCCTGTTCATTGCATCTCTGAACTATTTTGAGTCCCAAGTTTTGGCCTTGTACTGTTCCAGGATGACCCTTGTTCAGTCTTCAGTGAATTTATCTCAGGACCTGGGAAAACTATAAGTACTTGTGCCAGTTTCATCAACACCTTTTAAAAAACAAAAGCAAAAAACAACACCAGAGGGTTGAGCTAAATATGTTTGACAAGCCATGCTTTTTCTCCTGGGCTTTAAAGTCCAGCCAGTACTGACTATGCACAAAAATGGGGTTGTTCTCTCCCCACCCTTCCAAAATGATTTAAGCCAAATGAAGGATGCCTGATTCCCAACCTGATGCAAACTCCAGAAAAATGCAAGGCCAATTTTTGCTGTGTCACAGGCTGATCTTTCACAGATGCTGAAAAACTAGGAAGTGCAATTATGGGAAAATTGCACTAAGGCAAACAAGTACATGCCAAGTTCTGCCATTCTCCATTACTCACCTGAGCCCCTTGATTGTGGCAGACAACACACCATCTGTATGTGCTTTGTCGAAAGGGGAAAAAATAATCCCAAGAGCAATGCCTGAATGGAAGAGTGGGAGAAGTGGGGGAGGCTCCCAGAAGGAGAATGCATATGAGAGCCTCTGCAAAGCCATGGCAGTGTCCAAGAGCTGTGCTAGCTCAGGAGCTGTGGTTAGTGGAGACCTTCTCCACGGTAACTCCAGATAGGGCAACCTCAGTATTACCACATGGTAGTTCCCATTGTGTTTGGCCATCAGGGGTTTCCCCAAATCCCTGAACAATGGCCCTCCTGAGCATGCAGTGTCAGATGCAGTTTTCATGAGAATGAGCTCTCCGGGCACTTGAAGATGTCAGATACTTCCAGTTCCTGCTTGGACCGGAAATAACTCATGACCTTCTCAGAAAAAATTACTCATATTCTGGTAATGCTGTTTCCTAACCAGTCTGAATCCCACTATTCCTGAGGTCAAAACACAGAAAAGAAGAAAACAAATGAGGAAATAACACAGGAGAGCAGAGAAATGAAAGAGTTAGTCACACTCATTGAACTACAGAGATTGCTCAGTTTGTTTGCAGCTGAACCCCAGGTTAAGGTGCTGTCCTTTTTTGAACAAAAACACAGCATTCTCTGCAGTGTGCCCCAAATTTCAGAGGCAGGATGGCTCTCACAGGTCCCATTGCTGCTCTGTTTCTGCTCTGCTACATATTTCCTGGGTGATCATGTTCAAGCTATCTCTTACCCCTTGTTGCAGGCCCCAATTTTAGGAAGAGCTTAAACTATATCCCCTGCCTTTTGAGATGAACACCCCAAAAGGCCCCACAGGGCAGGAACAGGAGCTGAACAGGTGAAATTAAGAAATAGCTGCACTGGTTCCTGAAGGCTAATTTATGCTAGTGAGTTTGCAGGGGAAATTGTCTCCGTGGAAAAGCACAGCTGAGCTGCTGTGTGGGAGCAGAGAGACCAGTGCCTCCATGATACTCTGGGGCACATGGTGTGACTCTTGGGAATGGTCCTGCACATGGCCAGGAGTTGGACTTGATGATTCACAGGACTATGTAGAGAGATGGGCTTGTGCCCTTTCAAAGCATACATTTACAGTTACAGTACTTTGTGGATGTTGTGATTCTGTCAGTACCTTATCACTGCAGTGGCTGGCAGTTATCAAAGTGAGTGCCCCAGAGGGGGAAGATGAAGACCAAGGAACAGGGTTTTATCATTATTTATATTAGCGATATTTGGGGTAATGATTGCAATAAAACTGAAGAGAAATGCTGATGATTTGATGAAAAACTCCTTAAAACTGGGAGCAGCCATTTCAGGTGGGTGCATCACCTTTCTCTGTAGCGCTGAGCAGCTATGGTGAAACGATGAGAATTTTTGGTGCAAACCCAGTCCTGAGAGAGGGCATAGAGGCTCTGCTACACTCTGTCAGTGTGGGGGATCCTGGCTTCCCATGTAAGCATTCGGCCCAGCCTACCCCTAGCCCCGATGTGCCCATTGCCTTGGTCCATGAGTCCCTCCAGTGCCATGTGTCACTCTGGTGCCATTCATCCCTCTGGTGCGGGCCACGCCCCGGGCACTGTGCAGGGCTCACGCTGAGCAGGTGGCCCAGGCACCCCTCAAGCATCTCCCTGTATGGGGCTCTGCTCTCAGCCCACGCCTGCTGATTCTTGCCCTTTCAGGTGAGCAAGAGCCCCAAGGGTGAGGATGGAACCCGGCTAAGGAAGCTCAAGGGCTTCCTGCAAAAACAAGGAATTTCTATGCAGCTTTGGCTGTGTCCTCTCATGCTGGATTTTCATAAGTATTTCAGCAAACACATTTGTTAGCAGGAATGTTGGCAGATCAGTAGCATTTAGAGAATAACCAGGGCTGGTCCCAGCTGCGTTGTGAACTGGGGAGGTGCCGAGTATGGGGAAAAGAGGCTGTCATGTGTCATGTACCTCAGCACATTTGGGTGGTGCCTGTAGAGCAGAGGGCAGGGTGGGTGACCAGTTGTCCTCGGACCCTGCATAAATCCACCCATACACTGACAGAAAGTGAATCTAGTTACATGAGCACCAGAAATCACAAAGCAGACGCACCAACAGTGGAGAGCTGTGCTCACCAAGTGGGGAAACAGAAGTTTCTCAAATGCCAGTGTGAGACTGGAGATCATTTGGGTGCAGCTTGGCAGCATGGCTCACAGAGGAGCCAATGCTACATCCAAAGTTAAAAAGGCCCTTCTACATGCATCCCACACCAAATGTATGTGAAAAGGAGACTTTGTCACACAACGAATTATTTTCTGATGAAAACCCTAGAAAAACAGACAACTTTGGTTTTAGGATTACCAGGGTCAGCACAGTAGTGCTTAAGGGTCATGACTATGGAGAAAGGTCCCTGTGCTCTGCACTGTGCTCATGCTTTCAGCTGGATGGGGCTCTTGAACACATCTGAGGTCCTGTCTATAACTATGGCTTTATTCTGGCTCTGATCAGGACTTGGAGAATGAAAATCAGAATAAAGCAGGAAACAAAATTCACAGTAGTTTCATGGTTTCAGAATGAGACTTTTACACTTTTCTATTCCTTTTGGGACGATGGAGTAATCAGGGAAACAGAAAGAAGTCTGCAACCTCATAGGAAACAAAAAAATCCATGATTACTTTATTAGCCTAGTAATCAACCTTTAATACCCCTTTTTAATTAATATATATTAATTAAATATAAAAAATAATATCATTAATAGTCAATACACAAGGGACAAAAATTATTGGACGGTAGAGGCTGCAGAATAGAAGAAAGCAAGAAATCAACTCATGGCTATGCTTTCAGGATTTATACTTTTTTGGGACTGGACATGTCATCCTGGCTATCTCTTGCCCTGGGGGCTCTTGCAATAGCTGCCAATGCATGTGAAAAGTAGCTGATAAGGAGTTAGGGACTTCTGCATGTGTAATGGGAAGTTTGAGTAGATGAGTTCCTCAGAAGTATCTGTGCCCAAAATAGTGCAGACAGCTGAAAAAATAACTTTTTTAGGCTGAATTGGTTTTTGGCGTCCTCAGAAGTGTCAAGACAGCCTCCTAAAGAATGTATCTGTGCAGGTGGGTGTGTTAGGGCGTGGAATCATCTAGATCAATTCATGATGGCTGCTGCTGAAGGTTAAAGATGTACCTGACCTCCTCTGGACTCAGCTTTGGATGAACATTAGGACTTCTGCTCTCTTTGTCTGACTTCCAATTCTGGCCAATAACTATCTGGAAGTGGAAGGGACGCATTAGGTCCCTACTCCTCCCCAAATCACTTCACACTCAGCTACTACTCAGAATTGCTCCTGGACAATAAAACCTGTGGGTTTGTAGGACCAACTGCAATGTGGTAGAGGAGGGGGCAAATCTTACATGCTGGAAACAGTGAGACACACTGTCTTCTTCCCCAGTTTTAGTAATGCCCCTGATCTTTTTCCAAACTGATCATGTTTCTAGACTGCAGGGACCATTCTCAGCCATCAGAGAGCCCCGTACTCACAGCTCTTGGCTGGGGTTGCTTGCTGGGGTGCCAGGCAGGGAGAATGGAGAGAGAAGTGAAGCAGGCCAGTGTGGCCTAGAAGCCTTGTTTGGAGAGATGGTAGAGTTCCCAATTTCTGCTCATAGAATACAGCCTCATAGAAGATCACAGTATAAACTTTTGCCATGGGTAACTTAGTGTGCTCTTGTGCAGCATAAATACCTCTTTGTAAGGGCAGGAGCACAATTTCTTGCACTGAGTTAAACTTGCTAGGGTTCTAGGAAAATAGGAGTTCTTTGAGCTGGATCAGCTTGGATCTTGTAGCAACCCTTAATGACAGCACATAGTAGGAATGGCATCTGTGGGGAGGCATTTCAAATAGCTCAGGAGGTGTTTGTCAAGTCTCAATGTCAGCTACTGAAGGCACAGTAACTCTTCCTGCATCACAAAGATTTTATTTGAAGGTAGTTTTATCTGAGACAAAGGTAAGTCCTACCCTCCTGCACTGCAGGAAACCCTGGGTTGAGCCTGGTGGCTCAATGAATCACTATTACAATAGAGGTCTGACTGGGGGTGTGTGAAAACTGTTACTGTGATAATTTTTCTCCAACCTAACATCCACTCTGAGAAGCACTTCATAATCTGAGGCTATATATTTTATTCTGAATGCCTTTGTCAGTAGAACCTGAACTTTTCTGCTCTGTCTTTAGGCACCTACACTGGAGACTTTTCAGACTCTTCTTTTAATCAGCAGGGGAAAAGAAGCACAATCTATTTCACTGATTTAGGAATTCTGTCTCTCTATGAGATGCATTACGTCCTGGAAACATCTGTTTCTCTCCAATTAGGGGCACATTAAGGAGGACAGCCAGCCAGTGCCAGCCTAAATATCAACATGGCAAGAGTCTAAAGCTAGGCAAGGGAATCCATCGTTGGTGTTTCATGTCCAGCACCTGTTTGAGCCATGCCCTGGTATCTTTCATGAGCCATTCCCTGGCATCTTTCATGAGCCATTCCCTGCCACGGTGACAGCTGCCTGGTGAATAGGGCTCTAGTGGGAGATCTTTCACCCTGTAGCCTTACAGACTGCAACTTCTTGAAAAGAGGCAAAGTAAGAAGCTGGGTTTAAAGGGAAACAAATAGAATAATGGAATAGCCATGAGAAATGGTGCTGGTTTAATGTTCCCTTTACTACTTCCAAAGGAGCAGGAAATAATGCTCTGATTTGCAGAGCACACACAGTCTGATGTGCCTGTGCTTGCCCAGGCAGACCAAAGCGTGGCATTATGAGGTGCAATACAGCCTTCATCATGCCAGGAGACATCTGGGTTATCCCTGTGGACAGGACATGGGAAATGACATGCCCTGCTCACCACTGCTCCCTTCATGGTCCACCAAAGGCTGGACAAGCATAGGCAACAGGGCCACAGATATCTAAGTGTGTTTTAGATGAAGAACGGCCTGTGAACAAGTTCTTTTTTTATCAAGTCTGAGAGTATTTGTTGAGCTGATTTGCATGCACTCCATAAATGCAGAAAATGAACCTCTACTACCAAAGGGTACTTTTTCTTGAAATTTGACACTAAGTGAAAGGGAAGAGAAAAAAGTGAGTATATATTGTAACTTCCTCCCTCTAGTCTAAAAATTGCACTGGCAAGTTTACAGTTGGCAAGGGACAGTAACGGATGCAACTATTTTTTTGCATTCCCATAAATTTAGTACGATTGGTCTAATTTAGGAGTTTACAAGCAGTTCCTTCATTTGCATCAGATCTCAATATATCACCTCATGCTTTTTCCCATTCCCAACTGTGCTCATTCAGTGCATGCACTATCTTCCTTCTACTCCGCTCTCCTCCAGCCATCCCGAAATCATTCACCTGGGAAGCCAACATGAGGAAAATATTTGCTGTCTTTATAGCTGCTTTTTCATGCAAATTAGTATGTAGAAAGAAGGAAGAGATCTGGCCAAGGGCCAGAGTACCCTCCATGGAGCACCAGTAAATGTGTCATGAACCACTGGCATCATCAATCCAGAACCCAGTCATGGCCATTAGTGAATTTAGGAGTATTAGGTTAAAAATGCTTTGCCATTAGTTTTATATTCAGAGAGAGAAGTAAGTTGCTCTAAGACTATACAGACCCTTGGTAGTTTCAGGGATGACATCTGATGGTTCTAATTTCCAGACTGGTTGGATATGCTTCCTTACAAACAGAAAGACCTCTCTGATAAAGTTTCCCAGGCTACTGTGGGTGTAACCCACCATGGGCTTGGAGCCATTAACATGCATGGCTATGTCCTGTGACAGACAGTGTTGCTGTGCTGACAGGACGGCTGCTGGGGAGTCCGAACTGCAGAAGAAGAAGTATGCAAATCAGCATGGAAGGCTGGGACTAACCCCACTACATTGTGCTGGATCCTGTGTTGCTCCCAGACCAGACCAGCTGTCATATTCATGGAACAATGGGAGCCCTGGGGACAATGTCATCTCCTGTCTGGAAGCTGCTCCTGGACTTCTGCCCCCTTGGCACTACTAGGGGTGTTGTGGTTTCCAGAAAAATGGACATTTTAATATGGGGCTTGTGGAATTTTAGTCACTCCTGTCCAGATGACCACTGAGTTTATCCCACTTATTTACCTCTCCAAAACACAAATAGATTCTGGTTGCATCTTCTTTCAAGACATGCACAGCTTTCCAATTTTTTTTTTAAATTTCTAAAAATAGGTTAGAATTCAGTCTTCACATAATAGGGGGTTTGTAAAAGCTCCTGTTTCAGAGTACAATTCCCTTCTTCACTCTCAATCCCATGAGCACCCCATTGACTGTGTCGAGAAATCAAATCCAGATCAACCAGTCGCACCAAGTCCAGTTCCACAGCCACACCAGGCTTCTACTAAGTGCACTTGAAAAACTCACCAGTGCTAGCACATCTCAGACACATCCAGCCATCTTCAGAACAGGCACTATGTTACACTGCATCAACTTGAAATGTGTGGTGGTCTGCACATGGGGAAGCCAAATGAGGAGTGGCTGAGGCCACTTGGTCTGTTCAGCCTAGAGAAGAGGAGACTGAGGGGAGACCTCCCTGCAGTTACAACTTCCTTGTGAGGGGAAGAGGAGGGGCAGGCACTGATCTCTTCTCTGTGGTGACCAGTGATGGGACCCAAGGGAATGGCCTGAAGTTGTATCAGAGGAGGTTTAGGTTGGATATTAGAAAAAGGTTCTTCGCCCAGAGGATGGTTGGGAAGTGGAACAGGCTTCCCAGGAAATGGTCACAGCACCAAGCCTGACAGAGTTCTAGAAGTGTTTAGATAATATTCTCAGATACATGGTGTGATTCTTGGAGATGGTCTTGGGTAGGGCCATGAGTTGGACTCAATGGTCCTTGTGGGTCCCTTCCAACTTGGCATATTCTGTGACCCTGTGATTCTGTATTGCCAGGCCCTCTGCTGCCAAACTATCTGCAGGTGTAGTGTATGTTAGTCTCTAGTTCTAACAAAGCAAGCAAAAAGTATTTCCTTTCCCTTTTCTCTGGCACTGCTGGAGGCTTCAGAGCTAACTGTCTACTACCTTTGGTCTTTCTTGGAAGAGGCTGGGGGTATAGGGGACATGCTCTGTACAAAAAACTTCAGGTAGAAACAGTCTCATCTTCTCCTGGAACTTAGGGAAACTTTGAAGCCAGGTCAAAAGATGGATATTGCAGTTTACTCTAAAGTGCTGAACGTCACAGTGACATAGCTGCAGATCTGTGGGAAAATCCAGCTTTGGATCCAGTTCTGCGACAGAGTGTGCAAGACATGGGCTCATCTCAGTCCCAGATAGATACTTCTAGTTCTTGTGGTTCCCAATGAGCAACATGCATTGAAGCTCCTGTTTTCCCCCTGTTTTGCCTGCTCTGTCTGTGGCCCTCCATGCAAAATTTGTCTCTAGTGAATCCATTATGGGAGCTTGGGAAGGATTATGTAGCCAGATCATATGGAGGAATTGGCACAGGCAGCAGAGAGGAAAAGAAAACAAGAAAACCTGTAGATGAGAGTTATAGTGGGACATTAAATCAAATTAATAAATGTATTTATGAAGGCAGTATCATAGCATCATAAGATGTAAGAGAGGCTTGAATTCTGAAGTCCTTATAAAGGAAAGAGGGTTTTGCAGCTCTTACTGCAGGAAGAAAAGGGACAGGAGCTCCATGTCATAGTTTGGATTTGAAGACTCAGTCTAAATCTATTCCTAATGATATAAACCATCTGAAGTTGAAGCATCACTGTATTTTTGGGAGCCAACAGGCTGTAGCCTTTTGTTTTACTTTCCATGTGCTTCTTAGGGCTTCTTAGAACATATTTTGTTATCCCTTGAGCATGCTCTTCACCTGCATTTATCAATGTCACTGCAACACTGAAGTTGCTGTGGCCATCTTTGGCAGTAGGTATAGACAGGAACCAGCACTTCTGTTTGCTCCAGTTAAGCCCGGAGACACAGCTGATGTGTGTGGTGTCAGAGGCATGAGCACACATCAGAATGAGCTGGCCCCCAAATTCAGCAGGACTAAGATTGGTGTGGGGAAGAACAGGGCAAAAGCACCAAATTCCAACTGTTCCCAAGCTCACAGAATTATGTTGATGTCAGTACTAATTAAGATTTTCCAAGGCCAGTTTGAGCTTTGATTACCAGCTGACAGGTATGCACAATTCCCCTTCTGGGATCTGTAGCTCCCTGCAAATCATCAAACTGTCTTCAGTCAGCTTTGGACCAGAGTTTTGCCAGAGGCATCCTGCATCTGCTGCATCATATACACTACATTAAAACCATCTTTAATGCTCTTTATAAAGAAACCACAGTTGTTAGAGAGTCCTGAATGCTCAGCCCTCATGTACTTCCTTGCTGTGTAGTTATTTGCCTGTGTTACCCACCCATGTCCCCTGTTGCTTTGAGACATGGTAGTACATAAGGCAGCTAATCATTTAAAGCTATATTCATCCTTCCTCATGGAAAGAAATAGTGGCAGATACATAGTGACACACAGGATTGAGAGGGGTTTGTTCAGTCCCATCTGTAATTTATCCAGTGGGAAATGCAGGGGGAATGTCTTTGTTCATTTGTCTTATTCAGACATGCCTATTGTAGCCTCTTGATGTCTGTGCAATGATTGGGGAGTGGGGAGGGAAAAGAAATTAGAGAGGAACAAATTGATGACAGCCATCACAAAAGAGATGGAGTCCCCACCAGGGCCTGATGGAGAGCTGCAGGGCCTGTCTCTCAGAGAAGGTCCACAAAGTGAGGGCTTGCTGGAGCTGTGGGTGACTTGCACTTCACACCTCTGAGTGAGACAGAGGGGGAAGCATGTAGCATGTTCTGGGAAACGCAGCTGCTCTACTTGTGCATTTGCTGGGACATTTAAAGTGAATGTAAAGGGAAGTTTCAAACCAGGTAGTTTATAAAACTCTAAGATGGATATCAGTAGATGTTCTTGTCAGATGTTCATGTCAGCAGATACTTTCCCTTTCTTAATCTTGGAGTTTTTCAAAACATATAATTATGCCAGTTGATATGATTTGCCCTTATTTAGGTAGTACTTTGTGATTAATTAAACATTGCAGCACCTGGAGACTCCATCAGGAAATGCAGTTGAGACTGCCCCTCTTGTCCAGAGCATCAAAATCTGCAAAAGGAGTTGGTTTCTAGAAGGGCTGCAGAGAGCCTGTGTCCAGTGTCATAGGCTGGAGCAAGGCTGGGCAGATATTGTTACACTACTGTTTGGTAAGCAGCAAGATCTCCTGTGGAGAGCAAGACTTCACCATGACTGGTTGTTATTTGAAGCAGAAATCAGGATGCAGATGAGGGATCCTTGTCCCACCTGCCACCA
Source organism: Xenops minutus (assembly GCA_035221455.1). Lineage (NCBI taxonomy): Eukaryota > Metazoa > Chordata > Aves > Passeriformes > Furnariidae > Xenops > Xenops minutus. The sequence goes on from JAWWEE010000158.1 coordinate 22,169,916, forward strand.
GCCCAGGGCAGAGTGTCCTTGCTGAGACCCACCACAGTGATTCCTGCCCTTATGGTTCCCGATCCTTTGCTTTACTTTGAAAATTATGTTCAATGTTTTGGCTAGTTTCATTGTCATTTGCAAAGTATATGAAATATTCTTGGATATAACAGTTGTCGCAGTTAACATTCTGCCTCATGCTTTGATGCTATAAAAACAGCAGTTCCACACCAGCAGCAATCAATGCATTCACAGCTATGAATTGAAATGTTTTAGCATTTTATGGCCGAAGACAGTCATGGAGACTGTCTTTTCACTTTCACTCAGAATAACATATCAGTTTTAAAAGTGAAAATTTCTCACAAAATGAAATTTTAGCTTTCCATCATCTAAGTTTGCCCCTTATACAAGTTATGAAAGCAGAAAGGTCACTTCTCTGTGTGTCTCTCAAGCTTTAACAAAAACAATAAGGTGCCCAGACATCACTGGAAGAACCATAAACTTTGACGGACAGGCAGTGTTTCACTCTTAAACCTGGTCTCATGCCAAACCTTAATGTGAAAGCATGAGAATGTCAAGAAGGAATGGCATTAATTGGTATTTCCTGCATGCTCTGAAATCTCAGCATCTCCCCAAACTCCGAAAGTGAGCAGACCATTCATACTGTCTGAGACAAATAAAATATTGATGGGAAACAACTAAAAAATGATATCTTGCAAGTCAGATTGATGAAAACCTATCTATTCTTAAAGTCATATTTTCAGCATAACAAAATGCTATGAAAATGTTTTCTTATCTTGGCAGTTCCAATTAAATGGAGCTTTTAATCAGAATCTTTTCCATTTATCGGACTCACAAAAGGAATTAAGCTCATATTTTAGCCATTTGAAAGAGAAGAAATTGTACAAACATTTTTTGTGACTTTTTCTGGTGGGTATACAGAACAAAAGAAAAATCATTGCTTCCTGGAGTTCCTATGGTCACATAAGCTTTAGAAACAGGCGGCTCTGACATCACAGGAATATCCTTTAGATTTCCTTTGTGAATCTGATCTATACCCATCATTTTAATAGATGCAATCAGGAACTGTGTGGCAGAAGCTTGGTTGGGATGACAGTAGGTTCAAAAGCTCTTCTACACTGCCAGAATTTCTTATTTCTATTGATCAAGCCTGAGCCTGTCCCAGAAGGAGAATTTTTCCCCATAAGTCCTAATACCTTCTTCTACCTGGTCAGTAAAATCATGTGAGAAGCCTCTTTACAAAGCCTGGACACAGTATTCAAACACAGAATATTTAGAGCCATATCCGAGAACCTTAAAATACCATCGTCATTTGCATAGAGAGGGAGAAGAAATTCCAGGAGTGAGTTCATTTCCATTGCCAGTGGAGATCAGAGGCCCCAAGCCTTGTACATCAGTTTTCACAAGCTTAATTTTACTGACTTTCTTGCGGTTATTCCTGATTTACGACAATAGGAGATTAAAATGAGTCTTAGGGAGGATAGCTTCCTGCTGAAATCCCCAAGGAGACCAGATCTTGCATTATTTCACATCAGAGTAAATGATTCCTTTGGACAAAAGAAACTCATGAAAGAGATAAATATTCGTCCAAATGCTAAGACAGATGGGTTCCTTCAGAGCTTCCTTACTAATCAAATACATCAGTGCCCCCTTCAGTAATGTGATGGGGGATTTAATGTGGGATATATTTCATGGGGTTTGGGAGAGATAGTCCAGAAGCAGCTTCCCTGTGAATGGAGATGGCCATTATGATGACCTGGAGGGCTGCTCCGTGCAGGTATTCTGTACTAGGAGGTTTCCTTCCTTCCTTCCTTCCTTCCTTCCTTCCTTCCTGCCTGCCTGCCTGCCTGCCTGCCTGCCTGCCTGCCTGCCTGCCTGCCAGCCATGGCTTTACAGACAGATGGCAGTGTGAGCAGACACTGCAGAAAGACCAAGTTAGCAGGAGAAAAGCTGTCAGGAGTCAGACATTTGTGGTTAAAACACACATGGGAGGGTGAAAAGCTGATACGTGCCATTTGGAGAGATGCTTTATTTCTGAGAACAAATAGAAAAAATACATTTCAGGCCTTTGCAGAAAAAGCCAGAACAAGTGAACAGTTCCCCCCCAAAATGAACAGTGGAAAGTAACAAAAGCCTCAGAATATTATTAAGAATTAAAAATAATATCTAGCAGAGCTGAACCTGGCACTCTGCTGGCATTTGGTATGTGCAGTTCAGCAGCAGCCAGAAGTACAGTGCTGCCCTGCAAACCTCTGCCAGTCAGAGACCACTTCTGCAGAGGTGAGCTGTAGAAGGTGAATGACATGAGGCAGGAATTTTGTTAGTACAATCCTGGGATAATAATTCTTACTGATGGGCAAAAGTGCATTTTCTATCCTGTTCTTCCAACATTTTTCTTCTGTATTCTCTTCAGGATGGATTAGTTTTGAAACATTCCAATGAAAATGCAAATGTAACTATCCATTTAACAAGGTTTGGAGGCAGGTAGGAACTGCTTTTAGACCTACTCTAAGCAAGGGATTTGGGTTTGGATCACCTATGGCCCCAGCAAAGGCCTTAGCTGCTGGTCATCCTTCAGAGAGCACACCCACCTCAATTTTGACCATCTGAGACATGAGAAACTTCTCCTAATGAAGTTTTTACCAAATGTTGAACTTTTTTTTTCCTGGCAGAAAAAGATTATGCATAACCTGACAAAGTATTACAGCTGTCTAGAGCTGATGCTGCCTCTGAAGCTTCTCATCAAGACTGCTCCTCACATTTCTGCTCTGCTGCTAAGCTGCCAGGATCTGTTTGACTCCTGACAAACCCATCAGCCACCAGTGAGGTCTTCTCCTCACCTTTGTAGCATCTTCTGCCTTTGGACTCTCTAACTATTATCAGCTTTACCACAGTCGTTGTTGTCTTCAGGCCTGGCAGATTGGTACTTGTGGCCAAAAATGCCCTGCCTCCTCTGTGTTGCCACTGGGGCACACCTTGATTGGGCTCTGTTGCTGCCATCCCCCAGCAGTGAGTGCTGCCTGCTGGCCCTGCTGTGCCCCTTGGGATGCCTCTGCTGGTACCCAGCAGCCAAACAAAGGGGCAGCAGTACGACAGGCACCAAGATGCTGCAGCTGACAGACTGTCTCTCATCTGGATCTACTTTGTTCGGGAAAACCACTTAGTTTACAAATATTTGTATTTAAATTCTTCTCTGCCCACTTAATTCAAGCCTGTGCTGCAAAAAGAAAGGAAACCTTCCTTAGAGAAAAGCAAAACACAAAGATGAGGCAGAAGGAACTGCTCGTTCACTAATACCACATTTTCCACAATGGAAATAATTGTCTCTCTTCGTGTTTGACAGTAATCTTCAGTCCCAAAATAAACAGGGCTCCTCTCAATTTTGCTTCAGGGTGTTTCCCATCTGTCAAAGGGGAGCAGGAGAACACAGACAGCCATGGCAGAGGTGCAGCACGCTCAACTTTGTGCACCTCACTTGCCCCTCAGGATCCCAGCGGCAAAGGGTTAAAAACTTTTATTGGTCATCAGGGCAGGCAGACAGGTATCTGTTGCTCCTTCATTAGTCAGTGGACAGCTAGGACTGGCAAGGGAAGGAGGAAAAAGCAATAAGCTTTGGACAGAAGTAAGGGCCTCTAAAGAAGCAATATAGGCTGAAACGCAACATCATCTAAACATACAAAGGACCATGTGGTCCTTTGACACAGAGGCTGACCAAAGGTTCAGTTATTCTGGCACCCTCTGATACCTGCATAATGGATGCCTAGGAAAGGGCAAACAAGGTAGATTTTAAGCACATATTTCCAGACTTACAGAAATTTAATATCCTTGATTTTAACAGCTCTAGATGACATTTTCCCCTCAATTTACACTATAGTAAATATATTATCTGTATCCAAACATCCTGTAACAAGGAATTACATGGTTTGACTTTAGGCTGGATGAAGAAATCTCTCTTGATGTTTTGAGCCTGTCACTAGCTGCTCTCTTCCATTCTAGGAAGAGAAGATTTGGTGACTAATCCAGGCCAACCATTATTGTGTAGGTCCTCGTCCTGTTTTCCCTCAGGCTTCTCTTTTCAAGCAACAGAGGACACAATGTTTCATAGCTGGGTCTCTAGATGTCTTATGTGGTGGGAAGCCAGGGGATCCACCTTAGTACATACGCATGCATTACTGGCCTACTCACACTCTAATTTTGGGGGGTTTCCTCATTGTTGATTTTCTTATTCAAAATTTAAAGTAATTTTTAACAGAAAATAGAAAGTTGAAGTTTCTATGATGTGAAAAAATTCAAAAGTTACCACCTTTCTCTGTTTTTGTGGATTTTGTTTTTGGTGGTTTGTTTTTTGGTTTGGGGGGGGGTTGTTGTATTTGGTTTGTTTGTTTGTTTGTTTGTGGTTTGTTTTTTGTTTATTTGTTTGGGTTTGTTTTGTTGGTTTTCTGTTGTTGTTGGTTTGTTTGGTTTCTTTTTTTTTTTGTAGGGGAGCAGTTTGAGCCTGGTGACTAAATCTCTTTGGTGAAAGGACTGCAACTTCATGTAATGGCACTTCTCTCCTCAAGACGAGGCAATTCTAAGGCTGTGGATAAAGCTTGGCTTTCACCAGAGAAGCTGTCAGGGGATACACAATAGGCAGAAGGAAATAATCATGCTGTCCCAAAGGGTTCCTTAACACATGGAGGCTCAGACAAGGAGATCAGGTTTTTGGGAATAATGATGGGAGAGTGCTGGCAGGGAAGGGGATGCAGACATCTGCACCATGTGGCTGACAGACCAGAGACAATTCAGGTCCAGCAAAGAGCAAAAGGCTTCCTATAAAGCATAAAATAAAATCTGTAAAGGCAGGGAAAGGATTCCACTCTCAGGCTCTCTGGGGATCTTTTCAAGAAAGCACTCAAGACCTTTCCAGATTTTGAGTTGTTCTTTGATACCTGGTATAAAACTAAAGCCGCTCAGTTCTTTCAGAAAGCATTATGAGAAGCAAAGAGCTGGCATCTATTTTCCAAATGCATTGGGACTGTGTTAACGGGGAAGAACTTTGTGCCTTCTAAGAAGGGGAAACCTTCTTTAAGAATCTGGTTTTGTGACAGTCTTGCAGAGTTGGACTTGAACTCATGGGGAGTAGGAGAATCCAGCAGATATTGAGGGGCCTTGGGGTATCAACAGGAGTTGGAGAAAATGGTTTCCTTCCTGAAGGCTTAGTTCTTCCATTCTCCTACAGGAAGAAGAGATCACCAAAGACAAAAAGAATATTTAGTTCAGACAAGGCAGATAAACAGTATCCCAGAGACCTGCTGAAAGGTGCTCATTTCTGATCCCAGCCAGGAAACTGGTAATATTTTGCCACTTAAAATTGCCTTCTTTCCTGTGGGCTTCAGAAATGCTGGTCTGTGAAGGTCTATGTGTGGGTATCACCCCAGGATAAGATGCTAAGCAGAAAAGGAGAAGCCCAGGGGAGCCTTGTGGTTTCAGTCATGACTTCTTCCTAGGCAGTTTGGCTCAATTCAAAGTCAGGAAAAGGAGATGAACAAAAGGCAGCAAATGAATAAGGTTTCTAGATCACAATTTACTCACCCGTAGGTGCAGCTATTAGTTAACACTATCGATATCCCCAGTGATGTAATAAATACTGAAGCGATAACCCCAGTGATGTAACAAATACTGAAGTAGCTTCCTGCAGGAGGAACAGGCTGCCTGCAGTTACAACTGGAGACTTAACAGTGCTGTCACAGAGCTGTAGTTACAGCTGATCTGAAAGCAGGGGGTGTTTTAAACATTAAAAATATAAAAATTACATCTGGATTATTGCTAACATTGGCAATATTTATCTTTTTCTGGCTTATCTATATGTCAGTGCCATACCTAATGGTAGCTGCAGTGAGAGTCCTTTGTGCCCACACTCAACCCTACAAATCAGATGCTGGGATAAGACTACAGATCCCATGATGCCCTTGTAGCGATATGTGATGACAAGTAACTGAAGACATTGGCTCTAAAAAGTGAAGAGTAACTTTTGATAGCTCACTAAAGCTCCTATTATTTTTTTTTTTTTTTTGAGACAAAATACCGTCTTTTTGGCTGACAACCCCAGAGTTCATTTGTTCAGACATTTTCCTTTCTGAAGAAAATTTGAAATTGTCCAGAAATGCACAGGCAATACTTTTAAGGACAACTAATATTACTTATAAAATGAATTAGTATTAGGAAGAAAGGAATACTTACAAACATAGAAGCCTTTCTATAGGTAAGAACACATTTTCTGCATGCACACACACACACACACACACACACACATCACTTTATAAAATATTTCCCAAATTGAGCAATGTTATATTTTGACAGTTGTAATTATAATGGTCTGCAGCCTTTGACTTTCCCTTCATGGAGCCTTTGCTGCTAATGCAGAACTGATTTAGGGTCTGGGGTCCTTAACAGCAGCTGACTCTTATTAGATCTTGTTTCCGGCAGTAGGAGTGAGTGGTAAATGACCAGATAGCCTAAGAAAGGCATGAGGAAGCCACTCAATGCATGGCTTGAGCATGGAGGAGAATGGTAGCTTGGATCAGCTCGAACAGAAACAAGAGCACAGATATTGACTTGGTTTTCCAAAGTCAAGTGGAGGTAGACAATTTGGGCTTTATAAAATTGGTGTGATGGAAGTGACTGGTATCCCCTGACTTGAAGCCTTTGGAGATCGATTGGCTTTTTGATGCTGGGTAATATCCCAATCACTAGAGTCCTCCCTGAGGCACTGTGCTGCAAGTGCAGGAACACACGACAGCAGGGAATGGCAGTCACACCATGTCTCCTGCAGCATTTGATTTATCTTTCCCTCCTCTGCCTTTGTTTTGATATCACTCCAACCCTACCCCCCAAACCCCCTCCCAAACACACACACACTGTGAGCCTTCTTTGGGTAGCATGGGAGTTCCTTTGCTGGTGCGATGCAATAGGCAGAGGAAGGAAGATGAACTGAGTATGGAACAGATTGCAGGTGCCTACCCTCTTTGCAAATGGTGCTTGACCTGAGCCGTTGGTGCGAAGTTCTGTCCCTGACTGATGCTGGGAGACTGGGAGCACTTTGGCCTCAGGGCCCATCATGCCCATCCTTATCAGATAACCTGGTTGCTGACATTTCCTCAGTGTGGCACAGGAAAAAGAGGTTTCCGTATCCTCCTGGGCTGAAGCATTTCAGACTTTAATGACTCAAGTCTGTGGAACAGAAGCAGTAAAGATGTGGGAGAGAAGGAAGGGAAGCAAACTCTCTCTCAAAGGTACCAAAGTGTGTAACACCTCGTAAAGCAGTGGGAACTGGAGCTCAGAAAGTTATTGGAATCAAGACTTTCATCTCCTGTCAATAAAGCGTTATCAGCACCAAGCCCAATTTTCAGCTCTTAATTCCAGATGTGCACATTGGAACTTCATGCCTCTTCTCATGCTGAAAACTGCAGTTAAGTTCAGGCCCCAGGGCAGATGGATGGTAAACTAGAAAACAGACAAGTTCTTTCCACTTGTGTCCAAATTCAGGAATGTTAGAGTATGCTTGAGATTTAATTCCTGCTTTTCTGGGTTCCAGTCAGGAGGAAAGGCTGTGACCTTGTGATGTTCTCTTGATGAGAGAAAAGTACCTGGCTGAATTAAAAGAAAAGGCCATGAGCTGTGGGTTTTCTCAGGTCTAGAAAAGGATGAGCTATTCAGTTTCCGAATAATCTGAAGATTTTCACTTGGAAAAGTTATTTGAACAAAGGCAACTGTCTACATATTCTCTCCAAAGGGATCATAGTATTGACAGAACTGAAATTTGCATAATATTGTGGAATAGTCCAGAAGAGATAGAGACAGCACCTTACAGTCTTTACTGCTTGTTATTAAGCCCTCATTGCCTCTTGGTGAAAACGCAGCTATGCCAACTAGAAGCGTGTCCTGCTCTCCCTTGTCAATCTGAGCCTGCATCTCAGTCCTGAGAAGCCAAAACTCACAAACCATAATCAGTGAGCTGAAAGTTTTATACCAGAAGAAGGTAAATATTGCCACCACTGGAGTACAGGTAAGGACCATGAGGCTGAGGGTAGTCTGGTACTGTTCAGTCAGGGTACAGGAAGTTATATCTAATTCCTGTTGCCTCTGAAAGTAGCAATTTACTTAACTGTCCAATTTTATTCACCAGTAGCTGACTACATTGTTCCATGAAGGTTAGCTGAGATGTTCTCTCACAGCAACAAGAATAGCACCCCTTCTGCTCATGTCCTGCCTTACTCTAGAAAGAGGATTTTGAGAGATATGCAAGTAAGATGGGAGTCATACAACGGCTGAGTACATTGACAATAACAAGAACATGTCACTTGGGTCTCTTCACTGGGCAGTTACAAAACATCTCCATCACCTGTGCCTTAGGAGACCTTAGTACACCCTTTGGCTCTCTGTTGATTATGCTTTGAGATTTGTGTTTGAAGTCACAACAAAAACAGACAAAGTCACAGCAGGCCAAGGATAAGATTTGCACAAGGCACTTCTGACAGCCACTTCACACAGTAAGATAATTAAATATAGTGGCTTTTGGAGTAAATGAAAGAGTAGTGCTCCTTTTTTCAGTCTCAGCTATACACTTACCAAGGAACAATCAGAGAATGGGCAGCTGCCTTCAGTGGCAGACAACCACACTTTCTGGAATCAAAAGGGAGTTGGAGATATTCCTGTACAAGATCCATGATAAATTCTCTGGAAATAGGGATTAAGAAAGAAAAAAGGTGAAGGGAGAAAGGATAAGAAAGAGAAAAGGACCGAGAGAAATCCCTCTTGTGAGTTGCAATAAGTATTCATGTTCAAAGTGAAAGCGATAGAAACACTAAACATTTTATAGTGCAGCTTCATTTGTTTAGGCTTCCCTATTGAGCATTAAATTTTATGATACTTTAAAGAGCGCTTGATAGCTCTGTAAAGCCCTGCACTAAACACACACGTACGCACACATGTGCAAGTGCACACACAGCTTTAACAACCTCAGCATCTTTTAGTGGCCCAATACATTCTAATTTTACACTCTGAACTTAATGCAAGGCATCAGAGAACACCTTCCTAGGAGAGAAGTGTTTGATGTTGAAAAAGATAGGGGAGAAGAGGGAGAGGCAAAAAAGGGCCAAGAGAGCCCACTCTAGCCCTGTACACAGGCAGTCTCATGAAGCCTGTTCTCACTAGTGAAGCATCCAGCCCCATGTAAATTATCCACAGGAGATGTTTGCCTTCCCCAGAGAAGGGGAAGTCATATCTTTACATGGGATGTGCCTCACAGTCAGTTCTCCCCACCTAAACAGATGTTTGTGCTGGTTTACAGTGAGCAGGGTGGAAGGTGCAATTTTACAGCAAAGTGTGGGGCACACAGAGAGTACCAGGTGGGGAGCTTGCTCTGTTGAGAGGTTATCAGATAGATGAACATGTTTTCTGGGTATGAAGAAGACTCCCAGGGGATGGCCTGGCTTCCCCTGTACTCAGATGTATTTGGATTGGGTGGAAGGAACTAGCACCTTTCAAAGGATTTCCTTTTCATGTCCCTCACAGCACACACTCTCCATACCTTCTGCCAAAGCAGTGATGGACTTTTCATGTGATGAGACAGAGTAATGAGGGAAGTTTTAAGCTGGTCTGAGACTCCAAAAGCTTCAAGGAAATGCTGGAGGCACAGAAGGACTGTGCTTCCTTGGAAACACCTAATCCCCTTCAGATGAGAATCTTTAACCCATGTGACCCCAGAGCCATGAATCACCCACAAAAGGCCTGACCCTCAGTGTGCTTCATTGTCAGTTCAGCAGTGGAAGAAAGGCTTGCTTTACGGTTTTCACTCAGGAGCACTCTGCCTTCTTAGGACTTCAGACAGAAACCATTTATCAACAACTTTTTCAACCCCAAACTCTCTCTATGACACTCTGAGCTCCTCATTGTGACAAGAAGGGGAATGTCAAGCTGTGGATACAGATGATGCCATGTTCCTTGAACTCCTCGAGTTCCCCCAGGAAGCTCTGAAAAATGAGAAGCTGTTGGTCAAAGTGAGAAGAGCTGTTCTTCTTACACTCATTGTGCTGCAGTGCTAAGTTCGGGCAGCAGGGAGGGTGCTAATAGCGTGCAAGGGATGTCTCCATCAGCATCTCAGGAAGGGCTGAGTGACAGGAGCAAGAGCTGAGAGCATAAAGGAGTGTATGGTTTTGAACTATTTGAGAAAGTAGTGTTGAACCACTAAATGACTACCTGACAGCAAACCTTCCCCTGGAGGTTTGGAGGGAGCATTTATATTCTATTGAAGTTGCAAACACAATCCTTGCTAAGTCTCCCTCTCAGAGTTGTATATCACTTACCATAGAATGCTTTGGGTTGGAAGGCACCTTAAAAATCATTTAGTTTCATCCCTCCTGTCATAAGTAGGGACACCTTTCACTAGACCAAGTTGCTCAAAACCCCATCCAACTTGCCCTTGAACAGCTCCAGGGACTGGGAGTTCACAGCCTCTCTGGGTAACCTGTTCTAGTGTCTCATCACCCTCACAGTAGGGAATTTCTTCCTAATATCTAATCTAAATCTAGATCTTAAAGACATTCCCCCTTGTCCTATCACTACATGACCTTCCAGTGTGATAGGTACTGTAAGGCTGCTGTAAAGTGTCCCTGAAGCCTTATTTTCTTTAGGCCAAACAACTCCAACTCTCTCCAACTCCTCTCTGTTCCTGCCCAGAGAACAATTTAGTGGCCCTCCTTCAGACTTGTTCCAACAGTCTCACACCTTTCTTGAGTTGGAGGCCCCAGTCCTAGATGGAGTACTCCAGATGAGTTATCACAAGAGCAGAGTAGAGGGGAAGACTCACCTTCCTAGATCTGCTGTACATCCATCTTTTGATGTAGCCCAGGATGTGGTTGTCTTTCTGGGCTCCAAGTGTGCACTGCTGAGTCAAATTGAGCTTTCTGTTGACAAATACCCCCAGTCTTTTTCTCCAGGGCTAGTCTCAATCCATTCTAGCCCCAGCCTGTACTTGTGGTTGGGATTGCCCTGGCCCGGGTGCAGGACCTTGCACTTGGTCTTGTTGAACTCCATGAAGTTTGCACAGGCCTACCTCTCAAGTCTATCAAAGTCCTTCTGGCTGACATCCCTTCCCTCTAGCATATTGACCTCTGACTCCATCTGGTCCACCTCAAAGTTCATCCAAAACCCTTATTTGTTCCATGCCATTTCTACTTGAATAGCTGGAAAATACAGTCCTAATGAGACAAACTTGATGTGGGAAGGTGTTTCTAAGACTTGTTTTGCAGAGCTAAAAATAATTGAGAGAGAATAAATATGATATCCCATCAGGACCTGGATTTTGGTTGTTTTTTCTCCCCCCCCGCCCCGTCCCTCCCCTTTGTGGATTACTTTAAAAGGAATTCTTTATTAAAATGAGAATCCATGGGCAATTGTAGATACTCCTGTTACATCCTAAGGGGCTTTGATCTTATAAATACAAGGAATCCAATGAAAGAAGACTTCATGCAATTACATCTAGCCAAGGTCTGCAATATAAAAAAAGGCAGGCTACTCTTACCAGAACTGGCTTTTTGTTCATTGTTGGTGGTGGTGAAGTGAAAACATGAATGCCTTTGAGAACTATTTGGGTTCTTTGCTTTATCTACTGCCGCACTTGTTTTTAACTAGAAAAAGTGCATAAAGTCTCCTCTGCCGTGAGAGCCAAGTGATTTTCCTGGCTCTAGCTGCAGGTTAGCTCTGCCTCCAAGTTGCAGTTTAACAAGTGGTACTTCACAAGATGTGCAGTTTTGTACCCCATAGTGGCTACATAGCAATTTGTGTGTTGTGTACACACACAACTGTGGTCTTCTACCATACTCAGAAACAGAGAAGAATCGACAACGGAGCCTTATGCACCTGTTGTACAAGACCATGGAGGACTCTGGTCAACAACCTGGCTAGGTGATTGCCCACCCTGAATCCTAATAGCTCAGAGGGAATCACAGGTGTAGAAAGCTACACCAGAGCTGTAGCAGATATGCTGCATACACAATCCATGCACTGCCATACAGATGTCTTATGATGTAGCAAGAGGTGGGACATAGGAGGACAGCACAGAAGTAACCTGGACTGTGCGTTTTTTTCTTGTTTTACTTCACAAGTGATACAACCACTTTGCTGAGATTGTAGGCTGGCCCTCTTACTTACATCAATGCTCAGCTGCATTATAGCTTCTTGCTACTTCATTCCTCAATGCCAACATCCACCCACAAGCACCTAGCCTGGCCAAGCCAAGCCAGAAGTTCAGACTCTTCAACACTTCTGTGTTCAAGGGATAGAGACAGGCTTCTCCAAAAGGCAACCAGAGCATTTCAGTGAAGTTTCAGCTCTGCATTTTTCTCAGATAAGACACCAGCTGCTGTTCAAATTTGTCACCAGAAATCACTTAGATTTTTAACAAAACTGTCATCAGGAGAGTGAATTCACTGAGGTTTCTTTCTTTCTCAAACATGTCCTAAAGAGAAGAATCCAAAAACTATGTGATGAACAGGTCCCCTAGAAGCTGAGTGCTTTAGGCATGCACAGTCAAGGGATTTGCAAACTAAATTACTTGATTGTCCTTGCAATTTAAGAAGCCAAAGGTGAGATTTAAATAGTGGAGAAGATATATAGATTTGGAACAAGCACATGCTTGTATTTGGTAAGCATTTGCTATTTTTAGGGAAGGCTTCCAATAGCCCAGTGAAAGTGCTTATTACCTACTTTCTTCTAGTGACTCAATGATCTTTGGTTTTAATTGTGTAGGTTAAAGACTAGTATGCCTAAATTTTCTATTAAAAGTTGTATTTCGAGCACTCTGAGAGACAGGGATCTCATGCAAAGGTACTGCATGGGAGTCATGCTGCTGTCACACAGTGTGGGAATGTGTGTTATCACCATTGCCTCACGCAATAAGAGTTGGACCAAAATTGGCACTGTCATGCTGGTGGCTCCTAACATTAGGACAAAGCAGATTTTGAAACCAGGACCCAGTAAACCTGGACCAAGGCTTGGGTTATAAGTAAGGAGAAATTAAGACAGGCTAAGGCTTTAGCCCTGGTGTCTAACTCCAGTGTAAAATTGTAACCACACACATGAATCAATACAGCCTCACCAAACAAGCAGCCTGAGCCCATATCCATGGCACAGTATAAAGGGAAAGCACACATCCTGGATCAGTCCTGGCTCCCACAGTGAGCCTACAGCAAAAATCACAGTTCTCAAGAATCCCACTCAGCTGCTTCCCTCCCAGATTTTATTGTCTTTGGGAACCCACCACAGGCAGGCAACAATTTATGCAGATAGGGAAGCTTTTAAAAACATGTTTCTAATTATTCAGGTGCCTGGTCAAAAGCCCCATACTTTTACTTGTGATAAAAATGACTCATCTTTTCTTGGGACACTCTTTTTATTCTTCCTCTATTTTTTATTTCTTAGTCTTTCTGTCTTTCCTGAGAAAGAGAACTGGCTGTTTAAACATCATTAAAGCAAACTACTTCTCAAAAAAATATATGCTTGCAGGCATAACCCCATTGCACTGGAGACAAAAACATCCTGGTCCCAGAGCTGTCATCACAACCATATGCTTTGTACTGTTTCTCTGAATGGATTCGTCCCAAGGTGAATACGGTAATGCTTTAAAGTATTGTATTTGTTAAGTATTCTGTCAGAAGCGTAAATCAGGACAGGACAGCATCCTTTCGCTGGACAGGCAGGATCTTAGAGGGATCCTAGAGCCTCATGAATGGCAATTATGGGGACTGAACATCACACCACATTCCCTCCCTGCCAGTAAGGAGGAGCTCAGGACCAGCTTATGGGAAGATGTTCCCAAACTAGTGCTCACAAAACTTTTCAGGGCCATGAGTCCAGACATACAAACAGAGTTAAAGCCTTAATCCCACTAGTGAGGACAGAAACAAAACAGCAAAAAAGCCCAGGGATTGCTAGCATAATGTGTTCTATAGATAAGTTGCTCAAGGCAGCCTTGCACCAATTTAACTATCCCTCAAAGGACAATATCTACTTCTTGTGAGGTTGTATTGCTTCTGGGAACCATGACAGTGCAGGCACACAAACATTTCAAGGCTGGCAAAGCCACTCTGTGCCTAAACAGCACCACATAATTTAAAATCTGGGATATGGCAGTTGGGCATGTACCAGAGAGAAGTAGCCACAAAATCTGAGCTCTCCCCAAGTTTCTTCAGATCTCTGCATTCACTTCAGTTTCCTTTCTGGCTTCGCCTGGGAATGTTTGTGCCAGCAACCTAGAGAAGAAAATGAAGTCCATTGCACACAGATGCTTGGCCAGTTCTCAGTAATGAAACACGTCTTTATCGTCCACAATTTTTGATTTAAGGAAAGGGGCAAAACTGCCCACAGTTTGCAGAGAAAATAAAATATATAAAAAAGAAGCAAGCCTCAATTCTTAGGTTGTGAAACGCAGCTTCCTCGGGACAATAAAGACGTGTTTCATTATGGAAAGTGGCCGACCATCTGTGTGCGTTTGCCTCGTATCCCTCAGATCTGGGAAGTAACAAGGCCAGTTTTACACTCACTTTGCTGACTGCAACTGTGTTGACGTGTCTGACTTTGTAAACATTGCCAGCATTTTTGGAGTGAAGACCACATGCCTCCTGCTCCTCTAGGCATGGTCCTCCTGTGGGGTGCAAGGAGCCCTCTCGCTTCCCCTTCTGCAGGCAGAGACGTTTGGCATGTCATCTGTCTGTTATGTGTTACTCAGAAGGACTGTTCCCTGTGTGACTGGCAGCCTCTGGTATGGCTGAAATTATCTCAGAGGAGTAACACTCATTCTGTTTTCGGGACGTATTGTGACACACTACCTTGGGATGAAGTAATACTAGACAGACCATGCTTAGTTGGTAAAATCCTGCTGTGCTTCCATGAATGCTGCTTCACTGTTTGCTCTCCTCATACTGATCTTCAAGTAAGAGAGAGTTACTGGATGCATGTGGAGCTGGATGCTTCCTATCTGTACAGTGTGTGACAATGGCAGTAAAGGTGCCTGTACTGGCCTCTGGCTCCCCAGCACTGCCCCAAAGCTGTCTGAAGCTGCCAAGTCAATGCCTGGCCTTTGTCTCCCCTCCTGACACTGCCCACCAAGGCTCCTGCTTGTGGTGAGACTTTCTGAGGTGTGGATGCTTCTGCCTGCACCCCTGAGCAGACCTGTGCTTGGTGTCTTGTGCTGAGGAACACAGGAAAAGGTCTCCAATATGGACAAAGATGATGCTGCACTCTCAGAGGCTGCTTTTTCATATCAGTCACTGTGCCTGACTTGTGAGGACTCGCTGGAGAGGGCACTGTAGGTGAATCACTGCCCTCACCATGATCTCCAGCCAGAGCCATGGGTGATTGTGCTGCCACTTAACACCTTTCCCACAACTAACAAGGCTGTGCCCAGTTCTGGCAAGCAGACCTTGGCCTGGCAGTTGTTAGCCAGCCAGTATTTGTGTTGTTGCAGCAAAGGGCAGGATGGTGTGAGAGGAGACTGCCATGTGTTTTGTGTGTGAAGAGTGGAATAGAGTGGAAGGTGAGATATCCCAGGGCTGGCTCCATTTTGTGGTCAGGTTATTCTTGACATGGAAGCTTTCATCTTCATATCTCACCTTTTGAAGGCCAAACCATCATGCAGACCTTTGGCTTTTACATTTTTAAGCATATCCTTTTATATTTCTGGCTCACCATGCAGTCTAATTGTCCATCCAGCTCTGATGCTTCCTATGGCTATCCAAGTGCCAAGGCTGCCAGTGGCTAGAAAGAAACCCCTTCACTTACAGAAGACACAGAGCTCTGGTAAGAGTAACAGTTCATACCTATCCAACATGATTGAAGATGCACCAAGATCTGCTCAGGCTGCTCCAAAAGCCATCAAAGACAGCATAATGCCTCCAGTTGTGACCACCAGCCCTCAGATCAGGTCCTAAATTAAGCCATGTGAACTATATGTGGACAGAAGAAACAGAATTCCAAGTGCACAATGTGGCAAAGATGTGACATTTTCCAAACAGTGGAGAGGAAAATGAAAAAGAAAAAAGAGGAGAGGAGAGGAGAGGAGAGGAGAGGAGAGGAGAGGAGAGGAGAG
>JAWWEE010000158.1:22186216-22254656 GCA_035221455.1 Xenops minutus
AGAGGAGAGGAGAGGAGAGGAGAGGAGAGGAGAGGAGAGGAGAGGAGAGGAAAAAAATGGCCAGAACAAATGGAAGAACAAAACAGTGCCTGTTCTGTATGGCTCAAAAAGAGTCATGCAGCACCAGGAGCCCTCATTTTTAAACAAGACACAAGGAGCTGATGTTGGTGTTTACACTGTCATTTTAGGGAAGAAAGAGAGTTTAATTTCAACAACAACCCACCTATAAGTATGCCTGGATATCATTACTGGCAGGTGCATGTAATCATAAAAACACCAATCAAATAATAAAAACATTAAGTTTCAGCTCAAGATCAAAAGAAAGAAACAAAACCTTTATCCTGGCTCAGCCTGATGTGTCAGCCACAAGCCTCAATACCCATAGTTTCAAGATCACCCATTCCTCCAAGGCACATATGTTGAACTCTCTGGGAAAGCTAAGCAGCTTCTTGTCCTAGGCCCTGACCTGTACAATCAGTCAGCAGCAGCATTCCTGGCAGTAATGCAATGAAACCAAGCTTGAGGAAATTTTTGGATGGTGAGGTCTTGTAAAGGGCTATGTGCAAAGCCCAAGGAGCAGCACAGCTTGAGTAACCGATACTGGTGAGCAGATGTCCAGCCGTGCCTTTTGAGGGTTTGCATTACCCCTTTGGGAACACAGACGGTTGAGCAGGCAGGTCAGGGACAGACAGGTGACAATGCAGCATTATTAAAAGTGGGAGAGATGGTAGCATGGCACTGATCGAAATAAATATCCTTCCAAGGCTGGGGTCACCTTCCCATTGTTAAGGTAATTTTAAAACTAGATTAGATAAGGAGTTGAAGAAGACATGTCCTGGATCAGTCCTGCACTGGGTTCCAAGGGAAAAGTTGAGATAGGATTTAATAGCTTTTTTCCCCCAGTTCTAATTTCCATTAAGTGGTAGCCTTTGTGTCTGCCAAAACCAGAATGCAAGAGTTCTTTGAAATGCTTGGCTAAACATTCCTCTGTTTGCACCAGGAGAAGCATGGAATTAATTGCACAGCAATCATTGGAGCTCACTCAGGGCCTCTGGTGTTCCGGGAGAAGCCTGCCTGATGTCCCCACCGTATCTCCTGCTCCAGCCTTCACACAGACACTGCTCATGTCTGTCCAATGCACAGAACATCTGCCCTGCCACCAGGGCAGTCCTTGTCTCCATGGGGCTATGGTGCAATGTGGCTTTCTTGGGGTTTTATTCTTTCTAAACTAATGAGACGCTGGACCACTAAAACTGGCATTTTAGAGTAACTAAATTGCAGCTGCTTGGCATAGTGCACCCTGACAAGCAAGGAAAAAAGGAAAGTGAGCAAGAGATTTGTGCACACAGTGTCCAGGTCAACAGTGGTTTATTAGGTCCCATTAACCATATGGTCACGATTATAATAAAAGTCTGAGTTATGGCCAGTGACATGTGTAAACCACCCCCATCCTCAAGAGCCGATATATATATGATGGGTGTAGATTCAATGTGAACACAGACCTATATCACAGAGGTTTTTTAACCCTTTCTGGTCCCCAGGGGAAATGAAGAAAGCCACGGACACAAATTGCTTGTGTCTGATAACTCTCCAGCTCAGCAAAACCTCTCAAAGGATACAAGCTCTCCTATTACTGCTTTCCTTTCCTTCAAGTGTTTGACGCAATTTCTTGGGTAGGAGGCCACTCTTACAGCACCAGGCCACAGAAATGTGGACTTTTCCATGCACTGTCAGTGGACCCGACTTCTGCTCCCTCTCCATCTGCTTTGTGAATAACCTGAGTGGCCTCCATGGGCTTCCCTTGGGCCAGGTGGGTGTAATACACACACAAATTTTGGCCTGTACATTTCTGAGCAGTTTTGTAATGGGCAAGCTCTGGACTGAAACATCTGCAAGCTGACCCTTGCAGGTGAGAAAATATTCTTGGTGCTTTGAAGACATTTCTTTAGTACCACTCACAGAAACTGCTCACAGTACCCTACTGCCTGTAATGATTTGACGTGTGAAATGCAAAAGCTCTTCAACTATTTCATGAGTCAAAGAGCCAAGATAAAAACAGGTACTGGCTAACATAAGTGATAACATTGGTGACAGAGCTAGAAAGAAAATTTAGAGATCATGACTAGGAAGAAGAAAAAATTTTGAAGATATTTTCCTGGCCAGGCCAGAGAAGGCAACAAACAGTGAAAAGAAATATGCAATGTAAAAAATTATTTCCATTTTAATCATTGCAGAAGTTATTAACCCCTGGAAAGAAATTTAAATGTGTGAATTTTTGCTTTGCCAATGTTCCTTTGAAACAGAAAGACTAAACTTGTTGTGAAGGCCCCTGACTCCTCCTGGACTGCCTCCTCCCCTATGTGACATGGCAGCAAGCAACAGAGTTGTGGCTTCCTCTCTGGAAACTACAGGAGGCTGGGATGAGGCTGGTTTTCCCACAGCCTCCCACAGCTACAGACAAGGGAGACAGAGGAGCCACACAGAGGCCTGGAGGTCCTGCAGAGTCCACAGCCAAGCCAGCGCCATCCCTCCAGCCCCCACTACCTCCAAGCCCTCTGGAGAGCTGGTGGTACTGACAACTGTGCTAGGTTGACTCTGACTGTTTGCCTCAAGGTCTCTGAATCTGTGAGACAACCACAATGCAATTCACAACCTGTCCTGTCTTTCTAAGTGATTAATTTGCTGGAGAGGTTATGTTCTCTCAGTGCTCCTTCCTTAGCCTGTGCGTCAGCATTTTCACCTTTTGTGTGAATACACACCAGGCAGATCTAGTAAACCGGGACATGTCTGGTGACACCCTGCCCCGGTTATACCCTTTGACCATAAACAGTGATATTGTAAAAGATATTTCCATTTCTTAGCCCGGACAAGAAGTCAAATCTAGCTCTTCATGGTTTGGATGCATCCCCACCAAGGCACAGGAAGACCCCTCACCTTGTCACTGTTATAGTGCTGATCTGAAAGGCAAGAGTTTGTGCCTTGCTCAAGACTTGGAGTGAGGCTAGTGGCAGAGAGCAGATGGATGTTGCAGGGCACAGTAAAGCACTACAGGCAGGGTAGCAGTGGCTGTGATGACTGTTGAGGAAGACCTGAAATTTGGGAAAGATTATAACTACATGTAGCAGCGGTCAACAAGTGAAGCCTGCTGGGGACAATACCTGTGTCTGTTCTCCCTGCAGGCATCTTGGCAGCCTGCAAAGCAAACATCACAGCCATGCAATTCCCAATGTGCCTTCATCATGCCTAAACCATGTACCCATCCATCCTCTCTCCCAATGTGGTTGCATGTTCAGTCTGAGCCCAAAGTCACGCAAAACTCAGCTGCTAGCACTTATCTGAACACCCCCTCCTGACACATAACCTACCCGTCCCCTCCCTTCAGCAACGTCCAAAATCCAGTCTGTCCCAAGGAGTGATTTGCCTCAGGGACTTCAGTTCTGCTGGAGAAAAGGCCCCAGTCAGGAGCTTGCCTTTCCATCACTGGGAGCTGGAAAGTTTCAGACAGCAAATCCTAGGACATAAATAAAAGTTTGGTTAAGACTTGGAAAGTGCCGGACATGCAAAGAAATGACCTAAAAGGTAAAAGTCAAAGATAAATAAGAACAGTTCGTGTAAACTGTGTGCTCATCTTAACAATAAACAGAGCGGCTTCCGCAGAGAAACTTGAAAGGGCTCCACTCTGCAAAGATGAATGGTTTGCTGAGCCTGCTCTGGGCTCTGTTTGAGGGGTTTCGGCATGAGTAATTGGGTGTGAGCAACACTGGCTCACCAGGGCCGAGAAGGCAAGTTCCAAGGAGGGGGAATGCGTAATGATCACTGGGGTTATTTATCGTTTCATTTGCTCATTAGCTTGGCATCACCTTAAGTCTCCAGCCACAGCACGTGATGACTTTGAACTGGCGCCCTGGGTGTCGTGGACACAGTGACATGCGGTTTTGATGTGTGCCCCGCAGCTCCTGTAGGATTTCCGCTCTCCACTCTGCTCAGCCCAGCCATCTGACTGGGGATAAATCACCTTCCCCTCCCTACAACAGCTCAGGGCTTTATTGGTATTATCTATCATTGTATAGTCCTTGTCTGGATGCATGCAAGCTTACTGTCTCTCAACACTACGGGCAGGATTTCAGTGTGCTGGGACAGCTAAAACATGGGGAGCTAAAGCCTCGTGGGTTTCCCCAGGCTCACTATTCATCACAGGCAGCATGCAAAACTGGAGACAGGATGTGGGATGTAGCACGGTTGGCTCTTGATGATGACTCTTGCCTGCAGAGGGGCAAGCTCTGCAGCCAGCCCATGCACTGCTCCCCACTGTGGGGGGAGCATGGGAGAGTCAGTTCTGCTCTCTGTGTCTCATGGCTGGTGGCCAGCTGAACATACACTTCATCTACCTCCTCAGCAAGAGCAAATCTTCCTTGCTGGCACTGCCTGGCCTGAGCGGCATTGGAGAAGACACAATGTTAGAAGACAAGCCCAAGTTAAAAAAAGGATCTTACAGAGAAACTGTCAGTCCAGGGACACCTGCTCCAGTCCAAAACAGCTGCATAAATGCCATCTGACATTGTAAATGTAACATATAATCGAGGATTTGGTCCAATACATTATGGACTTAGTAGGCCATCTGCACAGAGACTGCCAGGATCAACATCTTGTGTCATTAGCCACCTTCTGTCCTTTTATTTGGCACCAGTTGTTCCTTAACCTAAAGAAAGCCTGCATTGCAAGTGACAGACGGAGTCCTCAGGCTTCTTAAGACACCCTGCTGTGACTCATGACCATGACAACATGCTAGGTGACTTCCATGATAAAATACAAACTCAGCAAAACTACATTGGCAGGAGAATGCCAAAAAAACAACACTGTGACTTGAGAAAGGTGAATGTGGTCCTAAACTGCATTGCAGTAGCATTTACACTGGGCTTGTCACCTGGCAGATCCCAGGTCTGGTCTGCTTGGCTTTCCCTTACTTTTCATTAAGAGGGTTTGACCATGTTCTCTGTTAATGACTTGCTAGACCCTACAGCTTAGGGTGAGCATTAGGAAAGTACCTATCATCAGAAATGGGCACATCATCAAACAAGGGTAGGCAGACCCATTGGCCAACCTCCTACACCCTATTGATGAATATCAATTAATAGAATGATAACTCAACGGTAAGAGAAACATGAGAACTCCCGTCTTCCTCCTTTCAGAAAAAATGGTTAGTTAGCAAAAGCCAGCATAAACAACAAAATGTTTCAAGATGCAGTAAAAGGGAGCAGGCTTTGAGTTCTGCTGGGGGAAACTTGAAAGCTCCCTACTGAGAAGTCTGTGTGCTTGGACAGGGAAAACTGCAGGCCACAGACAAGAGCTTTTTAGAAGCTCCTAGTTGTTGGGAGGCAGCTTATGTCCCTAGCTTGTATCCAGCTCAAGAGATCTAGCACAGAGAACAGCAATAAACACATGGCTTGGCTATAGGAGCAAACTCAAAGTTGATAATGTGTCCAGGGTGATGGATTTAAGAGGCATTAGAATGCAAAAAGGTGGTTTTGGTGTTGTGGACCCACTCGAGAGACATCACCTTAGGTTCTCTGGAGACAGACAGAATTACAATGCTTCCATGTTTTGTTCTGAACATCCATCTGGGCACAACCACCCTTCAAGTGCCTCTGTAGTCTCTCCAGCAGTTTTCAAGCTCTAGATAATGCTGACTGCCTTTTCCCCCAGTCTTTCCCTGGCTCTCTTTCCACCTTCCCATCCCAGTTCCATGCAACATGAGCAGCAGATCTCCCTTCTCAGGGCTGTTTTCACATTTTTCCTGTGATGCTCTGTTCTGACATGTGCCCCACATATGGGCCAGAGACCTGGAATGGCAGGCAGGGGGGTAGCAGTATGGCATGGATGATACCTTTATTAACACACTTCTTTTCCAGGCTCTTAAATTGGATGTCTCAGAAATGTTTTGAGTGGCAGTCCCAGTCCTCTGCCAGCCCTCCTGCACTGGAAGAGAGGATTGTGAGGAAGGGCAAAGCCAGGTTTTGCAAAGGTGACTCCATTTCCCTCTTTCTAGCTGTGAACACACACAGTGTTTCTATAGCTGGGCTTCCTCTACTGTTTCACCTGCAGCCATACAGGTGATAGTGCCCAGCTAAATGAACCCTGAAGAGGGGTGAAGAGGCCCTGGAAGCCTGCAAGAACATAATGCTCCAGATGAAAAACCCAAGTGCACCTCTATGATGCTGGCTGACGGACACATTAAAGGCATCTATTTCAGCTCCTTGGAGCCAGATGCCTCCTCCTTCCTCTGCTGGGCAGAGAGCTGGCTCAGCATGGAGTTTTCTCTCCCATTTCCTAGGGATGTCAGTCAAAACCAGGCTCTTGGAAGTTCAAGCGTGGCCAAAAGGAAGCAGATTTCAAAACACACCCCTCCTTCTATTCCCCCCTTCCTAGGCCTTTTGTTTCCAGCTCCCCCTCCTTCCATCAAAGAAAGACACAAGAACAGATTCTGGAGTCACCAAGCCATGATCTATCGTTCTTTCAGGGGAGTTTCTTCTAATATTAATCAACACAAGCCTCTCTCCCTGCCTCCCTGACCCCAAGGGAACAGTGGGCTTGGAAAGGTTTCTGATGGGTCTTGCGGCAAAATTCCTTAGTTCTCAGTTGGAACGAGATGGTATTGGTGCAGTTGCCAGTCTTTCTGAGACACTTGGAAGATAAATGATATTCACTGTCTACTGCCAAGTGACATGAAGGCACAGGACATCCAGAAACTCCTATATTTTTTGCAAATTGGAGCCAGAGTCCTTTCTTTGCTGCAATTCTCCCCAGTGAAGAAGGTGAGACTCCAGCCAGGAGATGATGACACCTTCAGTATTTTGTTTTTCAACCCTGAACCAGATTGCAGAAGCACAAAGATTATCTTATATATGTCAGTTGCTGACAGGCCTCTGGGGTTGGCCTCCCAGTGGCACAGAGTGAGAGTACAATTTCTTGGGCCACTTTTTCCCCTTCAGGTCCCTCCCCTTGGTCTCTCATAAGGTTCCAGCAGAGCAACACAGGAGCGAGCTGTTCCCTCCCTGTGCCAACTGGTGACAGCTTTGTATTAGGACATGAGGCAAGTTTGAGCTGTTTGGAGGGTGTAAAGGAACTGAAGTGATGCAGAGAAGTTGCCTTGCCCTGCAATCTCTCCCCCCAGTATGGGATGAATGCCTCTAATTTTAAGCTTTGTCGACAAGCCAAAGAATATCTTCAGTGGTTGCCAAGTGGGACACTCCTGTCTATGCTGTTCAAGATGTTGGCTGGCCTCCCATCAGGTCAAGGCTTGGGTCTGTAGATGGCAAGAGGCACACAAGAAGCTCCTAGATGCTCCTTTCCCAGAGGTAAACCAGGTAGTCACTCAGTGTTTAATCTCCTGGGGAAGAAAGAGGGACACTTTCAGGTTTTCAAGTACTGTCAGCAGAGGCTCCTCTTCCTTCCTGCATATTTGGCTCTCATGCCACACTCTTGACTGGGGATGAATTAATTTTCTGCTGTACTCATCATTGTTGATCTGACTGTTTTGCAGAACATCATTTGCAAAACTTTGTACCCATTCTGTTGAAATACACTGCCACTAGATTTACTCCAGTCCATTAAAACAGTGGAGGGGCTCTACTCCTTCTTGAACCCTTGCCAGCATTGCTGAGTTCATGAATTTGGTATGATCTCTGCCCTCAGTGTCCCTTTGATTTTTCTTTTCTTTAGTTATTTAGCTAGTTTAAGCATCATGAGCCACCAAGCAACTGTCTTACTAGTCCTCCAGACAGCCTTAAAAACATAACAGATGAGGGAGAACAAATGGAAATCTCACATAGTCCTGCAAGAGAACCTGGGTGCTGAAGCATAAGTGGACAACAGCACCCCTGAAAGATCTCTTGAGAGAGTCAAAACAAGTCACAGCAGAAGATTTTGCTGATAAAATAGCGTGACCTCCTGAACACTTTGGCTAAAACAGTTAATTAATCTGACATATAAAGATTGCAACTTGAACCTCCTCCACTATCAAAAGCAGAGACTGCCTCTAAACCATGTCCATGTTGGTGCTCAAACTGACTCGCAGAAGTCCCCTTCTGATGGCAAATGATCTGGTAACAATCCCTTCAATATATGTTAACAGCAACAAAGGTGTCCTCTCTGGATAATAATCTCCAGAATACTCTTGCCATATTTTATTCATTTTTTATCTCAATCTGAAAGGAGATAATTTCAGATTTTCACACTCATTATTTTAATATTTAACTCTGGATGACTTTTTTTTTTTTTTCTTGCAAGTATCTGACTAAAGAGTCATAAATATTGATACAGTGTTGAGGACCAGATTGGAATCATATGTGTCCCATTCTTCTTCCAGAGATCAGGACTACCAAGGAAAAAGTGTAATGCTTAAAGTGTTTTTTGAATTCATTTTAACACTCAGCATCAAGATCTGCTGTGGGTCAGGCCTTGGTCACTGGTTTCACCCTCACAGATCAAGTGTTGGCAGTCAGCACAGGACCAGGAGCCAGGGCAGCACAGCCCTCCCCAGGGCTCCAATATGCCTGCCCTGTGAGATTCTGCCAGAGAAAACCTCACTATATTCACTATATACAGTGAAATAGTAGCCTTTATTATTTGTCTCATAGTCTCTCTAATGCTCAAGCATAACCTCTGATACAGAATTAAAAACACAGTTCATATCTCAGGGATCTTACGATCTGGTTGCACTAAACCCAAATGTCTCTTAAGTTAATGTCCAACCCTGATCTGAACTTCCATGAGGAAGTTCCATGAGGAACTATTCTGCTGAGGCTCATCTCAGAAGATTTTTGGTTAGACATTTGACTTTCCAATAACTTTGAATGAAAGTGATGAAATTGCACTGATTTTGGTGAAAATTCCCATAGAAAAATACCTTAAATTAGATTTTTTCCAGTTATAACAATAATTGAGCTGTTGTTACAAAAATACCATTTGATTTGATTTTATTTATCGTTTCATTTATTTGCATGTTCTTCTTGTTTCCACTATTTCATTGCACTTCACCATAAACACATGCTGGAGACACACTGGAAGTAGTGTAAAAAGGATAGCAAATATAATGTAGAAAGGAAGGAAGACAAAATGGTAATTTGAAATTTGACACATTTCCAAAAGCAGAAGCAGTATTTTTCTGAAACAAAGCCTTTATAAATGTCTGAAATTATCTTAAAAATCTGCTTCATTGAAAATTATAAGCATATTATCTTTCGTTTTTAGTTTAGTGGGAGAGGAAACTCATTGGTGACGACATCTCCTGTACAAGCAGCATTCAGACGCCGAAGCAGCCCTTAGTCTGTGTCTTTAAGAAGGAGGGATGACAAGAGGCTGGCGTGCAGCGGCTGTTAGCATTTCCAAGATGCTTTGTATTATGGCAAGGCAGAAGAGTTGACAGTCTCTTCTGAGTTCTGTGGTTAGCTGGCTACAGGCATGCAGTCATTACTTTATATTAATGTGAGATGTGAACATTGTTTTGCTGGTTGTAATTATTCTCCAAGTGGTACAACCTTAAAAATTACAGCTTTGGAGAATCTCTTCCTCTGTAGTTCTTCCTGGGAGTCCCTGCCTGGGTCGGTTCCCAATAATAAGATTTTCTAAGGAGGCTGGGAATGTATTGATTGATTTATTTGCTTTTGGATGCTAATTAACTTTGATGTTCTGCAGCCACACTCCTGGCTGCCATACTGCATGCTGGGGAACAGGGGAGCTGGGCCTCCGCTTAGAAAAAGGACCGCAGTGGGGGTCAGATGGGAGTAAGTGTCACTGGTTTGTGTTGCATTTTTCTTCCTGAGCCAGAAGCAAAAACCTTTCTGAAGAGCTATTCTTTTCACAAAATATGTCAATGGACAGGAACAGGGACATTCCTGCGCACCAGGCTTTTCTAATATGGGCAAGGCAGATGCAGATGTCCCCATGTGTGGCTGCCCTCCAGCAAACCTGGAGTGAGAACTGCCCACCCCTGCCCAGGGACCTGTACCTTCTGGCAAAGGTTGTCCTGAAGCCTCTAGTGCCTCCAGCTTCTACCCTGATCAGAATAAAAGCAAGGCAAAGACATCTGAAAAAATTGCTTAAGCAGTGATGAAAGGAATCAGCCTCCCTTTATCTCCACAAAAGACACTTTGTCATCTGTCTTCGTACCATATTTCACCACTATCCTCTCCATCAAGCCTGCCAGTGAGGGGCTGTGTGGCTGTGCAAGCAGATGTGGTGATGGGTTTAGTGCTGTTGAGTCTAAGGTTTGGATGAAACCCAAGTTGTTTCTCTCACACAGGCGAGAGCCATTAGCAGTGATGACCTCTGGTAACACTCAGCTCTCAGTGGGATCATAATCAGAGCCTTCCCCTCCATCACCAGAGCCCCTCAGTACACACTGAAATGGGGTGCTGGAAAGCCAAGAAGCACACCCAAGCTCTGCTAGGCTTCGGGTTTATGTTGCTGGAGCACACTAATCCCTCAGGCCAGAAGTGGGAATTTAGGAAGGAATATAGTTGGCTAATACCACACACTGACGTTCGCTCCTAAGCCCAACACTGGCAAACATACCAAAGCGGCTCACCTCCAGCTAGTGTCCAGAGTGTGCTTCAAGGTCAAAGTGAGACTGCAATGTTCAAACTGTTTGCATGTTGGAAGTGCAAGTGTATATTTTTCTTCTTTACTGCTTCCATCTTCACCCTCTTTTTGTTTTGTCTTAATACACAAGGGCAAAGTGAAATAGGAATGGAGAGATGTATCATTTCTTCTGGTACTGCAGAAGAGAGATGGTTTCTTTTGCAAACAACCCTCTGCTTGCAGAACAGCATTTTAAGAGCTTTAAACTTAAATGTTTACATGATGCTGCATCTACTAGAGCAACACATATGATGCCCACATTTATGGTAGCAGCCTCCTCAGCCATCATTTTGCCACACACATCACAGTCAGCAAGACCTCCTGTGTATTGCTCATGGAGCTCTGGCTTTGTGCCTCTCCTCCAACCAACTTATACCATAGTCTGAGTACTTAGCAGCTTGCCACAGTGCAGAGCCAAGCCATAAATCCCTTGTTGGTAGTCGTGCTATAAATGTCCTCATGAACATTTACACTGCCAGGATAAAGCAGACTGTTCCCTGAGGCCACCAGAAAGTGGTCCCTTCCCTGCTCCTGGTCACTCAGTCATCCTTAGGATGGAAAGAGCCAGGTGCCTACTGCTACTGCTTAGGAAGGACCCAATCTGTCTGGAGCATGGCAGTGTGTTCAGCCACAGGGTACAACATGATGCCTGTCCTTTCAGTTGTGTCCAAAATTCTGGGTAGTGGCCTCACTCATCATTAGGTGATATAAGGGTTTGAGATCTGCATGCAAGTTGGTAGCTGCTTTTTAATCTCACATCTAAAAAAGCCAGTCTACAAATGATGCTACAGAAGAGGTGAATAAGAAGACCCACAGTTAACCTGAATAATTCACTCTTGAGCAGGATGCAGAGAGCCTCGCTGAACCTAAAGTGGGACAACAAAAGTTCTGCCCTGCAGGGATGGATCTAGCACTGACAGATGGTCCAACAGTGCAAAGTAAAACAGTTTTCGTGTTTCAGCAAGAGGTGGCAAGATGACAATAGGCAAGAAAAGCTGTGGAAACAACTGTTCCTACTCATGACATGAAAGAAGCGGGCAGCTGGTGCTGCTCATCAGCAGAGTGGATGCAACTATCCCTCTAGTGAGTAGGTAAATATATGGTATAATCATTCATTCATAGTAAAGAGAACTTTGGGGTCCTGGTTCCTCTCTCTTTCTAATCCTGGCCCTGATCCGCCCCAGTTTTTCAGATATCTAACTCCCTTTTTAGCTGCTGTGATCTGCACTAGAAATCCAGCCATTGGCCAACAGTCTGAGCTGTTAGTGACAGATCAGTGGGTGCTACGGGATCATTCCGTTAGCTCTCAGACAATGAAAGGACTGCTTTTTTCAAAACCTTCTCACTGTCTGCCACATTTAATGAAGATACATATTGGGACAGTCAGCACTTTAGGTGGTGAGACCATCAGTTGTCTTCTGCAATGAAAGGGGCTCTTTTTTTCACACTTTTGGTTACTGAAGCTTATTGAGAGAGACTGCAAGAGATGAATTATCGCAGTTGAAAAGTCTGGGCCTGCTAAATCTTGTAGGGTGGCTAGTTGGGCAGCACTGTTGCAACATGAAGATGACTCAGCCACACAGCATCTTTGTTGGCATCTGCTTAGCTGCTGTGGAGATGATTATTTCTCTATTGCTAAACCGAGTCTGTCAGTGGCTTGGGGCATTTTTATGAAAAATGTAACAGAGGCGGAATAATAATTCAAAACATGTCAGACCAAAAAGCCATGGCTCATCATATCAGACTCCTTCTGCCTGAAAATCAGCCAGTTCAGACCATTAAGAGTGGTTGAACCAATGACACAGATGCTTGTGAGTTCACCAAAGGCCGTGCATCAATCCAGGAAAGCAGGATCCTCTTCTCATACAAATGGCCTTACAAATACAGAAAGAGATGAGAGCAGAGTAATTCTCAGAGTAGAAGCTCCATCAGCAGAACTGACTCAGAAGAGAAATTTGCTTTTCAAAGTTTTCCATGAGGCATCAGCTGCTCGTGGGTGAAGTGATGCTAGCAGGCAGCGTCCCAGTTACTTTCCCACTGTGGGAACCAAACGCTTTTAAAACTGTTTTGACTGTAACCAAGGAATTAGAGAGATGGATGAAGCCAGCCGAAAGTGTGACAATCTCCTAAAGGCACACAGATGGTGAGCAGACACTGGAAACTGATTAACTTTGAACAATCACTTTCCTGAAGCACATTTTGGACAGTTTTCAACCTCTCTGAAGACCTGAGGAAACCTGTAACTCCTAAAAGGCAAAATGAGGGGCAGGAGGGGAGGAGAAAAAAAGCATAATTTTTCCTTGAAATGTGCATTCACACATAGTTAGTTATTTATTTGCCCTCTGATATTGAAAGAAGCTCATCTCAGAGAATGATCACCCCTGGCTCAGCCCAGATGGAGGTGGGCTACAAATTTCATTGCCAGTGCTAACCATGAAAAGATTTTCCTGTTTCACCAGAAACCACAATCTCCCATAGTTCCCAGACTGTTCAAGTGATGTATAGCTTGGTAATTGTCCTGAAAGATAAGGGAAAGCCTCCTCTGTGGTTTCATTTGATATTGGTCTGATGTATGGGATTGCTCAGTACTGGCTTAGTGGAGGGTGTCTCTGCCTTCTTCTCGCTGGGGAAACTCTGCTGGTGGCAAGCAGGATCCTGAGGGTTGAAAATTGCTTTCCCACATCTAACATCCCTTTCATAGCAGCCTTAGTCATTTTTTGGCATGAGGACTAGAATTAAAGAGTTGTTTATAGCTTGCTCCAAAGCTTTCTTTGCAATGCTGCCACCCCTGTGGCAACCCTGCACTGGGGACTGAGAGGAGCTGCTGAGACAGCTCAAAAGAGAGGAGTGATATGAGGCATGGGGGAATGTCTGGCAAATGAAAGAGGGCAAAAAGTTTCTGGAGAGGGAAAGCTTCACCCACAGCAAGTGATAGTAGCTCCTTTTCTTGGGTTAGAGGAAGTGACCCTGGAAAAACACCTGATTAACTGACTATTGAAAACACTGGTTGTTGAAAATACAGCTAATCACATGAAGCCTGATACAGAGATCTTCCAACTTGATGCTATATAGAAGGGATGAACCACTTAAGATTTTCAGATAAGACTCTGTGATGGCTATTTTTCCATTTTCCAGAGAGAAATGGGAATCCCATTAATAACTTGAGATAAGACTGTCCAAACAATCGGGAGGTGCAGCCACTAGATGGCATGTCCATGCTCATTCAAATTCAGTATCCCACAGCCGTGAATGTCCAGGATGCCCTGTTCATCCCACAAAGGCACAGCAAAAGGACGATGTTATCTCAGCATCTGCTCTAAGAAAACACTAGCACACTTTGCAGTTATTTTGTGTTGGGGATCTGCAATCTGATGGTCATTCCTCTGTGATTTTGAAAGGATTTAAAAATAAGCTAGGCACAGATTTTGCAAACTTGCTCTCACTGGTTTCAGTGAAGACGTACTGGGACTGCAAAGAGCATTTATGTACAAAACAGCTCGTAAAAGGAAATATACAGTGCTTTGTTCTCCCACAGGAGGGCTAGCAAATTATTTGGGTAGAACCCACATGAAGTAAGACGTTATTGGTAGATACTATTTTCCAGATCCTTGGCTGCTATTTTGTGGTATACTTCCTTCATTTATACTAGCTGAGAGTCTAGTCTTTAGGTCTCCAGATCAGAATTAAGCAAGACACCAAGAGGTCTTTGGAAAAAGGAGTTTTTATTTGAGGGGACTGCCAAACACATTAGATTTGAACCACTTTCTCTCTGAGATTTAATCTCAGAGGAACTGGGAAAACAGAAAAGGCACAGAAACAGAAGTGAATCAAGCACATTAAGGCATTTATGCTGTAAGCAACAGTGTTTTCTATGTAGCAGCAAATATCTGAAGTATTTCAAAGCAGGGAGTTCCAGTAGGTTTTGTCACTGAAAAACTGGCTTGCACTATACATAAATGGAAAAGGAATCCAAGCTTATAGATTTCCCTATCAAGTTAAGTCTTATATACCATGAAGAAATTGGGTCCTAGTGCAAAAAAGCTTAAATTAATTCCCCACTCCCCGAACTTTTTTCCCCACTACAATATGAAGTATTAAAAGGATCCTTTGTCTCTTCTCTTGGTGCAAAAGGGGAAAACTGGGCTTTTATTTGATGTTATTTTGAAATTATCCCTTTGAAAGTGCTATTTTATTAAGTCCATGAAGAAACACTTTGTGTTTCTCTTGCAATCCTGTGAACTTCTCTAGCACTTGTTAGAGGATGAGTCAAACCAGCCCTAGCACTCTGTAACAAGAATTAGATCAAATTGTATGATGACTATACTAGTTTCACAAAGAAAAATAGTAAACAAATATAAATATTGGAATTTCCTAAACAGAAGAAGCTGGGAGGGGAGGGAAAGGGAGTTTCACATTTTGTGAGTTCTCTGTGTTGCTAATCACTAAGGAATCGTGGTTCACCACTGAAACTTTGGGGTCCTTATATGATGCAAGTAACAAATATGCGTCTCCAGGAGAGCAGTACTGGGGATCTAGGCTCACATTTGAGTCTAAAGGGAGACACCAAGTGGAAGAAAGACACATAACTAATTGCAAGTTGTACACAGACCTCAAGGATTTAATTTCTCCCTGTGGTTCACAGCAGCTTTACTGCCTAAGTAGTTGATGCAGGGGTGCATTTTGGCACCTCACTGCCCATGTGGTCATTGAAACATGCATCTGCGTGAGAAAGAGAGGGAGGCAAAGGTAGAAAAGAGAATCGTTCCAATGTGAGATTTAAAATGGCCTTAATAAATGAAATTGAAGGGAATTAAATCTCTAAATACTTTTGTGCAACTGAGCTTGTGGAAGAGGTATTAGTGTCATAGGATTGTTTGTTCCACTCACCTTGCTTCTTCAGGTAAATTGTGCCAGCATTGCACACAATTCCCTGAGAAAATACCCAATCTGCCAGTACCAGCTTCTGAGTGCTTCCATTTACTCAGACCTTGAACTGGGTTCTTCTCCTTCCTTGGGTTTTTTGAAGTGTTTATGTTAACTGGACTGAAAGGGATGACTTCTCACTGGTCTCTGGAGCTGTGAGGTGTGGAAATAATACTGCCTAAGCAACATCATCTGGCCTGGCACACCCCCAATGCAGATCAACAGGGATCAGCAATGTTCATTTCTCTCAACCCAAGGTAACAGAGAGTTAAAAGAACTGTCAAGAAATAGCTGAGTGTCTAAACACACTTATTTGGCCTTCTATCATAGACAGAGCTGGCCCAGGTCAGCATGGGTGTCAGAAGTGAATCATGTATGAGATCTGCCCAGATGTGCCCATACTTCTCTAGTGTCTGTTCTGTTCTTCCTATTTTGAAAGACAAGGGCAGATCCATTCAACTCTGCATTCAAGTTATGAACTTGGAAAGTAACCTTATTATCTGGCTCTTTCTTCCTACTATGCAGAAAAATACTTATAAAGACAGCCTAACCTCAGAAACACTGTTACGGAAAGATAAAAAAGAAGAATAGCTCAAATCTTGTGGGAGGGGAGGAATCTTATGGTGCTTTGGTTGTTAGTAACCCCCAAGCGCAAAGCTGCACATAAAATTCAGAATATCACTTCAGTCTGTAAGTACAAGATAAAAAGAAGGTTATAAGTGAAACCCACCATGCTCTAGCAGGCTGCCTTTAGAGACAAGACTCTACTTGGTTCCTGCTGGGAATGGTGGATATTCTTGTTGCCCTCTGAACAAGAGGTTGTGAATCAAGGTAAGATCTCTTCTGCTGTCGTGGTTTAACCCCAGTCTGCAATCAAGCCCCATGCAGACACTCACTCACTCCCCACCAGTAGGATCTGGGAGAGAATTGGAAAGGTAAAAGGTAGAAAACTCATGGGTTGAGATAAAGATAGTTTGATAGGTAAAGCAAAAACTGCACACACAAGCAAAGCAAAAAAAGGAATTTATTCACTGCTTCCCATGAGCACGAAGGTGTTTAGCCACCTGCAGGAGAGCAGGGCCCCATCACGTGCAATGGTTACTTGGGAAGACAAACACCAATCACTCCAAACATCCCCCCCTTCTTCCTTCTTCCTCTGACTTTATACACTGAGCATGATGTCAGACAGTATGGAATACCTCTTTGGTCAGTTGGGGTCAGCTGTCCCTGCTGTGTTTCCTCTAAACCTCTCATGCACCCCCAACTTTCTCACAAGTGTGGCAGTACAAAAAGCACAAAAGGCCTTGGCTCTGTGTAAGCCCTGCTCAGAAATAACAAAAACATCTCTATATTTTCAACCCCCTGTTCAACACAAATCCAAAACACAGCCCCACACTAGCCACTGTGAAGTAAATTAACTTTACCCCAGCCAAAGCCAGCACACCTGCAAAAGCCACAAACAAAACACCTTGTATCTCCAAAAAGAGAGAGCACACCTGAAGAAGCAGAATACTTCTCTGTAAGAGCAAAAATTTTGGTGTCTACCATATAAGCCTCAGGAGTAAGGTCAAGTTCTTCAGATGTTCATTCATATCTACAGGTGTTTAAAAAGAACCTGAATGCTACCTTTTTGAAATTAGTTTCTGGTTGTTAAAGATGACTGCAAAAGGCACACAGAGGATTGTAAATTGGGCTAAGTCCTAGATCCATCAAGTTTCATAAAGTCCCATTGTGGATGTTGTTAGCCGAGGCATGCCCGCGTACTCAACTGTTCAGCAAAACAAGCCAGAGCTCTTAAGCAAGGGGTATGCATTTTTGAAACTCATCTGTCATTTTGTCTTACCTGCCTCAAATGAGAAAGCCCATGGCAATAGTTATGGACTCTTCTCAATCTAGAGATATACATGACCTGCTCACAGACTGCTTCAGATTTGTTTCTATGAGGTATTTTTTTAAAAAAGGGAGAAATTATGTAAAGTACAGGATGGTAAATCCTGATTATTTGTTTCAGCAAATTTCCCATCACAGAGGTCAGATGGACATCCAACATGTATTGAAGCACATGTTCCCATACTTGCTATTGCTTATCAGATGACAAAACTGTGGAGTTCAATAGTCCCAAAGTTAGTGCTTAGGAAAACACTTCCCTGTGTGCTGATTTTCTAGCACCTGTCGAGGGGGGATCAATCTTTTCTTGCAAAATACCAAGTCTGGGAGCACAGTCACCTCTGTAATAGTCAGCTGTTAGAATCCAAAATAACCAATTTGCTTCCCAGTTATGTGGGGTGTCTGGCAGAACAGTTTCCTCTTAGCGTGTACAAGTCTAACTTTTTCTGCAAAATTTCAATTGCTTGCATTTCTTATTTCAGCCAGGGGAGGGCAACTGGTCATCAGGGAAATTAGTTCAGTTTACTAAAGCTGACGTGCACAGAATTAGTAAAAATACTTTAGTTCTGAAAACATATTTTTCGATAAACATATCTTCCCCTATTAAAAGTTAAAAGTCGCCTATTGCCCCACAAGCTTCAGCAACTACTACACTTTTATTGTTGTTCACTCTAACCATTATTCTTTCTGTATAATTAATCTGCTAGTAAATCACAGCTTGCGGCAAATAAAAGAGGATTCTGCTTACAGTGCCATGAACGTACTTCTGCCAAACTAGACTTGACAAAAACTAGTTTTAAATTGTACTTTGCATTCTTTCTGTTTTGTACTGTGCTATCAAACAGACAATAACCATGAACTCTGTTGTTAGATCAATTTTTTAACTCAGAGTTTAAACAGAAAAAAAAAAATTATTTGCTCTATTTTTTTCAAAGCAGTTTGTATTGATAATTACAGCACTCATCACTACAACACCTGAACCCCTCAATGTTTTGGCCCAATCAGCAGAGAAATCCTTTCTCTCTTAGAATCACAGAAACATGTGGCCAATTCAAAGATTTTTTAAAAAGGAAATAAACATGCAAACATTATAAATCCACGCATCTTCCTGTTTCTCTGGTCTCCCTAATGCCAAGGGCTTATTTCCTCCTTCCGGTACATGCAACACTGGGCAGCAAACTGCCAGCTGAACCTCAGATCCTTTATTCTCAGAGATCCTCTAAGACTAGAGAAAAGGGGTTTGTTCCCTTTCACTCTTCAGCTTGCTGCCAAACAATCCTGGGACCTCCCATCCCAACTTCACAGAGAGATATGAAGTGCTGCCTGTACATAAAATGGTGGGAACTTTCTTGCTTGCATTCCACTGTTTCAGAACAGCCTCTCTGCAGCCAGACACGGGTTTAGCAACAGAGATTGAGGGGGCCATAGCTCTCTCCATCATTATTAGCCACCCATGCTGTACCTATTTTTCATTGCAAAGCGGTGGGCACTGTGCAGCTTCTCACAACCCAGAGCAAGGCTGCAAAGAGCCATAAAGGCACGGTACAGCCAGCTCTATGCAGGGCATTAGTATTCCTGTGTGCCTGAGAAAACAGGCCTTGTGTACAAATGAATTAGGACCTGTACCAGACCGCATCTCAGGGACTTGGACTCATGTGCAGACTTCCCTTGTTTACCCACAGAATAGGCCATGACTTGACTGGGTAAAGAGTTTAATTCTTCCTAAAAAAGAAAGTATTCATTTGACAGGGAATGGTTGTTGTGTTTGAAATGAAGATGGCCCAAGGCGAAAACAGATTGCCTGGCTGAATGACCCATTGGCTGGTCTCTGGCTGCCATTGAAATGGATTTGGTTTTCAGCCTCATGGGCCACATAATGGTGGGTTTCTCCAGCCTGCATGTTTTCTTACAAGCACTTTTGTCTAATCACTAGCTGAGAATCCAGCCTGATGTGTACATTGTAAAAGATGCTGTTTATACTTGGGCTTTTAGTCCACCATCTGCGTACAGCTTAGCTCCAACATCTCAGTAGATCTGTTTCTCCTCTCCTGCCAAGTCCCTGTTGCAAGCCTTCAGAAGAGTATGATTCACAGCAGACTGTGTAATAAAATTCAGGCACTTTGAAAGCTCTCTTTTAAAACTTATCGCCTGCTATCAGGAAATGCAGTGGTATAGACTTAATGCTTTTTCTACAGACTCACTGATTCATAACCAAGTGGTGCTCAAGCATAACCAGTTATATGTGCAATCACTGATGCATATATACTTCCACATTGCTCTTGCTAACATGTATTCTGTTCTCAAAGACATTGACACAAATGCATTTGGGCACCAGAGCTGCTGGCACAAACCATTTGCACTGCACCTTGTAATCAGTTTTTATTTCAAACCCATTTTCTTTGAGACGCAGCCTTTGCACTAATCCTCCAGGGAAATATTTTGAGCCCAGGCTTCCTTCCTCAAAGTAGGACACTTTTTGTAGGAATCAGAAACAAGTTACATGTCCAGTATCTGTAGGCTTGGAAGTGGTGCTCAGACGAGAAAAACTAAATATAAGAATAGGCAGGTGCTACTTCACCTGTGCCATAGAGCCCTGTGTCTTTACAAGTAAGCATTCTGGCTTACAGAATACAGACATAAGCGTGAGCAGATGTTTAAAGACGAAGACTATTACAGAGACAGAAAGGGCAAAGAAAAAGTAGTTTCAATATTTTGTTTGAGAGAGGAGTGTTTTTTAATGAAGGTTAATTCTGCTTGAAAAGAGACGCTGGAGTGCTTCTGATTTCCAGAGAGACACATAGTCCCCAAGACTGGTTGTAAATGAGTTTTCACATATTGCCCCAAATAATTCTCATGCAAAATTTGTCCTTATCTTAGACACTAACAGTTGACCTTACAAGTTTTTTGGTAAGAGAGAGAAGTCTTAGCAAAGTTAAGTTCATTAGACAGTTTGCAGGCCATGGATAGGCTGTGGTATTGCTGTGGACAGCTGCAGAAACAGGAGTGGTGAAACCACACCCACAAAAGCCCCTTCAGTTGCACCTGCAATTTCATCACCCCTCCCCAGCCAAGCCCTCATGTCAGCCAATGAGTCTGCAAGTTACCTGCTGGTGGCACAGAGGAAGACTTGGAGCCCAGGGTGCTGGACACAATGTGTACGGCACTCAGCAAGTGACACCTGCTCTCCGGGTATAGCCTCCTTCCATGATCTCTCCTGCCTCATGTTATCCAACATGCATGAAGGAGGCTCTGTTACGTGGCCTGTCTTCACCCATTACATGACCACATGCTCATCCTGATCACAAAAGTAAGATGTCTGCAGGATAATATACAGGCTAGTAGGAAGGCTATTGAGTGCCACTGCTGAACAAAGGAAAAGGATGTGTTTAATTCTGGTACCAGAGGAAGTGATTGGGATCTGCAGGAAAAGGTTTGGACTGGATGGGACTCTAAATGTAAGAATTGAAGTCAAGTAAACACAATGAATAAAGCACATATTAGAAAAGGACCCTTTAAAATCTTTTCTTTAAGCCTGGTGGCATAGTAAGGAATCAGCCTGCAGGCACAGAAAGATGATCAAGAGGCATCTTGTAAGGAGATAGTAAGGTGGCCTATGAACACCTGTCTCAGTACAAAGGGCAAACTCTTTTGCTGCCCTCAGGAATGAGGACTGGGGCCTTGAGCTGCATGAGTTTGCTAGTCCTGCTCCTGGACAGGGCAGAAGAAACCATGAAAGTGACAATGTTGCTCCTCAGAAGGGTGAGGGACATCCTGACCTCTCATTTTAGGATTTGGTGGATTTGGTTGACAGTATCTTTGAAATGTGGATTTAAAGATGATCGCATTGTAGTTACCATTAGATTGCCTTAACACTTTTATTTTTACTTGCGTTCTGCCGGTAGAGAAGAGGCAGGATCCCACTGGGCTAATTATGCCACGTGCCAGAAACAAAGCGGTGGTGGAGTGAGCTTGCTGCCCGCTGCGCAGCGCGGATAGACTGCATAAAAAGGGGAAGCCCATGGAAACAGAGCGATGGCACCGCTCAGCACAGCAAACAGCAGCCACAGCAGGCGGGAGCCTCGCCGTCCCCAGCGCTGGAGGCACTGGTGCAAGCAAGAGCTTAGCGGGGTTTGGAGGGGGGACAATGCTCAGCCCTGCTTGTGTTTACGAGGTTCACAGGGGCAGCGAAATTGCCCGTTCGAAAAATCTTTCGGTGGGTCATCAGGCGTGCTTTCACTGGGCAGGGCGGGACTGGGCAAGCTGCGGGTGGTCTTCAGCGTTAAGGGGGTGGGGGTGTGTGTGTGTGCACCTGCTTGACGAGCCACACAGCAAAGAGGTGGATGACACGGGAAGCGCAGCGAGCCAGGGCAAAGAGCCCCAGCGCAGAGCCCGGACACCTGCCGGAGCGGGGCACGGGGACTTGGTCACGGCAGGACAGGAGGAGCAGGCAGCGGCCGAGGAGCCACAGGTGGGCAGTGGAAAACGTGCCGCTCGGTTAGAGGGGAGAGCGCACACGGGCGAGCACGGGGCTGGCAGCGGGCAGGGGGCTGGCAGCGGGCAGGGGGCGGGCAGGGAGCTGGCAGGAGGCAGGGGGCTGGCCGGGGGCCGTGCCCCGGCACGGCGGGGCCGCCGGGCAGCAGCCCCGGTGTCCGCAGCGCCCCTGCGGGGCCCGGCCGGGCGGGGAGGGGCCCGCCCCGGGGCTGTCTCAGCGCAGCCGCCGGCTCCGCCCCGCGGGGCCACATCGCCCGGGGGCAGGAGCGCCGAGCGGAGCCGTGCTGAGCAGAGCAGAGCAGGGAAGGGAAGGTAGGTGAGCTGCGGCCGGCCGCCCGCCGTGGGGGGCCGGGGAGGGGGCGGCACCGACACCGACACTGGAGGAGACAGTGTGAGCCGGGACTCCGGAGACCCCCGCTCCCCTCGGCCCGGGGGTCTCGGCGTGGAGGTGGCTTCCCGGGGGTTTTCCGCGGGACTTTCCGTCGGCGGTGCGGGAGCCCCCCGCGCTGCCCGCCGCGCCGGGGGGCCTCGGGGCACGGTCCCCGCCGCTCTCGTGGGGCGCGTCCCCCGCCCTCGAGGCGCAGGGAGAGCTGCGATCCTCCGGCGTGGCCCAGAGACCATCGCCAGGTGCAGCGGGCTCGGCGGCCGCAGGACCCGCTCCCCGCCGCTCGCTGCTCCGGAGGGATTGGCACCGAGTGCCTCCGCTGCCTGCTGGTGAGACTGGGCATGCAGCTGGCTTCAGGCGGCTCTGCCTTCTGTGATGTCTAGGGTGTGCATTAGGTGCCTCTGTAGCGATTTTGCACTGTTGCGACTGCAGGAATCTGGTACTGCCCCAGCCTGCCGTGTCCCTTCGCCCCACGCCCCCCTTTTAAGATCCCAGCGAGGAGTTCAGCGCAGGGGTCGAGGTTCGGGAGCTGAGGCGGTGTGGGCTGCGAATTGCCTGTGCAGTGTCCCTGTTAACAAATCTGTTGATACGAGGACAGCGGCTCGTTAGAATCCCGAAATGCCGGATCTGCCCCAGAGCGCACAGAAGAAGCTCTGCTGTGTATGCTTTAACATAAAATGGAGCACTCGGTACACACACGCACAAAAAGAAATAGGGAGAGAGGAGGGGGGAAAAAAACCAGACCCAGCCATCCTGGAATCTAAATGTTGGCTTCAGTAAATTGTAAAGCTGGTTTAGAATGAGGTCTTCCGATGTCTTGGACAACCTCTAGCGCTTCTGTTTTGTGCATGAGATGAGAGACTGAAACTTCACTAGCTATGCGAGGGGGAGTAGTGTCCTATTGCAGTGCTCTTGGAGATGGTGGGTGGGGAGGAGAGCAGCTCTTGGAGAGGTTGGAGCTGCTGTGGACAGTAGAGGGTCGCAGGGATGTAACCTATGCCAGCCCTAGTGAGGCCTCTGCGTGTGTGACTTCTGATAACATGCGTGTGCTCCTGTACAAGCAGGGAAGCAAGGGTGTACAACTGGAGAGTGCCGTCTTGAAATCTGTCATCAGTGGTACTTCCTCTCCGAGCGGAAGACTCTTTGTTTTTTGTTTGATTGGTTTTTGTTTGGTTGGTTGGTTTGGGGTTTTTTTGGTACTTTCTCAGGCAGCTTGGGCTTGAGAAAAGTCCTCATCAAAGCCTGAGATGTGGGCCTGCTGGGTGTGAAGCTTACTCACTGCATTAGAACCATCAGGCAGAAGCCTGTAGGTAGAATCATTTTGGTGACTGCAAGGTCCAAGCATAGAAACACTGCTCTGAAAATCTAGAGGAAGGTGTCCAGTGAAAAGGAGCAGCCTCGGTAGTGTACTGCTGTATACTGATGTCAAGATAAGCATATGAGAAGCTGTAAAAATGAGAAATTACTCTGATTTTACTAAATACTTCATGAGCGATAAGTGAGGAAGTAAGTGTTAATGAGGCAGAAGGGCATTGGTGCTGTAGTCAGTGGCATGCTCTGCAGTGTTCTTGCATGGGCAGTGGAAAACCTGCTAGTGTCCCATAATAGAACCCCTTGCAACAGTGGAGTGTTTTTTTAACATTCACACTTGCCTCTGGTCCTTTGGTTGGAGCATGAACTCCCACAGCTGCAGCTGTGCTTCTTTAAAAAAAAAAAAAAAAATGCATGGGCTCATGTTGGGCTGTCAGACAGGTGAAAAGAGCCTTTGCTAATTGCTCTGCAAGCCCGTATGTGGAGTTGGAGTGGCTCAGGGAAGTGAGTAGTTTCTCCTCACTACTAATGTGCTTTCATTTAACACCTCTTTCATAGAAGGATCCTGCTTCCAAAATAGCTTTGGTCTGAGGAGCCTCTGTGAACCTGAACCCCTCTTGGCCTGGTCTTCTCCATCATTGCTGAGAGCTCTGGGGACTGCTAAGATGACATCCTCAACCCTGTGCTGCAGGGCAGGTGTGGCTGGGTGAAGTCTTGCACTGTTTGTTCAGCTTCTTACCTGTGTGTGACAGAAATAGAACAAGATGCAAGCTGAGTACATGGAGAAAACCCTCATTGTGGGCTGCTTGGAAGCTCCTCCCTTAAGAGGATTTAGCTTTAATGATGCAGCTCATCTGGACTCTCTTCATTACTATTATTGTCTCTATTTTAGTTCTCAGAGGACAGGCAGGTGTTGTGTGACCTACAACTGTAAGCTGGTGCAGAAGATGCTCTAACAAGGCCTTCCCACAGCTCCATGGAGGTTTCCTGCCCCTGCTTCTCAAAATACTCTGCATCCAGCTCTGTGAAGTGCAAGGTGAGGGTTCATATGAAATTCCTCATCTGATTGTAGCCGAGGAAAGGTTCTATCCCTCTCCTGTTACTCCGTGACTTACAGCTGTAAGACAGGAGAGGTCCATATGGGACTGCAGGTGTTCGTTCAGTAGATGTTTCAATAAGAGAAGTGCAGGTGGGAGTTTTGCAGACCTCTGGTAACCACAGGCCCTGAGGCACTTCCCAACTCAAATCATGGCTATGGTTCTTGGTGCCTGCTGGCATTGTTACAGCAGGAAGCATGCAGCACAGGAGAAAGGTGTTGCTGCAAGGACCTTGGGCACCAAAGGCATGGGGTCTGTTACAGGAATGCCAGGGTCATGCTGGGAGTTGGACCATGCCCGTGCTATCTGAAGTAGTAATTATTGCTCTACTTTAGCAGTGCCTGTGGTGTGGCAGCCACTTTCTTCCTCGTCTCTTTTCTGTTTCTGTTCACTGGTGAGAGGGAGATGCTGGAGAGGGTCTTTCAGGTCTCAGACTATGGTTGTGTGGCTTCGATG
Source organism: Xenops minutus (assembly GCA_035221455.1). Classification (NCBI taxonomy): domain Eukaryota; kingdom Metazoa; phylum Chordata; class Aves; order Passeriformes; family Furnariidae; genus Xenops; species Xenops minutus. Next base: position 22,211,405 of record JAWWEE010000158.1, read on the forward strand.
GTGGAGGAGGTAGCAATGTTTTCAGTGGTTCTGTGCATCAAGGGATGATCAGAGTTTCAGTTCTTGCACTTCTTCCTCAGTTTCTTGTGTGGAAAAGCTTGTGTGCATGTAAACTAACTTCTTACTGCCAAGAGTTATGGCCCTTTCCTAGAGTTCCTTAACTTCACCTCTCTAAAATAGGAGCATGACATCTGAATCCCCTTCTCCTTCCCTGACTTCATTTATCTCTGTGGATCATGGCATCCTGAGATACAGAGTCCTTTTGTACAGCAAAGGGAGAGCTGAGTTCAGCAGCCTTGCTCTGCACCATGTGTTTGTCAGCTTTGATGGACAAAGAAATAAACTGCTCTTGCACTCATGCATCTGTTGCAGGAGTGTGGGATTGGAGCTTTCCACACGTAAATGATTAATGACACGTGCATGAAGGTGTGGCTGGGTGAGCCACCTTTCCTTTAGGAACTGTGTAATAAGAAGCAATCCATTACCTAACTGCCTCTGTCTCTTCTTAGGTATTCTATATTTTTAGATGGAATGAAATGGAGGAAAGGCTAAAAATTACAGGTTCTCTTGGCATGGTAAAAGGAATAATAGAGGAGGCACAGCAGTTCCTTGATGGCTGGTCGGTTGTGGCAGAGCCTGTTTGCTGAGAGCTCTTGGCTATCAGGGCTTGGAAACACTGAACCAGTTAATGGCTGACTTGGACCTAGATGGGGTGATAAGTGAAGCACAAGGAACTTAGTACTGGAGATTGCTTAAATCATTGCTTGTGTGCACTGACAGATTCAGAGCTAGATAAATTTCTGGAAGAAAGATGAGGCGTTACCTTGGGCAGCTCTGTGAAAGGGATTGCCTGATAGATGACAGCAGAAAAAGGAAATAAAAGAGTAGCCTGTTGGGATGGGGACAGGGATTGAAAACTGTTGGCATAGTACCTAAGTGTATGTCCTCTCTAGCACCACAGAGCCAGAGAAGCTGGGTGGTTTGTGCCTCATCCAAAGTAAACACAGGGGAGAAAGGGAAGGAGACTAAGCTGAGGGCAAGCTTTCTCCTGTGGGAAAAGACATGTGCACAGACTGGCTGACTGCTCTAGTTCTTTATCTCCTTGATGGAGCTTCAGAACTGGGACACCACCATTTAAAAGCAAGTCAAATCAAAGACCGGTGCATGTACTTAATTTCTGAAAGTTGCTGCTGAGGTAAGTGGCGTGTCTGTTTTTAAGATGCTCAGGAGCTCAGAAGGACCAGAGAAAGGGCCTTGCAAATAGGCAAAGAAAGGATGGGTGGCATGTGTTAAGAATTCTTCTGGGCTGTTGATTTAGTTTCTTTGCAGCACAGCCTTGAGCAAACAGGTGCATCACTAAAGTGCTTTACCCTTTATTACAAAATTGTTGCTGGGCTGTAAGCAGATTGCTGATCTCTTCTAGTATGATGATAATCCCGTGGCCCTGTGTACTGGAGAAATGCTGATCTGGGAGGAGCTATATACATTAGGATATCCAACAGCCTGAAGATTTGAAGTTATATAATGGAGAGTTCCCTTTGTAGGCAAAACAATGCTGCTTCAGTCAGAGGGAGGTCTGTCATACACAAGCAAAGGAATGGATGAGCTGTCAGCACCTGCAGCATGCACCTTGAGCTGAGCTTCCCACAGCTGGAGCTGGGAACTGCCCTTAGTCCCTGATGCTCCCCATCCATTGCCATGGAAGGGGAAGGGGGAAGAAGAGGAGCTAGTTTACACGAATTTGCACAGGGCAGACTGAACATCCTGTTAAGTAGCTTTATTTGTTGGGAATAAAGGAGGCTGTTTCCCGGAGGTGCCTTGGAGAAGGGGTTACATCACTGGATTGGACCATGTCCTCCACCAGCACCTTGCTTTAGTCACTGCCACTGTGATCAGTGAGGTTTCTGTGCCCTCACCAAGATGGGTTTGAGGGGCTACATGGGAACTTAATACCCTCAGCTCCTGCCTCTACAGGAGAGGCTTCATGGAGCACCTCTCTGTCTAGTTTTGAAAGCAACCTGCTGCAGGACCTAGATTTTCCTTGGGCTGGTGTACTGGGATGACACAGGTTCAGGTGAGCTGTCTCTAGGGGTTTTGTGCATTGGGATACTATGGGACCACAACTTGTGCTTTATTGGTGCAGGGCTTCTGGAATGGCATGCAAGGCAGATGTGCAAGTGGCATCTTGGCATTTGACTGGGATTTCAAGGGCTGCTTCTGTCATCCCCTAGGATAACAGAAAAATCCTGAATGCCCAGAGCCAGCATCATGTCTCCTGTGATAGATGGTTAGCAGTTTTGTTGGGAATCAGCTGTGAAATCTGAATTAACTAGACTGTCTCTACTATTCCACAAAATGCCTCAAGGCTCTAGTTAGACCTTTCCAGGGGTGTTTCTGTACTGTTCATGGCATTTCAGTTTCTAGGTGTTCTAGTCACAAAGAAAAAAATATTTGTGTTGGGAATCTCTTAATCCCTTCCTACTTGATTTTTTTCCTAATTTCTCCTTGGTCCTGCAAATGGCTTACTTAACATTACTTGGAGTACATGTGGATAGAAATTTAAAAGAGGTTCCGCGTTCAGTGGTGGCAGTATCAAGGAAGTTTTGGACTTTGGCCCTCAGAGCTAACATGCCAGCTTTCAAAAGTCACTGTGCAGACTGCTATGCTCCTCTCCTTTCTGCTTGTAATTAAATAATTTGTAGAGTACTTTTTGCATAAAAAGTAGTCTGGTTGTTGTGATAGTACGGCACCATCTCTAGTACTGTAGTTATAGTGGTGCATTGGTTTGGGGGCTTCTTTCATGCTGCTGGCGTGGCACAAAGTGTCCTCTTGCCTGCAGTGGAGCTGGTTATGTGTCTGCTCTGTGTCAGCGTGGATTGAAGCTGCTGGTGATGAGTCGATCTAGAGTGGCTTTGCTGGAATGTCCTCAACTTCCCATTGTACTTCACTGAGTAAACTTGATCTCTTGTCACCTCACTCCTATTCTTCTGTGTCTTGTGATCATGGAGCTAGGCTCCCTGTTAGGAGAGCAGGACTTGGATTAGAAGACTGCTGACCTGCAGGTTAGCAAGGCTATTTGCCCCTGCTGTTGCCTGGAATTTTGTGTGGACCAAACAGAGATGGGAACTATTCTGCAGCATCTGTACTGCATGCTTGAAGAAACTGGGGCTTAAAATGCAGGCAGGAGTTCTAATTATGCTCATCTCTGAAGTCTTTCTGGGGGGAGAGGAACCCCAGCCAGACGAAGCCCAGCTGCCTGGATTTACTTTCCCAACAGTCTAGGAAGCTGCTGGACTCTTCTTTGCATTCAGGTCCTTTTCTGATGCAGGCTTGCAGATGCACTGCACATGGAATAACTAAAGAGCCCTCAGAGTTGTGCAGTAAATCTGCCTATTCCCAAAGGAAGCTCTTTTAATTAGAGAAGACTTCTGCTCAGCAGCTGCTGTGCAGAACAACACTAGATCACAGCTGTATGTGGAAGCCCTGGTAAGCCATGTGAAACAAGGTAAAGGCCCATCCCTCTCCCTCAAGGGGTCTGCTGCACCTCTGGGAACACTGCACAGGAGTAGACTGCAGGTACAGTAAAGGTTCCTGGAGGTTAGTGGTGTGGAGGAGTAGAGCCTTGTTTGACAGATTAGCCTTGCAAGAGAGCTGCAGGGGGTGGCTGCTCCCTCTGCACAGGGCTCAGCAGCTCCTTTGTACCAGATCTTCCAAGGGTGATAACACACTGCGCGAGTTCAGCTAAAATGGGGCTGGGTTGTGGCTGCTTCTGAGGTATTGGAGGTGATGCCCACAGCTGCTGGTACTTTTTCTGCCTTCACTTTTTCTCATGTGAGGGGAGCTGAGGTACCAGTGTTTCTCCTTGCCCATGCTCGCTGGGGAAGGAGGTGTGACTCGCAGCTTCCTGGAACAAAACTGAAGTGACCAAAATGCAGCTGCTGAAACTGCGTGGGAATTTCTTGATGTCAGAAACTGCATCAAACTGGCTGTTGCCTTGGCAGAAGAGGCTGTTTCAAGGGAGGGCTATTTAGAGGAACGGCAAGCTGCTTTAATGCCTGAGTCCAAAACCTCAAAGGCTCCTTTGATTTGATGCTGTAGTCCTGGTGGTGGTCTCAGAGCCTGGGTCTTTCTGCATTTGTTCTCAGTCCATCGTGTTGCAACTTTGGAAGTGGTTGTGACAGTGGTTTAGTCTTGATCCTGTAATGAAACACTAAGTTGCTGCTTTGCATAACTTCAGGCAGCTGGGAAACATCCTCGTATCTCAGCTGTCAGTGACAAGCAAGACCTAGCAGCGTACAAGTAGATGGCCACGCACCCAGTGTTGTCCTATGGGAACCTAAACAGTTGCTCTCTTTTTGCCCAGAAGAGAGACAGGCTTTGCCACAGGGTGTTAGCTGTCAGGAACGACAGCCTGTACAGCAGTGTGTGAGCTTAGCCAGGTCAGCAGCTGTGTTACTGTGGTGCTATCTAATGGTTATTCCTGTGCCCAGGATCTCGGTGGAGAGCCCTGGCGTCCTGCAGTGGGTGGTTATGCTGGCAGCCTGTCATCACGGAGCAGGCAATGGGGCTTTGCTGGGCTGGGTTTCAAGCTACTGCACTAGCAAGGTGTGGGCATATATCCTGGGGACAGAGGAAGTCCTGTGTCACAGCCGTAATATGCCCATGTAGCATGCATGAGACCCCTTGCTGTAGTTTTATGTCATTGGTAAGAGTGGCTTGATTAAAAATAGCGGAGCTGTGATGTGAAATAAAAATGAGCAGGCTGTGGGGGAAAATGCACAATATGGTTTGACAGAAGCAAGTAAGAAAAGAATGTCTGCAATCCTATTAAAAAAAGTAGTCTTATCCTTAATCATGATTTATTGATTAAAGATGAAACGACCAGCTTTTTCTTACCCTTTGAAATGGGAGCATTTATGTCTGCATTGAGGCTCATCTCATTATCTGTGAATAAGTTATTTTGTATAGAAGTTCTTTCTTTTTAAAATAAATACCTCTGAACTATTCTATCTCATTCTTCTAGCATTCCTCCATCAAATAGTCTTCTGAAATATTTGTTCTCTAAATATAGAATAGGAGAACCTTTCAGCAAAGTATAAAAGGCCACCCAGCCTCTCTTGGTTCAGGTTCAGCTGAACCCGTTTTCCAGACTGCCTGTGCATAGGTCTGCAGACTCCAAGGAGGCCCCTCTTTTTCCCAAAACAGACCCAGCTTTTCAGAGTCTTGCTGTCTATTTTAACTGCCAAATTCCTGGGAACTTATCCCATACGTCTGTTCCTCTTGGCTTGAAATAGCGCTGTCCAGGACCTACGCATGTGTTGCTTTGAAGGATTGATTGATTGTTTTCTTTTTTTGGGACGGTGTTGGTGGAGGAGTGATCTCAAACTGCAGGTGGCAGGTCTATCCTTGAGCAATGTTCTTGTATTAACTCTACTGGGATTACCTGCATGGTAATGTAACAGTCACCAGGGCAGCAAAACACCTCTGTGTATTGCATCCTGCCTTGGCCTTTAGGACCATCTTCATAGAAAGGCAACCAAAAGTATCTCTTCAAGCTGGCTAAGTGTGTTCTAGAGGCCCCCTTTGTTTTCCAGCTTTATTTGCTGAGATTTCTTATTGTGGCATTTCACTTCCTAAAATGCTTAGACTGGGAACAAAGCAGCTTTGCTGCAGCTTTGCTGCAGCTTCTGTAGCAGCTCATGCTGTGTTATTCTTGCTCCTCTCAGCGCTGCCCTTTACTGCTGTACAATGCAGCTTTCTTTTCCACTTTCTTCCTCCTGTAGAAAGAGCTTGGCATGAGGAGACTGTTCTGTGAAGGTGAAAGGAAAAAATGCTAGACAGTGCTGCTGTACATCTTGGAGCCTGTACAGCAGCCACTGTTGGGACTGAGTCTTCCAGAGCAAAGCATGAAATAGCTTCTGAGTTGCATCCTCAGAGAGATCAGGAAAGTGAGGGGTTTGGACAGGTGCTGCCAGTTACAAATGTGAAACTGTTTGTAGTATCCAGCTTGATGTTGGAGGGGGAAAATGTGGTTGCAGGTGAGTGTTTTTGAATAGCGGAGAATGACTCAAAACATCTGTGCTCTAAATTCCTGTACTTTAGGGCTTTTCTTGCCCTCCTGCCCTCTCTAAGTAATCTTTGAAAGAGGGGCTGCTTGAGACAGAATCCCTTCCTCAGGAGCTTTTTATAGCTCTGGCTTTCTCTTTTCATTCATGCCTGCTGATAGTGTCAAGTGAAACTCAGGATGTTGTGAAATGTTCATCCTCAGACTGTCTGTGACAATGCTCATCTCGTCAGCAGGCAGGCAGACCATGCTCCAGCCGGGCACAAGGTCTCCTGTGACACTGGGATGGTTTGATGGAAAGTACAGCTTCTCCTAGGGCAGAGGGCAGTGATGCAGAGGCTGGGCCCAGCAGTAACCTTTTGTGGCTGCAGCCATGGTGTGAGTGGTTCTGTACTGTTGAGTCCACTCAGTTTGGAGGTCTCGGGCTCAGCTGGCCCTGTCCACTTGTAACAAATGGGTATGCTGAATTGCTTTCCTTGTCCTCCCTGATATGCAAGTCTGGGATAGACCATGAGATACTTTGTGTGAGAATCTTGTAGGAATCCTGTACTTCTGACTCCTGTACTTCTGTACTGTCAGCCTGCAGTGGGATCCTTCAGACTGGAGGCCCATGGTGATGGCATAGCAGGCTTTGCTGAAGAGAGATAATTGTTACAGCTGCTGATCTGTGGTCTTCTGCTCTAAAATAATGTGTGGCAGTGCCAACATATTAGCAGGGGAAGAGGAGTGGTTCAGTCGCCACAGGCATACTGGGCTGGTACATGATGAGGTTGCTGCAATTAACAAGTGGTCTATTTGGCTAAAGCAAAGACTCCTGAGATTACAAATAGTAAAGGGTCTGTTTCTGATAATAAGCCAAAAGATGCATCCCCTGTGGCTTGAGGCACTTTCCTGTGCCAGTAGAACTTCTGTTGACTTTCCAGTCAGATGGTTTTGCAGTAGTCTTTGAGCTCTACTTGATCTGTGGGACTAAAGGGTTAAAACCTTTGCTTCTTGAGATCAGTGCCTTGCTATCAGCAAGCGATCTGATACAAAGCATGTGATATGATTAAAGCAGACTAATAGCCTGTCTCTTCTGTTGTTTGAGGAAGCTGACTAAATTCTAAAGCTTCAGAATCATTTGGAATAACAAGCCAGAGGTCTCTTCTCTGTTTCCTTTATGGTGGGCTTTGGGGTTTGTTTGTTTTTTTTTTTTCCCCTTCTGTACTGCCACTTGAGATCATGTGGATGTACTCTAAGGGGAGAGGTCTTGGGGAAAGTCCTGGTGACGGAAGACAGTTCCATTCTCCAGTGGGCTCGTCTGCCAGCTGCAAGGGACTTCATTGCTCCGGTGAGCACTCAGATAACTTGACAGGGTCTCCGAGCTCCTCCAGAGGCTTAGTCTGAGAAGGAGAAGGGAGTGGTCGTTGCCCTATGCTTGTCTGAATGTTCTCTGGTCCTTTTGCTTCTGGAAGCGTCTGGCTTCAGCTGTGGAGTGAACTACAGGAGAATCTGCTGTTACTGGGAATGGTGTTGGGTAAGCTCAGCTTCCTTCCCACACTGGGTGCTGTTGCCTAGGCTCTGCTCAGCCTTATCCACCTGCCTGTGGTTCTAAGGCTCAATGAGCAGAGGGGAGTTGGAGAAGAGAGGTTATTTGAATAATTGCTGTGCAAATTGCCAAGCTGATGAAAACTTCCTGCCCTTGAAGTAAAATTACTCTCTCTGCTAATTCCTGAAAAGAAGCAAAAGAGTAAGAAACCTCATTTCCCAGTTCAGGCAGATGGTGTAATTTCTCAGAAACATGTTTGGCATGGGTGTGCTGAATCTAAACACCCACTAGTTATCTGCCGTGGCATCTGAGAAAATGGAAGTAACTGAAAACCAGTTTGTTTTGAAAGGGAACTTTACAGGAGAGTGTCCTTAACCTTGACCTCTAGCATTTTAGGGGAGGAGGAGGTGGAAAAGGTAAAAATCGGTTATACTCCCTGGTTCGTACCTGAGTCTCACAGTCTGTGTTCCTGTCTCATAAGATAGAAAAAAGCTTATGTTAAGGCTTTCTTCCTGCCTGGATTGTGGTAGCCTTTGGGTGCTCTGGCAGGGCCAGAAAGCTGCTGGGTCTCAGGAAGGTGTCTACAAGCCAAATGCCATTTGGAGGGATATTGTGTAACACCTTGGAGGGGATTTGTTGACCTCCAAGGCATTGCTTGTGTGAGAATGGAGGCAGGGGAGCCTGTCCTGTGCATGTACTCCTACCGGGGATTTCCAGGCTGATGAGCGATAGCAATGGCAAACAGTTAAAGCATCCTCTGTGCCAGGTGGGGGAGAAGCTTTGCCTGAGTGCAGGAGAGTGCTGTTTGTGCTGGCCACCGTACTGCAGTTTGGGGTGCAGGTCCTGCTTACAGGCTTTGACCCTCTGTGGTGAGTTGTGGGGCAGGCCACAGTGGGGGACTGCGTTTGACACACTGGTGCCACTCACAGACACAGGAACTTGTGGGTGCATCCATTTCAGAGGTTAAGGTTGCAGCCTGACAATTCCAAGTGCAGAAAACAAAGCCGAGCTGGTCTGCTATTGAAGCCATTAAAGAGCCAATATAGTCAAGTGACAGAGTTGCCCAACCAGTTTTGTGAAAGCTGTGCGTTTTTACTGCATTGTGTGCTGGCTTTAGTCAGTGTGGAGACCTCTTTCTGGACCTGACCTGCAGCATTTGTTGCACAACTAACATTCTAATATGTGGTAATCAAAAAGAAAGTCCACTAAGCTGTACTTTTGGCTATTTCTTCTGTCTGTGATTTTTGGTAAGTTGATTCATTTTTTTGTTTGTTTGTTGTGGGGTTTTTGTGTTTTTTTGTTTTTTTTTGTTTGGTTGTGTTTTTTGTTTAGGGGGAGAGGAGAACCAAATTACTTCTGGCACAGATTGTGGGGGTTTGGGTTGTTTTGTTGGTTTTCTTCTCCCATTTTTTTTTGGCAAAGTTGTAACTCTGGTCTTGCTGAATGGAAATATTTGCTTAAATCGGAGAAATGCTGTATTGCAAATACTGTCATGCTGTGCAAGCATGAGTGTATAGGCTGAAAATAGCAAAGAACTTTCTCAATTTGCCAGTTGTAGGGACTGAAGACATACTTAAATGTTGGCTTTCAAATTGAAGCATGAAGACCAGATGTTCTCAAAACCTATTGCTCTACTTGCAGATATAGAGATGAAAACAGACACTTCTAAAGCCTGTGCTGCTTTTTTGATACTGAACTGTGATGTTGGTTTCTTTTTAACAATATGATAGTGGTTTATAAATATCTAATCACTTCCCCTCAAGCATCAGAAGTACATTTCTAAAATATACTACGCATTTCCTTTTTACAAAATGCATAACATACTTGCTGTGATGAAACGTGCTGAAAAACTTCTGCCATTGTAGATGAGTGCTTTCTAATCTAGAGTCTCACTGGAGGACACTGTCGCCAGTCCAATTATTCACACAGCAGTATACTAACTACAGAAGTCAAAAAGAAAAGCTTAGTATGTTACCAGGTGCACCAGGAACAAATCTACCTTTGCAGTGCAAACTGATGACTTATCTCAGAAATTGTTCCTGAGAAATCTGGTCTTTTTAGTGGTATTTCTGCAGTACTTGCAGCTAACTGTTGCCTAGTTGCTCCTTGAATGTTGCTCTAGTCTTTTCCCCTTACTCCAGGGATAGCAAATGGACTGGCTGCCCACTTGAGTCTCTGCCGTGCAGATGTGTGGCAGATCCTGTTAGGGTCTTGCTGTACATGTCTGTACTGCTAAGTGGTAGTTCAAAGTTTGTGGACAACTAAGTGTGGTGCTGCAGTTTGCAGACTGATGTAGCTGTGCTGCTGTCTCTTTGTCTAGCCCTGACCATCTCCTCTAGCTTAAAGACAATTGCTTTTACTTAAAATAAGCAACTGTCTTCAGAGTAGATGGGATAAGAGTCTGTTCCAAGTACCTTCTTTTCTTCCGTTTCTGAAATTTGTGTTGTACAGAAATAGTTTTCTACTTTGCACTGACACTTTCCTCCAAAAAAGAAACTGTAGCTGGATCAGTGAGATACACACACATATGTATTTGCATATGTGTGTGTATATGTATGTAAAAATAATCTCTGCATCGGGAAGTGTGGCCTATTTGAGCTGGTAACCCTAATAAGCAGCCTTAATTTTTAGGATCCAGTTTCTCCCTCAGTCCTTCCATTGTAATTTTTGAAGATATGCTGCTTGGAAAATCTACATGACAAACATGATCTTGTTTATATTTTCAGGGTCATTACACAGCTGGTATTATCTCAGTGAAGCTTAAAGAAAAGTTCAGTGAATCCAGATTTGAGTAATTCATTGGCTTTGCAGTTATTTGCTTGCCAGAGACAAGATGTACTTCATAGGTGTATTGAAAGTCCAAGGCCTTTGAATATTAACGTCAACAAGATGAACTTCTTTGTATGTTAATGTGGCTATAACTTGCAGTCTCCCCTGAGGGCAGTGATGCACCTGGTTAACAGGAGACTTAGTAACTCTGTCATTGTTCATTAACTGGTACTGTAATGTGAAGCTGTCCTATCTCATCGCTGATGATCAGGAGACCTACTGATTGCTGAATGCCTGTTCTGTATGTGCATGGACAGCGAAGCAGTTGGGCTTCAGGATGTAATGGCTCAGATGCTCATCCTACAAAGGATGACCTGTTTTCTTCTGCCCTGTGGCTTTCTGGGCTGCCCCTTCTGCAGTCTCTCCTGCATAGATGTGTCTGGCTTGGACATGGAAAGAAAGGTGACCATTTAGTGAGCAGCTTCTTTAGGGAGCTGGCTTCTGTGGGTCACTAGTCAGGTACGTGTCTAATCTGGTTCTGGTTTCTGGATTGGAATACTACTGCAAAAAAGTAACTGGCACTGGCCTTCAAAATGGCCTCAACCTCGTGCAAATTACTGTGCAGATAAACATCTTTATGGAACCAGCAGCATGCTGATCCCTTCTTAGGGACAAGTGCTAGTTGCTTTGATCAGAGAGAACCAGTTCTACAATGTGAGTACATAAGTGGGAGCTCCATCTCCAGGCTTCCTTGGTCTATCAGTCTGTAAATGAACCCAGCTAAGCTCAGTCAATATTGTGGTGTGAAAAAAAGCAGGAAGGTGAGGCCAGATCAGGGAGAACTTTAGAATTTTTCAGCATCCAGCCTGGTAATAATGTCTTGAGGGAAACGCCTGTTGCAATATGTAAGGCTTGGATAGGTGTGGGGAAGGTCATGCTTGCCTGTTATGTCAAGAAGCACTTGCAGTGCTTGAGATTAGCTGAGCCTGCTTTGGAGGTTGTTTCAGTGGACCCGCTGGACTTTGACCCAAAGATCCCACCTGCCACATCAGATGCAAGATGTGTGAAGAATCAGGAGCCTTGGGGTATGCTGCAGAACTTTGGTTCACAGTGCTAGCTGCTGCATCTCTGCATCTGCCACGCTGAATGTTTCTTGTTGAGCAGGCAGGAGGGATAGCAGAACTGAGTCAGCATGCCAGACTTACACCTTTTGAGGTGTTTGTGGGGGCAAGGGAAATAGCAACCTGAGAAAACCAAATCAGGTGCTGGTTTGACCTCATCCTAGCCTGGTAGAAGCTAGTAGTAGTACATCCTTTAGGGTCTGTGTTTGTTTTATGTCCCTTGGTTTTAGAGCCTGAGGCGGGGTGGTGAGGAGCAACTGGCCAAAGTATGTAGAAACAACCTGCAGCTTCTTTGTATCCAGTTATTTTCCTTCCATAAGCGAGAGGATTGGGGCAGGGGGAGAGAGGACAGCGTCTTCAGGCTATATAGATGCAATAAAATATGAGCCTTCTTTACTTGAGTTGGAATATTGGGGTTGACTGGCAGAGCTTCTTGCTCTTTGGAGCCCATGTGCTGTCCTCAAGGGTTTGCATGAACTTTGCACTTGCTTGTAAATCTACTGAGACGGTGATTTCCACAGCTATTCTACTCTGGTTTGTTTTGTGGTTGCTCATTCTTCTCTTTCACTGCACTCATAAATGATCCCCTTACTGTACAGTAACTTGGCAGCTGAGGTGCTTTAGCTGCCAGAGCTCATCAGGAAGAAACTTGCAGGGCGAGCAGGGCAGTGCTGCAGAGGAGGGCTGAGCTCTTCCTGGCAGAGCTGTGGCACCACCATGTACAGTGTTAACCTGAGCGACATATCATAAACTTCAGTGAACACCAAGCATGCAGTGATTGCTGGGTGGAGGCAGTACAGGATCTAATTTGAGAGAGTAGAATTGCAATTAAAAATTAACTTAGCCTCTCTGTCCCTTGACTCATGTGGTCATAATGTCTGTCCATGAAGTTTCCCCCTCCTGCCTCTTTGGCCAGTGGTGGGGCCAGGAGGCAGAGGTGCTCAACTCTCCCCATATCACCTGTCCTCTGGTGTCATCTTTTACAGGAAGGGGGACTGGGAGCATCACAGACTTCTGCAACAAAAATAAGCTAATCTCTGAGCTGTGATGAGACTCCTCTGCTGTTGCTAACAAAGCAGGCCTTTGCCTGCCTCTCCTTAGGCCTGGATTTTGTGCTTCTCCTCCACACACAGTTCTTGCTGTTGTTGCTGGGAGAATGACAGGATTGAGAGCTGGAAGTGATGGAAGGGGGCCTGATGCCATCTAGCCTGTGCAGACTTGTTCCATTCCTCCCCGGTGGGAAACCCCGGAGTTTTGGATCAATTGATGCCTTCCTGGACATAGTTCTCCTTTCAGGTCCTAGGGCTGAAACTAGGCTAAGAAAGACCCATAGTGAACTACATAACAGCTGACCAGGCTGTGTTAGCAACAAAGTTTTTATGGCAGTAGTGCCTTGAAGCAGCGAACTGCATAAATAATCCTGCATATCTTTACAAGGTGGGGAATGAGTGGCTGGGAAAAATGCCATTCTGCAAGTTGATGGTATCTTCTGAAATCTTCAGAGCTGGCATCAATCTGGAGAATGACAGGGAAAATTTGGATATGTATGCACAGGATTATTGAAGAGAGTGGGTGTTGCTGCTTGCAGAGGAAAGTTAAAATAGTCAAAGCAGTTGGGCTGGAAAACAAAGAAACAAACAGTTGTGGACAATCAGTGGAATTTTGAAACTGCAAACTTCATGTATTAAACCTTGTTTAAAATGTCATGTATTAAACCAGCACGTGTTGCTGTAGGATGATAAAGTTCAAAACTTGACCAACTTCAAAAGGCAGATGGGCAGCTGTGATTGCCACAGCAGTGGCTGTGGTACTTAAGCCATCCTTTTGCTGTCAAGTGGCCTGTGGATATGCCTGGTTGTGATAACTCCAAGCTAGTCTACTTCCAAACCTGACCTATCTCAAATTTTGTTGAGCTGCTGCTTCTACTGTATGACAGTGTTGCTAGTTTTGTGACTGCAATTTCATAAGGTAGGGTTTTGAGGAGTTTCATTAATGCAGTGAATAAAAGTAAGTTAATTTCTGAAGAACAGCAGATTTGGAAAATTGTAATGTTTCAGTATGTGGAGCTCTAAAGTATCTTAAAAGCTCAAAGCAAAACCCTAAAACCCTGTTTTTCTTCTGACTTGAAAACTGTACTTTGAATTACTTTACGGCTAGGAGTTATGAAAGACATATATTGCCCTGTGGCAAGAAGAGAATGGTGTGTAATGCTGTAATGCACAGTTGGGGTTTGTAGGTTTTTTTTAATAAACATTAAGGATGGTATGCCTTTAACAGATAGCTAGTATTAGAAGAGCCCTGAAAGCAATATTTTATTGTTTGCTCAGGCATGTTGTCTTCCACAGCAGCTCTTCTCAAGTTTGATTACTTAATTAGCTTAAATAACTTTATAATAAAGATCATAACAGCTCTGCAAATCTGTTTTCCTGACTTATCAAAGCAGTGTGGGCAGAGTTGGAAATAGGTAGCACAGTGCTCAGAAGCAAGTCAGCAAATACTGGGACTTGCCCCTCCAGTTTGAAAATAAGGAGAATTGCACCTGGAACTAGATTTCTTAAGGTAAGAAGTCCAGTGCATTGGGCAGGAGGTTATCTAACTTGGTTCTTGGGTAGGTTGAAAAGTAGAAAAACATTTGTAACCCCCACAATAGACATTCATCATTGCCTAGGGTGCTGACTGCGTCAATGTTCTGGCTAGGCTGCCAGTTTGGGATGCTGTTAAGAAGAGATGTGTTCATAGTGAAGCCAGTAAGCAAGCCAGGTGGATGGGAAAATTTACGTCTTAGTTATCTTCTCCAAGTGCAGTTTTAGGTGTTGGTGCCTTCCAGGATTAAAGGCCTGAGAAAATGTTTCTTCTGCAGAGGAAAGGAGGAAATCTGTTAATAGAGAGCCTTCACTTCTTCTAGGTTGGTAGTGATGCAGCTGTTGTATAGTGTGTCGATGCTGGAAAAGAACCAGCTCACAGCTGATGGCTGCACCTGGGTACACTGGAAAGGCTGTGTGTTTGATATTTGGTGTACATATGGACCAGGAACTATTGCAGGAGCTTTCCATGGCTCATTTAAAGGACCTTCTTTTGGGTGCTTCTGGCTTTACTGACTCTGACCTGGGAGTCAACTGAATAAAAACTGACTGAGATGTTGCAGTAAGAGCTCCATGGGTGCAATGACTGCTGTATAGATGAGATTTTTGAGATCAATCTGTGACACAGCTGGATGAGATTGTATTTCTGTGCTGCTTTCCCATCTCAATAGCATCTTGCTAGGTGCTGTGCAACAACAAACTTATCATAGTCTCTAACTATGCCATCCCTTGAAGTTAGAGCAGTAGTGTTATCTTCAGCCACAGAGTTCAGATGTGCTCTCTCCTGGTAGTTAAAGGGTGATCATTGCTTGGTGGGAAGGCTAGCCAGTTATAACAAGGCCCACATACCAGTTTAGCTCCAGAGTTAACCTAAATATTTAATAGGATTAAACAAAAGCCTTTGATTGAAACAAAAGAACGTATTGGGCTCCAGTGATCGTTGGTACAGCCAGGCTGGCAGCAGGAAACCCTGCTGACCTTGCTGTCTGTTGGAGCTATTTCTTCCTGGGCTAAACTGGTGATCCCAGCCTAGTATTGCTCTTCCTGTGGCTGTTGATTCTTAAAGCAGCAAGGTCTGTTTGGAGCAAGCAGCTTGGTAGAACAAATTTTAAGAAACTTGAAAGTTCTCTACCTTCCTATACAGGGAACATAACTGAGCCTGGGGGAGGAAGAAGCAGGAAAGATGACAGAATCACAGAATGAGTAAGATTGGAAGGGACCACAGTGGGTCATCTGGTCCAACCTCCCTGCCCCAACAGGGTCATCCTAGAGTACATTGCACAGTATTGCATCCAGACAGTTCTTGAATATCTCCAGTGAGGGAGACTCCACGTCTCTGGGCAATCTGTCCCAGTGGACAGTCATCTGCATAGTAAAGTTCTTCCTCATATTCAGGTAAAACGTCCTGTGCATCAATGTCTGCCTGTTGTCTCTTGTCCTATTGCTTGGAGAAGAGCCTTAATCCATCTTCTTGACACCCTCCATTCAGAAACTTACAGACATTGATGAGGTCCCCTCTCAGCTGCCTCCTCTCAAGGCTGAACAGGCCCAACTCTCTCAGCCTGTCCTTGTAAGAGAGATGCTCCAGTCCCTTAATCAACTTTGTTGCCCTACACTGGATTCACTTCACGAGCTCTGTGTCTCTCTTGTATTCTCTTGACCTCTGAGATGTTTCCCCACCAGTTCTCATGTGTTGCTCAGCTGTGCTGCTTCCACAGTAGAAGGCTTATTTCAGCAGTGGGGTTAGTTTGTGGCACTTTTTTCTGGCTTCTAAGGTCTTTGCTGTTAGACAGTTAAAGTAGGTTGCATCACTTTTCACCACCAGGAGTAGTAGCTGGAGATGGTGTTTTGGTTGATGCTACTATTGCAAAGTCTATATAAATAGTGATGGAATTAGCAATCTCTCTGTGATTAAATCTCTTCTGTAACTGCTCGTACCACTCTGTTATTCTCCAGGAGGTCTTGGCAGCAGTGGCTGTAGTGATAGTGGTATCCTGTTTTGCTGTCCTGAAAAGGCAACTTGGATATTCTGTGGAGCACGTGCTGTCTGTGCATATGCTCTGAGACCCACTAGATGATCCAGAACTCTGCACAGGGTAAGAGAGTTGCTCTGAAGCTGCCCAGAGGACCTCGCTGTAACGTAACTGGTTGTCTGTCTGCTTTCCTTTTAGGTACCAAAAGTGAAAGAAGATGGGGTCTGGCTGTCTAAAAGTCACCAAGTACTTCCTCTTCCTCTTCAATCTCCTGTTCCTTGTAAGTATTTTGGACATCTATGGAGTTGAAAGGAAGGCCTGGACCAAAACTAGCTGGAAGGTGTTTTTCAATGGATGTTGGCCACAGCATTAAATAAAACTGCCACAGTTTTACAAAGAGAGGGAATCCCTGAAACTGAGAGATGTCAGAGCTGCTATGTGTGTCTCGGGTATGCCAAGCAGCTCCACTCCAAGAACACACCTGGTGTCTCCAATGCTCCCTTTCTGCACTGAGAAGGGAAAGAGGAGTTATGGGGCCTTTCTGGAAGGGGAGTAGTTGTAACTACTTTCTCTGACATATCTGGAGCAGCAGCTGAACTATCCCTGAGCAGCAAAGCTACAAAACCTGCCAAGTAATGGTAGTGCCCTCCTAAATAGGTCAGACAGGCTTCAAAAAACAACTCTAATTTTGTTGGAGTCCCAACGGCTGGTTTTGATTTTTAACAAGATGAATTAGTCCAAGTTTGAAATGCAGTTTGGAGGTGGGGGGGACTGGGGCAGGCTTGTCTGGGGAAATGAAGCAGCCCACTGGGTGCAGTTAGTTCCAAGTGTGAGGCTTAGCAAAAGATGAACTCCTTTTGGACCAGCGTGGCTCTGGGAGGGACACAGACATTCTTGCATGCACCCCTTTTTGAAGCTTAGATAGTGAGTGTCATGTGGAAGGTGATGGTACTGTTGGTGGTGCCTACTTTTCTCTGGGTGGCGAGTGATGGCAAGCAGCTGTTCTTTGTCTTGTGCGCATGCTGCTCCAAACTGACTCCTCTGGTGTAGCACCTAGTCCCTCTCCCTCTTGTGGGAGGCTGGTCTGAGCCTGGAGAGTAAGAGCTTTAAGGTGGGATATATGTCAGAAGGTCTGTTCTGACTGAAGGGAGAAGCTGCTTTAAATGAGCTCTTTAAGCCTGCCGTGCAGTATGGGCACTATCTTCATCTCAGGCTGGTCTGTCAGGGTGAGGTCTCCAAAGCCGCTGTGTTTTGGGGACGAGCTTGATACTTCTCTGAAGTGAAGATTTTGACCGTGCGTCTGTCTTGATCAATGAAGCTTTCAGAGACATGCTGGTGACACTTTCTAGAAGTTAATTATTGAAATAGCACTGCTCTACAGCTCGAGGTCTGTGAGAAGGTCATTGGCTATAGATGAAGTAGTTCAGGGACACAGTGGTATTTCGCAGTCTTGGAGTCTTACTTCAGGGAAGGGTTTGACCTGCTTTGATTAAAGGGAAGAAGGTTGCTTGGACTGCTTGCTAGAAAAGATACCAAAAACATAAGCTTAGACTGTAATCTTAGTTTCTCTCATCAGAACTTAACCTATCTACCTTCTTGCCTAGCAGACACGTGCCATAGCACATGCTTCTCCTTAAAAACAGCTCTGTGAGACAAGTTCATCAGTCTCTGGAAACTATTTATTTAGAATATATTACTGTCTGTCCTACTTCTAACCGTTCTATAAATGCAGCAGAAGGCTACTACCTAAAGCAAAGCCTGGAGTTTAAGAGCCTTTTCATTGGCACCTGTGCCAGGCTCAGTGTTACCTCACACAATCTGAGCGTGAAGGAAAGCAGTGCTGGGGCAGGACAGCTGGAAACCCCTAGCTGCTCTTTCCAGAACTGTGAGTCAGCTCCATCACAGCTTAGTTTTTCCAAGCCCCGTTTGACTGGCTCTCTGTGGGAAACTGCTGACCCTGCCTTCAGGGAGCTACATCCTTCTGGCTTGGGTGTGAAAGGACATTTTGCTGAAACTGGGGGTGAAACCTCCACCCCACAGGGAGGAGAGGAGACATCTGTTCCCCACTTCAGGAGTTTACTGCAATGGAGCAGAAGAATTAAACTCTATGCAAAGCAGATATGATTTCTTCCATGGAGGGTCTGAAGCCAAGGCAGTGGCAGAAGCAGCCTTACTATGCAATGCAAACTCCTGAAGGTACTGAGCAGAGATACTATCCTGCTAGAAAGTAAATATACCTCTGGTAATAGGACAATGTTTTCTCCCTGTGGTTATTGTTTTCCTGCCTTCTTGTGGTGTTTTCCACAGCAGCTCCTGACAAACGTATGAGTTGTGGACTGGAGCAAAGATCAGAGGGGAAAATAGGCCTTGGATAGTCTGAGCACCTCATAACAAATAACTTCCCAGGAACTCTGCTCAGCAGCCGTTCTGTGTTTTATCAGCAACAGCAAAACTTAGGAGACATTTCAGGGTCAGTGGACCAAAAGAGATGTCACATACAGCCCGGTTTGCATCTTTGTTAAGACAAATATTTACTGAGACTATAGTTTAAATGTGAGACTGCCTCAAACTGACAATTCAGCAGTTCTTGGTACTACCACATTTGAGAGGAATTTTTTAGGTGTCACAGCTGTTGCATGTTCAAGGGGCCTTTCTAGCTTGATCATCAGATTGAGTGTTGTGGGTGCAACATGTTGGGACATAAGATAAGAGGGCATTCTTTTTTACTGCTATACAACGGCTACATTTTTTCTGAATCCGAGTCAGTATCCTCCATCCATCTTCCTAGGTGGGAACTTGATGACTTTCTAATCCTGTCCCCAGAGCTAACTAAATGTTGCTTCCTTTGCCAAGCCAGGAAAGCTTGCAAGCAGCTTACTTCAGACTGTGACTTTATCTTTGCTCAGAAAAGCTTCTTTGAGGAGCTGAAGCACAGTGTAAACTTTCAAAATGTGGAGCCAAGGCCTGTCCATACAACCCTCTCTGCCAGCTTGCTTTAGGCAGTGGTTTGGTATCCCAAGTATCAGAACATTCTCTAATGAAGCACAGAATTGCAATCTCTCTACAGCCTTGTTGATTTATTTCACTTCATCCTTTCTTGAAATCTTGCTGCTGCTACTTGCAGTTCATGTCTTCTGAAAGCATCTCACTTGCAATTCTTGTCCTTCCCTTGTTTCTTCAAAGTCTATTTTAGACCTTTTCACAAGTGGTTTCCAGTCTCTGCCACTCCTAGTTGGCTGACCAGCACAAGTTTCAGCTTCCTATCAAAACTGCAAATTACCAGGCTTCACAGCATAGTTTCTTTATTATGGGTATAATGGTGTTCTTACTGTAATTTTGTAACTGGAGTCATCTACATGGAAGCATCTCACAGTGTAGTATAAAACATGATGATACTTGGAAGCTAAAATAGAGCATGCTTCTCCCCACCTTTCAAAGTTAGATGGGAAAATTGTGTGTTGTTTGACGTCTCAACTCAGTGTCTGGATTCAGCTGAGTCCTCACAGGGGCATATTGCTCTACTAATCCTTGTCCTAGATAAGACTATGTGGTGAGTAAGGCAGAGGCCGTTTCATAGAGGAGTTTCATAACTCTTGACTCTGTTGGGGCTAAGATATGTTGACTTTGAGGTGGTGGGGTATCCTGGCATAAAGTAGAGGCCAAGACAAATGCCTAAACTTGGCTTTGGAAGGGGCAAAGCACTTTGTTCAAGGGAACCTGCTGCTGGGGTTTTTTTGTGTTTGTGGTTTGAAGCCGTAACACTATAACAGAGCCTGACAAGGCAAAGATTTCCCTTCTGGAAAGGTTCCAGCTGTCAGATATCTAATCCTTTGTCAGCTGGCTCCCAGCCTGGGTCCATAGAGTCATGGGTTTCTCTATTCAAAGAAATCTTTAAAATCACATGTGTTTGTCCTTCCTCGGTTCTTCACAGAAGCAATGCGCTTACCTTTTGCTTCTGACAACAATTTTCAACAGCAGGGTATCTCTTCCTCACACTGTTTTGAATAGCCCTCCTATGCAACATCATGTACTATTGAAATACTGTGTGAAGGACTGCCAAGCAAATCTTAGGGCTTCTGTGCAGTTGACTGAGGCATTCTTCCTGGAGTCATGCTAATCCTGTTTACTCTGGGAGGAGTACCACAGGGGAGACGGGTGGGAACAGCAAAGGAATGATTGTTTTCAGTCTGGCGATATGGATAATGGTGACTGCCTCCTCTTATTTGTCTAAGCTAATAAACCAGCTGTGTATGTTTTTTTCTTGCTCTCTCAGATCCTGGGTGCTGTGATCCTGGGGTTTGGCATATGGATTCTGGCTGACAAAACCAGTTTCATTGCGGTTCTACGTAAGTTTTCTTTCACCTTCATTCTTCTTCTGAATTGACTCCAGTCTGAGGCTGTGTTTCACCATTATGTAGACTAGGAATGGCAATACTTTTATGCATGGTCTGTGGCCTGAGCAGTAACATGGTCTTTAGCAAGATGGGACTCTTGTCAGGGACAGGGTGAAAGGGAGCCACCCTGGAGACACAGCATTCCCCCTAGTCTTGTGGATTGCAACACCACCGTCAGACCAAGTGAGACTGTTACCACTTCAACCAGCAATCCAAATATTTCATCTTAAACACAGGGACTATATTTCCTCGTATTTTCACTGCATGGTCTGTGTTTCCACAACAGCTTCTTTACTACCATCATGTCCAAAGACCCACAATCCCTTAACGTAGTTTTGCTGTGTGAATCCTCCATGCTTCCACTACTTACTTTCTATAACAATCTATTTCAATTTGACTGTTTTAAATGCTAAAGGAATTAAGTATCTAGTTTTATTGATACTTCACATACATTGACAGTAGACCATATATTTGTTCCTAAGTAGATGAGGATGTAGATTTGAGAGACGATGGAAGGTGTGGGTCTGTGAAGTCTTTAGTGCTTTGACTTCTAAAGCAAACTGGATTACATACGCTTCATGAGACACACCCTGGACATCAGAGGTGTTCTGTGTTGTGCAAGGGGCTTGCTTTCTGTATGTCAGCCAGGAATTTTGACTTGAGTCTTAACAGAGGGTCTGCTTTTTGCAACAATCAGAAAACTGAGCTGGCTTAGCAGAGTCTGGACTTCATAGGACTGTAAGTGGACTTTCATCAAATAAGTAGCTGAGCTCCATCTTTCACAAGCTCTTTTTTCCTTTGCACTTTTTTCCTAGAGGGGACTTCAAATAGCTTTTCTGCTTGGTGGGTCTGGTTACTTATTGCCACTGCCTCCAGAATTATGGAGTCTGGCACCAGCCTCAGATGCTGTAAGAGGGCTGCATGCACACTGCTTGCAGCTGCAGAAAATGAACATGAATGTCATTATAATGTCAATAGCCCTGTTCCAAACTACATTGATTCTGCAAAGGGCTTTATCTCCCAAGCCCTGCTGAACAGTCTGGCCTGGCTTTGGAAGATGCTGGGTGGAGAGACCCTCTGCTAACACCACACATGCAGATACTGCTGCCTGCTCTGTTTTTGTGCTGTGGCATCTAGCTTGCTGCTGCAGTACCTGAAGGTCAAGAAGCACAACACGGGCTGCTGGTTAATAAAGTGGGAGCATGAGCAGAATCGAACTTCTAATACACACAGCCTAAAAGGAGCTTATTTGGGCCTGGCTGTTTGTAGCACTCCTGTGGTCTGAGGTGGGCCAGCAGCTGTTCCTCAGGTTGTTGGGTGTTAAAGCCCCTTGTGGAGGTAGAAGTCCCTGAGCTTGGCTCAGCTTCTTCCCATTTTACTCAGAATCTCTGCTAACAGAGCATTTAGGGATTTTGTTTCCTTCCTGGCGATTTCCAGAATCAGCTCTTTCTCCCTGCTCCACTCACTTCCTTTCCCATGCCTTGCCCCTCTTTCCCTTTGCTTTAGTGACCTAGGCATCAGAGAAGGAGCTCGGCACAGCAGGGCACTCCAGCTGCTGCCAAAGGAGCCTGTTGTATTTGCTTGGCTGCCTGCCCAGTGCAGGGGAAAACACGGAGCAACAGGAAAAGAGCGGGAGTTGAATGCCTGCAGAGCCTTCTCTTGCAAGACAAGACTGTTGCAGATGAGAGTGCAAGTGTGGCTCCTGTTGTCTTGACACTGTCAGTTCACCAAAGTGCATTTGAGTTGAAAATACCTTTTTCTTTCTTCTAATGGGAAGTTGACTAAGCAACTGCTTTCTAGCACTGTGGTGGTACTGCAGCCCAGGCACTTGGACACTTAGTGTATGGTGGCTGAGCACATTTTGAAGGAGGAAATACTACAGGCTTGAGAAGGCCACTCCAGTAAGGCTGCTACTTCAGTTAATGCTTTGCAGTATCACCACCTAACCCACACAGCAGGAGTCACAGGACTGGAGAAGGAAGCAGGATCCTGGTTTCTGTGGCATATGTCCAGCCAGGAAGAATCTGGCCTGTAAATTAATCAAGGCTAAAGTGACCTGTGTGGCACATGGATCTGGTTCACTTTTTGATAGCTGGACTTTTCTCTGTACAGCATGTTATAGGAAAAAGGTTTGGAAGCTTGCACCCGGTGTCAGATATGGGGGCAGATGAGTATTAGTCTGAATTTGATTACTCTTTTAATGTGTTTCAGGAGGAGCTCAGAGGAAGCTTGCCTCCTGGGACTTCTGTTCAGGAAACTAAATGCTGAGCTCTAAAAATATTATTTTCATTAATCACTGTTCATCCAGAATTCCCCTACACTGTGCAGCTTTCAGATTTAAGAATGTCTCATAATGATAGATGTTTTCTAGTTACTATTTCTAGACAGTATCTCTTCACCTTTTATCCTATCATGCTTACTGTCTGCAATCCTGTTCTGCAAGAAACAGTCCAGTGATCAACCTAAGTGTAAGCGCTGGTTTCTTCTGTTGCTTACAGTTCTAAATGCTGAGAGGAGGGCGCTGACAGCACCAGCATGGCTAAAATAATGCAACCTAAACTTGGTTGAATAACTGTGGAGCACTCAAGAGCACAGTCTTTCCAGACTATAGCGGGGCAATAGCTAGGAGATTTTGTAAAAGTAGTTAATTTGGGCATGATATCTGTTTTGATCCTGGAATAGCATCTGTTTGTAGTGGGTCATGCACAGGTTCTGCAACAGTCTGCAGTAAATGCATGGTCACAAGTCATTCAGCACTGACTTGTCAAGTAAACTAT
Source organism: Xenops minutus (assembly GCA_035221455.1). Lineage (NCBI taxonomy): Eukaryota > Metazoa > Chordata > Aves > Passeriformes > Furnariidae > Xenops > Xenops minutus. Next base: position 22,234,613 of record JAWWEE010000158.1, read on the forward strand.
CACATCATCTGTGCCTAATGCTTGCTGTAGCTCATGTTTCAAGTTTCACTCTACAGCATGAGTCCCACTGTTTACTATAAGTGGATCAGTAAAAACAGAATGGCTAGAACAGAGAGTGGTGCATTAAAGTGAAAAGATAATCCAAAAAAGGTGTTTAGAACCTGCACAAAAGCTTCTGTGAAGATAGCAAAGGGAATTGAAGGAAATAGGCAGTAGTTGTGGAGTAGAACATCCTTTATCTTACTCTCACTCAAAGGGCATTCATGAGGGAGTAAAATTCCAGTAAGCAGCTAACTTTTTCCAAACAAGGTTCATTTGTTTGGAGTGACCTTGAGTCTTCCAGTCTGTGGCGACCTGCAGGCTGGTTTTGAATGTCTACCTTCAATCACAAGACACCCAGAAGCAGCCTTCTATCCCCATGTTCAGCACACCTCTGTGCAGTCCCTTTGCAGAAGACAGAAGACAACTATCAGTAAATATGGACACAGCTCTATGAATGGTGATGGCAGATGAAGTTGATGTCAGTAGCTAATGTTGTTCCCTCTCCTGGCTCCTACAGAGATGTCGTCTCCCTCCCTGAAGACTGGTGCATACATTCTCATTGGTGTTGGGGCGCTCACCATGCTCATGGGGTTCCTGGGCTGTCTTGGAGCAGTCAATGAAATTCGATGTCTCTTGGGTCTGGTGAGAATATTCATGCTGTTTAATAATTCTCCTGTAAAGTATCTGTTGGATTGTAGTTGTTATTCTAGTCTCTTGGTGATAGTACTTCTGCTAGGTCAACTTAGATCTGTTTTCTTAATTTACAAATGTTAAATTCTCCAGCAGTCAACATACTGCAGCAGAGCTCCTCAGACATTACTGACAATGAAATGATAACTCTGTGAAATGAGAGGGGGTGTCACTGACACTTTCTGCACACAGTGAGTTGAAGACTGCCAAATGCAAGTGTCTCAAGTGACCCTGTACCCTGTCCCCTGAGCTCTGACTTCAGAGTTGGTGGTGTGCTCTCAGTAGGGAAAGGACAAGTATCAAGCACAGTGAAAGAGAACAGGAAGAATGACTGTGTCCTGCTGTGCTACAAAGTTCAACTTCTGTGGAAAGTGCGAGTCGAGAGAGTCTAAACTAGGAATGTCCTGTATGTCGGGACTTAATCTTCAAATAGTTCATCTATAGGAAGTTTTCTGTCTACGATAGATGAGATGGCTCTAGCTTGATACACTTCAGCCTACTACTTGACTTGGGCTTATTCAGAGCACATGTGTATAGTAAGTATGGCACACATTGTGTATCATGGTATTAGGGGCATCTTCTAGTGTAATGGTAGTAGCTGCCACTGTCTAAAAGTAACCTAAGCAGTTTGCTAGTGAATCTTAAATTTAGATCCTCAAACAAATTAAGTGGCATTTTTTAAAAAGGTAATTGATTTTAAAAACAATTTTTAAAAACTAGGTTTAAAAAATTGACTCTATGTTTCTGTTGAGGCTTGGAGTAGGCAGAGTCTGACTAATGGAGGCTAGAGTGGTCTGGGAATGGAGCTGGAGGTGGGAGAGGGAGTCCCAGCTGCAATGGCACATGCAGACAGTGCTTGTAAACCCTCTCCCTCCTGAAGTCTTCCTCTTGGCCTGATGGGAGAAGTGCTGAAGTGCACTGGTGTGATATTGATGCTTGTATGTAGGGCTTTTCCCAGGAAGAACATTGTTGATAGCAGAGTTTGTCTGCAGGCACAAAAGATGTTTGCTCAATGTTGTGATTTCTCTTGTATATGAAATCTTATTAAACTTGTGCTATTAGGTACAGAGCTTTCTAAGGACTGATAGTGGTTAACTATTCTATTTGGTTTCCAGTACTTCACCTGCTTGATGATAATCCTTATAACTCAGGTTGCTGCTGGACTGGTCATCTACTTCCAGAAAGAAACGGTAAGTATTTCTTACTGTGCATTTTTCCTTGGCCTTTGCTTGGGAAAACAGAAGACATCTAGAAATTCTTTCTTTCAAACCAGGCTATACTGGTAGTAGGCATAACTAGATTCTCCTTTCCTCTACCCCTGCTCAGCAGCTTTGCTGGGCAGTTTGCTTTTCCTGTATCTGCCTCAGTAGTGTTGCTTTCTCAAGCATTATGAAGCTCTGTTTGGTATGCAAGGCTTTATTTTTGGGTAGTGGGAACAGTAAAAAGAAAATGCTGAAAGGCTTTAGACTGTACCTCCTCTTGATCCTGCTGTAGACAACTATTTGGGCATGTATTAGCAGTGGTTACTGCCATCACTGGTGCTTTAAGAAGTTACCAGCCTGAGAGCTTTTTTGACTAGTCTCCCTCCTTGTACCATCTTATTCTGTCCTTTCAGTATTTCTGCATCTGCATACAAAACTCACATTGGAAGAGCTGTTCTCTTTCCCCAAGAACAAACCCAAGTATCTCAGTTTCTGTTCTACAGCTGGAGCTTAAAAACAAGTACTTTGAAATTTGTCTGGAATGCAGTTTCACAGTATATGCTTCTAGAGCTCCAACAGGCTTGGTAGTGTAAAGGGTATAATTTTTGAGCTAAGTGCATTGCAAGAACCTGTCCTGGCTATAGGTTCCCTGTCCAAGGCAGTGCTTGGTCAGGCCTTCAGCTATTTGATAAATAAACTGGGAGCCACATAAATGCAGTGGGAACAAGTTATAATTGTGGGGTTACTACTGGCTTCTGGTACTAGTTCTTCTGGAGAACCCTGTCCTTTGCTACATAACGGTATATCTATACCCCCTGCATGGCTGTGCTTGCTTCTCCTAAGCCAACCCTTTCAGCTAGGCAGTTACAGAAAACAGATGGTTGAGGAAGTTATAAATGGGACCTGGTAGAGAAGTTTGGGGGCAGGGGGAAGGTGCCTGCCACCAGCAAAACTGATACGAGCTTTGTACAAGTGTCTGTGGTGGTGACTGTGAGCAGCTGTTGGCTGGGTTCCTTGGCAAATATGGTATGAATATAGCTTGCTCTCTGGGCTGGCTGAAGCTGAAGGAGAAACTAAAACGTTGGCTAACAGGTGCGTAAAGATGCAGCTTTAAATGAGCTGCTGATTCTCAACAGCTCTAATGCAGAGGAGGAGCTGTGGGGATGGGCATTCCCCTGTAATGGGGAAATGTGACTTTTGAGACCATGAAATTCTGTACCTCTGTTATTTCTCCTCTGGTTGTCACTCTGTTTTAAAATAAACCATAGTTTTCAAGATGTAGCTCTTCATTTAAATCTCAGTCAGACCAGGGAGAGATTAAAAGTGCTGGGGGTTGTCCTGCACAGCCCTTGGAGCTGGTGTGACCGACATCATCACTTGTACAGATCTGACAGAATGGTCAGGGAAACTGGGCTTTGAACAGATGCTCCTGTTCAGTCCTCAGTGGAAAAAAACCCTTATGGAATAGCTTTTTTCTAGCCCTTCTATTTCAGGGATCCTCTAAAGTACCTGCTTAAAGCAGTAAGAAAAATGGTTTCAGGAGGGTCTTGGCTGAAACCTCCAGCACAGTGGTTTGAGGGCTGCGCTTCAGTGCATGTCGCTCTGCTTCGCTTGGTGTGCGTCATCCCAGGGCAGCTCAGAGCATAGTGAAGCACACTGAAACTGCTCAACATCCAGTCCCTAGATGTCTATTGTGTTCTTTGTGTTTGTTTCTTTCTGATTTCAGGAACTTGGTTAGATATGAAACAAGGAATAACAGTGTGAGGGAAAGGATTTTGAATACAGAATATAACAAGTTATTACTTGCTCCTCCACTTCTCGTAACTGAAGTATTTATTTCTACAGATTCACTTGATGTTATTGTTGGAATATTTGTTCCTTTTTGGTGGCAAAATCCCCTCCATCCTGACATGTGAAAGTATACTGAAACAGAGTTAGTGTAACTAAAAGGCTTTGACAGGAAGGCTGCTGCTTTGCCTCTCCCATGGGCATTGTTAGAGGAATGCCCGTTCCGACTGGAATTGCCCAGTACTGCTGGGAGGATGTTGATGCAACATTCATTTCCCTACATCTGCTGGTGACTGAAACTGTGGAAAGGGGTTTCTTATGGACAACAAAATAGTAACTTTGCAAGTGTTGCAAATGGCATTCTGCATTGTGAGCCAAATGTTGCTATTCACCTTCTTATAGTGGATCACAAGGCCCTAAATGTGTGAGCCTGGGCAAGGTCTCTCTTGGCCTAGTTCACAGTGCAGCTTGGGTCTAAATGCTTTGAGTGAAGGAGATCAGGGGTGTTTTGGGAATAGCCCTACTTGCTAGCTGTTGTTTGCAGCAAACAGGCCTGTGTGATTGGGTGCAGTGACTTATCTAGGGCTATGGACTATGCATTAGTTTCAGAATCTGAAGTGACTAGTTGGGGGCACCTCCCTCTTGGTTTTTTTAGCCTATTTTTGTATGCAGTCTAGATGCTAATAAATGATGGAAGAAGGCTCTAGCTTGAGTCTGACAGAGGAAACAGGGTAGATAACTGATAGTGAAAGAAGCATGCACAATTCATTCTGTAGTCAAGACTGGGATTGAAGACCTATGCTCTTGCCTCTGGTGTTCAGCTTTGCTCGTTTCCCTCTTCACTAAGCCCATGTGAAGGAGAGACTGACAGCCTTGCTGCTTTCTGGCAATGGTCTGTGGCTTTGGTGCCTAGGCTTTAAATGCCTCCACTGTGAGAGTTTGTGCCTGCTGACACTGGGCTTGCTAGAGCTGGGAAACAGCAGGAGCTCAGAAAGCAAGGGTAGCCATTTCCTGGAGCATTTGTGTCTCACAGAGCACTGAGTCCTGACAGGCCTTAAGTGGGTAAAGATGGTGGAGATGTAAAAAGCCTGTCTGAGTGTTCCATGTGCCTTCCTAGCTTGTTGCTCTTTCAGTTTTCCTCTGCCAGGTGCCTAAGGGTGAACAGCTGCAGGTGCCTGTGTTTTTCCTTTGGGCTGCTCTGCTGGTTAAACCCATGAGCAAGCTGCCTGTGTGTGTGCTCTCCAGAGCTGTGCTATTGTTTGGATAATACTCCCCCTTTCTCAGGTTACTTTCTGAAACATGTAGGAAGACCTGAGTTTTTCCTGTTCTTGTATAAGAGTAGGTGAAGAGCAGACATACAGCTTCCCTATGCAGCCGTGATTGGGGACATCAGGTTCAGGTCCTGTCTTTGCTTGTGGTGGGATTATGGGATGGAAAATAGAGACATTGCCTGGCATTTTTGCAGAAGTGACACTATGCTCCATCTGACCTAGTAGCTCTTAACTACTAGGCTAGATAGGCCCGAGGTAGGAAAACAAATCCAGCTGTCCTTGCCTCTCTCTGCATGTGGAGCAGCAGTGTGCGGGAGGGGTGAGGGTGGGAACTCAGAGGTTCAGTAACTGATAAGGCTTATGGCAGCAGCCAAGGCTAATCTCATTAGTGAGAACCAGGTCAGGTTGCCTTCATTTGAAGGGAAGGAAAAGGGGAAGCAAAGTAATTAAAAGGGGAAGAGCTAGATATCATGAGAAGAAAGATCATGCAGCAACCATCTGTCTGGCCTGACATAGCTGATCCTAATGAACTGAGTTTCAATTTTCCTAGGAAGAAGAGTTGCTGATGTAGAAAAGCTTTTTTCAACAGTAGGCAATGTTTCCTCTGTCTGAGTGTCCTGGGGTTTGCTGTGGTCATTTACCATGCTTAATAGTAGAAGAAAAGGAAAAGCCCATTTCCACTGATTTGAAATAGCTGTAGCACCATGGTCAAAAAGGTAATATGTAGGGTTGGAACATCCTGGTCCTCAGTCTGATGTAACTCTATTCCATCCTCAGGCAGTCTGATGGCACTTTTATCCAATCTCTTGTGATCTGGGTCTCTCCTTAGCAGTAGCAGCTGTCATCATGTATGGGCTAGTTAAGAAGAGCTTCAGACGGTGGGGGGAAGAAGGTGAAAGAGTCTGCCAGGTGGTAGCTTGCACCTCTCATCAAACTGAAAGGTGTTGTCTCTGAATAAGGAATGGGGGTGAAGGGATGATTTGATACACCTGAGCTTTGTGATAAGACTGTTAATGAACAGTTTAGATAGTTGTAATATTTCCTGTCTTAATATAGAAACAACAGTTGTAGGAGTTTGGGGAGAGGCAGATCAAAGCTTTGTAAAAAAGGCAAGTTTCCACCAGTGGTATGTCAGAAAACCCAGCTGCATACAGGAGCAGGAGAGTGACTCATACCTTCCCTGAGCAGTGGAGATGAACTGCAGTGACTGAGATTCTGGACCAGAGTCTTGCCTGCAGTATGCAGTTAAAAACATGTTTTTTGTGAGTCCTTAAGGCAATGTTGTCCTTCAGCTTACAGTTACTTGGCACATCTGTCTTGTCTGGAGCAGGCAGTTAGTTGTTCGGTCTGTGTCTTAGCAGGATAACCATACCCAGTTCTGTTTCATTATTGCTCATGAGGTTTGTAGCCCTTCCCTGTGTCTGGGCAAGGACTTGCTGAGATGTACTGGTGCTTTGGCTGCTGCAGCAGCAAAGCTGCTTTCCTTATCCATACTTGTTACTTATTGCAGTTAGCTTTTTAGAGTGACTGAAGCTTCATATATGTATTCTAAGCCCCAAAGAAAAGGCTGCAAGGAATTGAGTAAACTAACTCTTCCGCCTCTTTTTTTTTCTTGCCAGCTGAAAGAAGAGTTGTCCCACATAGTTGAAGATCTGATTGAAAATTATAACCCTTTGAATGAAGATGAGAGGAACTTGCAAGATGCATGGGACTATGTGCAAACACAGGTGAGTCGTGGGGGGCAGCAAGAGGTAGATGATGCTATTTGTCAGTTCAGACAATGGCCTTTAAAGCTAGGCTGAGGACGGGGAAACAAGTACTGCATGTTGGTCTAACTGATCTGCAAAGTTGCCTGTGAGATTTGGTGCCTGCAGAAAATAGTCTTGCTTGCTACTACTAGGTCAGACGCTGGACCATTTCTGCATGCTGGCTGTTAGAACTAGGTAGTATTAGCTGCGTGGCCCAATGTATCCAGCCTATCAAATGGCACCCCAACTCTTCTCCTTTTTTGCCAGGCCTCCTGAATACTAATGAGTGAAAGTCACTTTGCATATGATTTTTGTAGCAAAAAGTCCCTAGTTTATTGCTAGGCAAGTCAGCAGCACCACCTGCCTTACTACTTGGTGCATGTTGCTTGCTTATTGTGATGGTTCTTCTGGAAGTGTCAGTGTTCTTGGGAGCCATCCAACTGCCCATGATTTCTGTTTTAGCATCAGGGTCAGCACTTGAGCAGCTAGAGAGTATTCAAGCACACTGGAGTCATGACAGCTGTTTACTGCCAAACCACAAACTTGAGAGCTGGCTGGCTGTTGTGGTTAAATACGTGCCCAGCATGGGACTGATGTGTAGTAAGTAAAAGTAATAGCGTTTGTCTTCTGTCTATTCTTTGGTCTGCAAAACGTTGACCTGCAGTATTTCTCCTCCTTGGAGAATGATTTATTTGTTTTGTCACTGTAGTTGCAACTCCTTGCTAGTGAACTCGAGAGGCCTGAGTCTACTGTGGAGACAGGCTCCTGCTTGAGCCCTTCTTTTATGTAGAAACAGAAGAAAAAAGTTATGTAGATGTGGAGAAGTCGAGTGTTAGGGGTCTACTTTCTTCTGCACACTGAAGTTAGCATTTGAAAGGGGATAGGTATTCTGTAGACCAGTCATGGAGTTAAAATCCAAACCTTTTGTGAGGCAAAAGTAGTTCCTTCTGGAGGCTGAATCTTTGCAACACTTGTTGGGAATCCAAATACTTGTCCTGATGTGGATGTTCAACTATTTGTATCTCTGCTCTCATGTCTGTTATAGCAGAAACACTACTTTTCCTTTCTGAGCAGAGGGGGATTTTCTTTAGCCTTCTACCTTGAGATTTATAGCCTTTCTGCTGTGTACTACCATGCAACCATTGGGATCCATGCTGAAGATAAGATCTTAGTCCTGTACTTCCCAATGTGCTTTCCCCTCCAGCAACTACAGTTTTATCACGTGGCTGTATAGGAATGTAAATGTTTCTGTGGATGGAGATATTCCTCATCCCATTTTCCAGCTGGTTCTCACTGCAGCCAGGCGGGCGCTAGCTCGCAGTGACATGCTGGGGCTCGATGGCATGGTGACGCCATCGTGTGGTGGCTGCTGCTGTCTCCGGGGCCACAACTGAGATCAGCAGTACCTTGCAATCGGGAACCAGAAAATGCAAAGTCCCTGTTTCATGTCAGATCAAAGAGTATGTGCTACTCAAAGAAAAATCAAGTATTAGTATTTAAACCTATGGAAGTGGCATTGCTAGTGGAAGACTACATAGTAATGCTTTTGAGATGGCTTTGAATACATATGATGAATTGTCAACACATAAATCTCTTGCCTGCCTTGCCTCTCCCTCACCAAATCAATCTGCCGAGGATAAAATTGGAGGAATTGCAAAAAATCTCTCAAATATATCACACAGGACAACTGCCCTCCTCCATCTGGCCTTGGCAAAATTTGAGTATCTAGATCTCACGCAGGCATGTGAAGAGTTCACTTTATAGTGTAACTGGTGTACTAGAGCTTTATTGATGATCTGGGCATATCATAATCTACTATGCTCACAGTCTGCTATAAGTGGATCTTTAACTCTTGTTTTGCTAGTAGAGTGACTCTTTAGTAGGCAATAGTGTCCCTGTCTTCCAGACAGCCCTATGCATAAGTAGCCAGGGTGGTGGTCTAATGTGGCTGATGCATGCAAACTTATGGCCTGGCTGTTGTGGTTAGATGGAGAGCTCCTGTGCACTTCTACCTGTTTATTTTCATGTGCAGTTATGTTGCCAGTACAAAATGCAAGACCATGATGATCTCTCTCTGGTTATTAGATCACCTGCTGTGGCTGGACTGGACCAAAAGACTGGGAAGATAATAAGGTTATTATCAACCAAAGCATGACTCAGTATCCCTGCTCCTGCTCCAATAGATCTGAAGATTTAGAGGAAGGAGGAGGTTTCTGTAATGTGGATGAACCTGTCAATGGCACTGCAACATCTAATGACTGGCCTGTTCATGGGCAGGTGAGTGGTTATGTCTGGACCCTGTGAAGCTTCCACTGAAGTTGCCTTATCTTTGTTCCTCTGGGAACTTCTTTCATATCATTAGTACTTGTGGAATTTGGGGGAAGAGGGGACAGAGTTCCTGCCCTTTTTTGCTAAAGCTGCCATGAAACTTGCATAGCATGTAATTGGGGTAATTCCTGCATGCAAAGGAGGGATGTGTTATGGATTTTCGGTCTTGAGATATTTAGATTCATGCTGCTTTTCCTTGTGATCATGTGTTCCCTGTAGGGATGCATGGATGGTGTAGAGCAGTGGTTGAAGGACAACCTTGGTGTCATTCTTGGGGTTTGCACTGGTGTTGCTGTTATAGAGGTAAGTCACTTCTTGACATAAACCTATACTCTCTTACCATAGAGACTCTTTTAAAGACAAAACTATTTTCTCAACTAATAGACACCTGGTTTAATTGCAGCACAGTTCTAGCTCTTGATTGTGTCTACCTAGATCTTTGAACTGCTGCTTTCATTGATTGGATTAAAAATTGAACAAAGCCCAGTCTACTTGTGGTTCCTTCTGATGTGTCTGATTCATAACAATTCACTGTATGCATAACCAGGAAAATGGAGACAAGCAACATCCCACTAGTGAAATCCCACTTGTTGCTTTAAAAAGCCCATAGAATAGATTCCATATGAAGACACATCTTTATGCAGTCCAATTTTTGGCAATTCCAATTATTGCATTTGCCTTGTGTTGCGAACCAACTCTGTTTAGCTGTGTGTTGTCATTGAAAGATATTCACTGTATTCTGCTCCCCTGTATCACTTGTTCTTCCCCCCCATTATCTGTTTGGTTGCTAATTTTGTTCCCATTCTCCATACTTATTCTAGCTGCTGGGGATGATACTCTCCATTTCGCTTTGCAAGAATATACACAGTGAAGACTACACCAAAGTGCCGAAGTCTTGAGTTGGCTGACTCCAGAGCTACGGCACCACAGAGAAAGGAGCAAACAGAACATTCCTGCCTGATACCCAGACTGTCCAACCATTGACCATTATTCCTGTGATATCCCATTTCTGATACCACTCTGCTAAGAACTGTTAGACCTGCAACACAGCCTGATATTCTGGCAATAGGGCCCTTTGGCAACCTGCATCCTGCCTCTGGATTATTTCTACTTCAAGAAGCAGAACTTAAACTGTCTCATATCACATGAGATACTGATAAACCTGAGGGGACAATGCTTTTGCTGCCTGCTCCATGATAAATAATACTACTCATATCTTCATTCTACAACCTGCTGGGCCTAACACACCTCTCTCCCACTCACTCTTCTTCTGCACATCTTTTCAGCTCCCCCCAGAAGTCCCATTTCTTAGTCCCATGAGCCAGGAATTCTGTTGAGATTCCAGTGCTTTGGTAACTTCATTTGCTTCACTGACTTGTGGTGGTAACTAATCATGCTTTATAGGCCTTCTCCCTTGCAGTTAACCTGATTTGGCTCCTACTGTACATCTTCCAGACTAGTTTTTCATCTGAAATACTGAGTGCTACCATCATACTCGCTTCTCCTGCTTCTGGAATCAGCTATGCCTTGCCTTCAGCGGAGTTTTTCCCTTTGAGTCTGATGAGAAGCCACCAGGAGGGAGCCAAACCTACCTATAAATTCCTAGTGTGACCTGGCAGATTGTGGTGGCAGTGCTCAGCTACCTCTGGAATGGATCCCCTTGCATTTTGGATTTGACACTTAGATGTTTCTCTCATTTGCCTCTTTACTTTTTCCTCTGCTACTAGCTCCCCTTTTCTGCCTCCTGTCAGCTTGGAGGCACTTCAGAGACTGCTGCATAGTGTGGACTGAGCCTCAGGCTGGCTCTGCTGGTTGCATTCTTGGATTGCCAACTTTATAGAGGTTATGATTAATTTGATTTTTCACCTGCCCCTTTATGAACATAAAATTTGTTCTCTGTGGTTTTTAGATATGAATCTGACTGGATTGCTGATGCTATATATTGGAAATACCACTGCTACCAGAGCCCAGTGTAGGTTCTGTAGTTTGGATGCAAGGATAAGTTGCTTTTATTTCAGTTGTCCATTCTTCTGACTCCACTGTGGTCTGGAGCCACGGCTGCATCCTGAGTTCTGTCTCAAGTGCCAGCAGTGCAGCAGATAAGTAGCAGGTTCTGCAGTCGTGCAGGCTAGGTGGTTTCTGTCCTTAGTGGCTGAACTGTTGACTATTCAGCCAGTGGCCAGCAGCAAGGAGTGGTGTAGACAAGAAGAAAGTAGGAGATGTATGTGAAACACTGCCCCATCTTCTTACCCAGGAGAGCTGGGTGCAAATCCTCAGTCTTAGAAGTGTCTTGAGCGCAACAAATTTCCTGCTGTTGCACCCTGATAGCAGGAAGTTGTATAAGAGAGAAGTGAATGGTCCTTGCTTGTGACCTGTTACAAGGTACTTGGTGAGAGAGCTTTTGCCTTACAGAGATGGTCCCAAGACTGTCTCCTGTCAGGGGTGGGGTTGGTAGTCATAACCCTAGTAGCAGTTCCAAGGGGTGGTTTCACTACCTACTCAGTTTTCCTTCTGGGAAGAAAGGCTTGTGCAGGGGATCAGGGCCCCAGCAGTGGGTCCCTGTTCGGTCCTTATCTCTGGACACCGTAGTGATTGGGGAGAGTAGCTATGACTGGGCAACTGGTTTTTATGAAGATCTGATAAGGCTTTGCAATTTTGAGATATCAGCCCCTTCCTGCACAGATCCTTCGAGCTGACCTTTGCTGTAGCAGAAGGCACCTTTAGCAGTAAAGCTTGCTAGCTTTTGTAATGCAAAGTCTATTCTCTAATGTGTTCTTACTTGTAAGATTCTTGTTCAGTTACAGATGCCAATACCAAGCAGCAAGTAAAAAGGAACCCATTCTGGATTTCCTTTTTTGTTTTTTCTGTTTTTAGCAACATCTTCCTACCGGAAGAAATGCATGTACAGATATAAAGGTCTAGAGGGTGAATATTTCTGTAATAAAGACTTTGTTAAAAAATATATCTCTGCCTATGACTTGTGCATTGCAGTGTTTTCCCCTTGCTTCCTCTTCACCCCCTTCTGCTTGACACGCAAATCACTGACCTCTTGTTGGTTCAAGGTAGCAATAGGGCTTGTCAAAAAGCTGGTCTGAGGTCCATGTGTGAGATCAATGTGGACTGTAAAGGTACTGCCCAGCAGAGTGAGGTGACAGTTTTTCTGGGCTCTACTCTGCCTTGTCTTATGAAGTATGTTTGCCTTAGGGTGAGCTGACTGAATGGTAGTTCCTTTAAATTACCTTCTATGTCCTAAGGTAAATGATCCGTTTGAAGATGTCACTTCAAATCTGTCTGCATAGTATGAAATCCTAAGCCTTGGGTACTAATTCTGACAAAATATAAGCTTGCCGTTATGCCCACAGTGCATATAGCTCTTGTTAGCTTAGCTTTATCACTTTTTTCCTACTCACTTTCAGTAGGCTTCTGTGACCCGGCTGCTCTTTTAAAAAAAGGTTCCTCAGCCCCTGCCCTGCCACTGTGAGGAGGAAGAAAAAATTTTTTTAGGTTATGTCACCACACACTGAGTTTGACTGAAAAGCTCTTGAGAAATAGATAAGGCAAATGTATAAGTCTTGCTTTTCTCAGCTAAGCGTTTGAGAAATTGTTATGGGCTGGATCTCAAAATTCCTTCAGATCCTGGGCCATGTTGGTGTTTTTGGCCATTTAAAATGTCTCAGAGGAATCTACAGTAGCATGCTAATGAAGTGTACAGCTGTTGAAGTAATAAACATGATCTAAGTCTTCATACATGTTTGAAGAAACAGAATGAAGTTTGCAGAGAAAAAGGTACTGGGGCACTACCAGCAAACACTGGTGACAACCAGGTCTAAGTCAAGATGTCATTAACCCTGACCAGTTGAGTGCAGAGCAAGAGGTGTTTAAATGGATCCTGGACCCACAGTAGGGTGCAATGATCTATGTTGTATGTACCACTTGTTCCTTTAGGCTGTTCTGGGCTGTGCTTGAGGAGAGCTTGGTTCTTGGTCATACAGCGCCTACCCTCTTCTAGGCTGATTTCCCAGAGGACTCTGCTTTAATCAGGTGGTAATGGTTTCCCAGGGCCCCACGATTTAGAGGGCTACATTTCATGGCAAAACTGCCAGCCCTGACGAGATGGCTCCTAGGTATGGAAGGACAGTGCTGGTTTCTATTGAACCTGATGTGGAGCTGGAAAGAGAAAGGAGGGAAAGTGACGACTGTTGCTTGTCCGCAGCTTGAGTTCCAAACTACCTGAGCTCTGTGGAACCCGCTTGCCTTTGGCCACTGGAGGGAGGTGTTCCACCAAGAAAACTAAGCCCGGAAGGCTCCCTGGGGAACGAGAGGATGACACTGATGGCTTCCGTCTGCTCCCAGTTACTCCTGGCAGCAGGGTAGCTAAAATGACTTGTAATTACGAATGTATTCTCGTAAAGGATTTGTGCTACATGCTTGGCATTTCTAGGCATAATGTTCCCTTCCATTTCTTAGAGCAGCACACTTGGATATTTTGCTGCATGTCTTTCGCTACTGTGAGAGTTATGTTTCCTGCTTGTGTTTCTACTCTGGAAGTTGAGCGTGAGGACCCTCTCCTCCTGGTTTTTTTCTTGTCTGTACTTTTTCCTAGTTTGCTCTATCCTCAGTTCCTTTGGGTGGTCACTCTGTGGGAAAGGAGAGGGCATTTAATGCTTATAAACTTGATCTGAAAACGATTTCAGGAAGAAAGCCTGCAGACCTTCAGAGAGGAAATCTGCTGCTGCTCCTTGGGCCAGGCTTTCAGCTCCTCTCCATAGGTAAAGATTTGCTACTGGAACTAGGAATCAGATTAGCACTCAGACTTCTTGGAAGCTGCAGTGTTTGTCTAACAAAGGCCACAGCGCCAGCCTCTGCAGAAGCTCAGCACATGGAAGCATTTTGTTCATAGCCAATAAGCTGCTATATAGCTGTCCCAGGCCAATAATTAATATTGCAAGAGTAGAGTTGTGACCGCCATGTGGCCTGAAGCAGAGCTCCTAGTAATGAACTGGTGACATTCCTCATTCTGTATGATCATGAAGCACACAGAGGCTGCTATAATTCTTTCTGTGAGGTGTTTTTTTCTTCTCGAAAGGGAAGAGGAATTACATTAGAGTGACTGTGGGCAAGTCTGTAGGTCACAATGCATATTGTTTTATGATTTCTGCATAGCACATGCTCAAATGTAACATGTGGCAATTGTTCTTTTCCCTATATTTCTCCCATGTGTGTTGGTGTGGCTGGTCCCTGCCAGCTTTGCTCCAGAATTTGCAAGACTTCAGAAAAGTCTTGATTTCTGGCTGCTGACTGACAGACTGCAAGTGGTGGTGTCAGACTCCGTGACTTGGTTGAGGAAGGAGAGGAACAGGCAGCGACAGGGGCTCTGTGCTGAAAAGTCTGAGGACCCTGGAATTCCCACAAATGCTGCCGCTCGATGCCATAAATGGAGAACATACCCTCAATTATTCATGATCTGGCTCTATCCCATTAGCCTCTGAGACTCTGCTCTAGCTGTGGCTTTTTATTACAAATAAACCTTAGTTAGCAGCCAGAATTTCTGAAAGATACATTAAACCAGGTTGCCACTAAAAACTTGTCAGTGTAAAAATCTACTAGCATGGAAGTCTTCAAACACTTGCAAGCTGGCTAAAGGCCCTTAGCAAAAAGTATGCAATTAGTGAACCAAAGCTATTAGTAAAATGTTGCTAGTAAAGCTACTAAGTGTGCTTTACCCATTATAAACAATTTCTAGTAGGCATGTGCTGGCAGAATGCGTGCAATTTTTTGCCTCGAGGCAAGAATCCCTTCTGCCAAACGTGGGAAATTACCTTCTCCTAAGTAGGTTGTGTAACTTCACCCATACATTCTTACTTCTCACAGGTGTGAATTTTCTGGTTTGTCCCTGCTAAGCTCTTAATAATACAATTGGTTGGGGGTGTGTGCTGTGTGGCTTTTATGGGGCAGGATTAGGGGAATATTGGATGCTGTGTACATGGAGAAAAGGTATTCTAAGTTCTCTAGGCAAAAATATCACCTCCATTTAAAATAGGGGTTTAAGAGGAGGATGAAGTTCCAAGTAGTATGTGGATACTCTTAAGAGGCATGGAATCTGAGAGGGAAAATCCTGCTTTGGGCCCCTAGGGTAGTATTTGCACACCATTGACTTAAATTTCTCTCTGGTATCTTCTTTCCTATAACTCTATCACTGATGAATGGCATCATGAAATGCCTCTTCTGTCCACAACAACCCAGAATTATGCCAAAAGTGTGGAAACCTAATTCTGTAACTACAACCGACCCTCTCTTGAGGAAACTAGAGAGCATTTTACTCCAGTCCTATAGGATCCAGGTGTTACTAACTCCTATTCCTTCACAATGTTTATTTGAGCAATGGCAGCAGCTCAGGGATTATCTTGATATCGGTCTTCATTCTGTGAGTGTTCACCAGGTTAGGAACTGTTGGTTTTATACCATAGTGAGGCCTTCAAGCTGCTGCTCCAGATCTACATCAGATCTAGACCTCCTGCAGGACCCCAGATCCTCACTATGTCACCATAGTGGCAGACTTTGTCCATTGTATGTCTCTTGCCAGCATTATCTGCTGTTCATAATCTTCATGTTGTCTCTTGTCCAAGCAATTTTCCTGGAAGTTCTCCACCTGCATTTCTTCCTGAATCTGGCTGCCAGAGTCAGGTAACCACGTCTAAAACAAGAGTTGTGACAGTGCAGGAGGTCAGAGGATTGTGCATCAGACTAGCTTTTCCTTTCTTTTTTCCCTGCTTAGCGTTACAGACTGGACATATGGAAGTTCTTCAGAGACAGAAAGAATCCCAGAGCATGTGATCATCTGAATGGCTTACCCAGCATGCTTCCTGGGTATTTTCTACATAGCTCTTCTGGAAACTATTTAGGGTTTACTAGGGTGGAAATGAGAGGTCCTGTCAAGAGCATGTTATAGTACAGGCATGTGCTTTGTGCACTGAACTTGCACAATGATGTCAGAATAGTATAACTCATGCAGTGATGTCTGCAGACAGCCTGGAACAATAACCCAGCACAGTACAGACCTTTGGCAGAGGTTCTTTCACGATGCTCTTAAGTATTTGAAAACAAGTTGTTCTTTTAATACAACGTTGTAATTAATTCTGGTTAGCACTGGTTGGGAATTCTTTTGCCAAAACAGTTTTTCCCTAGAGGGTGAAGGTTCCTATAAAACTATGGGGGTTTTTCCCTTCTGCTTAAACAGGCTGAAAATAGTTGGATAACTTCCGATGGAGGGATTTCTTCTGCTTTCTTAGTGGTTGCCTCATAGTAAACATTATGTAAAAAACTTGAAATTGAACAAAAAAAGAATTATAAAACTCTATTCTAAACTTGTGACCTAAAACTTGGGTGTATTGGTCTTCTGAGGTGGGATAGGCTGGAGAGATGGGCACACTTTTTCCCTGTGAATAGTCAAAAATGTGGGCTGTATCTCAGAGAGAAAAAAATAATTTGCATTTACATCTTCATTTCTTATGATCTGGGTGTTGAAGGAAGAAAAAAAAAAAAAAAAAGGGGAAAGGGGAAGGAGGGGGACTCAAATCAACCAAAAAGAATAAACTATTCAAGATACCACTGTTGCCCCTAGGCTGGGTGGCAATAGACTAGGGAGTGCCTGCTGTTTCCCCTTCAAGCAAAGGTGTCTGTAATAAAATGTGCAAACCAGTCCATTTTGACTCACCACTTAGAATCATAGAATCATTTAAGTTCGAGAAGACCTTTAAGACAAGTCCATCTGTAAACCAAGCACTTTCAAGTCCACCAATAAACCGTGTTCTGAAGTGCCATATCTACACGTCTTTTAAATACCTCTGGGAATGGTGATTCAGCCACTTCACTGGGCAACTTGTTCCAATACTTGATAACCCTTTCATTGTAGAAATGAATATCCAGTCTAACCCACCTCCTCCCTGTGCATAGTGCTACTTGAGGCTGTTTCCTCTCTTCCTGTCACTTTTCACTTGGGAAAAGAGAGTGGCACCTGAGCATTTTGTATTTTGGAGCAGCTCCTCTAGACTTGTGTGGGCAGTTCTTCAGAGCTGCAGAACAAAGCTGGGCTTAAGCAGGGCAGAGCAGCAGTGAGGTGGGCTCATGTGATGTAGGGAAGAAGCTGCCTGGAGAAATCAGTAGGTGGCCTTTCCTCAATGCATTCTATGTTGACACCTGGGAAAAGAGTACAGTTTTGCAAGACCTTTGACTTCAGTGCCTGCATGGCAGCATATATCTCACTGATTTCATGTTGCTGCTTGGTGGAAGCTAGTGTGCCTCCTTGTGTGCTGCAAGACTGGGGAGAGGCTGGTGGGAGATACTGAAAAGCTGCAGCCACTGCTACTGGTGTGTGTGTGTGTTTTGTTGTTTTTTGGTTTGTGGGTTTGTTTTTTTTCATTGGCTTGTTGTGTTTTCGTTTGTTTTGGGGAGTTTTTTGTCTTGTTTTTAAGTAGAAGTGCACAGGTACCAGGTTTATATGAACCTGTGGAGGTGAGGTGGTGTGGAAGGTGGGCTGAGGCAGTGTGGGAATCTCTGGAAGATGAGTCGAATCCATGGGAGGGAATGGGGAAGAGGAGGAGCCCTTGGCACACGATCTGGAGGCAAGGGGGGTGTCTGGGACAGACACAGGGTGGTGTAGAGTATAGTCTGACAAGAGGGAACTATGTTAGAGAGCAGGCCCCCGCAATGAGTAGGGTGATAGGGATCCAGTCCCAGATGTTTAGCTGCAGCCATTTGCCCTAGCAAATCCGAATGACTGCCTAGAGAGGGGTTTAGGTTTAATTTATGTTCACATTGGAAACCTAGTCTGTGCCCCAGGCAATGGCAATACCACTACCTCAGGGCTGCTGCCCGCTTTAAATCAAGCAGAGTGATGTCAGTGAATCCAGGAGTCTCTTGGATTCTTGAGGCAGGGAAGGATGAGCCAAGGCGTCACTTTTCTGTTCTGCAAGGTGACATGAATGTGGTGGGGCAGGTCATGCCTGTGAGAGTTGTGCCTGAAGGAGCCTCAGGAATGGACCCCCATGGAGCAGCACCCACAAGCCAGCCTCTGCTCTGAGGAGCGAGCCCATATGGCCAGGTAGCTTGGTTTGCTGAAGAAATGCCAAGCTGGAGTCTGACCATAAAGGGCAGTGGAATGAGCTGCAGCCAGCCCTGAAGGGGATGTAGGAAGCACATTTCTCTGGAAGAGTTGTTCTCAGGAGGCTGGGACTACAAAGCAGACGGGGCACTGGGCAGCTGTATTCCGGCAATTGAGATTTGCCACATTAGTTCTCACCAGCAGTGTGAGATGGACAGACAACACCTTTGCCTGAGCATGAGCACCCCAGTGTAGGGCTGCTGTTGGGGAACTAAGGCAGCAGGGAATGTAGAAACCATCGCACCTTTATCCTTAAGTGACTCTGCTGCATTTCATTTTAACTTCAGGAACAGTTTGAAACCAGTTGTTTATAAAACAATCTACAAGGTTGCCAGAGCTGCTTTTTGAGTACTTCCAAGTATTGGCAGGCTATCTATTAGTTTATACACTCTCACCACAGATGTTATGAAAACAATCTCCTGCCTCCTGTAACATCCAGATTAAATGTTCTTTCTCACGCTTGCTGGCTCTTCCTGAAGTCCCCAGCAACTTCTGCTTTGGCTAGTGAAAGTGAATACCAAAGTTTGATGAGAAAGTTTGGCTGCAGAATCCTGTGGGGTGGAGGCTCTTTGTTGCAAGGAATCCTCCCACACTGGTGAGCTGTGAGCAGAACTGAGGAAAGATGTCCTACCACAGACGAAGGCTTCAAGAGCAGAAGTGTGTCTGGAATTTGGGAACTCTCTTGTGTTCTCTTAGATTTCCCTCAGTATCTCAGTGGTGATTAGCAAGGAGCTTGCACTTGGTTAGAGCAGTGAAGAAACTGGTTACACCAGCTTTTATGTGATGAGAGGATGCAAAGAACACATCACTGTTCAGATGGCTATCATAAAATAAAATTAGCAATTTCATGCCTGGCTATAGTGGCAGCTAATTAGCTCAAGTCTCACTCATCTGAGCAAGGCAACAGCAGGATTATATTGTCTTCCTATTAGGCAATAGTCTTGCCTGACATGAAATGAGATGTCTGGTGATTCTCATAATTGCGCATAGCTATTTATTTTTTACCATAGCTAGATTGTCTCACTCTTTAATAGGCAGCAAAACGGTAATGAGATCTCTCGAATACCTCATGAGCTGTACTGAGGACTCCTGTGCTCCTGTACAAAGGGGAGGGTAAAGAAGAAGTAGAGGAGAAGCAGTCTCTTTGTCTCTACCCTGAAATCAGCTTGGTGTAAAAGAGTAGTCTGCTAGCTTCTGTCTTAGTGTTGAAATCCCTGGGGTAACTGCTTCCCACTCAATCCTTTATTCTCTCAAACTAAGAGAACTTCTGTCACATGCTCCTGTTAGTACCAGCTGGACCTTGTAAGAACTTTGCAAACTGACTACAGTTGAGCATGTAATTAGTTTATAATATGCAGAGATGTTTCCCATAAGGATAAAAGCTGAGGACCAGAAGGTTGAGAGTATGGCATGTTTCAGGATCCTGGAAGGCTTGTAGAGCTTCCAGCTGCTGTTGTCAGATTCCATGGGTAAAGTAAAGCCTGCCTCACTGTCAGTGAAAGGTTATGATTGAGGTCCATGCAAGGACAAATAAATGCTTATTAAAACTGTAAAGCTCACCTGTTTATAGTGGATTAATTGGTGAAGGAAGCAGAGAATGTCTTGATAATCTGGTTAGGGGGTAAGGGGAATATGTTTCATAGAATCATCATAGAATAGTTTAAGGTGGTGGTCCACCATCCTCAATACCCTTCAATGAGCACGAACATCTTTAACCAAATCAGCTCCATGCAATCTGCCTGTGGTGGTTTAGTTTTCTTGGTTTTGGTTTAGGCCTTCCTTGGTAACAATGTCATAACTAAGGAAGTATTCCAC
>JAWWEE010000158.1:22254756-22278261 GCA_035221455.1 Xenops minutus
TAACACCCAGCTTGTAGCCTGAGGTGTCAGGTGTGCCCTGGGCAGCTGCTGCAAATGATCCATTATTAACAGTTCACAAGAAATGACACAGAGGGTGTAGAATACAGTTTTGGTTACATTCACATAGTGATAAACTGGTCCCAGCCACTGTAACTAGGACACCCACACCTCACTGCAAACTTCTTTGAGGTAGTTGCAGAGAGCTATAAAGTCCCCCCTCAGCCTCCTTTTCTCCAGGCTAAACAATGCCAGTTCCCTCAGCTGCTCCTCATTAGGCTTGTGCTCCAGATCCATCACTAGGTGCATTTCTTTTCTCTGGACATGCTTCAGCACTCCAATGTCCTTGAAGTGAGGGGTCCAGAACTGAACAGAGGATTTGAGATATGCCCTCACCAGTGCCGAGTACAGGACAATCACTGCCCTGGTCTTGCTATTACTGATACAAGCCAGGAAGTCATTTGTCTTCTTGGCCACCTGGCCACACTGCCGGATCATGTTCAGTCAGCTGTGGACCAGCCTCATACAATTGGCCTTGGCCCATGGATCCAGCCTGTCCAGATCCCTGTGCACAGCCTTCCCCTCTAGCAGAGCAAGACTCCCACCCAACCTGATGTCATCTGTGAACTCAATCCCCTTGTCCAGACCATCAATAAATATGTTAAACAAGACTGGCCTCAAAACTGAGCCCTGGGGAACACCATTTGGGACCAGCCTCTAGCTGGATGTAACTCCATTCTCCACCACTCTCTGGGCCCAGCCATCCAGCCCAATTTTTATCCAGTGAAAAATAGACTCATCCAAGCAATGCACAACCAGTTTCCCCAGCAGAATGTTGTGGGAAATTGTCGTATAGTTTTTAAAGGCTTTACTGAAGTCCAGGTAGACAATATCCACAGCCCTTTCCTCTCCACTAAGCAGGTCACCTTAGAACACCAAGACCTGCCTTACAGCCTCAGAAACAGAAAGAGAAAACCGATGGAAAAGATACTTGCATCATGATTGGTCAGTACTCCAGGCTTTTAGTTGCCATTTAAATTTAAATATGCACTGCAACATGAGATAAATAAGCCAAATGAGTCTTGGTGATGTACAGTCTGAGACAATCATAGCCATGCATTTTTGCAAATGTCTATGGTCTGGTTTCTTGTGGTCAGCTACTGAGAGTGACTAGCCTGTATCATACACTCTTGTATAAAGCATTGTGTGGGACTAAATAAAACTGTAGAATCTGATAAAACTGTAAACAATACCTTGAGATGGGTTATTGAGGCAACATTAAGGGGCCTCATACTTGGTGCACTGAGCTCCCTCAGTCCTCTCATTCACATCACATCTATATTTAGGTTTGACAATATCTTTTGGGGTGCATATTGCATTGCAGAACCTGACAATTGCAGAATTCCAAGTCTGACAATCTTGTAAGTTAATAACAGAGTTGTTTTTTTTTTTTTTCTCAGAGTAACCAGGAAGGAAGCATAGACAGTGACTTATCTACTTAATTGAAATCTGAGAAGTTCTGGTTTTATTTCTGTCACCACAGTCCCAGGGAAGTCAATCATATGGAACCAAGTGTGCAATTTAATTCTAAATTGTTTGTTATATTCAAGATGCCTGTTTCCACATGGAGTGGAATCCTACCAATTCAAACTGAAACAATTTAATTTCTTTCTCAGATGAACTTCCACTGATTTTAAAAAAAAAAAAGCCACATATTTTTCCTGACAACTGGTGCAAGACAGGTGAGGTAGCAATTGTGTGGGAAACAGAATTTGGATGTGTACACTCTCCCACAGCCTAGCCTATTGAAAAGTGGGAGACAAATGGGGAAGGCTTGTGATAAGACATGGAACTCCTTTTGATTCATCTCCTATCAAAGTAGTAATGTGATTCTGTTAATTTAGATAAATATCTAAGGTTCTACTCTGACTTATATCAGCTATTTATTGTACTAATGTGTAACATGTATATGTTGCTAATTCTGTGATAACAGCTGTAGTTCAGTGTCGATTCTGGTTGCATTACTGTTTAGAGAGACATTCTATGTTCCCAGAAATGTTACTGAAAAGGAAGAAGCCCACAGGCAAAGAAAAATGGGATTTTTGAAAAGGTTTCTCTTATCTCCAGCTAGGCCCATGCTGACTGAAATCATATAGGGGTCCTGACTGCTGTTACACATACTCAAAACAAAAAGGCAAACAAAACAGTCATCTGATGGCAGGAATAAGCTCAGTTCCTTTCATACTGTCTGGCTGCATCTGAGGAGCCTGGTCCACATGCTGTCAAGCAATGCCTGACTTGTCAGCAGTACTGAGAAGTCCTCAGGACTTGTTCTGCTGTATCAATTATCAGCATTCATCTTCATCACTGATTTTTGATTTCTTCAAAAATTCTTTCTGTGGTGGAAAAGAACTTCATAAGTAAACTAAAGATATTACCTGGCCTTCCCAAATCTGATGAAAACCTCATGGATGCATGATTGTCTCAGGCCATGAAGCAGGGAAAGGAATGTAAACCAGGTTACATTTGATTAGGTTACTTGGAGCTTTGTATCCACCCAGGTTTTTAAAAAGTCTTAGAATAGAGGTTCTTCCATTTCTTTGGGAACCTATTTCAGTGTTTAACTCCCCCATTATGACTTTTTACTCCTGATACCTTGATGGAATTTCTTGTGTTGCAGCTTGCATCCATTGCCTTTCATGACTGTTGCTACGTACTATGGAGAGAAGTCAACCTCAGTATCCTCTATTGATTCCCATTATATAATTGAATACAGGAATAATACCTTCCTTTAACCTTCTTCTGTTATGCTGAAGAAGCTCATCTTTCCCAGTCTTTACCTTCTCTTAATTACCATGGCCTCTGTTGGACTTGCTGCAATATGTCTGTGTCCATCTTGTGCTGGGGTCCCAAAACTGACACAGTACTCTAAGTGTGGTCTTATCAATGTCAAACTGATGCAAATAGTCACGCCTGACTTGTTGTCTCCACTCTTATTAATACATTTCAGTATATGGCTGGATGCCTTTGTTGCAAAGGTACATTGTTGAGTCATGTTAGATTTGTCTTTCATCAGAATCCCCAGGCCTTTTCTGCAAAGTTGCTTTCTACCCAACTGGTGCCCTCTGGGTTAAAGAATTCCCTGGCTGTGGTCAGGACAGATGACATCAATATAGATACTTAAACTGCTGGTTTTGCACGGGATTATCCCGTACCAGCTGCAGGACTTTGAATGTCTTTCTTGAAACTCCACCAAGTTCCACATTTTTCTCTCTTGCCAATGTCCCTTTGAATAACAGTGCTGTCCTCTAGCATCCAAATTTCATACCATCCACAAACTTGCTGAGGTACACTCTGTTTCAAAGTCCAGTTTATTAACACAGACTACACTTGATATCAAAAAGCATTGTTCCCAGTATTGAGTCGCAGGGATCGCCAGTCACCAAGCACAACCTTTTGAGTCTGGATGTTCTTCCTGCTTTTCATTTACTTCATAGTCTACCTATTCAACCCAAACCTCACCAGTTTGACTATGAGGATACTATGAAGACCGTGTCAAAGATATTTCTATACTCAAGGTAAAACAATATTTACCATTGTCCTCTCATCCACAAGTAGAGCATACAATTTGCTAAAAATGTGGTCCTTTCATGACGAAATCCAGTCCTCAGGGAAAGGCAGTGCAGAGCATGTTCTCAGTGTTCCCTGGCTTCCGCCTTCCCTCCAGAGGTCTTCCATGTATGAGATCAGTTCCAGCACATACCTTCATTTTTCCAGTCCCCAAAGCTATACATGAGTTTTCCATGCAGAACTCAGCTTCAACATGCTTTTCTTCTCTTATTAACAGAAAGGAAAGATGCCAAGTACATGGGAATGCATGTTCCAAACCACAGTGACACGTAGGAAGTCTGCTTTTGGCCACACTTGATAGTATTTTGTTTCCATCCAGTCTCTGCACATAATGTGAAGATGATAATGCCCTTCAGTGAGCAAAGCATAAATGCTCTCTGTCAACCTGATAAATCCAGTTCATTTTGCATGCATTGCTAGAGAAGTCTGTCTGTCTGTCTGTCTATCTATCTATCTATCTATCTATCTATCTATCTATCTATCTATCTATCCTCCTAGAATGCTGTCTCTCTCCCATTTATCTCCAATGTACTAATCAGTGTGATCTTTAGAAAACGCATTCAATTGTTATTATTACTAAGGTGTCTGGAGGTGCTGATAAAGTTCATAATACTGCTATAGCAGGTTGTATCCAAACATGTTTCACCCAAATATTTTTTAGCTAAATAAGAAAATAAGAGAAAGACAAGATGAAATCAGAGTAGTGAAGCAATTTGCACATTATTGTTTAAATCAGGAGCAGAACCAAGATCAACAGATTTTAAATCTATTCAGTCACCTACTAGACCACAGTTTCTGTAAATATATTGTGGTGGTTGTCCACAAGCCTGGGTTACTAGTCCAGGCAACAGAATGCCTTTCATATTCTTTTCATCCTGTGTTAGTGCCCCAAAGTTACCCAGATCTTCCCAACACCTTCCAAACCTAAGGTCACATGCTTCACCTCAGAGGAACACAAGACTTGTGTAAATAAATCTTAACCCCTGCTCTTCCCGGCTGTTCTAGAATCCAGGTCCTATGAATACCAAGGTTTATCTCTGAGTCCTTTTCTTTGACTTCCTAGCCTTCTGGGTTAGGACTCAATGCCATGAATCTCCATGCTATACATTCCATAATTGTTCACTGGTCTCAGGAGAAGCTGATCCTGAAAACTTATGGAGTCTCCAGCCTTTGGCAGGCCAAATCGTCCTCCATTACCTGCAAAAGAATGACTTCTCTTGGTCTTGCAAGTACATTTTTCTTCCCTTCCAAAATTTAAATTACTACATTCTGCCAAAATTTCCTTCAAGAAAAATTGAAAACATTCCTGGCACAATGTGATTAATCACCAGAGCTTTTGCTAAGGTGCATGCTTTGGATGTCTTTCTGTTTTCCCTGCAGAATCCTCCTGGATAGGGCAATAAATGCAGCCTGCATTCAGCCACCGAATCAGTGCCCATGAAACCCTGACTAAGAGGAGTTGGAGTGATGGTGCTGTATGTTTACTCCAAGTTGTGGGTTTGGCTTCTGTAGGACCTGGAGGTGAACCCTGGCTGGAGAAAACGTGACCCAAGAACATGCCTCTGGTTCTGCCACAGCCTTAAGGGGCAGGAAAACAGAAGCAAACAGGAGCCTGGGCTGGCCTTGAAATGCTGAGTGGGACTTTCGGAAGGAAAGGAGAGGATGAGGTGCTTGGATTGTTTAAACAGCTGCAATAAATCAGCAGCTCTTTTCCCCCTACCCTCCCCTTGCTGCACAGCAGCCCCCACTATGCCAAGGAAAACAAAGTAATCCCAAAAAATGCAATCTACCACAGTGCATCTGAAAGACACTACAGGACAGAACCAGCCCACAAACTAGAGAGTAAGGAAAGAGATATTTTCAGATGAGACATAATAAGAACTGCAAAAATGTGTACCAGCAGCAAAGCAGAGCAGGGGGAAAAATACAGAGGAAAAAACTGAAAAGGGAGAGGCCAAAGTTAATTTTGCTGTGAGCTGAGCCAGCTGGGCTGATCACAGTGAAAGTTCCTGTCGGTTACATCAGAATGGGATGTGCTGCTGCTGGCACCTGTAACTTCTGGTTCCTGCATTAGCTGGTTAGCCCAACTAGCTAACAAAGCTGTTGCTAACCAATGTGGCAGTTGCTTTGTCCAGAGTCAGTACAGCTCTCTGGGAACTTACAGCCAATGGAATCATACTCAGGCTACAGCTGAAAAGTTTAGAAGCTTGTAAGAATCACATAGGTTTATAGAGGAGGTTGGGGGCTGCTGTTACAGGAGGATCAAAGCAGTGTTTTGAGGACAACCCCAAATATGAGGATCCATAGGAAATCAGCACAAGAAACAGGTAAGTGAAAATTGCTAACACTTAATATACAGTAGAACTGAGTTTATTGCTAAAAGTCATCTATTATTCACCCTGCCCCTCTTCCCAGCCACTCAGCTCAGCTTTTTGCCTGGCTGCTGTGCAATCTGTTTGGCCAGTGCCCACTTAAGGATAGTTATTGCAGGGAGTGCAGTTAGAGACTTTGTAATTGCTCAGCTGATGGTGTAATGGTCTCTCTGAGGATTCAACCCAGCAACAGTAATGATACAGCTGGCCTGTCTTGCCTGATGGGATCATTTCCACTTTATTATAACTGTGATTTTCAGCTCAGTAATTCTGGAGTATTTTTAGACTTTTGAGATAAAAAAATGTTGGCTTTTTTGTTTCCCCTTAACTGGTGACCAGGAGAAAAATAAATTTCCAAGGAAAGTCAGACAGGGATCCCCCAGTTCAGCTTTCTTCCTGCACCCTTTCAAGCAGAGAGGAGAACTCTCAGCAATCTGTGGAAAGAGGTCAGTATGTTTCTGGGGAGGAACTGGGAGCCCAGGCATAAAGTGAAGAGGAATTTCAGCTGAGATCACCTTCCATTCTGACATCTTATGGTAAAAATGTTCCACAGAGAGGTAAGAGGTGAAATTCACTTGTCGGTTTAAAACCAGACCGTAAGAAACTCTGACCAGGAAACCATAGGAGACAACATAGTCCTAATAGTCACCATCCTTATTAGCCTCCAGATGCTAGCTGTGTCCTTCCTCCAGGCCATTTTTCTCCCAAAAGAAAAATTATTTTATGAACTACTTTTTTGTGTGCTCAGGGGCTGGCCTAAGGAACAAGCTGTGGAGCTCATTTTCTAAGGTGCTCAGTGGAGCTCTTCCTGATAGGTGACTTCTCTGGTAATCAGGGAACCTCCCAGGGGTTGCCCCTTGGCAGCTCCCAGATGACATGTCTTTGTTCTTCTGGAACGTGTTAGAGCACCACAGCTCGAGATTGTTTCTCTTGCACCTGTTTGACATGGGATAAAACCATGCCTTGTTACATGTCAGGGTGGGGAATACAACTGTGAAAGCTACTTCTCCTTTGTTATGTATAAATCAGCAAGGGATATCTTGTCAATTGTCATTTCTGTCTACGCCTGCTTCATGTTCTGGTATTAAAGTCCAGAGCCTCAGGCATCTATTGGATTTTGCTTAAATGCTTTATTGGATTTTTATGAACCTCAGATACACCAGACAGACCATAGGAGACATGTCGTGGTGATATCCACAATAACCAATTAAAATCCCAGCCATGTTTCAACTCCATTTTCAATGAACTATGGAGACATAGCTCTCCTTGCTATAGGGTGAACAGAGATCTCATTAACTACATTTAATTGAGAGTGGCAGCTAGTGGATTTTATACATTAGGGAGCACTTCTGTAGACATTGCATCTTTCAAATGGATATACTGAAAAATTATAATGAATCCCATGATCGATACAGAATCTTCTTTCTTGTTTCCAGTGTTGTTTCTGTTCCAATGTTACTTGAATAGATTAGCTTCAGTTAATAAAATTCAAATTTTTTTCACCTTACAATATTTATTACAAACTGACTCTTACTTCTTTTGGCATTATCTTTATCAGTTAGCCTTTCAAAATGACTGAAGAAAAAAATTCTCCTTTTCCTCTGCTGCATTTTGAGGATTTCAAAGCTCTTAGGAGCAGCAGACAAGACTCTTTTAAGTGTTTGATATTGTTTCTATTTTAGAGAAAGAGATTAAAGGAAAGTGAGGTTAGGTGTTTCTCACACAGTGTGGCACAAACAAAGGCAGTGGTTAAGCTGTAAACTGAGCTCTGAAGTCTCAGGACACAGAGTATAGCTCTAATAACAAAACATCTTTCCTCTATAATTCATTAGAGAAGGTGTGTGAGCTTCTTCATATTATTGAGAAAGAGGACATACAAAGAGTGTCATTTGAGAGAAATAATCCACTGAATGCAATGAAAAGGTAGCAGCAAGAGCAGCCATATGGCATTTGAGCTCATATGTGTACACATACACACACCCACATGCATACACAGATATGTTTTCCCATACCTTACTGTTACTCAGGCACAGTAATTCCTTACATCACCTTCCCTTGTAAACTATATGAATGGGAAAGTATATAAGAAGAGAGTATATTAGAGACTATTTAAGAGGGTGGCAACCTTTCTTCAATGAACTGTGCTAACCCAGTTAATTCTGCAAGAGTCAATCATTGCTCGGTCAATTTGTACACAGTCTTTAGAGAATCATATTCATCATTGTTGGTCAGATTCACCCTGTGGATTATCTCTTCTTTATGGATGTTCATTCCCTTTTGAGTGTGATAGCTCTGTAAGGTAGTTACACACTTCCTTCAGGACTTTCTAAGCCCCATTTTGATGTATGTGTAGAGTCTTTTAAACATCTGCTTTATGAGGCAAATGATTCAGGCTCGGTCTCTGTTTGAAGTTTAATTGTTTTGGAAAGTTTGAAGAAATTCTTTTCTTCTGGTGTGTTTTTTTTTTCTTTTTTCCTTTTTTTTTTTTTTTAAATAAGAAAATGGTGTCTACTTGAGAGTTTATTAATAGTAACAACACTATCCCACTGGGGACGTGCAGGTAGCCGATTCCCCCAGCAGCAGGACTGGGAGCAAGAGTGTCAAGTTTCCCCTTCTGTCTCTCTTCCTGGTCCTCTGTGTCCTCACTGACTTGTCGCCTGGGAGCAGTGACAAGAGGTGCAGCTTGTGTCTAGGAAAGCTGGGGACAGGGTGGCTCCCTGCCAGGAGAGAGGTGTGAGGTAGCTGCCAGGCTTTCATGCCATCAGCTCAGTGGCTAATTGTTTGCATAGCTTTGCCTTTCCCAGTGATCTTCCCCTGCGCTCTGTGTTCCTCATGTGGTTTCCATTAAGGTCAGGATGGGGGAAGGGAAGCATGTGAATTACTGCAGTATTTACTCTTACTTATCAAGCCAAAGCTCAGAGTACTCCATGATACAGAGGCTTCAGGGAGCTGCAAGCAATGCACAAAGAGAGTGTTTGGGTGTTCTTAACTGCACTGATTGAAAGGCAGGAATAGCCTGCTCCCATCCCTTCACAAGACCCTGACCACTTCCTTTTCTTACTGCCATGTGCACACTAAGGAACACAGTGTGGACTCAGAAGTTCATGAGACCTAGAACCTTCATCCAGCAGAAAACAAAGTGATAATCCTTTAGGTATTGCTACCATTTCCAGGTGGGCAGGATTGGGACTGCTAGCAGAACCATCATGAGCTCATCTACCACAGGGCAAGGTATTGACCTCTCTCTGTCTTCACTTCTTTGTCTGTGCTCTGTGGCTGGCCTAAGGACCAGGCTGCTCAGCGGATCTCTTCCTGATAGATGATGTCTGTGGTAATCAGGGAACCTCTCAGAGTATCTGAGTTGTCATTTGACCCCTTTTTTTTGCATAATGTTGGCAAGGTCTTTCGAGCGTTCACATGTAAAATTCCTTTCAGCTAGTCCAAGTGGGTTTTCTTTCCCCTCATTTTCCTTTTCTCCTTTTTGTGGGTAAGTAATCCTTGCCTTTAATGCCAGTGGCATGGATAACTGGCAAAGCAAGTTGACTCCTGGCACTGTGGGCCTGCTGATTGGTCACCATCTTTTTACTGGAGATGCTGCAATTGCTGGAAATGGGAGGACAGTCCTCTCAGAATGGGGTCTGATGATCCTTTTCTTATATGTGTCTTCTAAGTGTGCACCTCTCTGGGTATTTTGAATACTCCTTTGCTAAGCAGAGTTCAGATTAGAAAGAGTGCTGGATACAGATCAGAGACGTAGAGCAGCTTTATACTGATAGATATGAAGAACACAGATGTTGAAAGGGAGATGGCTACAGCCTGACAACTCATGATTGGGTTTCTCCATACAAACTCCCCATCCTTCTCATGCTTAGCCTTTCCTTTGGTGGATGAAAGGGCAGCATTACATGTATGGAGTAATTTTCTTTCTGTTACGTGGATAAGTTTCTGTTGGGGGGAGGTTCAACAACATGCATGGAAGAAAGAGCTGCCCAGAGTAAAGATGGTAAAAAGAAGGAAAATGTAGACCAAGTGAAAGCTCTTCCCTTTGACAAAGACACCTGAAGAAGTGTCTCTGCACAGTCTTTGTTTTACAAACCTCTGTAACACAGGGGCTGTTTCTGAAGAGGAAGATTTTTGTCTTGCTCCAGCCTTCTTGGATGATGGTTTACGATGTGGCCATTCATAAACTGGCCTATCTCTGCATAGGCCAGGAAGAAGAGGGAAGGAAAATCAAGAAGTGGAAGGCAGAAAAGTTCAACTTCTAGTATCTGCACAGACTGGAAAGGAGTCATGAGGCAGACACAGCTCCAGCAGTAGCCTATGTATTGACTGGTTTATATAGAATTGTAGAATATGCTGAATTGGAAAAGACCCATCAGTATTATCAAGTCCAACTCCTGACCCTGCATAAGACAATCAAAGAATCACACCATGTGCCTGAGAGTGTTGCCCAAACATTTCTTGAAGTCAGACGGGCTTCTTGCTGTGACCCCTTCCCTGTGACCAAGTTTCTTGCTGTGAGCAAGTGCCTGACCACTCCCTGGGTGAAAAGATTTTTCCTGATATCTGACCTAAACTTTCCTGGACTCAGCTTCATGCCATTTCCTTGGGTCCTGTCACTGGCCGCCAGAGTGAAGAGATCAGTGCTTGCCCCTCTGCTTCCTCTCATGAGGATGTTGAAGACATCAATGATACATCATGAACTTCATCTTGTGGTGGCAAGCATATCATGACATTTCCTTTGGAGACCAAGCAGTTATGCAACTCTTCACGATCTAAAGCTAGAGTGATGCAGTGCTCTTTCTACAGTGATTAACCTAGAAGCTATTCACAAAACTAGCAGCAAGCCCAGAGTAAATTGCTGCTATAGGTCTGAAGTGCATCTGGGATTTGGCACATCAGTGCATGTATTTGTGCAATAGTGGTGTGCCAGGGTATGAGCACAGGTGGGGTACAAGTGGGTGTATCTGTGGGAATAGATTGTATCTGCAAGTGTCAAAGACAGCTGGACCTCAAACTAAGTATCAGCATTTTCAGGCTGTTTGTGGTATTGATTTCCAAATGGATTGATTTCAGGTTCTTAACATTCTCCCCAGAACTATGATCCCCAAAGCAATAGCACCCTTATGCCCTTTTATGCTCTGTGAAAATTATTATGTCTGTAAAAAAACAATCTGCTGTAAACAGTTTTAACTATAAAGGAGTGGGACAACAGGCAGAAAGGACAGTCCAAAGGGGTGGGAGCCAGAATGCCTACCTAGGTCCCAGTCTCAGATCTGATTGTGTGATATTGCTCTGTTTTTTTCAATAATGATGCCTACCTGCATCAGTCATACAACATACATTAAAAATAATTTGCTAAAAATATAGTTCTATGAAAATCTGGTTTTAGTTAACATTATAGCTCTGAAAAGCAATCTAATGAACAAACTAATAGACACACTGAGCTGCTGACCCTTACTTTCTGCAATTCTCTCAAGATTGACAGAGTTCTCTGAGCTGTGATAAGATGTAAGTAGCTTTCAAAAATGTTCTCACGGTGGGAGCACTTATAACAATGTTCTCTCCTGTGGAGTCTCTGGTATCTGCTAAGTCCCAAGCTCACACTGCCACTTTAATTCAGCACAGAATGAGTGCACTTGGCAAGGTTCCTCTCCTATACCCAGCCACTGAGGTTTTTTCTAGCTTGTACAAGCTGCATAGTTTGGGGCCAAACCCTCTGTTTCAATTTGGTTTAATCTGGCCAGCAGAATCAAAGTTTTGCTGGGATGGTAAATGGACAAAAGGAGAACTGTGTTTCTTAGTCCTTGTTTCCCTAGTAAACCAGGCTAAAAACAACTTTGAATGAAAAATTCCAACCAGCTCCAGTCACTACTTGGCATACCATCAAAAACTGCTCTCCTGCTGTAGAGAAACAGGACTTCATGGCTTCATGAAGCTTAAAGAATAGTCTGTAGCCATCACTGTATTACAGACTGTATTCTCTCAGATTTACATTTGTCATAGTCACCAACAGTAGAACAAAAGGGCAATAGCTGATAACAGGATTTTCTGGAAATATTTTTGCATCTGTATTAATCTGCTGGGCTGACTGTGGTAGGGCATGAAGGGTTCAATTTAATGGATTTTAATCTTCTCAGATGTATAGAAAAACTCTTGCAGTTTTTTAACAAGTCAGTAAAGGCAGACTAGAAGATTTGAAATTTCCAGGAAGGTTAGGAATGAAACCCATAACTAACCACAGTTTGTGGGATGTGGTGGTGGTTTGTCGTGCACTGTGCCTGTGCCTTTCAGTATAAGATTCTGCAGTGACCTCAAATTCCAGCAGCAAAGCCTTGCGTGTGTCTCAGACATGATGCATTTTTTTCTCACATCTCCTGATGAAAATTTGTTTGGTAAAGGAGAATCTCAGAGATGAAACATTTGCTTGCAGGTTCAAGTATTCATAGGAAAGAACTCTCTGCACATCACTAGTTTGTGGTGAGCTGAGTGAGCTAATCCTGATGGTAACCCAATCCTTTTCCAGTAACCACTTGATAGATAGATGGTATAATTTTCTCATTCATCAAAGTTTTATATGTCTTCTTGCAAGTTGAAGCAGACTTGGTGCATTTTAAGGGACAGTGTCACTATCCCAAGAGCAGGCACCTCGACTGAATACTGATTCTACAAGGAGGGGCCCTGGTGCAGAGGTGGCTGTTCTTGAGAGCCTGTTGCAACCTCTTCCCAGTACCTTTGAGCAACACCAGACAGGCAGGCAGATAGGGGCTATAACAGGGGCTGGCTTGCTGTGAATCAATTACATGTACTTACACCTACTGTTTGTAGGTGGTAGGCATGCTTGGATAGGTCCTACAACATATTCCTATTTAAGAAGAATAAAAAGCTTTATACTTAGGTGAAGAGTTTTTGATTCAGTAGTAGACCACTGAGGGAAACACTTCAGTGGTTTCTCACCAAATTTTTTGCTTTTTGTGCGTTTTGGAATTTTCAAGGGTAGTGAATCTTTCAATGAATTTAGAGATCTTCATTGTAAGGCATAGATGTGTATAGTATATTTTGCCCAAGCAGATGTAAGGCAAATTTCTCACATCCTGACCTTCATTACTACATACTGCACAGGATTTTGTGTGACTCTTGCTTGAAAGTCGAATCAACTGTCCTGGGTCACTCAAAATTTCTGAGATTGTAAGTAATTTTAGTGGTAGTTTGGTAGTTTTTTAACTTTTAAGGGTTTGGATTTTTTTAGCGTTTTTATAGAATTAAGAAATCTATCTACATTTTTGTTCAAGGGACTTCTCCCTGTATGTTTCATCCAGTAGGACTCAGACTCCCATTATCCTTAGGAAAGGCTGACTGTTTATTCCTTCCTTTTGGAGCAATGCACTCTCACTGAAATTCAGTCTATATGCAATTTCTCTTAATCATGATTTGGGAATTTTCATCTGCAATGTTCCTGTATAGTAAGTTTGCTTCAAAAATAAATGTTAAAGCAATATTAAAACAAAAATTATTTAAACATCTTATAGCCAGGGAGAATTAAAATAGTTTGGACAGAAAAAAGTGTTATCTTTCTCTGAATCTCCAAAGCATTCCTGAAAGCATTTCAAACCATTCAAATGCCACTTTAATCTGTCAGTCCTGGAGAAATACAGTAATTTGGTGCACAAGCTGTCTTGTAAATTGTTCAAAGTAAAGGAGACTGTGTCTTTCTCTGTGGTTTAGAGACCTTGGTGTCATCTCTCTCATTACAGCTGCATATGGGCTGAAGCAGAGTCTATGAATTCACCAAGCATCAGAAACAGAAGTTTTAAGCCTCCTGTTGCCAAACCAAAGATGTCATGAAAATTCAGCAGCCAAGGAGGTAATGAAAGGCAAGATAGCATTTCACTTCTGCAGCTTTGGAATTAGGCTTTGACAAGGTTGTGGCAAGACAATTTTTTGATCTGATCCTCTCAGAATGTCCTGCTGGTTACAGACTCCTCCATAGACTTATTCCCACTATTTTGCTGCAATTGGTAGCTTTTACTCCACTGAGGTTTGGGACCAGAACAAAAACAAAAGGGTTCAGGACCATATCTCAAACATGACAAGTCAGGCCTGGAGTAGCAGGAAGGCCAGTCCAGGAACAGGGTCAGTCTGTGTGCACTGACTGAGCTGAGGCACTGAACTAGTGCAGTGAAAGTTGTAAGGACCTTAAATCCTAAAGTGAGCTGCAGAACAGAATCAGTCTCTGGTTCAGCTGGACACCACACTGAAACCATCCTTCCCTTTCATTCATTTGCAGTAATGGAAGGTTATAAATGAGAATGTAGGGTGCCACTGCTCCTGGATGGACTTACAGCAGACACTGGCTCAACCTCTGCATGCAATGTACAGTAGTCTGGACCAAGAAACACATCTGTTTTGACATTTGGATGCTAATCTGATGTCTTGGCCATCCAAGTGTTTCATAGACACCTGGACAGCTCACAGTCTTTAATCTATGAGTGCAACTTGTGCAGCCATTGCTATCTTTCCTTGGTACAGTTCTGCTGCTTCCGCCAAGTCTCCCTCAGCAACCCAATGGTGGATGCCACAGGCACTCTCATTGCTCCCAACCTGTTTTATTCCTTTAGAATAAATATACTTCTAAAGGTATTTCCTTCAGAGGAGTCTTGTCCTCTGCAGTTGCCCTCAGCACTTGCAAAGTGTCACTACCTCATGCATACTCACAGGACTTCCTTTTCTTTCATTTCCTTTATTTGGAGGAATAGCTGGACAACCCCAGCTGTTTCCCTCCATGAGCATTTTCGGAAATGAGGTGATAACCTTAGCCCTCCTTGAGCCTTGAGTCCCCTAGCTGGGGGAGGGTTGCAGATTAAATTAACAGTCTGCAAAATACTTGAGGTTAAAGGCAGAAAAGTTGAGAACCAGTAGAATTTTCCATCTTGCCTGGGCTATGTCCCTTTCACCCTGTGCTACATGCATCCTTATCACCCTGTGCTGCTTGTCAAGCCTCA
The DNA here is from genome assembly GCA_035221455.1 of Xenops minutus. Classification (NCBI taxonomy): domain Eukaryota; kingdom Metazoa; phylum Chordata; class Aves; order Passeriformes; family Furnariidae; genus Xenops; species Xenops minutus. The sequence goes on from JAWWEE010000158.1 coordinate 22,269,758, forward strand.
AGGGTGCACAGCTTGCCTACCTTATTTCCAATTATTTCAATCCTTTGGTAGTGTTAAAATGGGAAGCTTCTAATTAAAACTGGAGCCTTGCACATGAATTATCCTTTAAGGGCCAGCAGGATGCACTGTCAGAGTTGTAGCACATTCTGGGGGGGAAACATTACAGAGAGATGATCCTACTCAAGCACAACCTGCCTGGACTTCTCTCAGAGCACCAGTACTAAGGAAACGATTTTCAGGGTTACTTGCACGGGAAGATATGCAGCCTAAAAGAAGTTTCTTTCCCTGTCTATGTCCAAAGGGGAAATACAATCCACAGACATGGAAATAGCCAATGTGCATCTGATTCACACTCAGAAAACACAAAGAGCAGTCAACAGCCCATATTGTACCTTATGTTTTGACTCTTCTTTTGTATGCTAGGAAGTGGTGATTAACAAAGTTCAAAGAAAACCATAAGAGTGAAATAAGTAGTTTGGAAGACACCTTTTATATATTTAAAATGTCACAAAAAACAGAGGAAGCAGGTGGTTTATTGTGCGTTTTGTAGTTTCTGACAGCTGTCACAAATGTATTTCATCTTCTAGAAGTATAAAAGCACTCTCTGTCAGGTGATACCCTGCAGCTCTTCAATATGAACTGTCATTTGTGGAGCGGTGTGAGGCCTGCAAGTGGTTTTGTATGATCTAATGCTCTCCCCCCTCTCAAGACCATGACCACTACTGTTGTTGTCAGAGGTCAAATACTATAGTAGCAGTTCATTTTCCTTGATGCCTTGAGCAGTAGCCACCCCATCTGTCCAGGCTTTTGTGAGCCTGCCTTCAGATGACTAGAAATGGCAAGAATCTGCCTGGACCAACTTCAGACAAGCTGGAACTAGCCTGCTTTTTCCATGACTCAGGGGATGTATGAGTGAGAACTACTTTGCTTACTTAGTTGTCAAAAAAAAAAAAAAATGTGTAACAGGTGGCAGCATCAAGTGTTCTTCATGAGAGTGGTGAATGACAAGACAGTGGTTTTCTTGTGGTCTGTCCATCACTGGACTGTTGCTTTTAATTGACCAGTGTAAGATAACTGAGAAAGCAAACCACTTTACCTTTGCTACCAAGGGAAATTAGATAGCAGGCTGCAAATTAAAATATAATTTTCTTTGGCTTTCTGGAATGTTCCTCAATAAACGTTAAGGGAAGAACAGATCTCTTTGTCATGTCATCTCTCTTATTCCATTTTTGGAGAATCTGGGATAATTATTTGTGTTCATACAACAGGAGAGTGCAGAGTTTAGGAGTGGTGTCAACCATGACCAAGTGTAACTTCAACTTGCTTCTACTGAATGCCCCTAAAAAGGGTCTGAGATGGCATATTGAGAGTATGAGTTACTAAATGCCCTGTGATTAGGAACCTGACTTTGAGCTCAAGCACCAGTTGTTTATTTGCAACTGGAGGTTACAAAGGTGTTGACTGTCACAGATGTGGGAGAAGAAAACCACAGGCCAATGAATCCAGGCCCACAAAGAAAGAGGGGAGGGGGTCGCCAAGTCACTGAGAAAGATCCTGTATTAATTGATAGCAATGCTTATTTTGGGCCAGTACTATCATTATGTAAGTGCAGTCTGTTTATATTTCTGCCACTGATGTAAGAATTTATTAATGAGGGTGATCAGCAGGAGACAGGACAGCAAAGGAGATTGGGAAAATTTTATCTGTAACTTGCTGTCTCAAATCCAGTTCAGCTGAACACTGACTGGTGGCTATTAATGTCTGATATTTCCTGGTAGGCCCTGCATGAAATAAATTAGCATATCTTTCACTCAGTTCCCCCTCAGAAAAAACATGAACCATACCTGACATTAATTAGATGCCTCATTGGCAATCCTGCAGGGAGAGCAAAAATGGATAGAGACTGGGCTCTCATTTTCCCCTGAGTTATCAACACATTCAGAGATAGGATCCTTTCAAGTCAAATTGGGTGTAAAATGGATATCTGAGCAGGAAACTGGAAGAGCTTATCCTGATATAGATTTAAATGCGATTTTGATATCTTGTGCTTTGGGGAGACTAGCGTTGCTTGGAATACTCCAAAGGTTTTGTTTGGCTAGAGAGCTGGCAAGATACCCCTGTGCAGCCACCTACTACTGGTGCCAACTCTCTGAGAGTCTGAGCTGTTATTACAAGAGTAAGTATATGGATGGTGAGCATCTGTTTCTTCTGCAGCAACACAGCTGGCTCACAGTCTCAGCCCGAGCAGGGGACCACTGAATATTTGTTCCATGGATGAGAGCGATGCTGTTTCAAAATTAGACAAGGATTTCCTATCAGGGAACATGAGTACAGACTCAGAAGCTGATAAGAATGTTGCTGGGTTTTGGTTCTTGAGGTGATTACTGGATGATGCATGAGAGAGTTCTTCACCTCAAAATTGAAAAGGTGGAAGTTTAGAATTAGTTACCTGCAAGTGAAGACCATAATTATTTTTCATTTACAGTCACATTACCGCTTCCACTCCAGTGTGGTGGTTTGCTAATTTCTTTAGCACCTTTTTAGTGCAATTGTAGGATCTCTTGGAAAGCATCCCATTTACACACCTTTTCCCTAGGATATGAGTCCCTGGGGGAGGCTTGCTGTATCCTGTTTGCTTAGACACCTGTGCACTGTAATGTATGTCTAACTGAAATTGCATTAATGGTATGATTCCATTACAGGCAAGCAAGATGCTTGCTGCAAGAACACTCCCAGCGGGCCTTGAATCAGCTGCAATAGATAATTTATAAAGTGCTGTGGATCTGCTCAAAGCTCCAGTGTTAAGTACAGGAGACACAGGGCTATTCATTATTAACACGACATTATGCTTTTTGCTCAGCAAAAAGTGTGGGTCTGAGATGAGCTAAGTTCTGTGAAAGGTTAGATTTGAGAATGTCAGTTTGGCTGAGCTATTCCTCAGACACTGCCTCTAAATCTGTGCCAGATTTTGAAATCTCTTTGAAAGTTCACAACTCCGTTCTGCCATGGTATTCCAAGAGTTTGTCAATGCTCTTTAGATTTTCTTGTTTTGCATTTTATTTTTTATGAGAAGATGGGGGTGAAAAGCACTAACATCTGCTCTGAGCTAGGTCTCCTGTAAAGCAGCAAGTGAGGCTGCTCTAGGCTCAGTCTTCAGTGATCATAAATCTTTTGTCTTCTGACTTCCACATTTCTGTATGTATTTCCTAGTCTGCACATTCAAGAAGTTTTGCTTTTTCAAACATGGACTAGCATTGTTCTGAGAGCAAAAAAAGAGGAATTTTTTTTGGTATTACAGTAGGGTAGTGAAAGGGTGTTTATCTTGGAACTGGCTATCCAGACTAAATTATAGTCCCACACCATCGAAGGGCTCAACTGAGAGTAGGGGAGAAAGAAGAAGTGAAAGAGGGTCCCATCTCCTTCTGAATCTTGTTTCTCTTGCTGTCGTTGTCTCCCCTAGAGCCTATTGTAATACCTGCCTGGAAAATACTGCTGACTTTGGCAACACCCCTCTCTGAAGCAAAGCCCCAGTTTCGACCTTTGGGTAGCACTTATTGAAGAATCAAAGAGCATGAAAGGAAGATATATGCAAGGAAAAACTAGAGGCAGATTTGCCTTCTCTGAGTCTTGTATCGCCTTTCTCCAAACTCTGCAAGTACCTGTTCCCCTGCATTTTCTATTATTATTTGTGCTAGTGTCCTGTTCTCCTACAAGACAGCACTGGCAGGATGCTCCTGCTCTCAGCTCTGCCTCACACGAGTGTATTTTACTGGAGCATGAAGGTATATTAGCAACCAGAACTGCTTCAATTTGGAAATTAAAGCAAAAATCTGTGAAAGATAAAGAGTTTTCAGAAAAGCTTTGCATGCCTTTGTGAAGATGTTTCAGGTTAGTTACACTCTTCTCAATAGACTGTAGGGAACATTATTATGTTTTAATCTTCTGAAGTGAGAGAACATTCTTTGCAAAATTCTCACCCTGTTGACCTCTCTGTAATTAGCTCTACTGGCAAGTCATTAACAATAGTTGTTACAACAAAATTTGAAGTCAGAGGTGAAGAATCAGTATGACATTCTTATTCTTCACTCATCTCCCTCCACTTCACTAAATATGTGTAGGCAGAGCTACCACCAATGATTTTAGTAATATTTTATTTTAATTGTGCATTTGTGAGGAAAGAAGGGGAGGTTCTTTTGGCACAGAATCTTCCAAATCTACGCAGAACTTTGGATCTCTTGGCAGGAAGATGTGCATTTTTAAGGGGTCACACATTGAAATTGTCAGTAGACAATTTGTCCTCTAAAAAAGGAAACTTCAAAAAAGTTTTGGGGGTTTTAATTTTTTTTTTTCTTTATAAATAGAAGGAAAGTGCGGTCTTCAGAGCTTGAGAACCAAGATCAGACACACACTGGGAAGCATGGCCTTTTCAGTTATTTATTGGGTCACATTTTTCATTTGTAGTGCCTGACAGTTGATCTTTATGAATTCCTTCCTCTCCTCCCACTGTCTTTTCTTCATCTGTCCTTTACACAGCTTGAATACTTGTGGGAGCAGCTGGATTAACAGCTCTAGAGACTTGTAGGGTGAAATGAACATGTACATTTGATGGCTTCAGCAGCTGAGAGTCTGATGAAACTCCACTGAAAGTCATGGAAGAGAAGAAAGAATCAAAGTAGGGACATAGGGCCTGCTGTTGAGCACAGTGCATATCAGGTGTATCAAGACATACAGCTGCACATGCAGAAACCTGTCTTCTGGTCTCCTGACTCCCTAGAGAGATCACTGGGAAGTGTGGTTCTGTTATGGTGTCTGTCTAATGTATGCTGCTCAGCTGGCCAGGTGGCTGCTTATAATTTTGAATGGGTTTTCTGAAGTAATTCTGTAATTAAGTCATTTTGACCTTCTGCTTTGGTTCTTCACATAATCTATCAACACCAGTAGACTGAGCAATGGAAAATCTCTAAGATCAATGTGGCCCTCCCTTACCACCTGTCCTTGAAAAAAGCCCAGATGGGCTGCTGTCAGCACAAACATGTTCAGAGGCACTTTCTCTCCTCCTGCTGAATTGATCTTGTTTCCTCTCTCCCTTTCAGGTATGAACATGAATGAACAGGGAAGCAGATTGTAAGCTTGACTGTGGGTCTGCCTGCAGCCTAGAACCTCACCCTGGCAAAAAGTCGAACAGCAAAATAATCTTCCATGAGACCCAAAGCTGTAACTTCCAGTGGTTCCATTTGAAAAATGTAATCCAAATGTATTTCTTTGAGGGTTTCTTTTTTAAATAAAGCCAGCTTGCCCAAGATGCTCAAAGTTGCTGTCACTGTCCTTACAGGCTTGCTGCCACACAGCTGGGATCCTAGCAGTCCTGGTTGTTCTAGCTCAAACAGGACTCCTTGGCTTCTAGGCTTCCTGCCAGGAAAATCTGTAGTATCCCAGCTGGAGCTAGGTTTGCCAAGCTCTCAATTCTGCCCACTGATCAGGTACACAGGAGAACGTATGAGGAAATGGGCAGATTTCTGCCAGAAAATTCAATTAATCAAGTACATTCCCATGAAATAGTTTGATTCCATTAAACCATCATTTTTCAAATGGAAAACTGTTCTATCAGAAAGCTTATGTCTAGCTCTGCTCATTAGTGCATCCATCCATGAACAAAAGGTGGGTTTCACTGGAGACCAATAACTGAAATGCTTAAATCCCTTCTGTCAAGAGCAGAACAGAGTAACACTTCAGTGTCTGGTTTCATTTTACCACCTTGACTTTTTTTTCCACAGATATTGAATCATACAAGACCCTGTTAGATAGGGATTACTGTTCCCATTAACAGATAGAGACAGGGCTGAGATAGGACAGGGAATAACTTGGTGTTGTACCAAGTCAGTGGAAACTCTGCAAAAGCATCCATTTCTGACTGAGCTTTCTTCATCAACTATGCCAGTTCATAGGTGCTCTTTCAAAAGCCAAAAGGATCAGTATTGTACAGAGTTTGTGCTACAGGATACAGATCAGGTTTGATTATGACACTTTCAGAACAAATTTGTGCCCTAATTTTAACCTCAAAATAGCAGCATCAGAAGACCATAGGATAGCAGACAGCCCTACAAAATTATGTTTACACCAACAGCTTGAGCTATGTGCCATCATTTTGCAGACCAGCTGAGAAAAACTGCTAGGATGTAGCTTGTGAGGCTCTCAGCACCATATGTATTAGGTACATTGTATTGCACAGACAGTAACACACACTAATGATTTAACGATTGCTTTCCATTTGCAGCCTGTTTTTCTTTGAAAAAAAAATAAACATTTAAATATAATTTGTTCTGATAGCATTTGAACCAATTTCAGTGAAACTTCTCAGCAGCATCAGTATCAGAAATTGTTAAGCAACTATAGATTTTTTGTTTTGGAAGTGAAACTGTTAGGAAGAGCCAAGTGTCCTTTCAAGGAGAATGGCAGTATTAGTTCACCTGCTATTAAACATCAGAGAATCCATACGAAGGGAGAGAGGCAAAGCAATAAAAAGCCTTAATTAAACCTCTAACCATGGGACAAGCTTCAACTGTATTTTGAACCTTAGACATGGAAGCAAATCAACCCCAATTCACTACGGCTAGCCATGTTTCTTCATTTCTGGTGCCAGTGAGGAAACCTTCAGCAACCTGAAACTGCTGGCATGAAATAGTGGATATGAATGCTCTGAAAATCACAGGACCTTTTATTAATAGCAAGCATCCCTAGAACAAGAGTCTCTTTCCTTTAAAGGTTCTTCAGGAAGATGTGTCATGGCACTAGGATGTTTGGGGTTTTTTTGACAGTGGTATTCAGAAAGAGTCTTACCTCATCCGTTTTACTGAGGGATGAAATTGTTTGTCACACACTTTCCATGTGAATCACATTTCCGTATTGACTCTCCTGCCTGATTCTCTCAACTGCCTCTGTCATTGTTTGCTGCCTTTACGTCTTCTAGTGGAACTAGATCACACAGTCTCTTGTGATGAGTCCAGGGCGAGAATTTGAATAGGAAACTAGAAAGACTGAACATGTAGCTCCTGCTGACAAGCCACTCAGCACTTCTTCTATCACTGGATGTTTTAAGGGTTTCTTGTTGGTAAACCACTGATTTACAAATTACAGCTTTGAGAGGTTTCTTAATCCATTCTCTCATTTCATTGATTGATAGAACCTTGCACCTGAAGTGGATACAAGACACAGAATGAAGGGTTTATGAAAAGGCCCTCAAACTAAATTGCATGTGTGTAATGAAACTGTTTTTATTCTTCTACTCAGATTTTGTGCTGCTCCAGTTAACAGTGATATATTGATTCCTCACTGATGCAGAGAACCGAGAGACTTTGGTGTTAAAAGCATCAGGACCCAAAAATATCAAAGATATAATTTAACAGTCTCAAAGGTAAAAGACAAATTCTTAGCTGGGATTGCAAGGAGAGATGAAGAGTGGGACAACATCATATAACACCTCATGATTTTATATTGATGCAAGCTTCCTCCATTCTTACTTAGTATTATCTTACAGTCAGTTTGCAACTGATGTAAATGGCTGCTGACAACTGATAGTTACACCAGCCATCCGAGTATGAAGTTAGTAAGAGTGCGTAGACAAGTAACAAAGGATTCCCTTCATTTTCTTATATCTGGAGGGAAGTAGAAAAAGGACTGAGACACTTGAGCTGCCAAAAAAATCAGCCCACTGAACATTCTGTATTGTTCTTTGAGGACAAAAATGAAAATGGGATTTGGCTAGCATGATGTTGATTATTTCTAATTAAGATTTATTAGCTGGTTACAAACACACTGCTGGAAATCAAGACTTCTACAGAGAAGGGATAACCTTCCTTCCTGCTCACTGCTGTTCTGATACAAAAAGCTGGACAGAAATGTTTTGCCACTTTTTTTGCTTTTTCCTTTTCCTGCTTACCTTCTAGGGGACTTGCTTTATAAACAATAATATAATAGGGCTGTGAGGACTTCTACACACAGAGATTGGTCCCAGTGAAGACTATCTCGTCCATATGGCAGCATATGTTTCTGTGCATTTCCTGATAGAGCAGCCATCTCCCTGTGGCATTTAAGCACGGTATAATTAGCTGTGTACAGAAGTAGAGTGTTGATAACATTTTGCTGGAAGAGTGCCATCAGCATAACTGTTCTTGGTATTGGTTGCCGCAAGTAACACTGCCTTTAGAGAACAGTCATTGGAAATCTGTGGGCTGTTCTTGCACGCCCTGAGCTCTTTCATGATTTTATCATTAGTGGTACCCAGAGAGTAATCCTTTGAGTTTTGAATGTTTAATAGGAGAGACGTTCTGGCCCGTTTGTTTAGCTATGTATCTTCTTGATTGCAGTTTCACAGGAATAAGCCTAACTGCAGATTGGCATCACAACTGGGATAATCCCTGTTCTGACATACTTGCTCCCCGTTTTCCCCCAGCTTCTCTTGGCAAGACAAAAGATGGGGGGCGGGGGGGGGGGGGGGGGGGGGGGGG
>JAWWEE010000158.1:22278271-22304172 GCA_035221455.1 Xenops minutus
CCCCCCCCCCCCCCCCCCCCCCCCCCCCCCCCCCCCCCCCCCCCCCCCCCCCCCCCCCCCCCCCCCAACAAAAAACAAAAAAAAAAAAGGTTAAAAAAAAAAATCCAGGAATACTTCTTCTTAAAAAGCTCAGTTCCTTTCAGAGTCTTCTTCCTGCCCTCCCTATCATCAATTTTAACTGTCCTTTTGCCATTCCATGCAAGAACTACCCAGAGTGATACATGAAAGTAATACATACATATGTGAAAATAAGTCTGTCTCAGAGAGTACTCAATAGCAGAGATTCAGAGAAGAATGCGGAAAATGTAGGGTCACCACTGATGAGTAGGGCAGGGCAATTTCCATTTTCCTGTAGGCAATTAAAGACTGGTTTATACGATTATAACTTCTTTATCCATTTTACACTGTTTACAGTAACCTTGCATGTCCCATTATCCGTGCAAGCATCCTGTAATCTTCTGAGTACTTTTAATGTGTTCACTTCTGTGATAATTGTAGAAGTGAATCCCAACAGTTAATACTATGATGGTAAAAATATTCTTTGATGATAGAGATACTGCTTTTGGCTTCCTCTTCTCCATTTGCAAAATTTCCTTCTGTGCTTACACATCGCTCAGTTTTCAGCAAAGCTGCTGAGGCATGTCTATAACATCTGTGGGGAAAGAGGTGAAGAGTCCTGAGTTCTGACCCCATAGTTCTGTGCAATGCAGAACAACTCTGTGATGGCTACCCTGTTTACTGCTCACCAATAGCACAGAGTGATGTGGCTATGCTCTTCCTGAAACCAAGCTAATTCACAGCTTTGGTGCCTCAGCATGATGCACTCTAGCTCTTTCAGCTCCAAGAACATCATGTAAGGTGTGGGCTTGGTGTCACAATGCCCACAGTAAATTTGTATCCTGCTGGTGGCTGCTGTGACAGCCAAACACAGCACCAGCACCTCTAGCTGAATATTCTTTAGCAACAGAAGTAATATCAGTACTTCTATTCTGCAGGTAGTAGGGCTATATGATCTCACACAGTGCCACAGCAGGCACCCTGCTCAACAGACATTCTTGTGTACTACATTGTCATTGAATAATGCAAATGGATTTTCAAAAGTAACAAAAACAGACAAAGGTTCAGAGTGGGAAAGCAGTTCTCTGTATTCCCTTGCCCTCACTTGCAACATGTCAGGGCCTCCAGAAGAAAGCTAAAGACTCAAACTGGCTGCTCCAGCTAAGAAGGACTGACTGAGGTTTGAAAAAGGACAGCTGAGTCCCTGAGGACTATGTAAAATTCATGCAAAATCTGTATCACTGTGCAGAGTGACACAGATTTTAGAGCAGAGTCCTCAAATGTATTTTGCTAAGATACTAGTGGCAAAGACAACAACAGCTCTTGCTTCTGCACATGTACTGGAAGAGGCTTTTTTTGGGCTCAGTAGGTGTTTTTCTGCCAGTTTAAAACAACCAGTGTATCACACCAGAGCCTGAGACACCAGATAGTCTAGATTATGTATGGAAAGAAGGAGTGGCAAGGATTAGATGTCTACTTCTCTGTATTTATCTGAATTCTAATCCTTGGGGCAGCATTCATTTTGCCACCTTGTTAGTTTTGAATTTGGAGAAGCTATCTGGTCAAAAGGGTGCAGTACTTCAGTTTGTTCTCTGTTTCTTAACACCTTGTGACTGGACCACCAAACAGGAAAAGCAAACTTTATCAAATATTTTGTCCACAGATATACAGAAATTTGACCAGACCCTCTGTGGTCTTGCAGTATTAATAAGGGTTTCTTCTTTGCTGTGTGTGCAAATCTGAGTTTGGCCACCTTTGTGTTCTGTGTGGTAGATGCTGGTGTTGTGTGTTAATCACAGAGTTTGTGGAGTTTTTTTCACTGTATTCCCCAGCCCTCTTGCAAATCTAGAAGCCCAGAAATTGACTTTTGGAGAAAGTATGGCTGCAATCTCAGTAAAAACAGAGCAGAAAAAAAGGTTGAAAAGTATAAAATACTTCATTTTCTTAGAGGTTGTCAGTTCCTCAAAAAACCCCAGGGGTGCATAAAATTCTGCTTTTTGCTAGCAAAATCACTAAAGAGATGCCTGGGATTTGTGAAGCCAGGAGAGGATAAGCAATGTTTTGGGCTTGTCTGCGGGGACATTGACTGGAAAGCTCAGGAAAAACAAGGTCAAGTCCACCATGAGTTCTGTGGCTGTGAAACAGGAATGCTGACTTATTTGAAGTAATTGGAAAAGCAGTCTACCCCAGCTCCCACCTTCTCTTGTGTTAGTCTAAACTATTGGTGATGCATAGACATGAGTGCCCAGCCACATTTATATTCTCTTCCCCACACAATCTTACACCAGAGTGCAGGGGCTGTTTGGGCTCTGTCTGAGGTACATTTCTTGGTCACAATTTCGCAGTCGCAGAGGTACAAAGAGATTTCCGGCTTTTCTGACTTGTAGTCTTGACAGGAAATACAGTGGAGGGAAAGATAAAAACAAGAAGGGAGCAAATGAGGTTTTCTCAAGCTAGGGCTTCTCTGTTTTGAATTGGTGCAGATAGAAGAATGGGAGGAAGCAGCCTTTGAAGGCTGCTGGAGAGGCAGTCTTCTATTAATAACCATGTTTATGTGATCCCAAGGCATTGTTAGAGGAATTTCTGCAGACTGTAAGTTTCTCCTCCTGTTCCTTGTGATTTATCTACCTCAATTTTTTATTTTACTCCAAACAGCTAATTTTTAGAGAACACATTTTTGGGAGAGACTGCCATTATCCCTCCTTTCCCCCACAACCTTTGGTGTCCTCTAAATAGGCATGAAAATCCTCACTTTGCCTCACACTTAGACCTGAAAGAGCCTCCCTTTTCTGCCATGATTCCAGCTGAGAAGAGTCTCTCCTTTTCACTGCAGAAAGAATGTTGGATTGTAATTGCAAAAGCCTTTCCGTGCCTGTTCTTCCCTCACCTGTGTTATTCACAACTAGTGTTTCCTTTAAGCTCTCCTTATTTTCTCCCACCTTAGCAAACATTCAGAAAGGAATTGTAGTTCTTTGTTCCACATCCTCACAAACTGCCATTGTTTGAAGCAGCAGTGGACAAAAGCTTGGAGAGTTAAAAAAAGAACATTCAACAGTAATCTTTGGCAGTACAGTAGAGCTAGAAGAGGTGCTTTTAGGTAGTGATGTTTACTGTTTATTAGGATATATTGTAAAGTAATGAGTTTGGGCCCTCTCAAAACAAGGCATCTGTGATAAATTATTCTGCTATCCCTTTATTTCCCTTTTTCTGATCTTTTCCCTTTTTTAATCTTTGCTTTATATTTTACTGGGATATTTTTGTATTAAATTAAATGAGCAATTGCATTAATTCAGGCATGTAACTTCCAGTAGCAGTCCCATAATCATGGGAGTTTCTCACTGCATTAACATATCTATGTTTAAAGCTAGGCTATCTCAGCAATTTATAGAACAATGTACTGTATAATTTAACAGAGAAAAGAAATTGCACAAAACAAAGAACTATGGTATGTGAGAGAAGGGAATGAAAGAATATAAAGAAAAACCTTTAAAATTTTACCTTTTTCCCCAAAATCTACCAGAAGAAAATTGCTACAATATACTCACAGCACACCAACACCCAGCAACTATGTAAATTTGTGCCACTTTGAGGTCTACTGGCAGAAGCTTCTCTTCAGTTTTGAAAAATTCAGAAATCCAAAGGGTGATCCAGCTGTGTGAGAACTGAGGCAGGGGCATATTCATAAGGACAAACATGCTATGTAAAGTGCGTCCGTGTTGTCTGGTGACCAGACTTGTTAGTTGTGGTTTGATATAGTGTGAAAGGTGAAGTCCATGCACTGTGAACCAAAACCAGACCTACAAAATTAAAATCGTATGGTAAAACAATTTTTTTTTTTTTTTTACCAGGTGCTTCCACCTGCAGCCAATACAAAAGATTTTCAAAGGAAAATAAATATGTCTGAGCACTGCCCTTGATTCAGTATAGTAGATGCATGGCAGATATCTCAAGAATTCTTCCATGGTGATATTTAAGATTATTTTAGAGTGCACCTGTAAAGATCTGGGATGTTGGAAGTCTCAGTTGTGTCCTCCTGTGTGCCTCCTCGGAATCCCCCACATCCTAAAGGAATTGGTTGTCTGAAAGATTTACAAAAGACTCTGTTCCATACAGCCTCTGCAGTACTCAGCCAGTGCAACTATTCTGCTGGCATCCTCTGTGCCTGGGCCCACTGGGAACCTATAGGAAAATCCTGCCTTCCCCCTGCTAGTAATGAGTAAGTGCTGGAGGCACTTTCCTGTATGTATTGACTCTATGTCCTTTGAAGCTGAAGTTCCCACAGTGTGTAAAGGCTGTATCCCTCCCTTTGATGCCAAATGAAGGCTAGGGTCACTGTATTTGACCTCAGTAACTCAAGGTTTGAAATGGAACAAAAAAGATTCAGTAACCACTAGAAGTAGCCTATGAGGTTTGATCTTGTGTAATATAATACTCCATGACAAGAGCTTCCACTGTTGCCAGAGCAAAGTGAGTGTGACATATGACATGGTCAATCTCAGTTCTTCACAACTGAGAATCAGGGCAAGTATATCTGTAGAGAGACTCAGTGATAAACATCTCCTCTTTAACCATCTCTAAATCTCTTCAGTGTGATGAAATTACCATTACTGCTCTAGTAACAGATGGTTTAAAACCATCTGGCAAAATTAAAATAAGAGGGATTTTCTCCTTTGTGAAAAGAAAATGCCCGTGCACCAAACTCTGCAGTGTTTCTAAACAGTTTTATATGGAAGAGGCCTGTAAAGGGCTCCCTTCTCCAGCTGCTGGTCTAATAACTAGCAGTGCTGACTTTCATTTCTTGAAACAATCATTCTCATCTGGGTGATGATGTTTCCCTTGACTGTGGCATTATGCCATTTCACTTTCCATAAGCCAGTCTGCAAACACAAAGAGTCTAGATTGCTGGCCAAGTGTTGAATAAGGAGAAAATTAGCAGGTCTAATGTTGAAATTATTGATATTATTTTAAAGTCATCTAGTAAATACAGGGAAACTAGCCCTGTCACCTCAGTCAGAGCAATCAAAAGAGTCATTAAAACAGTAAAGTTGAGCAATTCATCTTTTGCTGTAATATTTTCAATCCTACTTAAGATTTAAGCTCCATGAGAGTGTAAAGTTTGGCAGAAGTGAGAAGGGCTGAATAAGTCTGCAATCAGTGCTGCCTTCTGATACCTACTGTCTTCTAAACTCTCTACGTTTTTTTCCTACCAATACTGCTTTGCAGTACTGAGAGTTTCAAGGTCATTCTTGGTGAACATGTTCAAGCAGTTGCAAAACCCAAATGGATGCTTGGACTGAATAGTCTAGGACCTCATCTCCAGCAAACCATCATCAAACCATGCAACCTTGTACCCTGCTGTCAGCAAAGGTCCAATATCCAGTGCTTTTGGGGAACATACCAGTTCCATCACACACATAGTGATGCAAGGCACAATGCTGCCCACAATCATGTAGATGTGGAAGCTAGCCAAGTGCCACCTACAGTGTAGACCAATGCAGATCGTCTAATTTATTCTGTCTGGCAGGTGTTTTCTCCCAAATGTTGATTAAAACTTGGAACAGATTTCTGCTGAGAAGAGGATATAGCTGTACACCTCAACTCTCTGGTACAGCAGATGGTAACAGCGACTATTGTGGTGTGTTCAGTGGTTACATGTTTCCAGAGCCTCAGGTTGCTGCTTTGCCTGGCTGAATTCCTTTCCGTGAATGTTTACTTTTGAAAAAGATTTATTTAAAAGGGGGAAAATATGGCACAGATAACTGTGGTCACCAGAAGAAAGAAGCTTAAAGACAGGTCCTTATTTCTATGAACAATAAAAAAGACTCAGCAGGTTAGCTATTATATCTGTGTATTAAATAAAGGCATTCACTGTGAGCAGAGAGTGTGCATTTGTTGTAGGAATCTGTAGGTAAGATGATTTTTTTTAACAGTGAAAATCTTCACTGTGTTTACCAAGCAGTGGGACAAGGCATCTTGATAAAGACCAGCCACCTTATCTTACTCCACAGCACCCCAGAGCAGGCAAGAGACAGGTATATGGCCAGACCCTGGAGTATGAATCAGCATTGTAGTAATGAGTCCAGTTACTTTGATAATACTTGTAACACACAAGGGCTAAGAAATGACTGAAGAGCACGTTGGAGTGGCCTGTTCAGACCCCACCTCAGCCATTCTGCTGTCTCCTGTCACCGAGGCACCAGCCTGACTGGGTATGATTAACCACTTTAAAGCTCTTTCTTTGCACTGATGGGAAGTGATTAAGAACATTTCTCCCCTCTGAGTGAAGCAGAGAAAGTGTGTGGAGAAAACAAGCACAGTCTTTTTTATTTCCTGATGGCTCCACAAAAATTGAACTGCCTGTGAAAAATGTTCTACTAAGACTGAGAGAGCATTTGTCTTTAAATCACCATGGTAAGGTGGTTTAAATCCCTAAACTAGATGGTCAGGTGCATTTGCCTTAACCCTGGCAGTCAGAGACTCAAATATAAGGTGTCTTTCTCTGAAAGCTGTGCATCCATTCTGCCATTCCATTATTATCTCATATTTGTGGTATAGAACTGATAATGCAGGAAAAACACCATTCTTTCGCACAGGCAGCATGTACTCCTTGACCCTTAGGTTATAAACTTTGCCTTTCACCAAGGAGGTGGCCTCTTTACAGGTAGGATGGAACATCCCTTTCTGATGAACACTGGTGCCTGAAATTTCAGATCTTTGTGCTAAGACAGAACTAAAATACATTCATATAGTTCATACAGAAAGTTAAGGAACACCAAATTGCAGTTATCTAGCTTTCCAGTTATGAGTTAGGTTTGGTTTTGGAATGTACTGCATTCAGTGAAAATGGAAGTCTGTTAAGAAGCCACTGAACACATGCATTTCTGCATTTTCAGTGCCTAAGTCTTTGCCATTTCCTACATGGGGATGCTGACATGGCATTAACTTTCTGCAAACGTTCCCTAAAATGACAGTCTGGGGACATTCAGCAAAAGGCTTAGTGTAGGTTATAGAACTGAGTGTGTCTGTGTTCTGATGCTTGAATCAGCAAGAGAAAGGTTTAGGTCCATTGTTGCCACACAAATTTTTTTTTTTTAACTTTGTCTGAGAGTGACTCTGACAACTAGATGCAGATTAAGAGCTTTCTAGAGCAGTTTTAGGGATTACTCTTCCTTTTCAAATCTACAAAAAGACAGCAAAAAGCAGCTGAAGATGGTAGGTCAAGATTAAAACTTGGGATCAGCTTCTCAGTTCATATTCAGTGAGGGGATTTCCTGGGTAGCTGGTACCCTTGTACCTTAATTTTCTCCATATGATAGGAGAACCACCTAGCAGCTCCCATAGTTGTGACTTTGATGCTGTCTCAGCACATTTTGGTTTCTTTTCTCTCACTAGGAGGCAGAACATTTTTTCAAATGGAGTTAGTTATTTTGGTCTTTTACCTGCATTGGGTGGTGGGTAGAAAATTCAGAGTTGGAAGATTCAGCAGGAACAGCAGACATCAAGCCTTTTCCTCCCTGATAACTGCTATGGAAAGGAAAAAGTCTTGACCCCACAGATGAGTGACTGCATCATGCAAAGGGCCTGGAAATCATTTGCCAAGCAGTAGCAGAAAGGTAGCACAGAAGTATTCCTTCTGTTCACTCAGAACTGCCCCCCATGAGTTCGACTGGGTTTTTTTCAAGAAAAAGAGAGAGTTGTATGTTATTCTTGAGAATTTACCTGGACAATTCCACAAGAACAGGGACAATTGTACTATGTAATGCATGCCCAATATTTATACTCCTGGAAGACATGAGAGGAGAGAATGCTTAGCAGTGCTCCCCATTCCTGCCTCTTCCTCTATCCTGAGCTTCCATAGAGTGGTGTCTGTTTATTTGACACAAACCAGAAAATGTAAACAGTTGGTTTAAAATTAGATAGAAAACCTCCAGGGGAATGATGAAATAGAAACATCGTAGATGGCTCTGCTTATGATGTATGTTCACTTAGTAAAGAGGCACAGAAATTAATGCAGTGGCTTGTTTACTACTCACTAAGTGTATGTGAACAACTTGATGAAGTGACATGAGCATGATGTGCCACTTGCCAGCATTCTGCAGAGACTGCACACTCTAGTATGCTGTGTTATACTCATACCAGTTATATTCATACAAGGGCCATGTTGCACCCTGCATGTGGTCTAAAACAGCTATACTTTTGTTTGATCTCTGCTAACAGCCAAACTCCCACCCAGCTGCCTGCTTGCTCCCACCCCCAGCAGGACAAGGGGAGAAAAAAGGAAGAAAAGGAATGAGAAAGCTCATGGGTTTAGATAAAAACAGGGAGATTGTTTACCACTTACTGTCACAGTCAAAATGTACTTGAGATGAGATCCCATCTGGAGTACTGCATCCAGTTTGAGGGCCCCCAAAATAAGAAGGACCTGCTGGAATAAGCCCAACAGAGGGCCATAAAGATGGCTGGAGGGCTTCAGAGGGCTGGAGCACCTTTCCTATGAAGTCAGGTTGGGAGAGTTGGGGTTGTTCAGCCTGGAGAGGAAAAAGCTCAGGGTTAGGGTTAGGGAAACCTTAGAGCAAACTTCCAGTACCTAAAGAGGGCTTGCAAGTGAGCTGGAGAGAGACTTTTTACAAGGGCATGTAGTATTAGAAGAAGGGGGTATGGCCTTACACTGAAAGAGGATAGGTTTAGATTAGGCATTAGAAAAAAATTCTTTACTTGTGGGTGGTGAGACAAGGGCAAAGGCTTCCCAGAATTGTGGATGGCCCATCCATGGAAGTATTTATGGACAGGTTGGATGGGACCCTGAGCAACCTGGTCTAGTAGAAGGTGTCCCTGCCCATGGTGTGCAGGTTGGAAGTAGATGATCATCTTTAAACTCATGTCCAGGCTAAAGTGTCCTATGATTCTATGACTTAGGGAAATTAATTTATTGCAAATTAAAATTTAAATTACTTATAATTTAAATTAATTTTAATTACTAAATTTGGTAGTAGGAAACAAAAAAATGCCAAACATTAAAACAGTACCTTTCACCCACTCTTTCTCAGGCTCAACTTCACTCCTTTATTCCAGACTCCTTTACCCTCCCCAGGCAACACAGGGTGGACTGGGATTATGGTCAGTATGTAGCAGTTCCTCCCTGATGCTCGTTTGTATCTGAAACTATTTCTCTGCTTTTATGTAAGTTCTCCATGTGCTGCAGTTTCTGTCAGGAAAATCTGGCACTGTATGGCTCTTGTGTGGGCTCTCACATAATCTGAAGGTAATATATGTTCTGGTGCCATGGAGGTCCTTCTCCTCTTCCTCTGACCTTGGTGTTCCTCCGCTGTTTCTCACTCTTTGCTTTCTTCTCTCTCCCTCTGTGGCATTTTCTGCCCTTTCTTAAATAGGTTGCCACCAGGTTGTCTGCCAGGCTCAGCTATGTCCTGCAGTGGGTCTGTGGTGTAGCTCTCTGTGTCCAGCCCCTGATCTCTTTCCACAGGTGTCTTCCCTGTGGCCTCCTTCTGCCCCACTGCCGGAGCCTTGTCGCCTACACCCTGTACAAGTATACTAGAATTTTAGATCTCCAGCCACCTGAAGTACCTTAAAGGCTACATAGACCCCAGGAAAAGTGAGCTGCATTTGCCCAGGCCCTCCCATGTCTACTCATGGAAAATTCCCTCTGCCTCTAAATCCTGTCTCATAGTACACAGAAAATGATGACTCCAGAGCTTAGAAGCTGGCCCTGAGACTGAGGTGAAGTCTTGGTCATGATGTTTTTGTGTGGGTTTTTTTCTCCGTCCATTAACAACACCAGACCAACCCTCACTGGTTGCTAGGTAATATTTTCATTACATGGAGTCATAATCTTGTGTGCAAAGTGGCCTGAGCAGTGAACCTTTGACAGAAAAAGCATAGGAAGCTGTGTGCAAGAGATGATGAATCCAGTGAAGCAAGGTAGGGTGGAGACAAGAGGAATATGCCAGTATGAAGTGAATGAAAATTGGCAAACTTTTCCCAAGTTGCCTGGTAGCAAATGTGGTAGGGTGAATACAAGTGTTTGGACCTACTGCGGGAGAAGACTAACTGGTATCTGAACCTTGGACTCCTGGTGGGTAAATTTATTGTTCTTACCCTTCTTCTTAAATCCAAATTCCTTTTAGCCTGTTTTCAACTCACCCCTCCAATGTAACACCCTTGCAACCACCATGATTTCCTTGTCATGCTGTGTCATGCTGTATCATGCTTGTCTCTTGGCTGGTGCTTCAAATGTATGATCTTTGGGGTAAGTAGACATTGTTCTTACCATTGTAAAGCAGGGAAGAGTGGCACAGTTCACAGCTTAAGACTTCTAGAGGATGGAACATTATAAGGAAGAGACAAATCCCTGTCACTCTGCATCCCCATACCTACTCTCTTGGATTTGCCACATTCATCCCAAAACCTTGTTATCTTCAACTGAAAATTCATAAAAAGAACAACCCAAATGTAATTTCTAAATTGAATGCACATGGAAGACCAACACTGGCAAAGAGAAAGTAGCCTGCCAGACTGTGACTGTGTGAATGAGTGAAGTGAACCTGGCCCCTTTGGAACTCCCTTGTGCTCTTCTCTCCACCCAAACCCTAAAAACATAATGGCATGTCTGTGGCAAGGAAACAGTAAATTACTTTTTTTCCACCCAGACCTACAAGCCGCGCCAATCAGACCCCAGAGAATTCAGACTTCTTCTCCAACTCAGCTGGAAGGATTAATGCAGCAGACTTGAGGGGGTTCTGCTTCAAATCCTGGTTCCCTTGCCTCACTAATTACTTCCATGTGTATTTGTGCAAGGCTGCATGTTTTCTGGAGTCTGCAGGTGGCATGGTGACCTTTGGGCTATAGGTGGGCTTTTCATGCTTCACCATATGTTACATGAATGAGCCAAGCAGTTAGAAGGCAATTGTAAGCATCCGTGGCCGAGCAATCGCTCTCTGTGCAGTGACTGATGGATTCTGTTTCTCTACCCTCACTTCTCCCTTTATGCTTCCTCCAGCTGTGAAAGAAGGAGGAATTTCTGGCCTTAGTTTATAATGTTTAATTAAAAAGAAACTTCATGCAAAGATAGCTTGTTTCCACAGCTTTGATGTTGGTGCCTGTGGGAAATAGATGAGTTGGAAGTGCATTCTGGGTAACGAAATATAAATGCACAACTTCAAGTGTTCTTGTGAGTTTTTCGAATCTCAAAATCAGAAGAGCCAGATCAATATATTTTCTCAGTGAATTCTGTTGGGCTGGTGCACTTGCAGTACTGATTGTATTGCTTTCTCCAGCTCTCTTAGAAGGCCTTTCCAGAAGTCTCCTCAGATATATTTTAGTTTGTTCTCAGTGAGGCAACTGCACTGTTGTGTGAGTGCTCTGTAGGGAGGGTTGTAGGGAGTTTGCAGGGAAAAGAAGCAACAGTGGGTGCAAAAATTGCCTATGAGCATCCCTGGGTAGCACCCTGCCACTGGGGTAGCATCTAGTTTTTGCAACAACTTCCAGTGGTTCCTTACTTATGATGTGATTAGGTAGTGCAACAGAAATTCCTCTTTAATTTTTGCTCTTTGTCTTCTTGGAGTGCTTTGACAGAAAAAAAAAAAAAAAAAAAAAAAAATTACATATCGATATTTTAGAGAATATGGAAAACATTTCAAGGGCTATTGGGGCAAAAGAAGTGGTGCAAAAGAATGGCTAATCTCAGAACTTTGGAGTGCTGGCTACTGGTTCCAGTGGGATAATTCACATCTACCACACACAGATATGTATGTCATGCCTTTCAGGCAGCCTGAAATAGAAAATGTGATAACTTCTAATTTATGTTTTTCAGCAGTTTTTTTCAAATATATTCTGCTAAGATCTCTGGTCTAGCTTCACAGAATTTCTCTTTCACAGTTTTGTTCAACTCACCTAAGGCATGTGTTATACACTGAAAACAGATGTGTAAAGGCTGTATAAAGGGAATAAGTTCACTGCCTTTGTCTCTTACTGGAATTAATACTTGCCCCTGGCTCATTTCCTTCCTGCTGTTAGATTGCCTCCAAGAGGGATAAGGTTGAACGAGAAGGACTGCCCACTGCATCAGGAGAGACTGGCCTCACTGAACAGTGCCATGGGAGATGGCTCAAGTGCCCTGCTGTCTGAATGATCAGATGGAGGAAGTCTTTTTTGGATGGGCTATGCTAAGAAGCACTGATTTTTTTATCAGTATCTTTGCAGCCTTGATGACTACCCAGTTGCATAGTCCTAACTTGAAATTCCTTTGTGCGTCCCTGGTCCTTCAGTGTATCTCTGGAACGTGTCCTCACTGTGCTACTTGAGAGCTGCCTTCAGGCAGGTGACCATCACTCCAGACCTGGTGGCAATGTGTTTTGAGCCCTCTCACACTTGCACTGTCTCTGGTACTCTTCTACTGGGTTTTCCCTGTGAACCACTTAAGGAAGTCTATCAAAGATGGGCTGCCTGACTTATGCTTTTCTTCATCTGTGCCCCAAAGCAAAAGGGCATCTCTGCTGGAGACTGCTGGGTAGGGACACCTCCCTGGCTTCCCTCTGTCTCCATGTCCTGTGTGCTAGTAGGGGTCATGCCTTGTCTCTTCTGGATAAGAGAAGATGGGGCATGAGAAATTTGTCTGAATAGGTGTCAGGAGATCTGACAACCTCGAATCAATGCTTAGTGCACTATGTTAGTGGAGGGTTCCCAAACAAGTCTCTGCTGTCTATGATGGCAATAATAGGTGCAGCATCTATGTCTGTGCCAATTTGCTGGCAAAGATACCTCCCTTCTCCTCATTGTAACTGGGCTCTTCCTTTGGACAAGTCAGGTGGGGAATCCTCTTTTGACACGGGATTTCTTCTCGCTGACATGCATCCTGGGACAGATGTAGCTGATCAGGGGGCCCCATCAATGGGAGCACTGACAATTTCCCTGTGGTATAAAGTAAAATTCTTCACATGTGGAGTAGCTGAAGTGATTCACAGCCTTCCAGGCAAGGTACTGTGGTTTCCACTCTGGTAGCTTACAGAAGTGCTTTAAGCAGTGGGGTTTATCCAGTCTGCATGTGATGGTACAGCTGCATCATCACTATGGTATGAATCAAGACCACATAAACTTTCCTCCTACTGCTTTAACTGAGGCACTCCACCACTTTCCTTAATGGCTCAGCAGTGGAGACAACCAGAGAACTGGACGAAAAAGCACTGTAGAGGAACTGTAATGGTCTGTTTGATACAGGCTCAAATCACTGGTACTCTCTGTTCTGCAGGGTGTCAGGATCCCCAGTCCTATTGCAGGCCAGATAGGATCCTGATGATTATATTTGTGGGTAGGCTGAATTGGAGGGAACGTACACAGAGGAGAGTGTCTGAGTAGATTAGGGCCATTTCAATCCATTTGTTTTCAAATACACCATGTTTGGTTTGGGCCATGTGGGGTTTGTTTGATAAAGGAAGAACCATACTAATTGAATTCGCTGGGTCAATGGTAGTTCACCCGAGGGGAGGGCAAGGACTCTGCTGGAGGGATCTGCTATTAAACAGAAAACTGCAGGAGCTTGGCTTTTCATCCTATCAAAACTCATGGGTCTTATCCCCCAGTGAGTCTCACATAACAGTGGAAGCCCAAGGCCTCAGAAATTTGCTGCATCATAAAGGCCCTTTGCCTGATGCTGGAGGATAAAATGAGCTCAGGTAATGTCTCAGAACCACTAGTCCAACTTGCTGGTGGTGAAAAAAGGATCAAAATATGGAAAGGACCAAAGCTAGGTGAAGAAAATTACTTAAGTGTTTCAGAGCCAGTCCCTTCCCCTTGCAAACCTTAACAAAAGGAGTCTGGTGAGCAGCAGCAGCTCCTCCTTCTGAATCCCTTAAACACAAAGGCTTTGTATTCCTGTGCTAGTTGTGGAGAGAGTGAGGTAGTGAATGGAAAAAATCAGGCAAGTAGGGGAGGAAAAAAAGAATTTGTGTCTACCAGAGATGGGAGATAGGATCGCTATGACTAGAACCAACAAGTGATGTAAATCATTATTAAAAAAACCCAATGAGAATAGCATCTTTCATTTATCTGCTGGAAATTGCCAAAGGCTATGTTCTAAGGCAAAATCTATAGCTCTGTGTGTGCATTCTAGTAGGGAATATTCCATCTGCCCCAGTAACCTCTCTTAATAGTCCCCACTGGCTACAGGGGAGACTGACAGTGTTCACTGAGCACATCTCTAGTTTGATGTGATTGCCCTACAAATAGGAGGCGAGTGGAGAAGCAACGGGGAGTCCCTAATTACTTCCACAGAATATAAATCCATGATGTTTTTGACAGCTTCTGGAGCTGAGGGCAGTATTGCACTGCCTGGCACAGCTCATGTCAGAGAACAGCTGGCTGTAGTCCCACCTCCATCAACAGCACCATCAGTGCTCCAGGAGGAAAGGGCAAAGCAGGAACATGTGAACAGTGTTACACTTGATGGAGAAATTGCCCATTAGCTATAGCAGTTCTGACCTTACAGATCCTGAGGCCCTGACACTACCTGAATTGCAATGAATAGCTATGCCTTTCCTACTTCACTTGTGCTTTGTGCTCAGTATCTAATACACTTGTGAAAGGGATGGCCTTACATATGGTGAGAAGATGCCTTGTTATTGTACAATCACACCAGAATGTGACGATGTTGCTTACCCATTCAGTGAGAACTCAGCCTCATTAAAGGGGTGGATAAAATTAATCTTCAGGACAAATCCTGGAAAATGGTGTGTCATAAGTCTGTACTCCTTTTCCTCCTCCACAATTGCCCTTTATGGTCATCCTGCTAGAGGAAGCAAACTTTAATGAACATGCCTGATTGATGAGGAAACCCATTGTGAGCAGAAAAACAACATTTCCTCCTGTCTACTTTGGGAGCTGTTACATCTTCCTCAGGTACACTGATATCTTCCAGTGGAAATATACAGGTATAAGTAAGTTGATTTGCTGTAGTTTTATCTTTTGTTAAAACAATTTATTATGACAAAGCATTTATATCACCTAATGGTGTGTGCCAGTTGTTGTTGAGGCAGAACTGCAATATCATTGAATCATAGAATGGGCTAGGTTGGAAGGGACCTTGAAGATCATCTTGTTCCAACCCTACTGCCACAGGCAGGGATACCACCTACTAGACCAGGTTGCTCAAAGCCCCATCCTGCCTGGCCTTGAACACTTCAATATGCACAGAAAATGTTGCTGTAGTTAATGGCCCAGTAGCTGTCACAGAATTGTTTAAATTGGAAAAGAACTCTAAGATCATTAAATCCAACCAAGACAGTGGAAACTGGTTGGAACCTGCTGTTTGGAGGGCACTTCAGTGCAGTCTGTAGGAGCAGCAGTTGTATCCAGGTGATAGGACTAAGTGATTGCTGGAATTCAACATCAGGGTGCTACAGGAAGAGGGTCTTGCTACTGTTCTGAGAAAATTATTTTAGTGACATGTACTCTCCAGATAGAAACATGTCATTCATGCATGTAACTGGTTTGTTTTTCCTATAATAAAGGATTGTTACTAAATTCACTGACCAAAATTAAACTAAACTACTGAATCCATGCAGCTTCTTGAATATGTGTATAAATCTCATTCTGAATCACACAGTTTGGATGCATCTCTGATGTAGTGGAGTTACTTTAGTCTTTACTGAAATGCAGTTTCCTTTGAGCAAATCACAGTAGACTGGCAAAGCAGAGTTAAATGACACTCTGGCAGGAAGTAAAGAGGATAATATTTCACTGAAGGAAAATTGCAGGAAGTCAGTAGAATGTCTGTTATCTTAGCTGGAGCTGGCATTTGGCCTGGTTACTAAAGATAACACCTTTCTTTTTCCTCCAAGACTTGTCACTTGCTGCTTTATGACCATGTATCTTGATTTACACCTCACTCGGAACATCTCCAGCTGCAGAGCATCACCAGTGCCTGGGGGTGATTCCAGGCTCCTCCATGGCACAGACAAAGGTGAATTTTTGAGCCCCGAAGATGAGGGACTGGTATGAGCCTGCCATTTCCACAGGCAAGAGAAGAGTAGCAGGAAGGAGTGCAACTGTAACTGCAGGCTGAAGAGGAGCGCACTGAGGAAGTGGGATTGCTACAACTACTGCTGCCTAACACCTGAGAAAGATCAGGTAAGAGACTGCTGCATCTGTTGTGAATAACCCTGACTTCTGTCTGAGCAGCCACAGAAACAGCCAGCTTGCCTTTCCAGAGCTCCTGCAGAGACTAAGCAGGCATCACGCTGTCCCTGAGCATGCTGCTGTCCCAGGCAACTCTCTGTTTTCTTATTTCTATGCCTGGCATCACACTGAAGTTGTGGTATAAAAGAGGAAAATCACATCTGACTCATGGCAATTGTTGAGATCTGGATTAATTTTCCAAGGCCTAGTCAGTGCTAGAAGATCCTTAATTTTCAGGACCTAATGGAACTGCTGTCCCCAAAAGATAAGAGCAAAATGTGCACAGTGATCGACTGGATGTTTCTGATCATTTTTATCAAGCATAGGAAATAGTTAATTTTATTAATTGTTGATTATGGTGTATTTTGTGAAATGCACACTGCCTATCATGCTGAGCACTAAGGAAATACCACTCTTGCTTTATAAATAGTTGATGGGGTTACCGGGGAAAGTTACTTGTCAAGGGACATGCATTTACTCTACAGCTTGGAAAGTAAAAAGATTTTATCTCCAACTGATGTTCTTGTAAATCAATTTATGAAGAGGTCCCTGCTGACTTTGACAGGCTGTGATGTGAGCTTACAAACTCTCTTGGTGGCTGAGGGAAGTTGCCTCATTTCTACCACAAAGATCTCTTGTGACCTTGACAGCAACTCATCTTGCATGACTGATAACAAAAAGTTGATAGCAAAGAGTTTAGAACTAGATGTTTTGCTGTTTTGGTATTTTTGTTCACACTCCTCTTCTGAACTCTTTTCCTAGTTTCCTTGAACTTCTCTCTGTGTTGCCAAAATGTCATGTGTGTCTCTGGGAGGCTTTCCAACTTCCAATTGCAGAAGTGGGTCACTCCTCATACATTCACATTTACAGTCTTTTTCAGATTCCCAGGCTCTCAGTATAGCACTAGAAGAACTTTAGCAGTGCTGTCATAGCCTGTTGCTTTCAGAGGTTCACAGTATTGCCAATTGGTGTTAACTCTTACATTTGTTCTCTTTGACTGTCTGTCTGCCGAAAGAGATCTTATAATGATCACCCAGCTAAGGATGAATTATTAATTTGAGATGCTGAAGGAGATTTGTGTTAGAGCCCAGCTTTGGATGGGTGACTTGCACAGAGCTTAAAAGCATCTGTAGCTCATCCCCCTGCCTCATTCTGCATTCTGTGCCATTTCTCTCACTGCCTCAGGGCAGAACGTTTCAGAAAGTTGAAGTGGGAATATTTTTATTCATCCTGTTACATGAAGTTAATCTCGTGTAGCAAAGCAGCTGTGTAATGTTTTGTATTAAATCTCATGTCTTCCCTTGGGTATTATTAAAATTCAGGTGAAGAGTTTTTTTAATTTTATTTTATTTTCCCCCTCCCAGGTCTCTCAAGGGGCCATTAGGCTTCATTCTTAATAGCTTGCCATCCCTTTGCCTCTGCTGGTCCTGCTGCACACACCACTGCACTTGTCTGACTGATGTAGGGTGAATGCTCTTTAGTGACTCATGCACATGCTGCACATTAGTGAAGACATTTCTAGCTGAGGTGAAGGGACGGCTGCTCCCTGGCACGCTGAATAAAGCTTTGGTTGGCAAATTCTCTATTTGCTTGATTATAGCCCTGGAACACAGAAAATCCCAGTTGGAAGGAGACCAGCTGCTCTACCAATACCCTGGGCTTCATAAAACTATTGCTTTATTTCAGAGCCATTTCCAAGAAAGCCAAAACTTCCATTCTCATTCTTTCTAACATCATTGCTTTTGCTTACAACAGCAGGATTTGCCTCCATTTGTTAGTTTAAAGAGAAAAGCCTCTTCCCACCATCTCTGACCCACCCTTTCCCTCCTCACTCTCTGCTTCATGTCATTATCTGTAGAACTAAAATGAGATTACCTGGAAAACAACATAAAGACCTGATAATGAGAGAGGGAGGGAGGGATTATCACAGGGATACATAAGAGAAGGTAAAGAATTAAAGTCCTGCAGAGAAAACAACTGGGCCGGAGACAGTGAGAGAAAATGAGCCTAGAGAAAAGGAGATTAAAGAAGGAGAGAGGCTGTGAGATATGTGAGAAGGAGGAATGTGGAAATATACAGACTGGATTGTAGACTGCACAGAAGGGCTAACCTGAGGACCTGTTCCTTTTCTTCCCCTCTGTACTTCTACTAGAGCAATGGCAACTGTCTTAATAACAGTTTGCCGAAGTGGTTTGGTAAACCCCCATTAGCCTCTAAACTCCTTAGTCTTGACACAGTCATATGTTTCAGAAAAATCTGGGTAACATTTTCTTCTTAAAGTCTTCAACTTTCACAGCCCCTTCTGCAATTTGTTATCACAGCCTGGAGGATCACAAGTGCCAAAACACGGTACAAATGGTTGCGCAAAGGAACTGGTTACAACAAGATAGAAGAACAGGAAGCTTCAGAGCCTTTGCCAGGCTTTCCATATTTGTCAGGCTTCAGGGGTTTGGTGGATTCAACTTTCTAGTAGACTGGAAGTCTGATAGACTAGTCTTGGGAATCTTTCAAACAGAATCTAGTTTTTGGATCCTTCACTGAGGGCAGCTCAGAAGTACAGGAATCAAGAAGATACTTATTTCTTCTTGCTTTGTAAGTTTATGTGATGCATGTAAAATAAGTTAGTCGCAGTAGGTGTCTAAGGGCTACTCAGCTAAGAGAATGTGTCTTTGGCATTATTTCATTGAAAGTAAAACCAGGAGTGAAGTTGGCTCCAGCTCTTAATAAATCCACAGTTTATCTCTTCCTGATAGGAAACAGCAGCCAGTAACTCACAATGTTGTTTAAAATACTCATAGCAGGAATCAGTCAGATAAAGGACTCACATAGTTCCAACCTATGTTCCACAGTGACCTACAAGAATCCATATTTTTAAGCTGTAAAATAGCATTATTTGTATAGCAGTTGTCCTGACTAATGAGTGTCCAGCCAGTGAAAGGATTTCATCTTCAGATAAAGAAACCTCACATCTGAGTAGCAGCTGACAGAGGTGCAATCATGTGGCTTGATCACAGGTTAGAAGCCCTACCTTCTAATAATTCTAATCCTGCTGCCCACTTGGGGAAGTCACTGAATATTTCAGGCATTCATTTGCTCTCACTTGTGAAAATGAGAGGCTGATTAATTAGTGCCTGGTGAAGGGTTCACAAGGACCATTCATTTTACTATTACATTTTTAAAAATAACTAATCTTACCCTACTACCAAGTCTGCCTCAATCCCACTGTGCAGTATTCAGCAATATCACAGTTTCTATACCCAGCATGGCTGTTCTATTCACTTACAAGTTCCCTTTTATTGACAGAAGAGCAGAGCTGCCTTATGCACAGATGCATAGAAGGACTCTTGAGACTAAGGAAAAAGAAGCAAAACCTGTGCAGTTTTGTTTCTGCCCTGGCTGTGTGTATGCTTAGAAGGTGGTGGTGGTAGGGGAGGGGGGCAAGGGGAGGGGAAGACAAGCATAAAGAGGTCTGCAGAGAAGTATTACCTGTGATTAGAGAAAGTAGTGTAACAGAAAAAAACCCAGAAGCTTCAGGGAACAAAACAAAGCTGTGTACTTTTCAACAGCTATCCCAACGAGGTTACAGTAGCATCACCATCCAATCATTGCTTTGTGGACTTGCTAGAATATGTCACCTCCATCTGTCATTGGAGACTGATCCAGATCTTAAAAGCTACACCTCACTTAGGGCACCAAATTTGATCACAAAAAAATCTGGGATCATGTGTGATGTCCAGCAAACTTCACACCATGAAAATTGAGTGCCACTGCTCTGAGTCATTGACACTGGTTTCATTTTACAGCCCTCCTGCAATCATTTTAGTCAGCCATGAATGTTCATCCCAGTGTTTAGGCAGCAGATAGTTCAGTTTTCTGGATTCAATAACGTTCTGTTTTGTGTGATACCAGTAGGTCCTTCCATGCCAAAGATCATTATTTCAGCAGTCTTCCAACTAGTCTGGTAGTGTCCATGTAAACCAATTTCTGCAAAATGGGAATTAGTTTTGCTGTAGGAGCCCTTGCTACCTCCTTTCACTTTCACAGGGGCATGACTGATTTGGAGTTCTGGCGATGTGCTGGTTTGTTTTTCTCCTCAACCTTGTTACATGTGCTTCAGAAGAATTCGTTTGGATAGGACCTTCTCCCAGGTTCAAGGGGAGCTATCACCACTTTTTTGGCAAGGGATCCCTTTCTACTTATAAACATTGGAATCCTTTTCTTCAGTTGGGTCTCTGGAGGGACTCATCTGGGGAGAAGGGAAGCAGTGAAATAGTTTGATGAATGGCATCAACTTACATCCCCCAGGAGGATTCCATATGTTTTTAGCAGATGTTTAACACGTTATGGCAACACAAGTGGCTGTGTTGAAACAAATTGCAGGGTGACCATCTAACTGTTGTCAGAAGTGAAGTTTTCAACACTTCCAATTCACCCCAGGCAGTTACTGCTGTTCTCTGTAGATACCTGTGAACTACAGACGACATTTCTGTCAGAAAAATAGTGAAGAACTTTAACTGCCCAATAAATTGTTATTTAATTGGAATATCTCAAGGACCAATAAACCCTGAAGATATGTTTATTAAGGTTTTGTTATTGTTGTTTGATTGTTTGTTTATTTGTTTTTTAAGGAGAAAGGTGTTTGTAAAATCTTACAAGAATAAAAATAGCTTCAGGATTTTAGTGTCATCTGGAGTTCAAAAAGTGCATTTGAGTCTCCTCCCTTTGTGTTATAAGAGAAATGTATATGCCAAGAAGAGTCAAAGCATTTGAGGATAGATGTTTGGATGAGTAAGACACTTGTCTGTGATCCAGGATCTGCTAGCTCAGAGCTGCCACTGACCTCTAGTACTTCTTCAACATTCATTCTTTTTGCCTCAATTCCCTGTTTGTAAATGGGGATAACTGTTCCTCTGTATTTGTCTCTCATCATATTTACACATGTTGGGGAAAGGGACTGAGGGGTTCCTGGTACAGTGGGGACCTCCATTTTCCTTGTCCTTCCTAAGTGAAAATTACCAAAAAGACTCTGGGAAATAAAGGTAGTCTCCATAAAGGGTTCAAGAAGTACAGAAAAATCTCAGCTGCAAATTTCAGAGGAAATAAAAGTGTTGAGAATTTTCTCAAAAGATGTGCAGTTCTTGGGGTTTTGGCTTAATCTCCATTTTAGGAAACTTCAGGGAAAAAAAAGCAAACAGTGGATGGGATATTTTCTGGTTCTTTTTTCCTGTGTTTTTGGTGGTTTTTCTTTGTTTGTTTTTGTTTGTTTGGTTGGTTTTGTTTGTTTGGTTTTGTTTGTTTGTTTCAAATTTTTCAGTAATATACAGCTTTACCTACTGTTAGCTCTGCAAAGGGCTATCATCTTAAATATGCTCATTTTGCTTTAAAAGTATCCTTTCAATACTGAATATTAAAATCATTACATAGAATTCTCTTAATTGAGCTTTTTCTGGGCAGAGTCCAAGGGTACGTTCAATCATTGCTGCTGCAGTTTGGGTTTAGGCACTGCTGCCAGTTCCTTTGTGTAATCTTGCGACTTCAAAGACAAGGAAAGAGGGTGGTGGGCAGAAAAACATTTAGGAAAATTATGCCTACCTATTTGAGTATCTCAGTGAGCATGAACTGTTGTCATGGATTGGATAATCTTAAGAAAAGCATGTGTCTTGCCCTGGAATCTTGCTTCCCATCTTGTGGTCTGTGGGTCTGAAAGACATGAGAAGGTAATATATGCAATGATGACAAAACATGCTTATTTCGCTTCTGAAAATCATACATATATGTTACCATATAATCAAGTGAATATGAAAACAAAGCTGGAAAAAATAAATCTGTAATGAATATTCAAAATTCTGCTTAGTTCTTTATTTAAAAAAAAAAAAAAAAAAATGGCAAAGCTGCATGAAGGAGGGCCTATATTTTTTTTTTCTCCAAAATGTTAGCCGTTGTTTGGATGGAAATGATTGGGAAATGCTGACATTGACAGAGAAACCAACTCATAAACAATTATGCTTCAGTTTTCCCAGCTGAGCCTGGGAAAGCAAAACCTGGTTGAAAAATACACTGGCAAGGTTTTAATTATGATTTTAATAATGAAGCTTGAACAAACCTCTCATTACCAGTATATCAACTGCCCCCTCATGCTGTTTTCCCAGACCTGATGGAGGGGCCCTGGGAAAGCAGTCTGATAGCAGATGAGAGAGCATACTGATCAGTGTAACTTCAGTCAGCACTACAAGTGCTTGACATTTCAGAAAAACAAGATCTTTTACTTTGCTGTCTTTATCTGGGAGCAGGTGATCAGGTTCAGACAGTTGGTTTGTCATCTTAAGCTCTTTGTGGCTGAGACCTTGTTTGTTTTGCACTCTCAGAAGTGCCATTCAGTCTCATGGCAGAGTTAATAAAACTGTGTGATTTCTACTGAGCACAGATTGCTCCTGGAATGTGCTGTGGTTATCTGGAAATAGACTGGTACTCAGGTTCCAGCGTGCAGATGCCAGAGAGTTTCCTTCTGCCCATCTGCCTAGGCAATGAGCTGGCCTACATGTCAGTCCAGCTCTTGGAATCACAGTCAAGCTCTATCAGGGTTGAATTCCTGCTTTTTCCACTTTCACAGCAAATTGAAAAAGGTGTTAGTGGAAACACAGAAAAAAATAATAGGAAAAGAAAGGGAGCAGCCTGAAGGCAAAGGAAGTGAGAGGAAAGGTAGGGAATCCAGGGAAGGAAGCAACAAGGAAACTGTGAAGTTGAGAACTAAGATGTGGAGCACAGACAAGAAAGGGTTTGTAAGTAAGGGTTAGTTCTGTGGAGTGAATTTCAATTCTCTCAAAGTCCATACAGTTACATCTGTGAGAAACCTGCCCTGAATCGTTCATGGCTTCTCAACATTGAAGTTTCTGCTTCTGAAAACACAAGCCTATCAGAAGTCTAACAGAAAGGCTTTTCATATTGTGATACACATGATGCAATATTCAAGAGACAGACCCTCCAGACAGCAGGAGGGCTGCAGCTCTAGGCATTTCTGAAACAGGAGAAAGTGGCTTTAGTGTTTGGGGCTAAACCATAGAACTCATTCCTTGCTCTGATTTCAATTCAGTAATGTATTTATCAGAAAAAAGGTAAAACAGTCCTCTCATATTTATCTTTCATAAAATTGGCTTTATCCAAGGCTGCTGTTATGCCTTAAGTTCACAGAGGATATACTATATCCTTTACACATAAGAAAGAATGTAAACCCCAGTTTTAAATTCAAAACTCAATTCAGTGCTTGCGGGGATTCACAAAGCAACTCCTTCATGATAGTGAAAGCACTATCAACTCGGGAAGCTAATTTTCAATAGTGGCCCCTTAAATTGCACAGTTGAGCATGTAAGAGCACTATTGTGTCTATGTGAGCATGTGGAAGATTTGAAAGCTGGGGTCACATATAGTTGACTTTTGTTCATTTACAAAACAGTTTCATAGAATCAGAATGGAAAACAGAAAACACATACAAGTCTTTGAATACATCACCCTGCACTTTTTTTTCCAAAATATCAGAATAATGATGTCACTGGAGGGGGTGGGGGGCAGTTATTGGACAAATCCCTTCCTCATCCCTGATGAGGAAGGGATCTTGTCTATAGAATCTGGAGCTGCTTAAAACTGTGTTGTTTTGGGCAGGACTAAGTCCAATCAGTTTATTTGAAACCCTCTGCATGAGATCTGTGCATAAGATCCCAAAACAAAGGCAGTAGTTGGGCAGAGAGACAGATATATATACATTTCATGGTTTATTCACTGGTACACAGCAGTATTGCCTGGCATGGGGGGTCTTGCAACAATCCTCGACAGTGCAGCAATGCATGTGTGAGATTGTTATGGAGGGTGCAGGGGGAGGACCAATAGCGCCTGGTTCAACAGTTCTGTAGTGCACAAATGTAATCTCTGCCTGAAAGAGCCATGATCTGCTGCTTAAGGGGTATGACAAGCCAGCCTCCTGGAAAATAGCACTCTGAGTCCTTTGCAAAGGAATCAAATGAGGAACAAGGCTATTACCTCGTGTCAAACTGCGTCTAATAAAGAAATGGAAATCCCCTACTCTGCCACAAAGACCAAGGAGAGCTAGGATCATGCTGTGTGACACAAATAAATGAATAGTGAAACAGAAATGGAAAAACATGGGACCAAATATTACAAGAAAATATCAGACCCTGAAACGATTGCCTGTCTTAAACAATAGACTATAACAAAACATACATTACAAATACAGTCTGGTTGTATAATCTAGTTTTGCTATTTCACAGAAATAGATTTGGGACCCTAACTGTTAAATTCCATGTGTATCACCCTATTTTTATATCACATTAGGCAAAAAAAGGAAGCCAATGCCAACAAATATCTGCACCTGGGGAGCCTTGTAACTGTTCATTTCCAAATACATGAGACATTAGCAAAGAGATATTTATAAAGAGATGCCGGCACATCTATTTTTCCTTTGCACTGCACTATTAGACATTCCTGTTGTCTCTTGTTCTTCTACTAAGCTTTAAGAGTCCAGACCTGCACCCCACATCTTGCAAAGCATCATGAAATAAACAGGACTTCTTATGAGTACGAGGGCATGTCTGCATGCTTGTAGAATGTAGCCCTTGCGGGATTGTTCTCTCTTTTGTTATATTAGAGTGCAACATCCAATTTACTGACGCCCTTGCTCCTGAGCTATTGATTGTTACTGAGAGTAACATGTTACTTCTGCATACCTTTTACTCTCTCGATTTCTTTCGCTCCAACTCAGCAAGGACTTTTATGAGTATCAGGACCAGTGCTGTGGAGTTTCCCTAGGCGACAGCTGAATTGAACCCCACTGTAGATTTCCTTGTCGGATGCTGTTGGACTTGAGATACAGTTGCCCTATGTGCAAAAGCAATAAAAGAGATGACATCTCCTACACAGTTACCTATTTTTCTGAAATTCGTAGCTGTCAAGTGCTATTGAAATTGTTTCACTGACTCAGAAGTTACTGACACACACAGAACACAACTGCGCAAGCTGTATTTCCTTAGGAAACCACGCTTAGGAGTGTTGGCTTTTCCCATGTTGCAAACATGGGCTCTTTGTTGAGTTTGGTAAGTCTTTCCAGTCCCGCAGTGTCATCCTTTGAAGTTTCTCTGGCACATCGTCGAAGGCATTTTGGCAGCTCTCACTGAGGTACCAGTCTACAAGAAACCTCCCTCGCACCTGCCTGATCTCTTTCTTTTGCGCCCCAGGGTTCCCCCAGGTGCATCAGAAGCCCACTGGGCGTTACCAGGGCCACCTGCAGCTCTCCTTCCTCCGCTGCCTCCCGAGAGCTCGACAGTCTCAGGATCCATCTCCGGCAGAGGATCCCAGCCGAGCTGCCCCTGGGCCGCATTTCCCGGGCTGCCGCTCCCGCACCCCTGAACGGCGGAGCCGCCGCCGAGGCACGGTACGAGAGGGACGGGTTATCCCGGGCTGCCCTTGGCGCCTCCAGCCGAGGGCACCCGGGGAGTTTTCTGCCGACGGAGGAGGCAGACGGGGGGTGAGGCGGAGAGCGGGCAGAGGCGCGGCCGGGCTGCGGGGCCGGGGGGCCGGGGGGCCGGGGCCGTGCCGGGCCGGGCCGGGGCGGCGGAGGGGGCCCGGCCGGGAGGAGGAGCTGGCTGCGCTGG
>JAWWEE010000158.1:22304272-22391224 GCA_035221455.1 Xenops minutus
GTTTTAGAAGCTTCAAGGCCAGGTACTGATAGCAACTATAACATACTCCCTGTAGCTAATAATTGTGATTTCAACCACGCAGTCTATCTTTGCTACTTCAGCAAAAGCCTCTACAATTATTTCTATTAAGCCTTTCAGTGTTAGTTCCGTATTGATATCTTATATCAGTTCCCTCTCAGTGTTAGTTCCTTATTGATATCTTATATCAGTTCCCTCCCAGTGTTAGTTCCTTATTGATACTTTATGTCAGTTATTGATACCTTATATCATAACCAACAGGCAAATTAACCAAGAGGGGGAGAAGGCTGCAGCACGGATGAAGGGCTGTGGTGAGCACAGCAGCAGGCACAGGACGTGGGGATGCCCGTGTGGGGATGCCTCCTCCCCTTGTGTGCTGGAGCACAGGTAGGTACCACATCGTTTTTAAGGTTAACGCGCCGGGCCCTCCCCGCGCGGCCCTGGCAATGGCTGCGGGCGGGCGGGCGCCACGCCGGGATGCGCGGGGCGGCCCGCAGCTCCAGTCCGAATAGTTAATTTCCTATTAAATTATTAACCCTCTGTCCGTCTGTCTGTCCGCCCGGTGTGTTCCCCTGTGCCCGCAGCGCACGGCCTCGGCCGCAGGAGCGGGATCCAGCCCTCCGAGGCAGAGCGCCGGGAAGCCCCGCCCCGCTCCCGGCCGGCGCCGCCCGCATCCCTTTCTCTGTGCCCCGGTCGGTCGGTCGGTCCCTCCCTCCGTCCGTCCGCCCGTCCCTCCCCCGGGGGGCGGCCGAAAGGGGCGTCGCCGCCGCCAGCGCCATGGCCGGTTGTTGTCAGTGGCTGGCAGCGGGTTATGGCGACGGCGGTGAATGAATTCCCCGGGCGGCCGAGGGAAGAAGAAGGGCTCAGCCGGCTGCAGCTCCGCGCCTCCGGCCGCCGGCGCCTCTCCCTGCCCGCCGCCCGGCCCGGCGCCCGCGGTGCCGCCGGCGGGGGCGGCAGCGGCAGCGGCAGCGGCGTCCCCGCACAAGCGGAACCTGTACTACTTCTCCTACCCGCTCTTCGCCGCCTTCGCCCTGCTCCGCTTCGTCGCCTTCCAGCTCGGGCTGCTCTTCGCCTGGCTCTGCGAGCGCCTCTCCCGCGGCGCCCTCATGGCCGCCAAGGGCAGCAGGGCCGGGGCCGGCGACGCGCCCGAGCCCGGCGGGGCGCCCGAGACGGTGCGGGCGTGCCACAAGCGGGCCTTCGAGTGCATCTCCATGGCGCTGCGCATCGACGAGGACGAGACAGGTGCGCCGGGGACGGGCGGGCAGGGCCGGGCAGGGCCGGGCCGGGCCGGGCCTTCCCTGCTCTGGGCTGCGGGCACACCGCGCCCGCTGCGGGGAGGGCAGGCCCGGCCCGCGGGGCGCTGAGCCCGGCCCGCAGCGAGCGGCGAAAACATGACAGCCTTTGGGTTTCGCCACAGCAAAGTTTCTATTGCTGCGGGGGTCCGGGGGAGGGGGTTGGAAACCGGGGCGGAGGACAGCGGTGAGCGTGTGGTAACAAGGGTTCGGCCGCACCGAGCCCGCCGGACAACAAAAGCGGCAAGGACAATAAAATAATAAGGGATGCATCCCTTAATGCGCTGCCTGGACAAATGGAGCAGGTGCTGGAGCGAGTCTTCGGGACTTGACACCCCCCAAAAGGCCCATTTGGAGCTGTCTTGACTTTTAAAGACAGAAATGCTTATTTGTATTTTGTCAGGTTTGGGTTTTTTTAATATTTTTCTTGAGCTGTTTGGCATGCTTACTCTTGAAAAACCTAAAAATCTATCACTGGTGACCAGAAGACCTTAAGGCAGATGTTTTAGCGTTTCGGTAAATAAAACACAAGAGGGAGGTTTGGTTTTTTGTTTTTAGTTTTTTTTTTTTTTAAAGTCTGGAGCATCAAAGAAACAAAAACATTTGCTACTGCATTTGATTTAGCCATTTACTTTAAACACAGCAGCACATTTCTGTCAGCACCCAAAAGGCAGGCCTTTAAGGGCATGCTGTGCTGTTTTATAAAATTCTCTGGAAACATTGGAATACCTTATTCTACACTTTTAAGTTGAGCTTTAGTGAAACTGCTATCCTAGAGGAGGAGATTAAAAATACATGATTGGCCTTCAATAGGAGCTACATGCTGAGAACATCATAAAAGCGAGGGATGTGTCTTGCTTTGCCTTGACAATTTGGGAGTGGCAGTGGCAAGCTCTGGGAGAGAAAGAAAACCCCACCATGTGCAGCAAGGTTAGCTCAGAACGGATACACAGTGAGAGAGCATTGAGGGTCATGGAAACAAAGCATGAAAGAAGGTGAGGTAGCTTTAAACTTCAGCATTGTTGATGATTGCTGTGTGAGGAGTAGTCAAGTCTTGTATTCTCAGGTACCTGTTCCAGTACCTGTTGTGACCTACAGCTGTTGGTGGTTTGGAGGGAGAACCCGTAAATACCAATTTTAATCATGGACTTGCTCTATAGATGCCTTTAGATTTGCTGTATTAGATGCACAGTCCATACATCTGGTAAAGTCATTTTTGCTTCTAACAGAAGCAGTTGCACAGCTGTTTTAGCTCTGCAACTCTAATAGAGATTTCATTGAGAAAGAACTCACTTGACTTTAATGCATAGATTTATTATTTGCTTATCTGTTTTTGCTGGAATACAAGTCTATCTTTGATTTTTTTTTTTTTAAATCTGTAAACAAGCTTTTTATAGCTTCCAACAGAAAACCATGTATTGGGTATAGTATGTGAAATAGTTGGAATTTCTGAATTGTCTAATATCCTGTTAGTTAAGTGATGTTTTTGCTGTTGTGGAAGCTGTGCACTTTGGTAATTTTGATAGCACTTCTGGTAATCTTTTATGCTTCTGAATTATTGGGGCAATTATTCTTGTTTTGCTATTTTCACAATTAATCTTAATATCTTGAGACTGAGAAGGTACATGTGTTGAGCTGATCCCTGCCATCAGCTAAGCATCCACACAGCTGCTTGTTTTCTCCCCTCAGGGGGACAGGGAAAAGCATAGGAGTAGCAAAAGCGAGAAAAGAAAGAGAAAACTTTCTGAGTGATGGCTGCCTTGGAAGACAGCACCCATTCAGTTATTCATCTACCCGAGATTTTATTGATGAGCATTATATTGTATGATACAGAATATTCTTTGGGCCAATTTGGGCCAGTCATCCTGCCAGTGTCCCCTCCTGGCTTTTTGTGCACAACCTACTCACTGGGAATCCAGTGCAGGAAAAAGAAAATCTTGAGGTTGTGCTGTTCAAGCAATACCCAAACCATTTCTCTGTTATCAACACTGTTTTGATCACAAATCCAAAACAGAGCACCATTTGTGCTCTTTATAGAAAATAATCTCCATTCCCACCAGACCCAATATGGCAAATCAATGACTTCCAAGGAATGTGACATTTATTGTGTTTTTCACGTCATAATCCCTGAAAACTAGTAAACCATTCTGGTGGAGTTGGAGCACAACCTTTGCAAACAGCTTGCTGTGATACAGGGCTTTTAAAACTTTGCCCAGTTAAAAGCTGGAAGTGAAAATTTACTGACCTTGGCGTGTTTGCAGCTGTTCCTCAGAACAGCAAAGCAAATCAGGCTATAGCAGAAGTGGCTGGGATAATCTCAAATTTGATTTCTATTTAGCTATAATCAGCATTATATTTATACTGCAGGCAAAACTGTTTCTATGGGTGATGGGGAGAAGAAGCTTAAAGTGAAAAAAAAGCTAAAGACCGGAACAAAGTCACTCAGCTTCAATGATTGAATTTCTCTAGTTTTTTCCTTAACAGTTAGGATATATGAGGCTGGTGAAGAAAGGGAAGTAATAAAATTATTCATAAGGTGTGTCATGTTCGTGCATGTAGGATGGAGTTCCTGTGCTTTGTGTTGGTAAGAAGAGTAAAGCGTGAAATTACCCGTACAGGGGATCTTTTCAAATCTTATGATTAAAAGATTTTGCTTCTGGAGAGGAGCAAGAGAAAACCTTGAAGAGGAGTCTAGAAATGTTTTTACTGTCGAAATATTTTTACTGACACTAAAACTTGCTAGAAAATAGGTTTGGGACTGAAGTTATCAAAAGATTTGAGTGCAGAAGCAATACAATCACTGTGAACTGTTATGTCATCTGAAACTAGGGTAATGATATCTGAAGGCTTCATTGTAGGCATTTTTTGTGTTTTCCACCACTTGTTAATGCTGATCGGGTTTAAGTTGTAATACGTATATGCCTCTGTGGAAAGGCATGCTTAGTGTGACATAAGCACCGTGCAAAAGTATGTTTCCATATGCAGTTAAGTATCTTTTTAATGCAGGGTATTTATAGAAGAGGAGCAATATGAAGTAGATATTAATAGGTCCCCGGTGGTTTACTTGCTGTCATGGTATCACATAGCATAGGTTAGGTGTAGCCACGTTCCTGGTTTTATTTACTGTAATACCCATTTAGGACATGGTTGGTACAGAGGTGTACTCTTAATACTACTTGCACTGTACTGCATGTGAAGGTTGACACACACCAGCAATACAGCAGTTTCATAATAGAATAAACAAAGAAGTACCCTCATGACAAATGAGCTGCTCTATACAAGAGTTAATTAGAGGAGAAGTGTCTCATCTCACTCATGTAGTATCTTAGACTCATGGCTTTTCTTCTTGAGTTTCTGTGCTTCTAGTGTTACTTTGGTATTGGCTATCACTGGAAGATTAAGAAGTACATCTCTATTTGATGTTCCAGAAAAAAACCCTGTTAGTTTCACCATTTCTGTTATGAATGAATTTGTGTAGATGAGCTTTTTACCCTTTTTTTTTTCCCCCCTTAGGGGATTTATCTTTTTAAGGCACACAAATTATTCTTAAAACAGGCAAAAGTGATTTGAGGCTGGTGTAGTACGTGTTATTAATAGAAAATTATTTTAAACTTAAGTAGATATAAAGTTGACAGTGTCCCTTTAAGAGTTTCTTTAAATTATAGGATTTTGTTCAAATCTCTTTTCTTCCCTCTTACTTGTTTTATGCAGCATTATATGGAACCATTCCTAAGCTTTAATTTGTTACAGAAAATAATGGGTTCACTTCCTTTTTAAGCAGGACAAAAGGAACAAGCTGTTGAATGGTATAAGAAAGGAATTGAAGAACTGGAAAAAGGAATAGCTGTCTTAGTAATTGGTCAAGGTAAGCCAGTTTTGAGTTTTGTGGAACAGATTTTCGTTTATGGCTTCTTCAAAGTAAGAAATCAATATTGCTAGATATGGTAGGTGCTAGGAATGGTCTGCTGTATGAATTAAGTTGTAAGAGTGTTTCTTATTCCTGTTTAAGCTGTAGGTGAACACTGATCCATTTCTCTGTTCTACCTTAATGTTCTGTCTATAACACATGCAAATCTTGCTCCAAATACTTTCAGACTCTCTAAAATCATAAGCAGTTAATGAAAATTCTACAGTAAAACACTTGATTTCTTATATAATGGGAATGCTAAAACACTGAGTTCTGACTTGATTTGCCAAAGTTGACAGTTCATGTTCTCACTTACGCAGAATTTTTTATTCCCTTCAGTATAACTTAAAAAGAACCCCTCTGATTTGGAATGGTCTGACATTGTGTTTCTGAATAGTTTAGGCCAAAGTAGCTGAACATTTCCAACAGAGAAAAAAAAAGCCATCTCAGTATGTGGAAACATTTTAACCTGTAGTGTAGAAGCAGGTATGTACCATAGAGATACAGTTGTGCTGAAGGACTTGCTAAGAACTTCTGTCCTCAAAATAATATTGTAATTATAATAGTAATCAATAGGAACTCAAATCACCCGCCCCAATCCCAAACCTAAAAGTGCTTTTGGTCCTCAGTTATGTTTAACAGCGTTTGGTGACATGTTATTTATGGGGCAATACAAGTGGCATTTGATACAACCTGTGTAAATTGCACAGTTTAAAAAAAAAAAAGCTTGACTTCAACAGACAATATATCTTAGGAAGTAGTGGTATTAATATCTAATTCTGTGTGTTTTGAAATGTAAAGGGACACAGTCAACTGAATTTAAATCTGTTAATTTTGCCAAAGTGAGATCTTTTGAATTGTACTTGCCTCTCAGTCACTTTTCAAGCTTTGTAAAAACCTTTTTTTTTTTTTTTTGACTTCTGTTCAGAGAAATGCAGTGACAAAGAACATATATTAGGTCAGCATGAAATGTTAGGCAAGATGCAAAGCAGCATTTGGGTTTCCACAGCTTTATGAGCAGTATTGTAAAGCAGATAGTGTCAACTAACTTTAAATTCTTGATTAAATTGGAAGCTTTAGATTTCTTTTCATTAGTTTTGTAACAAAGTTCCTTAGTGGAGGGAATAGATTAGGGGTGGGAGGAAGAGAAGGGAAGGCTGGGTGTCAGTATTTTAGCACTTATAAAAGTTAATTTGCCACATTGTGTTTTAACGTTGATTTTTCTTTGTAAGGTGATCAGTGTGAACGGGCTCGACGTCTCCAGTCTAAAATGATGACAAATTTGGCAATGGCCAAGGATCGCTTGCAGCTTTTAGGTACCAGTTACAATTCATGACTTTGGAAAGTTTGTAATTATTTGCGTAAATTCATGTAATGCGTTCTTCTAAAATATTACT
Organism: Xenops minutus; assembly: GCA_035221455.1. Classification (NCBI taxonomy): domain Eukaryota; kingdom Metazoa; phylum Chordata; class Aves; order Passeriformes; family Furnariidae; genus Xenops; species Xenops minutus. Next base: position 22,310,887 of record JAWWEE010000158.1, read on the forward strand.
TTGATTTTTATAGGGAAGGAGTCATTATCTGTATAGGGTCTCTTTAGTTTTTATTTGAGGGTAAGTGCTGTTGGTGCATTTTGAAAACAGAATTTCAGGCATAAAAGTAACTGAAAAGTCTTTCTGTCGTAGTATTCTTGACTCAAAGTCAGGAGGTCTTGATTAACTCTTGCTGAAGAGAGTTCAGGATTTTTGCATTGGAATTATAGTAAAACTTGATATATTGATGATCATGAGTGCAAAGTATGCTTCCTACTTCATGTTCTGTTAATTCTGTCACTTAACAATTTTCATTATTATAATTCTTTAGCATCATGTAGACAATAAGGTTTCGAAATCCTAATTCTCGTAATGTTTGTTCTAGCAGTGTTCTATTTTAAGACTAGCAGGTAAGATTGCTTCTTTTTAAAAGCATAGTGTTGTACAGTTTTAGCTTTATTAAAATTAAGCATTCTAGAGAAGCTTTTAATGGACAGATTAAAACAGGCAGGATTGGAAATGTCATCTTACTGTGCCTGATAAACAAAGATAGCCCCCATTATGCAATAAACCTGCAACTTTGTGTAGTGCATCCTCTAAATGGAAAACTTTGGAAATGCTTTCAATTCAGTCAGTAAAATGAAGATAAAGATTATTTTTTTAATTGCTCCTTAAGGGTGAACTAACAAATGTGCTTGAGTTCAACTTGTGTATCTGCAGCTTTAATCTTGCACTCTCTTGTGTGGAGTTCTACTAAATCATTTTGCTAGGTGCATATAGAACAGACAGGAAAACTTGTGTTCTTTTCTCTTCTTACACTTTGTGATTCTGTGGTCCTAAGTGGTGATTGACAGGGCAGTTGTGACAACTACAAGAAAGCGAGTCCCTTTTGTTGCCCTTGAGCTCCTGGTGTCCCCACTACTTTTTGAAAAAAAATTGAAGGAAGCATGGGGTGAAAGAGGCATGTGACTTCTATGCTCTAACATGGATGTTTGTTGGTACAACCTTAGTATGTGCAAACAAAGGTATTTTCTACTCATTAGGATTAAAGGCTGTCTCAGAGAGATAATATAAATTAGGGAACAATAGGGAGAAAGTGATTACATGCTAACAGTCTTCAATAAGGTATGGCTTGTTGCAGACATCCGAATTGTAAGTAACTAGAATTTCTTTTAAAAATTGGCTGTTCTTTCAAACTTGAACTAACAGTGTCTTTGTTTCTGTGGATATTGCTTCATCTTTGCTTGTGTTATCACTTGCTGTGACTTGGCTTGAAAGAAAAAAAGGCTAAACATCACCAAAAAATCCTTAAAGTTGAAGTACATTCATCTCTACTCCCAAAATGTGTGATCACATGCTATTTATTTGTTTCATTGAGAATGCAGATTGAAAGGTAGTCATTGAACAGTGTTTATTGCATAAGTTGTTATAAAAGGTTCTTTTATTTTTACTTTTAAATTATCAGTAGTGCTTTGTTCTGCTTAGATTCTTGTTCAGTTGGTACTGAGGATTGGCTTCAAACAATGTACATGAGAGCAAAATCTGGATAAAAAAGAGAAAGTGAAATCATGTGCCCTGTAGGGAGGAAAAAGATGTGGTTTGGAGAGATGTTCCAATGAACTTAATTCCTTGGAGGTTTGATTGTTATGGATCTATTTGAGTAACATCTTTATACCCACTTTCAAGTATTGACAGCATCTCTTTATTACTTTATGTCATTTTTCGTGGATTTTTTTGAAATTTAAGGTAATGTAGAGTTGACTTGCATGTGCCATTCTAAACATAACTTTTAGCCTGTTACTTGAAGGAACAGATATTTGGAAGTTTTTAAGTGGTGTAGAGATCCTTTTGTAATTGAACTAAACGTGAGGCTCTTGAAGCTCTTAAGGTTCAATAAAGTGATTTTTCCTGTGAGTCCAACTCGTAAGATCAGAGGGTAAGTGTTTTGCTCTAGCCCTGTGGAATTTCTCCATTTCTTAAGACAGAATAGGCAGGTCCTTTGTTGCATTAGCTGACAGGATAAAACAAACTTAAACTAGACAATAATTTCAAGTATTTTATCCTGCTTGCTAGACAGAGATGTGATTGTAGACTGCTTCGCTGAAATGCCATCCAGTCAGTCAAGTTACACTGGTGATGCATAGAAAGTGAAAATAAAATCGTACAGATTACAACTGTCCCTTGAAAGTGTTCAGTGTTTTTTTTTTTTTCCTTTTAAGTGTGTTGGTAGATCAGTGCAAGTTTAAAGCTGCATGACCTCACTGACAGGAGTGGAATGTCTGATCACACCCATGTATTGTCACCATGTATCATCAAACCACTGGTGCCTTTTAATGTTCGAAGAGGATGGAGCTACTTACCTGGATGGCGGGTTTTCTATTTTGAGCCCTGTTTTCATTTTTAGTCTAGATTATTTTATCTTACTCTGTTTGAAGCTGTAATGTGACACAGTCTGAAAGCTGAAGTTGCTACTGGTGTGTTTCAGAGCACCTCAAGGTGCCTTGATCACTTTGTCAGTCCTCTGACAATACTGGATGGTGCCAGCTGTCAGGGGCCTTCCAAGTTCTATCATTTGGATTGGTGGTGGCCCCCATTTTTGACATGGTTTAGGGTGTTAGTTGTGTGGTTACTCAGGTGACTGGCTAAATCTTGTTGTGGTTGTCTTCACAGACCTGGCCTCTCCAGTTAACTGATCACCTTTGTTTGTCATTTTATTTGATATATTTAGAAAGGCAGGGGTATATTTGTTTTCTGCAGTCAATACACAGAACTCAGCCATTTGTTGTCCTTGAAGACAGAGAGCTACAATGTCCAGTGCGACATTATTCTAAAGCTATTTATGTTTTGCCTATTTGTGTTCTCTCATTTTGGAGAGACTTTCCAAAGGGGAACAGACTTTTGCCACCACAAGTGCCTTCCTGTGTTATGTATAGCTTCAGTATTTTGACTGAAGAGTGCGCAGGGAACATAATTCAAGCATCTTTCATCGGTATCCACTTTGGAGAACATTTGCATTCCTCAGTGCTGCCCATGTATACTTAGGATCTTCAATGGACTCCTTTAGGGATCTTCCACTTTCTTGGAGACGATGGTGTTTTTTGCTTCAGGATTGTGTTACAGGGTGACAATTTTTTATTAGAAATCAGTTACCTGGAATTCAAGATCTAATGTTATCTAAACAAGACAATGGCTTCAGTGCTGTTTATTTGGTAGGTTTAGGTCAGCACTGTATCATCAAGGAGAAATAACAAATGAGATTCTGTAAACTTTTTTTCAATGTCTGGAGACAGAAAAAAATCATTTATGTGGAATGTGATGGTGTCCTGTTAATTCCCTGGAATAATATTTAGTAGCTCAATTTATCTTTGATATTATAGAGGACTACACTGTCACTAAAGTGACATGTTTGCTTTTCGGGATATTATATGCAATACTAGAATTACATGTTAATATGTAACATGATGAGAAGCCAGTGTGTGAATTGAACTTGGACGACAGTTGGATTACACTTTCTTTTTGGTTGGAGTTCTGGAGCTCCTGAGTATGTGGAACTAGCTAAGCCATTGATAATTGGAATAAAACCCTTGTGTCAAATTGTAGCATTGAAGCAAATAGTGTTTCCTGAATTCTTGCCCAGGCCAACTGATGTCTTTATGGTCCCTCACTACAAACCCTTTTTTGTAAATTGCAGAAATGTTCTCCAAAACATAACTGATTATCGAATATCTTAGAAAGTTTATTAATACTAATTTTACTTCATAAGCTTCTGTATGTACTTTCCATTCTGTTTGCATGCACCGGGCAGAGAGTAGACTGTTCTGCTGTCTCTTCTGATAGTGCTGCATCCACTAAAATGGTACACTGTCTTTCCAATCAATTCTAAAAGAACTTCCCTTACACCTTTATGGAGGAAAGCTTATTAGGGTGACTTCTTGGAAGTTGCAAAGCTTGTGGTTGTTTGTACACTTTTCTTTTGTGATTGATATTGTTTTGTTCTACTGTACCCGACTCTTCAATGCTTTCCACGTAAAAAAAAGTAAACCTTGGGTGCATCTACTAGTCTTGAACTTTGGCTTTTTGTATTTGCCTGCGGCTACTAAGTTTTCACCTAAACTGCATCTTGTTTCATCTGAGTATTATTAAGCCATTCCTTAAACTATGAGGTGTAAAGATACTATTCAGGGAAGTGAAGCAGTGAGTGATCAGGAGCAGGAAGAAAGGAAAAAAAGCAAGAAACACTGGAGAAAGATCTGTAATCGATAAAGAAGCATAAAGAGGAGAGTGCTCGTGCTTGTTGGTTGTACAATCTGCAAGCTCTGAATGGCAATTCTTCCTCTAGTCAGGGCTGTTATGATCTTGAGTGTGCATATTTTCAGTGGAATTTGTCTGGTTTTGCAATATGTGCTTTCATGTTGCCAGAGGCTATTGCTCCTCTGCTTGGCCATCTCTTTTCCTGCAGCTTCTTGGTAGTGTTATCTCTTGGGGGTGAGCAGAAAAAAAAAGGGGGGAAGAAACAAGATCTTGGCACCCTATGCTTTGCATCCTTAGAAAGTGTTTTGTTTTTAAAACCAGAGGATTTGTGTGAAATAAAGGTAGAAGAGGCAGTAAAGTGCCCCAAAAGTAAGGCCGTAGAGGTTTTTAGCTGTAGTGGCAAAAGCAGGAGTGGTAGCTGATCTGCAGAGAACTAGGCCTTAATTCTTTTTTTGTGTTGTTTTCAGCCTTACACCTCCTTGACTTATGGTTTGACTGTTTTTCATTACTTCTCAGAGTTAATTTCTTTCTCCTTAATCTTTAACATTATAAGTGTTGTATTCAGATGTTTCTGAGGTTAATCCTCCTAAAGAATGTAGTTTGCATGACAATTTTATTGACATAATTTCAAGGCAATTATATTTCTGGATATGTATCTTAAAAGACATCATTACAATGTATATATATTGTTTTGCTCGAAGTTTGAGGTTTCAGTAAAATGTTTGCTAGCTGTTACTACTTAAGTGAAACATTTAATATGCAAGGAAGTGACGACTCCTTGCAGTTGGTCAAAAGTAACACCTTGGGGAGGACTTTCAGACATGGGTTATCAACACAAATATTTAGTAAGTGAAATATATTTAATCCTGAACATTGCTTTTAAGAAGTAACCACTCACTAGACTGGAAAGATTGTTGTAATTAACTCAGCCATAAATGGTGAGTTTAAAAGCTATTTTCAGTCATGCACATACTAACAGAATTTTCTTAAACTTTGCTAAACCTGTAGAATAGATAGAAATATTCCTTTTATCTTTAACTATAACAAAGCCAAACTTGACATTTGTGTGTTCAACATACATAAATTTTCTTGGTTCATTTTTGGTTTTTTGTTTGTTTATTTTGTCCTTTTTCCTCCCTCCCCCTCTGTCTACTATGTAGAGAAGCTGCAGGCAGTTTTGCAAATTTCCAAGCCGCAAATGGAGGTCTATAATGACAGTACTAACCTGGCATGCCGCAATGGACATCTCCAGTCAGGTGGGTTTGGTTTTACCAGCACCTATTGAGGGGATGTCTCTCAGTTTGTGGTGTATTACAGGGAAAAAGAATGCAGTGCTATGTTCTGGCCCCACCAATTTTAAAGAAAAGTTGCTTGTATTTCTGTTTTTTAAAGCTTTGTATGAAATACATCCCATCCTTTCCATGGCTTTCACAACATTGTTTTATTTTGTAGTATTCCGTTCTCTTACAATGACTGTTCTAGAATTCAAAACTATTTACTAAAACAACATTTTTGAAAATACTTCTTATGCTATATTTTTCAAGGAATTAAATTAAGCCTGTTTTAGAAAGTGTCAAAGTCAGTGTTGGATATGTAGGTTATATATTGTGCCTACATAAGTAGTTCTTTCTTTATGATATTGTGAGAGTGAATATGTATTTGTGTTAAGCTACTTTAAATTTCAGGGGGTTTTATGCTGAGAAAGTGATACACAGTTAAAATGAGGGGGGGACCACAACAGCTCTTGCGTTTTGTCAAAGAATGTTGTTTTAATCCTTCCCCAGAAGACTCAAGCAGGTATACTGAAATAGCAGAAGTAAACTTGTTTGTCCATACAGAAGGAGTGAAGTTACTATGAGGTTTGTGAATTGTCTTTGGGGAATGTTTTAAGCCAGCAGTAAGCTGTTGTCACAACTGTGATTTCAACTGGTAATTCGTACTATAGACTACAAGGAGGTTAAATAAAATAGAGCGCTAACAAGCACTGGAATTCATAAAGCTTGTCTACTGAGTCAAGAGCAGTATTCAGTTTTTACAGTAAGTAAACTGAAAGTGTATGCCACATGCTTTTTTTTCTGTTTGGGTTGGGTTGCTTTTTTAGATCCATTTCTAGTTCTGAAGTCATGTTACTGTTTGGTTTTATTCTTCTCATGTATAAGCAGTTAAAGTACTGTGTCATGTTAGGCAACTTTAAATTACTGTATGTGTGGTATATTTGTTTAACTGTGTTGTCAAAAAAGAGTAGTTCAAATGGCTCTTCAGTGTAAGTTCCAATGTAGATTGACCTTGAGAACTTCCTACCTTAAATGATCCAGTACTCCTGCCTTTTTAGCAGGCTGGCTAGAGACTGAATGAATAAGTACATACATGTACACGCAGAAGTTGATAATATACTCAATTTCATATGAATAGCTTTTTCTCTAGACTCTTTTTGTAATATTTTCTTATGCCTTTGTCCTAATATGTCTCAGAATTGGATACTGCAGGAGTAGGTTAGATGAAACTTTCACTCTTAATATTTGATTTACTTAAATCCACTAGTAACAAAGCATAGAATATCTATTGGCAACTATTGGAAATGAAGAAACATTTTGCCAGTTCTGTGGCAGGTGTGTGTATTCACAGAAGTTGTAGCTGGAGGTGGTCCACTATTGGTAAACTTGTGGAAAGTCAATTCACTTCCTTGGAGTCATACTCCAGGTGATTTAGAGATGAACCACTTTAGCAAAACTGTGGAGTAAATAGTAATGAAACAACTGGAGAGGGCCATGGTCTTCTGGGAATGCATTTTTCTGAGAGTCTTTCCACTTTCTGAAAAGGAGTGCAGGCTAGCAGAAAACTGTGGATGTACCAGACTCCGTGGGATCTGAGGAGGGGCAGAAGGACTCAAGCGCAGGTCATTAAAAAAAAAATCAGGTACCAGGTATTCACTGATTACTTTGAACAAGATTTCAAGGGTCTTGTTCTATTTCCATTTGCATTTCCATTTACCAAAGGTAGACTTTAGATTTGTAACTTCTGGAAGTCAGAGCATGACTTAAAGTACTGAAGTTTTCCTGCAGCTGTGGGGTCCATGACAGTACCAGGAAAGTCAGCCTATGAACAGTTGTCTGAATTTCTTCACTGGCCAGTGCCTATGCTTTTGTGCTTTCTTTTTCTGCCTCTTTTTGGAGTTTGAGGGTAGGGAGCCTTGTTTGTAAGAATGTTTTGGTACTAGACTTTTTTCTTAAAAGTAGTGTATTGGTTGTGCTTCAATCTGCTCATCATCTTGCTATTGTTCTTCCTGTATACATGCAAAAATAGTATTTTCACACAGACGGCTGCAATAATTCAAAACCACTAAGTAGATGCCAAATTCTTAGAAAACAGTACAAAATCAGTTTGCAGGCTACTTCAGTTAAGAGAACTGTTATTGAGACAGTAGAGGTATTTCAGAGGTACTGAGCAATAGGGCACTGGCATAAGCTTAATTTTCCATCTTCATAAAGTATTACCTGTGCTGTTGCCTAAAAGCATGAGCTTTTTAAAAGTTCAGAATTTTATGAAGCGTAAAGCATGGTCATTCTTAGTTTTAATATCAATAAAATGCCCCTTTGCCTGTTCTTTGGTCTAAAATTGCTTTGCTTTCTTTCATTTGCCTTTAAAGGCCAAAGTATTTTCAGATTTTTTGCTTCATAATTTTGTCTGCTATTCTGTTCCCAGAGCTATACTGCATATTTTTTTATATTTCCAAATTGTTACTGATTTGATATTCTTTCTTCTCAAGACCCTCTTTGTGTTAGCCTTTTGGGCCAATTTAATTGATTCTAATACAGATGACTGCCTATCCCTGTCTTCCTCATTGATACTTTCCAAACGTACCTGAACAGCTGGAGATGTTTCTTGAAAATTTATCTGGGAGATTCATAATGAGTTTTTCTAAGACTGCATTGCAGTGGTATCACCTGCTCTTCATTTGCAGAGGGCCATATAGTAACTTGTCTATAGTGTAATGACAAATAGCCTTGACCCAAACCTTTATTTTGAAATACATATTTATTGTTTAATATCTCACTCTTCTCATAGCAGTCTTAAATTAGATGTAAAACAACCTGGGGTTTTTTCACCTCAGATGCGCTTGTTTTCCTTTGCATTGTGGGTCATTGTTTTGTTTTGAGCATGGAATGAGATTATGCCAGTCTTGCCAAAGGCAGAGTTTGTGTTTTATGAACTCCTTTACTGGGCATACAGTACTGATGGTATTACACTAATCCCAATGTACCATTTTACATTTAACATCTAAATCTCAGCATGATGTATGATCAGAGAAAGCATTATTTACTACAATATGAACACTGTGCAACTAGCTAGTGTTTTACCTCAGTTTTCATATGGAAGGACTTACTATCCTCTCTTTAATACAGACATATATTGGCAATGTTTATCCACACGCAAAAGTTCTATTAATACTGAGTTCTTAAGGAGCAGAAGAAGAAGTAGCAGTAAGGTAATATTTAATATAATTTGGCAACAGCAGATCTGACTGATGTGGCTCTGTCAGTTCAGAATGGAGAATAGCTGTGTTCCTGACCTGTGTAGCTGTGCTGCCATTTAAAACATGGAACATGTCCTTCTTGGTTGCTGAAGCTTTCTGTAAGGTAGCTTTCATTACTTGAGTCTACCTATTTGAAAAGTCTGAATAGAATCGCTGAAGAAGTGTCTGTTTTGGGGGCTGTTGTGAATGCTGATCCTAAATAAGGATCAGACTTGCAATTGCTGCAAATTTAAAGGAACTTGAAGGTTTTTTGCTTTTTTTTTTTTAAATAAAATTACTTACATAAAGTTACAGGCAGTTTTAGACTGGTGTTTTGGTTTTTTTTCTGCTGTGGGATCCACAGACCATGTGCAATAACTCCTCTTTACTCACTTTAAATGGGTCATCTATCGGCACATATAAGGAATTTTTGACGAATATTCCCTCACAATTTGTACGATGTCACAACTAAAGGCTAGAATTTGTTCTGCAATACTGGAATAGCTGTTCCTAATTTTAATTTAAACTTTCTTTTGGATGCTTAAGAAGTTACAGACTAGTAGAAATTTGTTTATTAAGATGTGCTTTAATCTGGTATAAATTCACAAAAGAAAATAGAATTGGTTTGCTTTTTAGAAATATAAAGCATGTTGTATATTAAATACATGAGTTGCAACTGTATGTTTTTTAGATTGTTTTTCCATTTCCAGGTATTTAGTATAATCAAGCATATTTTAAAATTGTTCAAACATTATGTAGTAAATATATATACTATTCTCTCTGTAAGGGAGCCTGAAATGGGGCACCTATTTCTACAACTTAAAAAAATTTAATCAATAGAAAACCCCAGACAAAATTTTGCTGCTTGTTTGTTTGTAATTTGTTTGTGTTGTATATATGTTTGGAGGGCAGATTAAAATTGCAGGCATGCTTTCAGGACCAGACAGCTATTATGTCTGTGTAATGCAGTGGTGTTAGCTTGCAGCTTTAAGGTAAATTCTGGCCAGAATCAGAGAGTAACATCAAACTGATCGAGCCCATTTTACGATCCTATAAATATATGTGAAATAAATAATTGAACTGTTCAGTGTTTCAAATACACTTGAAAAAATACTATGGGATCTCTTTGTCATTAGAACTTTAAGCACTTCATTGTTTTAAACAGAACAGTGAAACATTTGGCAAAAGGCTGCTAGAGATATTGTGAAGGTTTTAAGGGCACTTGCTATATATTTTCAGTCTTTCAGTAGATGACAAATACAAATGGGTAAGAAATGTGTTTTGGGGGTTTTACACTTCTTACAGCAAAATATATATCTTGCATAATGAAATAGTAAGAGCCATCTGACAAGTGACTTTCACTTAAAAACTTCACGCTTTAGAAATAGGTAAACTTTGGATAAAATGTAAATTGAAGTTTGATCACGTTTTTATTTGTTGGTTCAATGACAATTTGTATATAAAATGAAATTTTCCTTTGGAGTTGACACTGAACAAACAACTATGTTCAAGACCTGTTCATCAGTGCTTCTTTTCGTGCTACCCATCAGGACTCGCCACAAAACATGTAAACTTAGTGGTCTTGAGTCCTGGAGGTACTGCTACAGTAAATCATAATTTGTGGTTAAAACTTTGTTTTCCTTTCTTTCCCCCCTTGTATTTCCAGTTTCCTGAAATACTCCTTACCTGTGCAATTTTATGATCCTCAAAAATTGGCAATGTCTGTGTATTGTTCTCAATAGGAGGGGCTAGTTCTGGAAAAGTGACATAAGGTTGACTTTGAGCAAGCTGTGTAAATGAGGTTGAAGGGAAAAAAAATGCAGCCAAACTGACTGCTACCTTTTGATTAAATTGGGCCAGTCAAAGTGCTGAGTAGCTAGATGTTTTAATAGATTCATATACTACTTTTTGAACTTGAAAGTTACTAAGTATGCCTAATTTTAAAGAGTTTTTGACTTGGAAATTCCTGTGGAGGAATGACTGAGTAAATTTAAGGAACTCAAACTCTGTGTGATTTAATCAGTAGCCAGTTTTGGTGGTTTTTCTTGCTTTATTTTGGGTGTTTGTTTTGTTTTTTTTAACAAGAAATATATTACATGTAAATGTAATTAATTCTATTCTTCAGGTTCCCTCGTTTTTTTGGGTATTCCTACATCTTCATTGTTTATGATGACCCCTGCAGAGTTTATCTGACTCTAAAAAGAGATAGATTTGTGACTGAAGAAAGGCTTTAGAAACCTTTTAGCCAGGTAGTGAAGGATACCTGCAGGCTGTGTAGAGGTTTCCTCCTGGTAGTATGTTTAAAGAGGCTGAGAACATTTTACTAGTTAATTGAATGTTCTGTGATACTGTTTCACTGAAGTATTCTTTGAATTCTTTTAACACATTTAAAATTACAAAGCATTTTACTTAAAGCATTTTTCACTGAACTGCAATATTATAAGTTAAAAATACTTCATAGAGTCATTTATTAAAATCAGGCCCATTCCTTAAGTCAAATTGATTTCCAGGTTCCTAAAATCTTAGTGAAGAAACTTTAGCTGAAATGTGTCTTGAGCTTCCTTACCTCTGACACCATATTTCTGTTATCTAATCAAAAGGCCCCTTAATCCTTTAAAGAGAATATAAAATATGACAATATTTAGTTTCCATTCCAGACAACAGTACTGTACTAGACAGTTTCCAGTAGTGTATTTGCACCACAAAAAAAAAATAGCACCCAGCTGATGCTGTGCTCCAGTCATTAACCAGCCTGACCAACCTGCCTGCTTGCTGTAGCACATTCTTATCTTAGTCTCCGATTTGATGTTTTACACTTGCTGTTTCTGTGCCAATTAACTTTATTTTATCCTGTATTCCATATGGAGAACATAGAAATCAAGTGCTATTTTGCTTACTCTAGACTAAAGTGGCTTCTTGTAGTGTAATGACTCTGCGGCCAATATTTTAAAGGGTTTTTTCTGTTACCTAATTTGAGACTTTTCTGCCTCATCATGAAGGTGAATAGTAGTGTGAATTAAATGTTTGGTGGTGTTCAAATCAGTGATATGATATCTTTTAAGACTTAAATATAGGAAGGTAAGCTGCATCAGAGCTGCCCATTTAGAATTTACTTACCCCTTGAGATTCCTAAAGTGAAAGAAAGTTGTAAGAAAAAACACCTGACAGTTGCTTGCAGGTGTAACTATTTCAATGTTCTCAATTTAAAATGCCTTGGTGAAGCTTCTGTGTGGAAGATCTGAATAGCATTAACTATAATCCAAAGTAACTAGCCTGCTAACATCACTTAAGAAATAAATACTCTGAATCTAAAGGCTTGAAATTTGGAGATGATTATAAGGATTAATTTTATGAGTTCTTTGGAAAGAAGACGGCAGAACACAAGCAGAAGACTTTGCATCATAAAGAATAGATGGTGTTTATCCCTTGACAAAAGAACTAAGTTATCTCTGGCTTTTCTAACTTAGCTAAGTAGTGTTTATTCTGAGAAATTCTAAAAATTTAAATCTTAACCTTAGGTAAAAGCATCAGTTAATATCCCTCTAAAAGGACTAAATCTCTTCGGAAATTTGCATTATTCTTTTACAACACTGTATTGTATGTTTCAACCATTCTGTCTTCAAGTTAGAGTTGATGGTAAAAGTATGACTGCTGTGAAAGTTCTTATTACATTGGTTTTCTTTATAGAAAGTGGAGCAGTTCCAAAAAAGAAGGATCCTCTAACACACACAAGTAATTCCCTTCCTCGTTCCAAAACTATTGCAAAAACTGGATCCACAGGCCTTTCAGGTCACCATAGAACGCCCAGCTACAGTGGGATATCATCATCATCTTCTGTGTCTAGACCAGCATCTAATACTACAGCTTCAACTCACAAGGTATGATGAGAATAAACATAGGAGTATACAATTGAAAAAATAAATGTAAATTACAGAACAAACTTTGAATTTAATGCCTTTATTGCAGTGTTGTAGCAGCAAAAAATTTTTCAAAAAAACAACCTGAAACCACTAATTTTTTTGGCCAAGCATTGAGCCAGGCTGCAGAGTGGATCTTAGAAATTGGGGAACGTTGGGTGGATGCATGGGCAAATGGATTTTAAGTAGAATTGCAGTAATAAATAATATTTGGTTTTAAAAATGCATGGGAAGCTGAGTGAACGCTATCTAGGGGAAAAATAAATAGTACTATGTAAAAGATGGAGTTAAAAAACCCCTCTTACTCCAGAACTACAGGTTTTTTTTCCTCCTCCAAGTTCCTTCTCTTCCAAAGCATGCATGCATGCACAGGTTGGATTGAAAAGTAACTTATGGCTAGGTTGTGGCTGAAAGAGAAAAATAAGTCCTATACTAAGAATCCAGAAAAATATGGCACTTCTCTTGACCTATCTTTTCCCCTTCCATCCTTATCAATCCCCAGCCCCACTACTCCCACATTAAAGCAAAACAAAGAGCAGAATGGACTGAACATAAAAGTGGTTAAAACATTATTGTTACTACAATATGAAGGCTTTTAATTGACCTGTAATTAAAGTACGACAGCAGTAGAAATTCTTGCTTATAGTATTGAGAATCTGAAGTGGTTTATAAGGCTTATCTCTAGAGTATGCTGAGGCAAAATACCATAGTTAAATATAACTAATTATCAAACAAACAAACTAAAAAAAAGGCAAACCAAAGACCTTTCACCATTGGACTCTAAGGTGTTCTACCCATGGCTGAATATGATAGTATGATTTTTAGCAAAATACAGCATCAGAATATCTGGTATTTGTTAAAGTATTATGTTTTACTGGAACAAATGAAATATAGAAGTTATTTTGTTAACATTATGCTTTAAAAGTATTGATCTGGGATTGTTTGTTTTTTTTTCCTCCCCCCTCTCCAGGCTGCTCCTAAAAATAGCAGAACAAATAAGCCTTCTACTCCTACCCCTGCTCCTCGAAAAAAGAAAGACATGAAGATACTTAGAAATGTGGACAGTAATCTTGCTAATCTTATCCTGAATGAAGTTGTTGATAGGTAAGTCTGAAGAAAATAGGGTTTTCAATGCAGAAGATAATTTTTTTCATTCAGTACAGTCTTGGTCCACTTGGAATGAAATTAGTGCCTCTAGTTTATTGTGGGTTTTCAGGAGGATTGTTTTGGGTGCCTTTTTTTTTTTGTTGTTACTTTGGCAAAAGGATGAAAATTCAATTGAGAAATGGTTATCTTTTTAAAGCTTTGCAATATAAGTTGTAGATTTTCTCAAAAGGGTTCTGTATAAATAGTCAAATGCATTAAATTAGTCAGCTGCAGCTGAGAAAGAGTATCTCATTGTTAGACTAATTAGTATTCCTTTTCTTTGTTAGTGGGCCAGCTGTCAAATTTGATGATATCGCAGGGCAGGAATTGGCTAAACAAGCTTTGCAAGAAATTGTTATCCTTCCTTCTCTTAGACCTGAGGTAAGCAACTGTGTGTTCTTATAATCTGCGACAGGATCAAAGAAATGTATCGTGCCTCACACATGAAGTGGTGATTCTTGATTCCTATCTTTACTGGTTATGATTGCTATCTGTAGATGTGTGGTGATGGCCGTGTTGGAAAAAGAGAATGTAGGATTTATGTGTTAAAATACTACCATAAAATTCCTTGTCTTCTGGTTAGTCAGTGATGGAGAGAGTGACTTGGGCAAGAGCTTAACTAAACTGAAAAATATCCCAAGCTAAAACCAAACCAGCAAACCACAAGCTCCTAGAAAAAACCCAAACAACAAGAACAAGCAAACAAAAATCCTCACAGTTTGTGAGCCTGAGTGTTCCAGATTGCTATAGCTGTGTGTCCAACCCTGTATGGCCATGTAAAGGACAAAGACCAGAATTGGAAGAGTAAAACAGATGAGATTTGTATAAGTAAATTAGGTCATGACACTATCTGATTGGATAAATGTTATATTGTTACTGTGGTAATCCTCTCTGTGAGTATGTTGGTTACACTCTGAATAGTTTATTCTCAGCAGAAGAGGATGCAAAGAAGTGTAGTGAACAAGCAAATAAAAATATATAACATTTGAGGGCAGATTTCCTCTTTACTTGGCAGTGTAGAAATTGGTCATTTAGGCTTTTTTTTTATCGTAGGTAGTACATCAACTACTGTGACTGCCTGGATTTAGGCCTGGTCTATATACTGCTGGAGTTCTCTGAGCTACTTTAAAACAAAATTGAATTGATCATTTTCTAAAGCTGGGCTCACTAAAAATTGTGCGAATTTTGCAGAAATTTTGTGCAATGGTTTACTGCAGTGCTCTGGTGAGACCCGACCTGGAGTACTGTGTCTAGCTCTACAGTCCCCAGCACAGGAAGGGCGTTGACTGGTTGGAGCAAGTCCAGAGGATGGGCACCAAGATGATCGGGGGGCTGGAGCACCTCTCCTATGTGGAAAGGCTGAGACAGTGGGGATTATTAAGCTTGGCGAAGAGAGGGCTCTGGGGTGACCTTATTACAGCATTTCAGTACTTGAAGGAAATCTACAAGAAAACTGGAGAGGAACTGTTTACAAGGGTAGGTAGTGACACGACAAGGGGGAATGGCTTCAAACTGAGTGTAGGCTTAGATTTGGATATTGGGAAGAAATTATGCACTATGACGGTGATGAGGCCCTGGAACATGTTGCCTAGAGAAGCTGTAGATGCTCTATCCCTGGAAGTGTTTAAGGCCAGGCTGGAAGGCATTTTGATCAACCTGTTCTAGTGAAAGATATCCCTGTCTCCATGGCAGGAGGATTAGAAGTGTATGATATTTAAGGTCCCTTCCAATACAAACCACTATATAAGTCTATGGTTATTGAAGCAAAATTGCTGTTTGTACTTTTTGTTTGCTTGTGGGTCTCATTTGTCCCATTGAGAGGTGACGGGAGCACTCTGTGGTTTTTCTCTTTCCCATAATGCAGCTTCTGGTTTTGAAGCATCATAGGGAAGAAACCTTAAATTCAGCGTAGTATCACAGAAATATTAGGCTTAAGGAAAAAAAGCTTTGACCATAAATGTGCATCCTCTGATGTTATGCAGAAAGAAAATGTCATTCTACCATCTCTGTTGTTAGAGTGCTATAGTATGTCAAGTTTGTTGTTCAGTAACACTAATATAATGAACTGGGTGGGAAGGACTTTGAGATGTGAGGCTTGGAGTAGTTATGGCTTTATTCCAGTAACAGGTGGTATTTTCAACGAGGTCATCTTTGTATTACTGTAGCTAGCCATGGGCCTGACCTCCATGTAGGTTGAGATGTAGGAAGGGCTGAGAAACCTGTGAATTTTTAAACTTTTCTTGGACAAAGAGAGGTTAGTTTTATTCCTTTTAAATGAACATAGTAGATGTGGCAACTATAGGAAGATATTTAGTAAATCAACACTAGTTAAGTTTTAACTTTAATGAGTTTTGAACTAAAACTCATATTTAAACAAGCCAATTAATGGTAATTTTTTAGGGAGCGCAAGAGTTGAGGTGCATAAGCAGAAAATGCTGGCTGGCTGCAACCATTTCAGCAGTAAGATGCTAATGAAATAGTAGCAATTAATTAGGACAATGATTAATCTTTAAACAAAAACTTTAAGACCTTACTGTGTCTCAATGGTAAATGGCATTTGCAGCTAAACTGTGTGGGTGACAAAGTGAGGAAGTTATAGATTTGGTCTGGGCTACATGAAAATGGTGGAACTAATTACAAAGAATGATTTCAAACAAAAGGAGATAGACAGAAAATGCACATGGTGGTGTGCAACAGGGAAAGCAGAAGCACTGGAGTGTTCACTTAGTGAATAGCTGGGTAACCACTTTCAGTGATCAGAGTCAAGCACAAACAAAATGCTGTGGATGATGAAATAATAGAGAAAATACATGTTGGTCAGTCATGGTAGAAATACAACACTGGTAATGGAGCTATTTGTTATCATAGATACTGTGGAAAGAAATGCCTGCCGACAGAGCTGTTTAAATATCGGATGTATATATAAGTGATTCCCTATTGCTTTTGCTTTTTTGTTGGAATTATTAGAAGCTGGAAGGGAGAGGTGAGTGTGAGACCAAAACTGGAACTCAAACTTTTGAGGAAAGGGGTGAGGACAAAATGCTGGAGAAAACAGGCAACAGCAATAACTAGAAGATACATACTCTGAGAATTTTTAGACTTGCTTGCTGTGATGCTAGATATGATTGGTGCTATTATATAGTGTAGGAAAGATGAACTCAGTGGAAAATGAGAGGGAGGAGATGCCTATGGGTAGCATACAGAGAGAGTAGGTGGTTGTTAAGTAATATTCTAAATAGTTTCGTTGAAAGTTTGTCTTCTCAAGTTTCATTTAATAAAGAAAGATGAAGGCGGTCTTCCATATGGAGTTAGTAGGAACATTGCTCTAGCTCTCCTACTACACGCCTGCATTACCTCTTTTTAAATGGAATTGGTGCTTCAAACTTGATAGGCTAGTCTGTTTTGTGGAGAGTGTTTTAAACTACTTTCACAGTGCATCCATGCAGAGAACAAATGTAATGTAATTTACCTGCTGTGTGGGAAACAATTGTGGTGTGCGCCAGGTCAGGTTAGTAACAGAGCTTACCTCTCTCAAGGCCTGTACTGTTGTGGCATTGCTCCTGTTAGGACCACTGCTAACCAATGGGGCATTCCTCAATCTTAGACCATTTTCTTACAAAGGTAAAGCAACATTTTGTAAGTCTTTGAAGATAATTTATGATGATGTGCTTCTCAGTTATTTACAGGCTTAAGGGCTCCTGCACGTGGTTTATTGCTGTTCGGCCCACCAGGAAATGGGAAGACAATGTTGGTGAGAAAATTACTTCATGCATGAGTTGGTGGGCTTAAAGTGTAACCAGGAGGTGGTGGCTTTCAGTTTGGGTTTTGTAGTAATTAACTGTATATTCTTCCTGAATATGTATTATGGTGTCATTATATTAAAAATGCAAAATTGTTGTTAATTGTGGGTTTTATGGAGGGAATTGTTAAACTGTTCCTTATTTAATTTTTTTCAATATTACAAGTAATATTTTAAAACTTTAAACCACCAAGTCCAAGTTTCATATTCAGAGAGAGAGCCAGATTAACACAGTTAATTGTTTCATACAGCAGTGATTAATCAGAAATGGTCTGCTCTCCCCTGAAACATACTAGAAATACATTTTGGAAATGGAGAGGGAACACAGTCACTGCAAGAAAGGGGATTGTTTCTTTTACACACTGATGTGTAAAGAGTGTAACGGATGTGGAGCTGTCTGGCTGCACCTTATTTTCTCAGCCTGATGTGCTAGATTTGGGGAACTGGAGTGAAATGGCTGTGCATCAGCCAGGGAGCATCCAGCGTCCTGATGCAGCTGAGCTGGGCACGTCGTCCTGCATCACATGGCATGGCTGCAGCTGCACACTCGCTTTGCTGACACTGAAGCTGCATCAGCTCTGAAGTGCAGGAGTGTGAATGCAGAGGAGCTCACTTGGGATCATATGTTGTGTTTTACATACTGAAATGTAATTGCTAACCGCTAAAATTAAACTGTATAACCCAGCAATCGTAATTTCTTGAATATGATGAAACTGTTGAAGAAGAGGGTGACTGAACTGATTCTTTTTCCTAGCTTTCAGGAAGCTAGTTTTTATGTAGATAGGGTAAGGAGAAAAAAACCACCATAATTTTTAATGTGATTTGATCCAACTGCTGCCTTAAATTACTACCCAAAATTAGTTAAAATTGATTCAGATGTGTACTCAGGATAAATTGAAAGGGTTTGGAGATTTGTATTCTTTACTAAGCAAGTTGTAGTTGGCTATGGAATTAATGTGATTAGAGAAGTCTAAGGGAGTCTGGAAATTTCTCCAGTGGTTTGCCTGCTTATCCATTATTTTTAAGTGGCCTGTATGGAAATTTTCTGTCCCATTTACAAGGTGTTCCCTTTGAAGAAATAGGGGTTTTCAAAACCATCAATCAGGACATGAGTGCTCACTGCAGAAGGAGAGAACTATCTTCAATGTGATGTTTTAAAAAGTACTTTTCTTTTCTTCCCCTCCTAGGCCAAAGCAGTTGCTGCAGAATCAAATGCTACTTTCTTTAATATAAGTGCAGCAAGCCTAACTTCAAAATACGTAAGTAGTGGCTGTAAATTATATTGATCTGAAAACACACATGCTGTAATTTGGGCTTGAGAAAGCTGGACGCGTCTGAGTCCTTGGTGACCTCTTCGCCTACAGTCAGCGTAGTTTTTAAAAATGACTTGTGAAGTAAAACAAATTTGGTTTATGCTTGTGATAAATCAATGTCAAATGTTTTTGTGGTTCAGGATGACCCTGACCTGTAGAAGAGTAGTTGTGGAGTTTTTGTTCTTTAAAAAGTAACTGAAGTGCGTCCCAGCCCCCTCTCACTCTTGTAATTTAGGCACCAAAATCTTTTGACAGTTAACTCAATTGTGATCGTAAGTGAAGTTGTAATGTTTTTTTTAAGGTATAAACAATACTGTTGTGTGTAATACTGAACTAGGGATAATTTGAGGGTGTATAAATGGACTGAGTGTGATTGGTTAGCAGCAAGATTTTCTGTGCTCCTCTTACACTGCTGTCTTGTAGTAAAAACTCTCTGAACTCTCTCCAAAAACAGTTTATTGTTGTTTTAGGTTGGTGAAGGGGAGAAACTGGTGCGTGCTCTATTTGCAGTAGCCAGAGAACTTCAGCCCTCTATAATTTTTATTGGTAAGACCCTAAATGTTAACTTTAATTTTTTTTCTTAAATAATCTTACTTATTAAGTTGGAATAGTCAAGTAAACTTCTTTTGCATACTTCTGCACTGCAGACAACTGTCTCAGATATGACCTGTTGGCTTATCAGTAGTTCCACAACAGTATGTTAAATTACTGTTATATTATTTAATTAGTTTTAATAGTGTGAAGAAATGCCCTCAAACTCATAAATACTGTGCTGCCTTTACAGAACAAGTCCATTTATATATTAAACTTCAAACATGAAAATAGGTTTTGCTTGTCCTGAGTTGCAGTTTATCATCAGCAAGATTTTTTTTCCACTCTTCTGTGCTTGGTATTACGTATTCAAAGGAGAACACATTACACAAGCTTTTAAACTTTCCTAAGATCTCTCTGTCTCCTAAGGAATAAAGATCTGAACTCTCTTCCTGGAGCACTGTGTTAGCAAAAGAACTTAGGCAAATATGAAGACTTTGATGTTGTATCCTTAATTCAGATGTATTTCTTTGGTTTTTAGATGAAGTTGATAGCCTTCTGTGTGAAAGACGAGAAGGTGAACATGATGCTAGCAGGCGTCTAAAAACAGAATTTTTAATAGAATTTGATGGTGTAAGTATTTAGTCTTGGGTATTGTTTGATTTAGCTGAATTGGCTAATGTAGTGGGTGCCAGTACAAGCTATGGATAAAACACAAAGGATTTGGCTGTTGGGGCTTATCCCTGTCTCCCTCCTTTTTTCTGTTGCCGTTAATTTTTTTACCTGCTTACTGTGGTATTTTGGAAAACTCAGTCAGGAGGGAAGGGTAGTAATCTGGAGATGGTCTGAAATAATGTGTTATAGAATGATGGACAGAGAAGAAAGAATAAAAAATGGCAATAATAAAGGAGTTGTGAGGACAAATGGCTTTACAGGGCAGGAGGGACATTTGATGGTTAGGGAGAGCTGAGAGTTTTTCTTGGCACTGTGAGCTAGAGAAGATAGAATACAGTAAGAATACATTTAATAGCATGTATGCAATGCCCAGGAAGAACTGGGCTTCAAAGGGGGCTGCACACACACAAATGAATATCAGAACATTTTTCTGTTTCATAGCACTGTTTTTTTGTCTTGAATAAATTTAGTTTATGTTCTATTAGCACAGTGGAATACTGCTTCAGTGGCAAAGCAACAGTAATGAGGTACAGAAGGAGAAGATAACTAGATAGAGAGACAACAAGGTTGAGGAAAAACTCCAAAACGGATGAATCGTGCAACAAACAATGCAATGTGGGAATGATATGCAGAAATTATTACACATACACAGTTTTCTCTTAGAATGAAAAAGGAAAATTAACCATAAGTATTAAGTTATCAAACTTTGCGTTAAGGAGTAACCATATCGTACAATATTTTTGTGAAACTTTTTGAACTTGGTATGGTAGCAGTGAACTTAAGTCTATGACGAATTGGACACCAGGTGAATAATAACATACGTCTGACACCCAAAAGTTTTCTCCAAGGTTTGGAAGCTATAAGTCTCCATATTATTTGGTATTAAGATCAAGTCTTGCAATTGAGTGAATTGGAAGGGAAATAGCTATGTCTTTCTACTATTGAATAGCTTTTGATTCCTGGATTCTTGTGAGACCTATATTAGATGCAGCTCTGATCTGGTGTAGTTGTTCTGGCTATATTTTAGTTTAAAGTTTTGATTCCCACTTTATAGGGTTTGAAGTAAGTGCTTGGTGTTAAAACCAAAAACAGCAGAAAGTCTCTGGATTTTAAAATATAATTGTATCTGGAGGACTAAACTTCTGAGTGCCTTTTATAGTCTGTTTTCTCCAGCAAGACTTTACAAGCAACGTTAACTTGGGCATGGTGTCATAGGATCCTGTGTTTACATTCCTTCTTTTTTTTTCCCCATGTCCCTCCTGTCTCCCCCCTTTCTCTCCTTTCTTTTTTCTAGTTTGACTTTACATTTATCTAAGAATATTTTAAAGATAACTTTGGCAGGGGGAAAAGCATATATATTAAGATCAGTGTGCTGAGTACATGGCAAGTCTCTAACTGGCTTTATTGTATTACTACTTACTGTGAACTCTAAACTGTCTTGCCTTCCTACTTTATAAAGGTGCAGTCTTCTGGAGAGGACAGAATACTTGTGATGGGAGCAACAAACAGGCCTCAGGAGCTTGATGATGCTGTTCTCAGGTACCAAAATGTCTCTCTTTTTTTGTTTAATATAGTAATATGTTCATTATGGAGAACAGGTTTTGCTACTTAGTGTCTTGGTGAAGTTTTGGAGTAAGTAGAAGCAAGGTTAAATTATTTAACCTCCCTAAGAGGTGCTTTGGTCTTCTCTTTTGGGATACATCTGTATAATCATGATGGCCTTGTAATTGTCTGAAACAGCAGTACCTGTTGAGATCAAGTTGATGTTATTTTAAATTTCTTGCATATAATATGTTGCTTTTTTATTACTTGTATTTTAATGGCAGAATGAAGGAAAAAATTTGACCAGTGAAATTCAGTCTTTTTTCTCTGAATATTGGACTTCTGATGTCCCATGCAATTACAGATCTTCTTGTAGATTTGCCTGAGGACTTTTTTGCTAAAAGCACTCATAATTTTTTCTCTTTTCATTCTTGATTGAGGAAAGTAGATATGTCAGCACTGTCCAAATAATTCCAAAGACTTTTTGTGTATAATGAAGAGGCTTCATTTTTTTCCTGGTAGTCAGTGGTGTTTTGATCTTTAGAGTGTTTCCTCTCTGGGAGGAGTCTTACAACTTCAGATGAGGGTAAGGTGACACCAGTGGCTTGTGCAAATTTTGTTTGATTGTTGGTGTTGGGTTTTTTAAAAATCTGTAGTTCTAATCCCTAGAATTTGATGATGGAAGTTAAATTAAATTTTGACAGTTACCAAACCAAATGTTACATCTTTGTGACAAAAAGTTATAAAAGTGTGTATATATTGGGGGCTTTTTTGTGTTTTTTTTCTTTCCAGACGATTCACCAAACGGGTATATGTTTCATTACCAAATGAAGAAGTAAGTATTGTTTTCTGTTCATGTTTTTCATTTTCAGATCAATTTTAGTAACGAATATAAAATATATTTGTAGGTGGTTTTTAACTTTCCCTCTTGGGTGATTACAGTTCTGTGAATTAACTTCTGGCCCAGCTTGACAATATACATTGTGCTTTAATTCTGGCAACTATTTTACTGTTTTTCTTTTTTGTTTTTTAACTCGTGCTAGTAGCAAATCTGGTAGTAGCTAGTCAGTATGTCTTGGTTAGTGAGGTGTTGCTTACTTACTGGCAGGTATGGACAAGTCCAAAGTGGGACTTGCAGAAGCACATTTGGTTGGCTGAAGGAGAGTGTTTATTGCAAAAGAGTAAAGTAATTTTCTTAATGGTTTTCAGCTCTACAGCAGATCAGAACTTTTGATGAGGATTCTAGTCTATTATTCTTGGAGTAGTTAATCCCTTGATCTTGTTATTACCTAGTCCCTATCTCTCCCCCTGAGAGAGGATAGTTGCAGTCTAATCACAAAAGCACTATAGGCAAGTTTAAGCTGGTGAAGCACAAAAGCCAAGCTGACAAATGCGTAGTTTTGTTCTTGCAACACAGTTTTAAGTGTACTGTGAAAATGAGTTTTACATCTGATAATTGTATCTTTCTTTTCAGACAAGATTGATTTTACTAAAAAATCTTCTAAGCAAGCAAGGAAGTCCATTGACCCAAAAAGAGTTGGCTCAACTAGCTAGGTAAGTATATTGTAGCTATACTAAATAAATACATTCATTAGACTGTTTTATTAATTCAAGATGTAACTAATGTAAATCATCACATAGTGAAACATGAACTGCATGCATTTGGGAAAGATGCTTTCCTGTTGTGCAGTATGAAAGTGCATATATATGTGTATATACACACAAACCCAGTCAGGTTTCTGTTGAAACACGCTCATCAGTGCTTTCCTTTGAGGAGGAGGAAAGGGACTGCTTCTCCACCCATCCCCCCAGCCTTCTAGCTCTCCTCCCTGATGCAAAGAGGCAGTACCAATTTTGCACTTGCCACACATTCCAAATCAAAAGCAACCTTTCCTCGCTGGTCCATTGCTAGGTTTGTTGAATGTATTACCAACACAGAGCAAGCACCGGATAGTTTTAGATTCTTTTCACTTTCATATTTCATTGGGAAACAGTGGGTTAAATGCCCTTCCTGTTAAAAGCTGAGCTGGTTTATGTTCCTCATCCTTAAGATTGACACTACTGCTTTTAGTCACTTGAATCTAATAATGGATGTGAAGGAAGTTAGACTGAAAAGCAGGTAGAGTATCTATGACAAGAAATAATCAAAACAGAGCATGAAATAGCAAAAATATGCAAGTAGATGTACTTTAGTCCTTGTTCCTGTTTGTGGTCGTACACAGGACATGCGTACACTCTTATATGTATCATTTGTCAGCCTTTTAGTAATATTACAGAAGTTGATGTGTAATCCAGCTGAACATACTCTCTCTGTACTTGAAGGCTACTGGCTCAGGCCACATTTAGGCTGCAGTACTAGCTGCCTGAAGAAAAAAGACAGTGTCTTGTATTCTAACTACAAATTTATGAATCAAATTAAAAATGCGACTTAAGTACACCTTTTTCTTAAAGGGTTTAGAGAAAATATAAAAGATGAGGGTCTCACCTGCTGTGTTTTCCATCTTTCTTTGTTTTGAAAGAGACAGGTATTTAACCTCCTTCATGATTTTGTGTTCCTGTGCTCCTCTGCAACTTTTTCTATAAACGATAATAGATTTAATGATCTCCAGAAGACTATGCTCTTGTTTCTGCTGCTAGACAGTGCCTACAAGGGTGGGATTTTATTTTTTTTAAATTTTACTTTAGGTAACCTGTACTACTACTTTTCATTTATGTTGGCATTATGTGTTGGTGGCTTCCTGACTTACTGGAGACCTTTATTCTGCAAAGTATTTCCTTGATTAACTTGAATATTAAATATAATTCTGGAAAAGCTCCCACAGAGATTGGCTCCTTGGTTTGATTATTTTTACCCCCTGCCTTGCAGTTCTGAAGATTTGGATGTTCTGCCAGTTTTAAAATAAAAACAAGAAACCAAACCCCAGTAGATACCAGAATTTATCTTCCTTTCAGTTCACTTCATATATCACATCATATACCATGTGTGGTATTGAGTTCCTTCATTGTACTAATCAGTCTGAGAGAGTACAGGACAGTAGAGGTTTTGGTTTTATATTACTTTGACAATTGCTGATAAACTAGTGGCAGGGAGTTCTTGTAACAGAAATAGTAAATGTGCTTGAGATTAATTTTCATCTACAAATCCAAGATGTTTGCTACCTTTCTGCTTTTTCTAGAATGTTATTTAGGATTTGAAGTACTTTAAGTTTAGCCTGGGAAAGACTTATAGATCACTTAACTTGAATTCACTTCTGATTTATTAAACTTGCAAAATAACATCAAAGTAATACTACTGGTTGAGTAACATTTTAATTATCTGCCATTATATTTATATGGTCTGAAGCAGGTTTTGTTTTTTTCTTTTTCCCTTCCTCCTTTCCCCCACTTTTTTGCTTTGATAAAGAATGACAGATGGATACTCTGGAAGTGACCTAACTGCATTAGCAAAGGATGCAGCACTGGGCCCCATTCGCGGTAAGCTCTGTAGATTTTTATTTATGTTTTGAACAAGCTTATTGCCCTGACATTAGAGATGTTTTCTTACATTGTTATAATTCTTAAACCTCTGAAATTAAGCTTTTCATATTAGATTTTAGTCTGGTTTTCCCAATAGCATCTAACCTTACACAAAACCCTGGAGTATCTCACCATTGGAACAGACCATTCTTCTGTCTTAGGGGGAAAGCAGGGTAAAGTGTTTCTTGAAGGTTTGTGGAACTTTTAACTAGTATGTCTTTCTGAGGCTGGTGTCAGTTCTGTTGTGTCTGATTTATTGAATAGCAGTCTCTGACTGCATTACTTGTCTTTATAAAGGGGGTGAATCCCTTACAAGTCTAAAGGAAGAAAAACCCAGACAAGTGATTTTTGGTTTTTTTTTTTTTACATATGGTTTGAATGGCATAGCTGCTTTTATTTTTCCATCTTCTTAACATGGAATTGTGATCCAGATGACAATTGAGACTCAAATAGAGTTTTATCTATATTTGTTCTTTCTCTGACATTGCCAAATTCAAAAGCCCACAATTTTAACGTGAATGTCTTTTTCCAACATCCCTTTTCTTCATTCTCTTTGTTCCACTAGCTAGTTGTTATGTGTCCAGTAACCACATCTGAAGAGGCTGATTTTGTCTAGTGGAGATCAGTAGTGGGATTTTTGTGAAGAAAAGGTTGTGAAGGTTTGATGTTTAGCTTTCTGTTTGCAGACATGTTGTCCTACCTGACAGGCAGAGCAGAAAGGTTCTGTAATATCATGTCTGTGCATGTTTTGTGGGTGTGATTGTTTTTTTACTTTTTAATTGAGTCAAAAATCCTATAGCACGCAGTTTTGCCAGTGCTCTATCTCTTTGAAAGCTGCTGTTTAAAAATAATGTTTTCTATCCACTTTCTTTCAGCTGTTGAGATTGTAAGGCACATCTTCTAAAATCCTGCATAATAACTGGGAAACAAAATTGCATTAAATGGCTCTCAGAAGAGACATCATTTCTCTTAAGAATTTGAATATATTTATTTAGAGTGGTGGAATTAATAATGGATGTATTTAGGCATGCAGGCTTTACTCTGCTGACAACTCATGCATGTCCATTTTGAGAAGAGACCATGAAACATTGTGCTACATATTTCTTCCACCTGCTCCTGGCTTCCATATAAAGCTGTTTATTTTTTAAAATATTTTTCAATGTCAGCCTTGCCAATCCTGCTTAGATTCTTTTTCTTGCACCCTCAGAGCAAAGTGTTTATTGTAATATGTTGATGCTGTAACAGCATTGCAAGTTAAAAAAGAAGGTAAAATGGTGAATCATATGGGAATGATTAGATCCCACGACAGTACCGTAGGACAAGAAGCACTCTGTGCCCGGCCTGATTTTATTTCAGTGTTCTTGGTTGACTGTCCCATCTGTTTCCTGAACCTGAGTAGGGAGTAGAGGGGTTGTGGGTACCAGGAATAATATGGGGGAAGGTAGCTTGCTCTGTTCGTTCATGTGCCGTTTCCCATGCTTTAGGAAGGAGTGATTCTGCTACCACTTTGTACTGCATCTGCAGTGCCTGAGTGTGGGAGAAGCCTGGTTGAGGAGCTGATGAATGGGGAATAGGGAGGGAAAAACACTATGTACCTTTCTGTACAGGAGACTATGTTGAGGCAGAAAGGTATACTTTTTACCTGCAGGGTGTTTTTTCTAGAATAAAAGTGCTTACAACGTTTTAGTTGGCAGAAGTGATGAAAGTTGTTCTTATGAAACTCACTGATCTTTTTTTTATTTTTACAGAATTAAAACCAGAACAGGTCAAGAACATGTCTGCCAGTGAGGTAAGCTGTTCCAGCAGTTGTGTTTTCACCTTTGCATAAAATGTCTGCTGACTAGAAACTGTAAAGGTCCCCTTTTTTACATGTAGTATCATACAAAATACTTAGGATAATTTTTGGGGGTATTACCTTATTTGATCACTTCTTGTGATTGCATACAAGATCTGTTCTCAGATGTCTGAGGTTCATTCTTTGTAGTTTGTTGGTTATCAGGTTTAAGAAAACCTTTTTCTGATAGTAAGTCTCTATAGGTCTTTATTTCAGCTGACTGTCCTATCTTTTCCTTAACACTGAATTGCAGTATCTGTTACCAATCAGATGCTGTCAGAGGCCTGGCTTTTATTTTCTCATGGTGTTACTCCCCCAGAACATTCTCAGAAGTATTACATCAAATTATTTCTACCTCCTCCACCCCATATTTACATAAAGCAGGTTAACTTAGGGAGAACCACTGAGGGAATTTAAACCAGATCTGTGTGTGTATGTGTATAATACTTATATTCATTCACATGGAACATCATAAAGAAAAATAATTAAGTGCCTCACCACAAATTCCATCTGTAAACATCAAAAGAAAAGGAAGAGGTTGGTCCCGTGTGCAAGAGTTTCTGTTCAAATGTGTGTGCAAACCACAGTTACATCAGGGGAAATGCAGCAAAACTTAATTTCTTCGTTGCTTTTTGTGTTTGGCTTGAGGTCAAGGCTAAGGCTATGATAAGATGAAAGGATTTGTTGCAAGAACTTGAAAATGTGTGTAATTTGCTGTGCTGCTCTCATATGCACCAGCTCACACCACCTAGTGAAAAAGGAAGTAATAGCACAGTCTCGTGAACTGTTAAATAACAAGACACGTTACTGTTACCAAGGGTTAGTTTATTAAAAATGGTAAATACTGGTAGTCTTAAATTCTATGATTTGATGCAAGAGTATTGTAATCACAGAACACCCCAGGCTGGAAGGGACCTTCTGGTCCAACTTTTTGTGGGAAAGGGAACTTAGATGAGATTATTTAGCACCCTATCCAATCACATCTTCAAAACCTCCAGCAATGGGGACTTTACCACATCCCTGGGGAGGCTGATCCAGTGAATGACTCTTCTCACTAGGAAATTTATTTTTTACATCAAGATGCAGCATATGTAGAATATGTGTTAGAGGTGAATATTAAAGTACCTCTTGAGCAAACCCAAGAACATAAATCCTGATGCCTTTCACTTTCTCTTTAGATGAGAAATATCAAACTGTCAGATTTCACTGAGTCTTTGAAGAAGATAAAGCGCAGTTTGAGCCCTCAGACCCTGGAAGCATATATTCGCTGGAACAAGGACTTTGGAGATACCACAGTGTGAAATACTCCTTAAAGTGAAATAAAGTGCTGCCTGGGGAGCAGTTGGTGCAGACTACTGGAAAGCAGCCAGAGTTTACAGGACTTTACAGATATTTAAGTATCCACATTGAAACTTGAGACTAAGAAAAAATTAAACAATGTGAAATGTGTTCATCAAAGCCTCCTTGCCATTTAGTGAGGATTTACACACTGTAAGTAAGAGCACAATAGGACTTGAGATAAGATTCCTAGCAATCTGATTATGGTTTGAACAATAATATATGTATATGGTTTCAGCTACAAGGCTCTGATGATATTGATCATTGGAAGACCTTTTCCCTATGTTGTGTGTGTGTTTTTTTTGTTTTTAATTTTGCCATGACATTGGTGAACAATTAACATGGAACAATGATGTTCAATTGGAGGTTTGTAAATTTTGGTTCACTTTTTGACTTTTTTTATCCTTAATGTGCCAAATAAAACAATTTCCCTGTGCAGAGAGAAAGAATGGCATTGGGGAATTATGATTATTAAAATGTAAAAAGCAGCTGGTCTGTTATTATTTGTCTTTTTGTTTCATTGTGATGTGACTGTATTGTTCACAGAACAGTTTTAAAGGAGACCTTTGATAGCAGAACAGCAAAAACACCCAACCCTTTAAACCAAATTCAAACTGTCTTTAAAAAAAAAAAATTACTAAATAAAAGAATAGACTAAGACATTCATTTTACTGGCAGTATTTTCTCTTAATGCATTTTGTAACGCTTCCATTGGTAGAATGTTAGCTTATGCTTATGGTGTACAACTTGAGCCCAGCTGATGTTTGAGAGAGTAAGTGATGCTAATTGTCAAGTTTCAGAAATGATGTGTTTCTACTCTGTATTTTGGTCTGTTTATGATAATTGAACGTAAAATTTCCATTGTGATAATTTTTTTAATCTCCACATGTAAGCATTAAAATATGAGGCTACATGTTTAATACATGGCACACATTAATGTTTTTATAGCTTTCATATGTTTAGGTTTATATATTAAAGTTTGAAACACTCAACTGATTTGCTTTTTTAAAAAGAAACTGCATCTTTGTACAAATACTTGTTTTTATTATATGACAAGCTATTAAAAAACTCTTAAGTGGTAGCCTTTAAATACTGTAATAAAGGAAAGCATCTTTGCCTTTACTTCTAAAGGCCCAACATCTTGTTTACAAATTCTATATCGATTAAACACAGATGTTTGCAAGGCAGAACACTAGTTCCTTGTTAAAGCAGGTTTGTGGGTTGTTTTATGTTTGGTTGGTTTTGGGTTTTTTTAGAATTCTCCCCACTTACTGATATTACAAAAAGTGCATATTGTTCACTGTTTTAACTGAGTTATAAGTGTGCTTTGCTTTTGGTCTGAAGAGAAAAGTTGGTTTTAGTTTTTCATTTAACTTATTTTTTGGAACTACTCACTTGAAAGTTGACTATAAATAATATATTATATGTATATATGAAAAAACCCCCTAGCTGATAGATGCAGTGTAAGTATAGTAATACTCAGAGAGGGCTCTGTGCTCACTGTGTGGTATTGAGTACTAAATAAGCAGAAATTGTCAAACTTTTGAGATGCACAGATGCAATAAGTTTGGGATTCTGTTGTGTTTTGATTGGTTTGGTTTTTTAAACCAGAGATGCTTTTACCTGTTCCTAAGGTTAAAAGCAATAAAATAAGAGAAGATTGTGTTACTCTAGTATGCCTTTTGAAATAGTCTAATCAAACCACTTCTAGCCTTCTAAGGATAGGACTCTCTCAAATGTACATCTGACATGAATGAAACATGTGACTTCTGTTTCCCTGACTCACTTTTCTGGAGAAGCGAGAAATGCAGAAAGCTTTCAGACTCTTAAATCTCATGTCCTGCTTTGCCTTAGTTCTGCCTTCAGTAGACTATCTCTGTTGTTGGAGATTCCTGGCTGACTTGATCCATGTTTGTAATAGACTTCATAGTGCTAAGCATGACTATTACTGTTATATTAGCATCTGTCAAATAGCTGCAGCTAAGAAATACCCTTAGTTGTTTCATTCATAAAGCTTTTGTAACCTTTCCTTGAGATCCTTTGTAAATGAGAACTTTGAGGGTAACACTTCTGGTTTTGAATGTTCCTAAATGATTGTTACAAAACTCTTGTTTTCCTTCATTTAATTTTGAGGAATATACTGATTATTTATTTCAAATACATACTTACGGGCATGGGCTGGGTACCTAAAATGTTGAGGAAGAAGCTCCCATCTGCTAAAGTAGCACCAGTATGCAGCACAAAGGGTCAAAATCACAAGCTGGTACTTCAGAAGAAAAAAAGGAACCAGCCCTTTCACTTTGTTGTGCAACCAGTTCAGGTCAAGAGAGTCTATGCACTGCTTTTTGGTTGTCAATTATGCCCTGATTGTTTTCTGCTTAATAGGTGAACTATAGCTCTATAGATTAGTGTTGGAACACAGTAAAGGACAAAATTTCATTCTGTAACATCAGTTTCCCCTACAGCTTCTGGATTCTTAGCCCATGATCAAGTGCTGCTTAGTTCATAGATCTCCTTTAAATGTCTTGTCACGTGCTATTTTCTGAATAGTGTCTTTTAAGAATAATTCTGTTCCCCTTAAGGCATTATCTTGCATCTTCTTTCTTGTTTTACATGTATTAAGTTCCAGCTCAGTGATTTTTGTCTATGTATTGGATTAACTGTGTATAAGAGCAGATCTGGGTAAAACAACAACCAAAAAACCCCCACAGACCTCAAATTACTAGCATTTCCCAAGCCCATAGTACATACATAGAACTTTGCAACTATATTTTTCATAAAATCAGATTATGTTTAATACAGTATCTTGAATTAGGATACACAGGACAGCAGCTTGGGTGCTTTTAACCTTTACAAAGACTGGTGTTACAGTAGGTCTCTAAACTTTTCTTTTTCTTTTTTTTTTTTTTTGTGAATCTGCTCACTGCTAATGAGTCAGTGACTTGACCCACTTTTTTGAGATGATTAGGAAGCAGCTTGTCTGGCTCTCTGCAACTATGTTTTACTGACCTAAAGTGCAGCAATTACTGGAGGGAGGTAAAAAAAGCCCAATCTAAGCCCCCTGTGTTTTTTTAACAGCTTTCTTCATACATCTTTCTGCTTCTATTAAGCAGGTTCCTGGTTTTTATTAAGGAGGAGCAGCATCTTTTGTCTTTCTACACATTTGAAGAACAATGTCTACTCAAGACTGCAGGTTGCTACTTTTGGTGGCATAACAGGAGGGGAAAACCTCAAGCACTGCAGAATGCTCTTTCTCCTTAAAAATGAGAATTTGTCATGTGTTATGATGTTCACATTATTAATGTTGACTTTTCTGTAGATACATCAAATCTGTTCAGGTTCTCCCCTTGTGGCTCAGAAAAAACTAATACAGAATATTAAAAATAAGCCTTAAAATAGGATATTTATGTACATGTAAGTTTCTCCGTTCTGTTAGTTTCTTAGACATTACAGGGTTTAGTGTGTTAGAAATAGGCATTCTGCCCCAAGATGTTTAACTGACTGTACTTTGGCCAGTCAGTTGCTAATATAGTTTTGTTGAATATGACCCTGCAACTTATTTTAAATAGATAATAAATATGATAGTAACACTTTAAAATGGTGAAGAATGGGATCTCTAAAGTGAGTAGGAATGTTGTCACTGCACTTACTAGAGGCTATTGCTGGTTTCACTGTTAGATGCTCTCAAATGTTTTTAAAATTACAGTTTTTATACATATAACTCAATTAACCTTACTTTTTGGTGTAGAATAAATAGTATTTTTTCTATTCTAAACAAGTGGGTTTAGAATAAAAGGCTTGGCACTGCTGTCAAGTCCATCTTGTGAAATTTAAGTACTTTGTACTGGGAATGCTGAAGTCAGATATGCTGGCAAATGTAACTGAGACATCTGTTCTGCTACTGAAAAGCAGCATTCTCCTTTGGGTTTCCTTAATCACCTATGGTGAGATTTCATGCCCTAGATTTTTATAGTGCTTTCCTACCCGAGACATGGATAATACATAGTTGTGCCTAAGATGTGCTTCTCTCGCCACTCCAGCGCTTCAGTGATGCTTCCGCATGTGGCAGCTCTGGGAGGTGCCCAGCACTACTGTATCTTAACCAGATTTTCATCCATTGTCTGTGGCAGCCTCAAGCTTTTGTGATGTTTTTAGTTATTGGGTTCTTGTACCAGATATCAAAAATGGAATGAAGAGTAGCAAGCAGGTAGTGAATGCAACTAGTTATCCCAGTCATTGTGCTGATTAGAGGCAGTTATATTATTAGTTTCTCTTGAGCTGCTATTTAGTGTTGAAGAATGTTGTCTTACTAACCTATCTGAATTTTCATGTTTAGGATGATCTGCAGACATCCTAAGAGATGGCTAGCAGATCAGTTACTTTCTTTTAAAACTTATTCCTCAATTATAATTTTCAATACTTCTTCTAAATATTGTAACTATAATTCCACAGCATAAGGAAGTTAAGCTGTCACTTCCTGTAAATACAAAATCATCTTGTAAAATATGCGGAAATATGTATTCTGTTTTTCCTACTTAACTGTCCTAGAGTGGAAACTTCTTATTTTGTGAATAACTACCTCCTGAGTTGGGCAATAATTGGCAAGATATACACTCCTCCAGTGGATTCGATGTATTGGCAAAACAATTCTTCAGAGTCTGATCTTTTGAACTGCAAATGTTTGACATTATTTCTGGAAAGTATGGTGATCAACCTTGTTTTGCTGTAACACTTTCCTTGCCTTCATAACATGCACTTCTTAAAATGCTTTCTTCAGAGAAGCAGCTTTGAGGAAAAAAGGTCAGTGTTTTTTGTAGCTGGTTAGTACAGGCATATTCTCAAAGATGCCAGGGGTGTAGCTTCACAGTTATGCAGGGTTTTTTACCATTAGAAATGGGGAAGAAAGTACTTTATCTAATAGTCGCACACCCATCAGAGGCTGGAAATACAGAAACTGTTTTTGCCACGATTCAAATTTTTACTCCTGTGAAGGGCTAGTCACTATTTTTCAGAAATATGTATTAGTGACAAAAACCAAAGGTGGAGACAAAATAGCATACCCCACCCCGTTAAATATATTAGACAGCTCCAGTCTGGGATGGGGTTAATATTTGTATTTTGTTGT
Source organism: Xenops minutus (assembly GCA_035221455.1). NCBI lineage: Eukaryota > Metazoa > Chordata > Aves > Passeriformes > Furnariidae > Xenops > Xenops minutus. Next base: position 22,344,366 of record JAWWEE010000158.1, read on the forward strand.
TTTGAAGCACTTTTGTTTCCTTGTTCTTTTAAGAGTGTTTTCTGCAATGTTAAACACCATTTCACTAATAAGCAGTGTAAAAAAGCATGATGAGCAGTCACATAGCTTTAGCTTCACAATAAAATATTGCATTTGTCCTGTTCTTACTGTTTTCTTGTCTGTTTATCAGATAAAATGTCCAAAACTAAGAGCCTTTTCATAAAGCCTGAAGCCCATTAAATTGCTGCTGGTTTATAAAATCAGATGGTGTATACCAGGTGATGGAACAATAACTATGTAAATAAATCAGTTTCTAAAGGCCATAACTCAGCTTCTTAAAACTAGTGTAAACAGAAGTGCTACTTCCTAAATAAATGTGCTGAAACTGAAAGTGTGTGCTTATCCTAGTCTTGCTAGATCACGGTAAAAACCCAGGAGTTTTCATGTAACTAATTCTGGTGGTCATGAGAAGTCCTGAAAAATTTGGATGCCATTTACTTGGCTTCAAAATTGCACCTTTTCTTTTGCTTGGGCAAGAGTTCTGTTACTAACAATCTAAATTCTTCACTTACCCCCATCTCCTTTGGAATTCTTTGTCTTGCGGCTGTCTGGACCACTAACGCCTTACTGGAGTGTTACATTCTTACAATTACATCCCAAAGATAAGATTAATCAAACTTTTTTTAAGACTAATTCTAATATTACTTGTATCATTCAGTACTAAAACAAGCAAGCCAAATAATAACAGTAATGAGGGAAAAACTCCAATGTTTTGAACTGAAGTTTATGAGCTATTTCTGCTTTTGTCAAGGAGTAATTCCTTGGGATAAAAAGATATCAGTGTTACCTATGCGGGGTAATTATCCAGTCTCTCTTTTTGGATGAAATGCTACTTCTTGGAGGTAAAATAGACTTTTAATTCTTACAGAGGAGATGCTCAGATAAACTAAAATCAGTGAAGAAGCAAGAGCCTGATAAAAATATCCCACCACTTGCTATGTTGAACTCTACAGAGGTTATGTACTTGGCAGCATACCCTGGACTGAAGTATCTTGGACTCATTAAATCTTTCCCATTCCAGCCAAGATGGGGAGACAAGCCTGCATGCCTAGCGTCAGATGCAGGCATATCTCAGTTGAAAATCTGATTATTTCTGTATTTAAGTGCTCTGAGTTTGCCAAAGTGAGAAAAACATAAGTTTAAAGTTGTTGCATTTTGTGGTTGGTGGTTTGGGTTTTTATTTGACTCATGCTGTCTTTCTGCAAATTTCTAAATATTTAGTGAACTTGTGAAATAGTTCCTACAAGGGTTCATATGACTCTGGAAAAGAGAGAGGTCTGCAACTTTCTCTAATGCAGAAAATGTATGTAGTTGTGAAGGCAGAAAAATGTAACTTAACTAAAACCTACCTCTCAACGTGTGTGGTTTATTCCAGGTGGTTTTCAGAATATCAGCCTACAGACAGCCTAATAAGCAAAGTCTGTTGTTTTTGCATAATGCTTTTAAAAATTTCACTTTTTTTTTGGCAAGTATATACAGTACAAAACAGTATGCTCTTTTTAATAGTGTAACTTGTTATTTTCAAATCTCAGTAATTTCTAAAAGACATAAAAATTGCCTCAGTTGTAAGACATCCTTGAAGGCTGTTAGTTTTGTTATATGCAGAATGCTAGGATTAGCTGTGCTATTAGTTGTAGTATTCATCTCCTGAGAAGACACTTCTACAAGTAGAGTTTCTAACAACTAACTGTTGGCCTCTTTTGGGAATACCTTAAGGCATGAACTAATCAAAAAGCCTGTCAGCATGAAGTAACCAAACAACTTTGTGGAACAAATCTTACAGATAAAATGTGGTTCACTTAAGTTCTGATTGCTTGGTTAAATCTGAATGGAGGCAGTGGCTGCAGTTTAAATTCTCTTACCTGTCATGCAAATTTTATAGAGCATTAAATCTATTTTCTGAAAATGTTCCTAAAACTACTTCTGTACACTGGAAAAAAAAATTGATTACAGCCAACAGCTTAGAATGAGGTCTGGGACATTGAATATGTGTCTCATGGAACGCAGTTACCTGTCCAGTATGATGGTTGTTTTAAATTAATGATGCTGTGTCCTGTAAAGACCAGTTAACACTTAAAATCTGGAAAATAAAAATTATTTAATTTTTTTATCAATAATATAATCACATGCTCTGCAAATGCACAGGGCAGAAGACAATACATACTTAAAATTTATCCACAGTGTCTGGGAGGCAGATTAAAGACTGGCTTGTTCCTGATTTCAGTTGCTGTACAGGCCTCTCTCTTACTGACAGTAAGGTGTTTGGTATGTTTTACAGGACAGGTGAGATGCAAATAACCTTTTTAACTGTGAGCACTGAATTGACTGTTAAAAGAACAAAGGGCAGTGTTAGAGAAGGTTGTTTCGAGTATTTTACTACAGAGAATAATCTCTCTAATAAAAAGCTTGCTTCGATTTTTGTTCCTACCTCTTTTCTACTTATTTTGCAAATGCAGTAATAAATAAGATGCCTTGTGACTAAATCTTTTGGCTCATTAAATCCCATGTAGGTGTTTTGCAATATGATTTTCCTTAAGAGAGCTATCTGAACTTTGAAGATGCCTTCTGTTCTGCATCTTGTTCTAGCGAGTGCTGGTTCCAAGCGACGTGACCTCACCATGCACATTTGTTCTGACAGAAACGACTGGGCACAGTTACGCTGTCTGCTGGCCAGCCCACATGAGGGGGTTGCTGTCACCTTGCAGCCTTCACGTCACAGTGTTCCAGAGCCTCAGTAGCAATAGTCACTAGCAGAATTCTCCTTCAAAGTCTGCTTTCTGCTTTAGACTGCAGTAGACTTTGGAATGTAGAGTCCTCTGGACTGTAATGCTTCTAATGGTTTAATGTGTTTGGAGCAATGGGAGCAGAATTCTCAGAATTTTAGCACACAACGAAGTGACTAGATATCCAACAGAGTTCCTGTAGTTTGGAGAGCTGCTGTCCGTCGGGGAGTTCTGCTGGGAAAAAAAAAATCCCTTCTGAAAGCTGCGTACTGACTGCCATTAATGCTGAGTACAGCAGTAGTGTGAGTGCTGGCTCTGGTGATGCTAGTGTGGCTTCAGGTGTGTTTTTGTACGGAATGTTACTGACCCTGGAGAGCAAACCTGTCCTTGTAGAGTTGCTGCAGTGGAATATCATGACCACCGCACTGGAGCCCTTTCCTTGGGTTCTCATAGGCAGTGGGCAGATAAACTGCAGAAATGCGGTAGGGCAGCATACAAGAGACTTGTATGAGGTTCAGCAAGGCAAAGGGCCAGGTGGTTGAGTGGTTGGAAAGCAGCCCAGCGCCAAAGGACCTGCTGGGCATGAGCCAGCAGTGTGTCCAGGTGGCCAAGAAAGCTGAGGGCATCCTGTACCAGAAACAGTGTGGCCAGCAGGATGCTCCCTGTACTCAGAAGTGGCTGTACCTCGAGTGCTGTGTCCAGTTCCGGGCCCTCAGTTCAGGCAGGACATTGAGGTGCTGGAGGAGGGTCTGGAGCACAAGTCCTGTGGGAAGCAGCTGAGGGAACCAGGGTTGTTTATCCTGGAGGAAAGGGAGCTCAGGAGGGACCTCATTGCTCCCCAAAACCCCCTGAAAGGAGGGTGGAGCCAGGCGGGGTCGGTCTCTTCCCCGGGCAAGGAGTGACAGGGCAAGAGGACAGAGCCCCAAACTGTGCCAGGGGAGGTTCAGGCTGGACATGAGAACTGCTTCACCGAAAGGGTGATCAGACAGTGGAACGAGCTGCCCAGGGAGGTGCCTCAGGAGGCGTCCCGGCAGGTCTTTAAGGAAGGACGGGACGTGGCACCCAGTGCTATGGTCTAGTTTACATGGTGGCGCTCGGCCATAGGTTGTACTCGAGGTCTTTTCCAACCCAGCTGGTTCTGTGACCGTGACCACGCGTCGGGGAGCCCTTTCCTTGGGTTCTCTGTGCAGCGGGCAGACACATCGCAGAAACGCGGCGTGTATGACCCGCACCTCCCCCGGGGCGGCTGCGGACCGCCACCTCCGCCTGCGGCTGCCGGGAAGGAGGAAGGCCGAGGGAGAGCGGAGGGAAGGGCTAGGGCGGGCGGCCCGGGCCGCGCCCCGCGGGCTCGCAGGCCGGCCCTTCCGCCACGTGTGCCGGCGGGCCCGCTGGTTGCCGGGCGACGGGAGCGGGCCCGCCCCTTCCGGCCCCGCATGGCGCCGTCCCTTCCGCTGCGGGCAGGAACATGGTGAGTGCCCCGCGCCGGCGGGGCGGGCGGGCCGCGGGAGCCACGCCTGGGACGGGACGCGGGCCGAGGAGGCGGTGGCTGCTGCGGGGGGCGCCCCGCCCTCGGCCGGGGCACCGGGGCGCCGGGGCTGGCGCGGCCCTGGGCGGGCCCGGCGGCGGCGGCAGTGGTGTCCGGGCGCTGTCTGCTCCTCGGGGCGCCCCGGGCGTGCCGGGCTGCCCGTCCGAGCCTCGGGGTGCGCACCCCGCGGCGCATCCCGCTGGGAATCGCCGCGGGACAGGCGGGTTGTGGTGCCCTTGCTCCCGCCCGTCGGTAGCAGCACGGGGCTGTGGCTCCGTGGGCCGCTTCCCAGAGAGGATAGCAGCGGTGCGTGCGGCAGGGCCGCCGTGTGTGCGGGCCCATCTGTGCGGGGCGGTGTGCCCTCTGAGCGCTGAGCACCCCGAGAGCGGCAGCGGTGCCCGAGACGGGCCCTGGCACCTGTTGGCACTGCCGGAGCTGGCGCTGCGGGGCGCTGCGTGTGCGCCTCCCGCACCACCCCGCGGGGCTGTGGGGCTGGGGGCGGCGGGGGGGGGGGGCGGGGGGGCGGGGGGGCGGGGGCGGGGCGGGGCGGGGCGGGGGCGGAGGAGGGGGCACGGCCGGGAGGAGGAGCTGGCTGCGCTGGAGCTCCGGCGCTCCGCGGTGCCGGGCACGGGGCGCGCTCGGCAGCGGCAGTGGGAGCCCAGCGCCGCCGGGAGCCGCCTGCCGCTCGCTCGGTCCGTCTGTCCGTCCGCTCAGTGCGTCCCGGGGAGCCGCCGGCAGGTAACGGGGACGGGGGGTTCGCCTCTCGGTGCCCGCTGGGCGCGCAGCCTTTCCGCGGCCGGCGGTGCCGCTGCGGCTTGGAGCCCACGGCCCTGCCGCTGCCCCGGGACGCTCCGGGGTGCCGGCGGGGGCACCCACGGGGGCGGCTCTTGCCTCCCCCCGCCGCCGCCGAGTTGTTTCCCCGGGGCACGGGGAGATGTGCGGGAGCGCAGTGACTCCCCGGGGTGCTGGGTGTGTAAGTTTCCGGGGCTGAGGTGCCAGCCAGCCCACCAGCGCGGGAGGTCGGGGAGGACGCCCACCCTGCCCGAGCCAGCTGAACTCGCCCTGCTGGTAACAACTCTCCAGGGTCGGACCCCGGGAACGTCTCCGGGAGCCTTAGAGCCCACCCTCGATATTTCTGTACTCTGTTGCCCCCGCCCCAGCCCCCACCGCTGCGGGATCCCTCTTCCCGTAAAGGCAAGCCGAGGAGCCGCTGGCGCCTGGAGGTTGTGGCCGGAGTGCTCTGTCCTGTGTCTGTCGCGTGTTGGGGTGTGCTGCCACCCTTGAAGTTCGGATAAGGAAGGTGGGAGAGTTACCCGTGTTTCTGACTTCAACCCAGGCCAGTAGGAATTTTTATTTCACACTTTGCTGATCTGCAATTCCACCACCCTGGGTCAGTGCCTGCTAATAGAGATTTATAGCAGCAGCAACATGTTAGTGAGGTACCACATGGGGGTTTTGTAAGCTGAACAACTGGGCATTTAAAGTTTTATCACAACTTTTGTATTTAAATATTACAGCGAGTGAGTAAATAGCATTTTCAGATGTGCTGTACTTGGGTGATTTTCTAAAAAGTCTCATTGATAATAATTTCTTTTTTTTTTTTCTCTAGTACTTTTCTAAGCAATTAGTAAGCTCGGCCTAACTACTGCTTGTATTTCTGTAAGAAAAATGGAACACAATTAATAGACTCTAGGCACATAATTCACCGAATAGCCAGTAGCTACAAAAGCTGCTTAGGCAGAAGTGTACTGGAGATGGTTGCGTATATGCCAATTATGAACCCAGGCTCGCCCTGGATTTTTGCTAGTGGGTAAAGAGCGTGTGGAAATTTTAAAGAGTTGTCTTAATTCAACAGTATATATCCAAGTGTTTGATGGATTCTACCAGCAAAATGCTTATTTTGGTATTCAGTGCTTTTGTAAGGATCAGTAATTGTTCTGTCACAAAAGTATACAAACTGAGAGCAAATGATAGGGATGTCATTTGGAGAAATCGGTACATTCTTTATATTTTTCAAAATTTGTGGACAATCTTTCAAATTCGAATGTGCAGCATAACGTACAGATATGCTTCTTTATCATCTGCTTTCACTGAAGTATTTGTATAGTATGTTAAAATGATTGTTTGACCCTCTTTGGAAGGCAGTTAATGTTTCTGTATTTGTTGTGGCTGAGGTACAGCTTTTGTTGGCTCAAGCTAAAATACCATGTGATACAGTTGCCACGAATTTGAGCCTAGCGGGGTGAGAAGGAGAAGGAAAGAGTTTTGACTTCCCTGAGATGCTGCAAACTACCAGCAAAATCCAGATAAAATTTCTACCCTTCCTACAAGGTACTACAGATTGCTCAGCTACCCGCGTTGTGTGTTGAACCCCGTGAGATATGCAGGTGAACGGGTAGTTTACTCCCTGGGAGAGGGACCCATGGAGGCGGACTGTCCGTCCGCTGCCCGGAGGGTAATTGGGAGCGCCGCGGGAAGCCGAGCGGGATCCAGGTGTGGGGCCGGCTCCAAGGGGCTGGCGCGGGTGGGTGTTGCGGGCAGTTTCCACGAGAGGGCTTTCTCGCTGTGCGGTGTCAGCGCGACCCTTCGGCAGGGCCCTCGGAGCACCGACCGCGCCTCCGCTCGCTCCTCGTACCCAGGAGAAGAAAGAATGAGCTTGGGGGTGGCTTGCGCTCACGGGGTGTTTCAGATTTCCTTTGTAAATTACGGGGAAATCCCTTTATTACCCCTGCGGCGTAAGGATAGGACATCCTGGGAAGAACACCAGTCTTCTATTTCCAGGCTCCCTTAAAACTTAGAACGGATCCCAACAACTTGATTTCCCCTCAGCTGAAACCGAGAAGAGGCTGAGTGTGTTTTTCACAAAAGGGGAGAGGGGTGTCAGTGTTTGCATCCTCGTCTCAGATGATGGCAACGGATTTCTCTATCCTGGCATGAGCTCATTTTTGGCTGCTTTAACATGTATTATACTTTTCAGGGTGGGGCTGGACGAAAGGGAAACGGGAATCATTGTGTGAGTATGAAAATGCTGAGCTATCCTTAAGTCCTTTGCCAAGTTGTCTGTGTGTTGTTTAGTTCAAATTATTTCACACGCACAGCATTGCAGGTCTGTTTTAAAAGGCAGAAACTATCTGCAACCAGTAATAATATTGCATTTCATAAAACATGAGAAACATCTGTTACTGTGACTTCAATTTGTTTCTCTCTCCTTCGAATAACCAAGTTGACAGCTCAGTCAGGTTTAATGTCCTGTGGTAAACCTTCGGTCGTGTGTCCCATGGCTAATTGTGACTCAGAATCAATAAACCCAACTCTCGCTTTGCTACAGTGACTCAACGGGGGACTGGGAAGGGCTTCAAACCAGCTCACTGCGTGGAGCTAGTCCCCAACAGCAGATGATGGGGAACAAATTTGGATTTCTGCAAAACTAGGTCTATCATATGCCCTTCCCACTCTCAGTGTGGCAGAGCTAGCTGGGATCCCAGTATCAGGGCTGAGCAAGTGAAGGGAGAGGGTCTGCATTGCTGTAGGGGTATTATTTTCCCTCCTAGCACCTTTTGTCTTGCCTAATCTATCCCAGGTTGAATACTATAGGCGCTTGAAGCAGAGCCATCTCATACTTTGATGTGTGTTTATTGGCTTTACCATCTCATCTCCTTGCCTTTTTTTCTTTGTAAGTTGGGTTGCTCTTCTCATCCCACCTCTCCAAATAAAAAAGAATTAGAGCAGAGGCAAAATGTGAATTGACTGTATTTTTGTGAATGGGTTGTCTTGTTCTGCCCCTGCCTTCCTTGCTGCCTTCTGAAAGATCTCTTCATAATTAAAATATTATGACTGTCCTTATGGTAGCCCTTCACTTGTGGCAAGGATCCTAATTTGACGTCAATGAAAAAGTACTAGTTTCTGGCATAAGGGCAGATGACATTTCATCAGCTAGTGCATGCCCATTTTTTTTTTTTTAAACCACAGTGCTAAGACCATATGGACAGATAATGATTTTAAGCTGATAAACAGCTTACAGATTTGCCCAACTAAAAGACTTTCTTCCTAGAAAACACATTTTCCTTTAAAATAAATAATGAAGTTCCTGTGTTTTTATTTAATTATCTTGAGTCCTGTCTGTTCTCACCAGGCTGCAGGAAAACAGGCACAACTGCTCTGGGGACAGAAGCTACTGGATTTATGGGGCTGTAGATCTTAGAGGAGGAAGGACTTGGAAAAAAAAAAAGTTCAGATGCTACAAAATTGAAGCCTAAGGCATCGAAATAAGCAGATGGTGGTCCAAGTTGTATTTAGAGAGTTTTGTGAGGTATTGCATAGTTCTTGACATCTCGAAGATGAGTCATTGCATGAGGTGGTAGTAGGTCTGAGGTCTGTTTGGGAGTTATAATTAAAAGAGATGGATATCTATACCCCTTGCTAATTCTGTGAGGCTGCTGAAGGAGTTCTTGTCTGGGAATACTGTTGCAAGACAATCCCCACTTTTGCCTTTTCAAGACTCTGTGACTAATTTCGGTATGATTTGTTTGTTTAATTTAAACTGTCTTATCAATACAATGTGAGGGAAAGATTTTTGATCCATTTTTCTTGGGTTTTGAGGGGGGAAAAAAATCTCACAAGTAGTACTGTGAGTGTTGGAAAGTAACTTGTTCAGGGAAGTGGTGGTCTTTAGTTTTCACTTTAAAATAGTGACTCAAAGCAGTGTATTTGCATGAGAGGACAAAGCCTATGTATTTCTCCCCTAAAATGCATAGAAATGAGCTGTTTGGGATCTGAAAGTGCTCATTCCATTTTAAGCTATTTCTTATGAGTTCTCTTCTTTTATTTTTTTTTTCCTGGAAACAGATATTAATCTTAATTAGAAGTAGCAAATGAAGAAAGAAAATGGTTGTACAGAAAAATCAATACAGGCAACTCCATTCTTTCTCATGCTACTTACTCCTTCTAAAACTTTAATGTTTTGTGTTGTCTCTTCCCTTTATACTGTCCACTTCTTAGCACTGGGAAGATTACTGGACTTTAATTGTATTTAATATGAGGATATATTCCAGATGGCTACAGCTTAGTTTTCTGATGGTTGCTGCTGTTTCATTTGTAACTGATATGACAGCAGAATTGCATTTGGTCCTACCTTTGCTCATGACTGTACAGTTCAGCATTTCTCTTGTGTCCACTCTGTGTGACACTCTTGTGTCACATCAACATTTCTTATTTTCTTTTCACTATTCTTTCAGTCTTGAGTTTTCAAACTGGTGAACGAGTTATCCTACCCCACAGCTGCAAAGGATTTGGGTGAATTCAGTGCCCACCAAACAGTTGATAGGGTCTCCCCCCCAACCTCTTGTCTTGGAGCATTTAGCAGCTGTTTTGTTGTTTATAATTTCTGCATTGGTAAAGATCTGCCTTGGGCTAATTTAGTATAAATTGTCTGAGACTGAAAGAAATGGCTATAGGATGGCAGTGCATTGATCTTTTTCTGTTAACCACACCATCTGCTTAACCAGTTTGTCAGCATGTTTTTATTTATTGTTGCAGAGATAAGTTTTAAAGAAAAAAGCTATGATAAAGATGTTTTATTCTTACAATGGAATTTGCTTCTGCACCTCTGCCACCTTCTGTTCTCCAGCAATGAGCTGTCCTTCACTGGTCTTCCTCAGAGCTACAGGCAGAAAGGCTCACCATCCTGGTGAGTTGTATGTGTGTGGGATTTTTGGATCTGAATTGCCTCTGCAGGTGTCTGAATACAGAAGGCCTTGGATGACTAGACGCCTAATGTGAACACTTCATTTTGGGTGGACTAATATGCAATGAATATTGCATGACAATGGAGAGTAGTCATGTAGTGTCAATTTATCCTCACTAAATTCAGTTAAAAGAAAATCATTGTCATTGTCTTCAAAGATGTTGGAAGTGGGTTTTTGACTGTAACAAGTTTTTAGTAAGGATCTTGTTCACCCACAGGATTGCTCCTGTCTGTGTAGTCCCTCTACCAAGGACTTTAATGATTGATAAGTTTCTGGATGTTCTTGTGTTTTGGGCATTGGTTTGTTTTGGTTTTTTTTGTTTGTTTGTTTGGGTTTTTTTCCCATCCTGATCTTCCCTTTATTATGTATTAACTAAATAAACCTGGTCTAGAATGGAAGCTTCCTGCTTCTTGAGAAATAAATTGAAAAGTCACTGTAGAGTCAGTTCTTAAACTCAAACAAGGTTCATATTTTTTAGACCATTCTATTACTTCAAGCAGAAACAGAGGATGCTTTTGATAAAATAAACAGTACTGAAACTGAATCTCATCCATTTACTTGATATTACTTGGTTTTTAAAGGGCCTACTGTGCTCAGCTCATCTCTATTCCTGTGCTTCTGTCTCCCTCATGACCATGTTAGAGAGGGACTTTGTTGGAGTGTTTGTGATGCCTAGTGAGATCTGGAGTTTACTCTTTAGTTTTCTGGAAGCAGTATAACTAGTATCCTCTTTACTCCTATTGTCTGTGATGTCACTGTCAGGAAAAAATCTTAACATGGTTGTTGATCCTGGGAAGTGGAACTAAACTAAACTGCTAATGTGAAAAATCATGTAGGATAGCAGAGATAATAATAGCTCTTATATTCTTTCAGACTTCTTGCTTGAGTCATAAACAGCTTTAAACAAATCTTATGCCATCCCAAATGTCTGAAAAGCTCACATGACATGAGTGGAATGGGGTATGGGATTGTATAGTGACTTGTTGACTGGGTCAGTGGCTCAGGAGCTTAGAGGCCCTGGCTGCAGCTTGGGTCATGTATACCGTGCATGATTGCAGTACTGAATGTTTCTGCAGCTCTGTGCTTCTTGTAAGGCTCAGCATTGAAATTGTAATGCTAGCAGCTTTCTTTTCATGGCCCAATGCCCAGTTTGAAGAAGGGTGATTTTGGTCATGTTGCTAGACATACGTACTTATGGCCCTGTTTCATCTGCTGAATTTAATCTGTTGGGGTATTTTTAACATTATTATGGAAACAGTTACTATATTTACTTCTTACAGAAAGCTCAGTGTATGACAGTCTATAAGGAGAGAGTTTCAGAGTAATAAAGATTGTACTATGATTGTGTCTACACTTCTTCAGGAAAAATGGTCCAAATGAACTGCCTGGCAGTTTGCCTGTTTTTGAGACATGGACCTCACAGGACACTGAACTGGAACACTATGCTGGGAAAGCAACAATGGGGTTTGTTCTTAGCTCACTTGGTAGCACATCTCATTTTCTTTGAGTGTGAAAACCCAGATCTTCTTGTACAGAGAGAGCTTATGCTTATATTGGGCTAATTTCTCAGACCTGCTGAGAACCTGAAAGTCTTTGGGACCTGTGGGTACTTTTCAGATGAGCTCCTCAAAACCTGCTGCCAGTGTAAATAAGATAGTAGTGATATTTCCACTGACTGGAAATTCATCAGATTTCTGAATGAGAGTCACTGTCATTGTTGATGTGCTCATTTCTGTAGTAATTTCAAAACAAAATGTGTTTTAATGTCAATCTTGCTGATGAAATTGATGGAGCTTAATGGTGATAATAATGTGGTGGGTATACACCATGAACATGTATGAGAAATAATGAAGAATAATGAAGAATAAAGGAATTAATATCTCTGCATGTTATTAAGAGAGGTGGACTTTGGATCTGATGTATTTTTGAACTGCTGACTCCCCTTTATTCCTGCTAAGGTCAGAGGGGATTCCCAGAGCTTCTTAAGATGAGACGTTTATTTTGTGTTGATCAACAAAACTTTTCCTTCCAATGGCAATATGCCATATAACAGGAATCTTCTAGAGTAACACCAAGCTGTTTTTCAGAATAAGATACAGGAAAAACTGAAAGCTAGTTCTGGCAATGCTTGAGGCACAATGCTAAAAACACCAATAGATCTCTCTGGTTTAGCAGCCTGAGAATTGACAGTGTAATACCTTGCTGATGTGATGAATAACTCTGGGTTCATAGTATTGAAAAATACCTTCAAAATTGCTAAGAATTTCAGCTTACAATGGTGCTTTGTTAATTAAAAACTTTTCTTCTTTTAAATGTTAAGGGAAATGTCAGTCAGAAACAGCAGTCTGATGAGATTAAGAATGAATAGGGCTTCCTAGAGACTGTCTGGATTAAGTGGGGGTTTTTTGTTGAATTTTTTTTTTCTTTTGTTTTGTGTCTTTTCTGCTTTTTCTTTTTCCTCACTGTTCTGAAAGGAGCAGAAGGTTTCATGGTCTGCATTTTGTGTGTTCATATTTTGATACTGCAGTGGGGAAGGCTTGGCAGGAGAAGAGTTGGAATTAGTTTAAAAACATTAATTTTCTTTGTTAATGTTGCTGCAGATAGTTCTAAATTTCAGTTTGCAGTGGATTTCTTACAGTATTTCTGTAATGTTATACTCTTTGGGAAGTGTTTTGAAACTTTGCACTAGCCTTGGGTTGCAGGAGGCATTGGAAGGGGCGGTTGGACTCTTACTCCCAAGTCCAGTCACTGATTTCACTGCTCAGAACTGAGGTGGGTGAATGCCAGAATAACATCAGCCTGCTGTAGACACTCATTGGCTCCAGGAAAGTTGCATTGCTTTTCTAAGCATCTGTTTCACCAGCTGTGAAAATGAAGACAGTACCCTCAGCATGTGGGTAGGATGAACGTTCTTGTTAGCTAATCTTGGTAAAGTGCATTGGAACTGTGAAGCATTGTGAGTTCTTTGAAAGTGTGAAGGTTTAAAATGGTGTAAGCCACGAGCCACGAGAGGAGTACCAACTGGGAGTCCTTATGGACAGGGCAACACATTTATGGTAAAGAGGAGAAATTTGCTTGTGGTGAAGGACCTGAGTGAGAATTATGCCTTATTCTAACTTTTTACACAAGGTCTAAATGGATTTATTTGGAGCTTTGTAAAGCATCTGTCCAGGGCTGGATTTTGCCCTCATAGTAGTTGTATTTCCTTTTGTTGTTTTTCCAGTCCCCACTCCACATGCTTATTTTTTATGATCAAAGCTTCGTTCTTTAAAGATATGCCAACGCCTTATAATAATGCTTAGGAGATCCCCTATGGGGAACAGTTCTGATTAGACACTGAATAATTCTTTAATTCTCTTCATATTTTTTACTGTTAGGAACATCTTGTTGATATAAGGTGGGGCTTTTATTCCCTTGCTGTTACTACTTCTTCCTTGGCTCCCCTCCTCCCCAGACACTGCACTGATTCTTCAAGCACTCCTATTGTCTTGTCTTATATAAACTTGGTTCCTTGGTTCTTGCTTTCAATTCATGCTTTTATCTTCTACAGCGCTCAGTGAATGCTTAAAAATAATAAATATTAATAATAGAGCTCTTTGAACCAGCAGGTTCTTTGCTGCTTAAACTCACCTTTTCCTGCTGCTTATCCGCTATTAGAAGTTGCTATAATCTGCAGATTGTAGCTGTAATAACTTCTGTAGCAGTGGCTGGGTTTGTGACAAGCGTAGGATTATAGCTCCAGGTGGGGAATTGGCAGCAGGAACAGAAAACCTCAAAGGCACAAATATGTTGTTCCAGTTGAAATATTCTTAGCAATAAAGGAAGAGAAGCCAACAAAATTTAGTGTGGGAATAGAGCTATTTATCTAGGTTTCCATGGAGTGTCAGTGACCTATATAGGGTAATCCTGTACTGCACAGAAAATGTTGTGTTTAGAAGTAAAAAAAAAAAACAAAACACCAACAAAACATTCTTTCTGGAGAACATAGTTTAAGAAGGCTATGCTTTTGGAGACGCTTTCAAGCAATTCATATGAAGTGACTTAAATCAGCATGACAAACTATGTGATGCATCTGTGATATTACTGTATGTTTTCTTTGAATTCCTTGTGGAGACAGGTTTACCTCTTCTTAGAGATACAGAAGAAAAAGATGCTGTCTGCCCCAGTGCATAAAGTTGACCACATAGTGTGCAGCCCAGTCTCTAGAGCTTTTGCTACACACACATACACTCTTTTGGACATCAGCAGCATTTTTACTGTCCCACACTAAGGAACAATAAAATAAACATGATTGCAGTGTGTGAGATTTTTCCACCACGCCTCTTCTCCTTTGTTTAACAACATAAACTACTGGATTAGGAGAAGAGAGAATCCTGAGGTGTCAGGGCAAACTTCATGAAACCTTCTTTGTTTCTTCTATGCAATGTTGCCTTGGCCCTCCTAGGAAGGTGAGCTGTTCCTAAGCAGGACCTCTGTTGAGTGGCTTGTTTCCAGGCTTTATCTTCAGCAGAAACCACACTTGAGACTAGGACCATCTTTTTCTTTTCAAAGAAACAATTTGCCTACAGAAAATGCTGATTTACTGAAACCATTGTGGGAAAGGATTGGTCTCCACTTGGTTCTCCTTGAGTGAATTTCTTGCATTTAGGATAGAATTTTTTAGTCAAAACAGAGATGCTGGTTAGGAGCCAAATGTTTTAGGTTTTTCACCTATGCTGTCACAAATCCAAAACAAGGTCCTGAAAGCAGGTTTCCTACATGCCAGAAATGCATGTGTTAACTGCAGAACTGTTGTTCTAGAGCACGTGGGTTTTTGTATGAAAGATTCCAAGGTGGTTTCCAAACTTTCATTCCTATACGAAATGAAAACAATATTTTAAGTCTCAAAAAACGTGGTTCCCATCAAAACCTAAGATCCCATCCAGGTAGCATTGTGTCTTCCCCAGTGGCCTCGCTGTCTTTCCTCACTGGTTCTGCAAGGTTGTGTCTCCCCTGGATATATATGCTCTTCATGGAGTGGAGCAAAGAATCTCTGAAGACCTTGGTGAAACAATGAGCATGTCAGTCACAGGAGGAGAACAACACCCTGAAGCACTCCTGGTGTATTTTGGCAGGGTCAAGGCTGTACAAGGCTATATAACTCCTAAACCCCTGCTTCCTCTGAGGAGTATTAGAAAAGCAACTTAAGCAGCCAAGGAAAATATAGCTGAACACTGCTGATATATTTGTGTCTGGGCCATTGTTGTTGGGCAGGGTAGGAAAAATAATGCTTAGGGCAAGAGAGGAGCTGCTTGGAACAGGATGAAACACCCTCTTGCTGGTTTGACTGTAGCAAGCTCAGCAAAGGCAGAGCTAACACATGGTTTCAGTAATAGGCCTCTCTCTTCCAATTTATTCTTTCCCCCCCCTTTATGGAGAGGAAAGTGTTCCTCTATCCTTTCTTAATTCTCCTTGGAGAGTGAAGAGATAACAAGAAGAAAGTCATGACAGGAGCTCAGCTAAGCTCGGTGTGTGCTTAGCAAGGGCATTTGTTCTCTGTGGTTGTCCTCTGCATCACTGAAGACCCTGAATCTGGTTATTCCAGTGCAGCTCAGCTGCCTGAATCTTGATGTGCTCTGTGCTGCTTGGCTGCCAAGGGGAGCTTTCAGGGTCTCCCTCCGTTGTAAAAGGTGGGATTGCAAAATTGAAGTGAATGCTCCAGTTCTGATTATATGAGAATGCCATTCTGCCTTGAATTTATGTTTTGTTCTTACTTCATTTAATAAACTCGGGGTGGGGGAGAGAAAGGCTGAGGGTTGAGGCTTCATCATTGCACAGGCAAAGACAAAGCACTCCTCTTAAAGGTAAGAGTCCAGGCCCTTCCTGTGTATTTGAGGTTTAAATAATGGGTTTCCTGTTGCAGAGAAGCCAAGTGCATCCTCAGAAGGGCTCCACCAACCTGTTTTAAGACTTTTGTTCAGCTTGTGGTAGATGAGGAGTCTGAGCTTGCCTTTTTGGTTTCACCTCTCCTTCAAGTTAAAGTAGGAGGCATAAGGTGTGTTTAAAGCACACAGAAGCAGAAGCAAAAGGCCTGACCTGGTGGAAACCAGGATCAGAATCACCATACAGCTTTTTTTGATGCAGTATAGAAGAATCCACAACACAGTCCGCTCTGGAAATCATATAATGTCAAAGCACTTCTGAATGTGAGATGAGCTCCAATATGTCTGTCTGCAGGCAGAGATGCAGACTCCAGATACAGAGTGTTTGAATGAACAATAAAAACACCCTAAGCCTTGGTTTTATGGGTTTGTTTTTTTTGTTTTGTTTTGCTTTGTTTGTTTTGGTTTCTTTGTTTCTTTCTTTTTGTAATAACAAGGCAATACTTACTTTCAAATATTAGATAATAATATCTTAGTATGTTTTCACAAACAAATGATCTAAGAAAAGAAAATATTCCTCTTAAATTAATCAAGTCCAAGGCCTCTATCTATGACTGAAATACCAGCAGATTTCTGTGTGTTGCTTCTTCTGGTTACAGTCATTAAGGAACCTTCAAAGGAACCTCTAAGAGGCTGATTACTAAGGTTCCATTGATCCCCAGGAAGATAAAGGTAAGGTGCTACCTTTCTTAAGAAGCTTCAACTGTGCTCTTAAGGATAGCTGTCATTTGGGAAGTATATGAGATCTTTGTAAGGACTAGATCTTTTGCCCAAAAAAGTCAGTTTGCATCTTCTAATCACTGAATGACCAGACTTCTTTGCATACATTTCATATCCATATTCTGCCCATTTGTTGAGTATAATTAAATTACTGGGAAAAGCAAGCTTGTAAGACTTCACTCTTTTCTTCTGAATCAGGGATGGTGAAATAAAAAAAAAGTCAGGTTACTCTGAAAATAGTTCCAGTAAGCTGAGAACGTCGATATATGGTTGAGCTGTACTGCAAATTCATCCTGAAGTAAAGTCAGACTGAACTAGGATAGTGTTGTGAAGGGTTTGCCATAAGAGCAGGGCTGCATGCCCCAGCTATTTCCGAAGACTGGCTTGCAAAATCCTTTTTCTGGCTGGACCTGTATTCTTCTGGACTTCAGTGTCACCATCTAGGACTTGTCATTCAAAGCTGAAGGAGCCCAAAAGAAGCTGTGTAGTGGATCTGTTTCTCTTAGCATCCTACAAGATTACATCTGTAGACTGCCCTTTAACATGAAGCTACTACCTTCAGCTGTAATCCTTGATTCTTTATGAAGTGCAACAGTATGGAGTGGGACCAAACATGGGTTTTTCTTTTAAATGGAATATGATTAAATTTAAGACTGAGTCTTTCTGTCTTGCGGCTTTGTAGATAACTCTGCATGGACAATATTTGTCATCTCCTTTCCCTTTACTGTTCTACTGTTCCTGAGCTTTTTTCCTTGTAATGAATTCTGCCTAGGAAAGCAAAGCAAGGATTTGTCCAGATACGCTATGGTTTAGCAAGGAGATAGTGAAACAGATGCAGTTATTGGAACTGATGATAAGGTAATTTTCTCACCCTTCCAATGACTGCAAATATGCTTGAAAGAGGATTTGCATTGCTAGTAGCATTTGTTATTGAGTGTATCGCCCTAGATATAAACCAGAGATTGGTGGATAATGGAACAGTGCAGTGTGCCTGAGTGAACAGATTGGGCAGGCATCTGAACTATCCATGTACTAGCCCACCAGAATGAGTCAGTTGCTCAGAATTTTTCTGGCAGATGTAGTCTCTCTGTTTCATGTCACAGTGATTATCTACCACTTGTTTATCGAGTTTCTGGGTGGTCCACATTATCTGAACATCTCACAGTTGCAAATGTATCTTTGTAGCACCTTTTTGAGGCAGAGAATTCTCATTTTACAGATGTAAGTGAAATCTAAATAATTTGCAGAGGATATCATGGGAAATTTGTAATAGACTAGAAAATAAGAGAATAGCACCTATCTAAATTTTGGTCCTAGAAAATGTATCTCAGATTTAAAAAATGGGAATTTTCATAGGAAACTGTATTATAGGAAGTCTCCTCACAGCTAAATAAATGGCTTGCTTTGCTGTGCTGTAGGAGCCAAATGTTCCAAGTAACTTAGTGGTATGTTATTAAGGCTTTTTCTTCTTTTGACTGTGTTAATTGTGCATTTAATAAATTTGGATAGAACACGTTTTTCTCTGTAAATGAAGCTCTATTTGTGGGTTGCTTGCGTTTCTTTGGGGTGTGGAAGGAGAAGGGTTCTTTGGTTGGTTGTTTCTCATAGAAAACAAAGATCTTCTGAAGTTTTGAAGGGTTGGGGGGCAGTGGGGAAGTTCTTACCTCAGCCAAATAAGTTAGTATTTTGTGGTTTTGAGATATACACTACAGTGTGGGAGACTACAGGTGCTGGCCTTGGCATCTAAAACACCTTTTTCCACATTGTACTGCAGTGCCTTCACTGGTACTTTTGCTTTATTTTTAAATGTCAACTTGTGACCTGTTAGACTTTCTTAGAAATGTGCACAGGTTTATAAAAAGCACTTTCCTTTGAACAGACTGGCTTTTTCAGACTGTTTAACCCTCCAAAATAGTGTTTGTGGAGGGGGTATAATCAGGCCTAATAATCCTTAACAAGTTAGTGACTCCTTGAGTCCTACCATTTAGTGGTATCTGAGGACTGATGTTGTGCTGAAGCATTTGCCTGTTTTCAGTGCAGCAATCCTAATCAAAGCCACGAAGTGAGATTGCTGCTTTCTCTGCCCTGAGGCACTCATGGGTGCTTCCTTGAGAAAGTGATTTGCTTTGTAGTTATTAAAGCAGCACATGCTGTAAAGAAAAAAAAAAAAGGCAAGAAAAATACAAACAACAACAACAAAACCCCAACCAAATGCTTCCCAGGCACAGGTGTGGAGCTGCTGAGTATTAGTGCCAATTGTGCAGTTAAAAATCACAGCTTTGTTCTTGAGATTGTAATAGTGTTAAAAAATTCAGCCTTGATCTTGATGAGAGCTCAGGTTGTGTGAGAGCTTGTGTGGAATCAGGGTCAAGGTTTTTAATTTGCTCATTCTTCAGAGACGCTGAGCACCTTCTGTGAAAGCTGAAATTAGTAGGGGCTGTGTGTACTCAGCATTTTGGAAGGAAAACAGTGTGTGCATGTGTTGTGAGCTGTGATGTACAGAAGCCAGGATCTCTAGGGGGTTGCAGTGTCTAAGATGATGTCCTATAGTTGTTTCTTAATTAAACCCCAGACACTTTACATGGCTTCTCCTGAACTTCAGGACTCTGCTTTTCTCAAGCATATTTGAGACTTCTAGCCTGGAAACTCCTTGGAGCTTTCTATTAAGGTATTAAGGGGAGGAAAACCAGTTGGTTGCCTCAAGCTGAGGAGGAAATGCTAGACTTGAAGGATTATCTCAGTGCAATGAATTTTAAAGACCTTTTGCTATATATGTGTGGAAAGCTGTCAAAATGCTAATAGTTCTGCTGTCTTTTTTAACCCTTTCAACATACTTAGCTGACAGAGGGGAAGAGAAAATGATGCTATTCAACTGCAAAAGGACAGTTCAGTCAGAAATGAAGTTTTGAGTAGCCTTTTATCTATTAGCCACAACTTCTCCCAGTGATAAAGAAGAGTGATGCACCCATCATTTGGACAGACCAATTCTGTATGCACAGTTGAGCCTATCTGCAGGTGTGGTGTAGGTCAGGTACTCCCTGCAAACAGCACCCTACAGGAAAGGCTAGCACAGGGCTGAAAGGCTCCCCTGTGCTCCCCACCCGCTTCAACAAAAAAATAAAAAAAAAAAAAGTGAAGCCAGAACCAGGTTGCTGTGGCTGGATGACCCCTGCAGCCCCTTCTAGGGGTGATTCAGGTAGTAGCATAGGGTCCTGTTGCTTCCCCACCTAATTTTTGGGATAGGCACTTGGCCTGCAGTGTCATTGACACCTCCATAGTGGGAGAGGTCTGTGTGGCTGCCAGGACATGGGAAGTCTGATACCATCAGAGCAACTCACCCAGTCCAGTACATACCTTAGGCGCCCTGGGACAGCGTGGACCATCCTACCTGCGCAGATTGAATGCAAGTGTCCTACAGTAGCACAAACATGTCCCCAGCTTACTCCAGGTTTTCACCAAGGAGACTCTGATTCTCCTGAATATCTTGTCTCACCATCCTAAGCAAGGGAAGTCATGGGCTCTGGGTGGAGACTCAGGTCATAGCAATGGAAATATTTGTTACATGGCTGCTGTGACCCCGGCAGCAAGACTAGTCTGAGGTGCTGGTTAGATACTGTGTTTGCAGTAGGTCTGTGCTGCTCTGGCTACCCTGCTGTTGCTACCCAAAGCAGCTGGGCTGGTTAAGTCTGTGCAGGAGGCAACCAGGCACCTCCTCAGGGGATACCATCTATATCTGTGAGGAACTGCTGTTTCATTTATTTAGGTTTTTGGCTGAAGTTTTTGACATGTTAGGAATATCTCATTCAACTCTACAAAAATTTTGCTAGTGTTCTGCTTTGGAGCCAGGTAAATACTTAGGTAACCAATGATATAAATAACTGAAATTGTGAGTGTTATTAAACCCAAGAGACTCAGTCATTCCTTTAGCTGTCCCTGAAATATGTTAGAGGAATGGGTCTGTCTGTGCTTATCTTTTTAATCAGGACTACCCAGGCAATTTTAGCCCTCAGGGGAGCCTGAATCACTGAGCTGCAGGGCTATCTTTGCCATTAAGCTTATGGCTTTCAGGTTTCAGCAAACTTGTAATGTTATTTATTTATTATTTTTAAGGCATATTTACTGTTAAATATGAGCTGCCAGCTTACTTCATATCCTCAAAGCATCAGGGTTTTCCATTTTGCAGCTGAAGAGTATGGTTGCCAACACGTGCCACCTGGGGGCAGGAGCAAGAGCAAGTAGTATGAAAAGGATTGCTACAGGGATTTTTTGGGGTTGGGACTAGGAAGACACAGATGGAGTAAGGCAGAAAGACTGTGGAATAGGCTTTTCCTTTCTCATTTGGCATGAGAATTTTAAAGCGTTGTATTGCTTGGGGTATCCTAAGCTAGATTGAATAGGACACTGGGGAAATCAGCTTTAGGGAAAACTGTTTTAACTTGAATTGTTCTAAATGATATGAAAAAATGGCTGCTGCATAGTTCACTAAGAATTGTGTTTACTATGATTTCCTGTATGGCTTTTAGAAAATGTATTATTTTGAATCTGTGTGTGTGTGAATTTATATATTTGGGAGAAGAAAAAGATATTCACCTCACCCCCTTGTATTTTTCCCAGAATGGAGAGTTACGAAACCAATCTCATGTATATTTTAAGGCTGTTTTCTATGGACTTTTCTCCCTCTGATTCTTACATTTCTCAATGAGTTGCTTTAGGTATTGCAAACAATACTTTTTAAATAAGAAATTATTCCCCCTGAAATGTGTGTGATCACTGGAAAAAAAATCTCATTACCTTTTTCTAACTTAGTTACTTATTTCTCACAGAAAGTACATTTTGCTTTATCTTGAAAATTTAAGATTGCATGCATAAATAGGTGGCTCATGTTATGTCCATAGTTGTTTTGCAGATATAAATCTTAAACTGTGCAACTGCTTTGAATTTTCCATTTGGGTTTTTGTATGTGCTAAGAGAAGGGAGCCTGAGCTGCATTCTTTTACCACAATCCCTCCTTCCATGCTAGAAGATGGTGTTAGCAGTGGGAAAAGTAAGATTTACAGTGGGGTGTATATACATGACAAGTCAATGTCACTTCTCTGTTTAAGTATGCAGTTAATCTCTGAAGATTAAACACTAAACCCAAATGCAGAACTATTTCTGAAGAAACATGCCATATAGAGTCAGGTCTTTGGATGAGCCTGTGAAGCAGGTTTCTGGGCTGGCCAAAAGGGTGGTGGGATATATAGTCATGGTCTGTAAAGGGTGTTTATTGGAAGGGAATGGATCACCCTCTTTTACAGAAAGAAGTTTAGGTGCTTGTTTTATTTTGAAATAGAACAGGGACCTCTAGCTTCTTCTATTTTTTTAAAGGCCTGCATAATTTTAAAGCTGTAATTCTTCTTTCTTTTAACTGGGTGATGAAAGAAAAGGTACTGAAATGCTCATTAACAGAAACCACAGTCTAAAAGTTGCAAGTTGCCCTCTTACAGCAGTTGGCTATGGATTCTTTGCAAATATTAGTCTACGTTTCTGAGGTAAGGAGGGTTTTAGGGGATGCAGCCCTTGACAGTAAACAAGGAAAGTTCCCCATTTGCTCAGACTGGACATACCTGTGATCTCCTATCAGAGAAATGGAGGTTTATAATATTCGAGTTGTTGTGTTCTGAAATAATTCAGTCTTCAGTGTAGCAGTAATTATTTCCATCAAGAATCTTTGTGTTTCCCTATTCCCAGGACTGAAGACAACTTGTCCCAGGGCATGCAACAGCATGATGGGTAGGACATCTTCTGGGAAAGTGCTCGGAGCAAATATTGGCTTAAACTTTAGGCTACAAGTCTATATGAACCAGTCTGCAGTATTCCAGAAGCCAAGCACTCAGTCAAATTACCTGTTGTTGGAAGAGCTGTGGTTGTTGTCCATGTGTGTGGTCTTACCCCATGGCAAATCAAAGGTATTGTAATTTAGATGAACTCTATCATTGCTAAATTAAATTACCTCACATCAGCTGCAGGGGATGAGCATGCACATGGAGAGCTACCATAACTCAGCTGATGCTTAGCCTACTGTTACTGCAGTGTACCATAACTTTATTTGGACCTTCACTTGAGTGTCCCAGTGATCAAGCAAAATATAATAGCCAATTACAAGAAGAAGGAAATATAGTTGTGCCTCCAATTAGAGTATGTAGTCCCTAAATCTCATCACATATTTAGTCTGGGAAGTTCAGGAAATAGAGGTTTTCAGCAATTATTGTACCTACTTAAAAAAAAAAAAAAGAAGATTGCCTCCTCCAGCAGATGTTGACTACCTTGCCAGCAGGGAGGGCCTCTTGCCTATAACAGGCGGTGGTGCCAAACACATTTTTGTTCTCTTGGGAATGTGTTTCCTGAAAGGTTCCTTTCATCTGCAATGAATTCTTGTGCTTTAAACACAGGAAACATTAATGGTTTTTTGTTTTCCAAATATCTGTGAGAACTTCTTTTTAAATAAATCAAAATTGTCCCATTTGATAGCTGACCAAGCAGAAGTCTGTCCTCATTTTTAGGTGTTTGCCTCTGGGATCAGTATTCCTTGTCTAAGAATATGAGATAGTACCGAATGATCAGACCTAGCCATAGATAATTCAGCAAGCTTGGCAGCTTGGAGCCATGATAAATTTGGTTGTCATAATGAGATTTGAAAGGGAATTGGCCTAAAATGATATTGGAAAGGACATAGGATAACACTTTAGCTCCTTGGCCTTTACACTAGGAAGAACTAACTCTAGCAAAAGCCTTTGTAGCAAGCCTGTGTCAGCTCAGGCTGAGGAGACTAAGAATTGCAGGAGATGCGTTTGTTCTGGTAGGCAGTGGGAAGGCCTTGGCTTGGTCTGACCTGATTCCCTGGAGTTCATAGGCTGAGGGTGGCAAGGTGGGCCATGCAAGCTTCAGAACCTCTAGGAGGAGAGGAGAACAAAGGCTTGCTCAGAGCAAATGTTGAGTCTCTTACCCCAAAAAACTTGACAGAGTGACCATGATCATGGTGATGGGCAGTGCTTTCTGCAGTCCCAGTGGTTATCATCTCAGTGATTTGGTACTGGTGGGGTGATGCTGGCAACACCACTACAGCATGATTACTGAGTCTGGGTCACAGGTGCTTCTGTGTCCTTGTGATTTTGTTGTGCATCCTGTGTTCTTCCAAGCCATGGCTGGAATCTCCTGTTATTGATTGATAAAAGCTTTTAGGCTGAAAATTGTCCCAGTCACATCATCTCCCAAAGCCATTCCAGCATGGCAAACTCTTTTTCCAGCTCCAGTTTTTCTCTTTTGCTAGGATTTTCTGGAAACCATAGTTGGAATGTGTATCTTGAACATACACGAGGTTTAGCATCTGTTGTCTGTGACACCTATCATTGCACATGGAAGAATGCATGTGCAAGTTCATGCACAGCCAGCTTTCACTTCACAATGAAGATGTGGCTAAATGGGAATTAGGATTAATACTGGATTTAAGAGTTTCATAGTTGGCTGGTAATAACCTAATCTCCTCAAAGGCTGCAGGCAGGCTGGCAGCATTCAGCTCAAGGCCATTGTTGTTTGCAAAACCTGAAAGAAATTGAATTTTGAGAGTTAGAGCGCTTTAGTCGGAGTCTTTCAAGATAGTATATATTCTTCATATCCCTATCTCAAATGCCTTTTAATTTCTTTAATATATGACAGTCACCTAGGCTTCTAGGTCTGATGGGTGTTTGACAGTAATATTTTTCATTTCCTTTTGTAAAAGCTTAGGAATTCTGATTGATTTTAGAAATGTATAGGTTGCATTCTGAAAGTTGATATACCAAAGTGCTGTATAGACAGTGAGACAAATTTAAGTAGGGCAGCAAGTACTCCCCAGTTTAAAGTATTGAGAGTGCTCAATGTCCTTCAGGTAAGGAGTCTCAAGAAGCCACAGAAGCATGGAGCTCCTGGAGTTCAGTCTAGCCTGGTTCGTTTGTTGCTGTGGTAGAGGTGACTGGTGAGAAACGCATTGGTGAATCTGTGCAGGTCATAATATGAATCACTGCATTTCACATTAAGGCCCATGTTGGAAAACAACATGTTTTAACATGAGTTGTTGATGCTTCTCCTGTTGATTTTGTCTGCAATATGATTTTCTGTGTTCTTAGTCTCTACTGGAAGTCAGTTAGCTAAATAACTTTTATCTTCAGTTAAATCAATTAAAGTAGTCTTCACGAAGGCTTAGCTCTATGTAAAGTTTCCTTGTATAACTGTTTTTGATTCCTTGCTTCTTTCAGCTTTCTCTTGGATAGCAGTTTTTATTGGTTCTGCCCAAACATTGAGAGCTATCATTTGCAAAATGCCTTTCTATCTGAATTACTGCTAGTGATAACCTGGCAAAATGTGTCTGCTTTTCCTTTGTTTTAAATCAACAGCCTGTCCTATGGATGGGTCCCATTTATGGAGGATATCAAAGGTCTCTGTAGTATGATGATGTATGCCGCTGTCAGTCAAAGTCTCTATCTGAGCCACGCTGGAAGGAGCAGAGACATATTGACTAGATTTGAGTGGAAAGCTTGTGGAATGCTGCTGATACAATTCAATGTTCATGTTGCTAAAAAGAATGACTTTCTCTGGAGGTGGTGATGAAGTGCCTTTAACTAGGCCTGAATCCACTCTTATCAATTTGTTTTTTCTCAAGCCTACTTATTCAGCCCTCACCTCAACAGATTTCTTTGCATTGTTTCTCTGCTCCTTCTGTGTTGGTCCTCCTTGATAAGGTTTTCTTTCCTCTTGCTGTTGCCTTGTGTAGAATCTGTTATCAAATAATCCTATTAATCTTCTTATATAATCTTTAAAACACCATCAAGCAGGACATTTTTTCTGTGGTATGAAGTTTTCTTGCATACCTGAAGTAACCTGGCTATCAGCATGTGGAACTGAGAAATGCACTGAAGTTTTGCATTCCCAAGACTCAGGGCCCATACGATGCCTTGATTAAGATTTGAAAGACAGTGACTTTAATTTAATATTGCAGTGCCTCTGCTCCCATTATTCTCAGAGTATATGAGAGCATTGCAAACATTAGGTCAACTGGAATTCAGGTTTCTGATGGGGCTCACAAGCCCCTTAAAGCACAAGTTTGTTGAAGGCAGGTTGATGGGAAAGTTTCTGTTCTGTTTATAAAAGCTGTAAACCAGGCAGATTTTTGGACTTTCAGCTTCATTCCTTCTTCTCTTCACAGAGATTAGTGGTAAGGAACAGTGGATAGAGAGGGAATGCAGCAAGTCTGGCACCCAGCAGCAAAGGTTAGTAGAGATGCATGAACTGTATCAGAATAAGAAAGTTTGTTTTGGTTAGTTGAAAGCATCCAACTTTCACTGACTCTTAAGAGACCTAATCCCTCTGCAGGAGTCAAATAGCTTGGTTTAAAGCATGCAACAATTCATGGAAGTGCCTTGTGAGCAATTTAAAAGCATTGTTTTGGTCAGTATTTTGACCAGCTGGAAGGTTCGGTCTGTTGTTTTTCTGGTCTGTGGCGAGAGGTGGCAAAGACTGCTTAGAAACAGCAGTGTGTAATGAGACAGAGCCATACTGGGTAAGGCCTGTGGGGCTGAAGCTTAGCGATTTCTAAGCCTGTAAAAATCCAGAGAACATGCATTAATGCTACTGCTCACTGTTTTAGCCTCTAGCAAGCAGATAGGGAGTTATTAAACCGTTTGAACAGCATTAGGGGTGAGGGGGAATATCTGGTAACTTCAGCTTGCCTCAGTTGTACAATTTACTTGGAGAAGAGTAAACACAGGGTCAGTGTTTTAAAAAAGAAACAAACAACAACCAAACCGAAATTAAAAAATAAACCAATACCAACAAAAATACCTTCTCACACATTGTCAGGATGTGCCTACCAAGAGGACTCAGGTTTTCATGCTGGATGAACTCTGCAAGGGGAAGAAAATTCCGCACTGACATGGGCATTAGCAAGTAGGTACATCCTGACACATAGGTTAAGCACTCCTCGAAATCAAGGAATTTTTATTGATGTTTTAGCCAAAGCCTTGCTTAAAAAACAATTGTGATGGTAGAGGTGTATGGGTGTGAGTAAACTGCAGTCTTGCTGATAGTATCTTAGAGAGCCCAGAGGGATAGAAATGTGTCTTGTGACTGCACAGTGGCAATTTCTTAATCCTTCAACTGAGTCCATGCTGTGTTCAGCAGTGAGACTGACAGAGGGCCTTCACCAGCATTTGAAGGTGCATCCCAAAGCTAACAGAGCAGATGTCACTGATGATGATGTGTTTTTTAAAGCATTCGCAGCCTTGCCTGTGGAAGGCCAGCCAACATCACCACAGCTACTACAGCTCCACCAAGAGGGTTTTTTTTTGTTTGTTTGTTTGTTTGGGGTTTTTTGTTTGTTTTGGTTTGGTTTTTTTTCCAAATTCCCCAACTGTGGCCAGGAACGCAGAGCCCCTGCTCTCTGCTATGCCCTGGCCAGCCCGGTGTTGTGCTGCAGATGAATGTGGTGGGACGATCTGTAAACATTACTGTGTGTTCTGATGTTGAATGTATGCAAGCTGCTTGCACGGCGTTACTCATTTATCCCCCCCGGCCCCTCCAAGTTCAGCTGCTGCTTTATCACTCCTGATAAGCTGGTGTGTGATCTGAGGCAGAGCCATCAGCCAGCACTGAAGGCAGCCAAGAGTCCCACATGCATAGTTTGGGGGAAGCTCGGTTTCTTTTCTGATAAGCCTGTGCCTCTTGCGGCAGTACAGTGCACACTCCTTTTAAACTGTAATCATAATCCTCTTTTCAGCCGGCTCTGCTATCCCCACAGGAAGCATTAGCAATATCACAAAGTGCGGAGACTTCATTGTTTTTTCCCTAATCTGCAAAGAGAACTGAGACAAGACAGTGGAAACTTTAACCTATTCTGTGCCTCAGTGGTAAATAATTAGGTTTTTACTGAGTGGGAAAACGGGGGAAGCCTCTTACTTAAGATAAAGTAAGCACAAGGCTCACAGGCTTATCTTGCTCTGTGGAATTTGGGAAAGGATGTGTCCTTGAATTGGCCAGTCTAGAATGCCCTGATTTTGTGTCTGGGAGAAATGAGTCTATTAGAGCTGCCCTAAGTGACGGCTGGGTATAAGGAACCTCTTGCCAGGAAATGCGGTAGCCGTGCTTTTGTTTAAGGATGTGAACAAAAGGCTCTGGATGCTTAATAATGTGCAAATTTGGGTGGGTGGGATATGGAGAAGGTTAATAGGGCAGGCTAACAGAGGAGGAGCTGAGCTTGGGAGAGGAGGAGAGGAGCGCTGAGGACACAGCAGAAGAGAGAAGCAAAACAGGAAAAACAGTCCCTTTTTGCCATGTTTAAATTAACTTAGTCCCCACTGAAAATTTTGGGGTAAGTGCAAGCTGTGTCTGATGAAATAATGGTATTTTCAGCCGCGGCCGTGTGAGAGGTTACAGTGTGGCTCCGAAGGCTGGCTATGTGCAAGTCTAAGTGCTGTCCAGACCCGGACCCATCACAGGGCGGGACTGGCTGTGGGAGTGCTTGTGGGTGGAAATTCACTTTGGATCAATGCTTTACCTTTGCAAAACTCCTCTTTGCAAGCTGTCTGTCCTAAAATGTTTCTTGTCATGCTTGGTTCTAAGGCTGGGCTGTGCTTTTCCTGAAAAGGAAAAACTGAAGTGGGAGAAGCTGCCCCGGCCTGGCATGGTGGGCACAAATGGTGAATAGTCCACTTGCACATGTGCCCTGTCTGTGAAAATCCTTTAATCCAAAAATATGACAAAAGCAAAGGAACAAAAGAAAAGCTTCTCAAAAATAGCATGAGATAAGGATCTGGAGAATTTGCTTTTTATTTCACACAAGAGTTCCCTAGAGACTTCTTTTAAGGGAAGAAATGTAGCTTTCAAGGTCGAGGGGTTTTTTCTTCTCCCCCCCCTTTATTCAGACTTCAAAGGCAGTCAGCTGAGAGCTTCTTAGGAATGTTACATCTGTTCAGACTAAACGTGGATTGCAGGCAAGGCACTTTTTCTTCTGCCAAAGTGTCTGAAATTTGTTGGCAAATTTTCTTGAGCTTGGTAAACAAAATACAACCTCAGTCGGGCTGGGTGGTGCGCAGTAGTGAAGGGTGGAAGGCCAGCAAGTGGGAGTAGTTTTCTGCAGACAAGTGTTTTTTTCCTCATACCTTAATAGAAAACAGTTTAATGTTTGTTCCTTTAAATAAATCTTTTTTTCAGAAATTGAACAACTGGACAGAACTGTGAGTTAATGCCTGCCTGCTACTTCCCAGCCTATTAGATTCTGCTAGTTGTGTATCTGTTGGCATACCTGGTTTGTTCTTTTGCTTTCAAACTAAATGTACATGTATCAAAGAGCAAAATCAAAGTTTTGCTTTCTGGCTCTAACGCTTAAGTGCTGGTCCTTAACCAACTGATCCAAAACCTGTTGGCAGTGGAGGGGTTTGAATCAGGCACTTGACATGCCACAGAAAAATGTCCCTCCAAGCTTGGAGGATACAGCAGGTGGGCTTAGGAATTGGATCTAGTTTAACACAGCTCTGCCAGTGGAGGGGAATTTATTGCTGATTTTGATGAAAGATGATGTGTGGCATTGCTGAGTGCATTTGGAAATCCTCTCCACAGTAGGACTTATGGACGTGATCAGGTCTCAGGCAGCCTTGTGCATAACTGCCTCTTCACATCTCAAAAGTGTAACTGAACCGCAAATGGTTTTCACACCAATTATTTTCCTCTTGTTTTTGAATAGAGCCGGGAGGGGGGTTGTTTATCCCATTTCCCTAGTGCAGCTGAAACTCCAGCAGCAAGCTTGTGCTGAAGCTGTTGTTTGCTCTGTGTGCTTCCCATAAGGAGGCCAAAGAGTGTGAGATTTGTGATTCAGTGTGTGGCTTTGTCACATGCATACCCAGTCTGAAGATGATAGAAATCTTGTTGCTGTCTCACTTCAGGTTGGGTAAGTATGTTTTGTTTGTTGCTTTTGTGGGTTTTTCTTTTAAACTAGGCTTCTTAAATGAAGAGCAGCAATATTTAAGCTTCTGTGTAAATAAGCAGAGAATCCTGGCTTCATCTTGACTAATCTGTTTAACCTTCATCAGCCCAAATATTTACTCTAGGCATTGAATATCCAGGCAGTGTAATTCTGATGCTAAAATTCATGCACTGAGAATGCTGTAGATTGACTAATCCTGCAGAATTCCAGAAATCCCTTTCTATATAAATAAACTTCCTATATGAAGGATTATAACTAAATAAATGCTGTGGATTCAGATCAGCGAAGCAGAAGTATAGCAGTTGGCCCATTTCTTCTGCTGCTTACTTAAGTGTTTTTATAAGGTTATTCATCTTAGTCTAAGTAGATGTGTGAAGAAAACTGCAAATACTGAAACACGATGCTATCACATACTGCAGGAACAAAA
This sequence comes from Xenops minutus, assembly GCA_035221455.1. Lineage (NCBI taxonomy): Eukaryota > Metazoa > Chordata > Aves > Passeriformes > Furnariidae > Xenops > Xenops minutus. The sequence continues at coordinate 22,374,456 of JAWWEE010000158.1, forward strand.
TTTACCCCTCTGCCTTTTTGCTAGCACTTTTATCAGTTTTCAAATTGCCATCAGCTTGATTTATCCAGACTGTTGAAATTGTTACTCCTTTTGGGCATAGCATTTCTGGTAAATCTGTGTTTTGTTATTCTTTGTCATCTTACTGCAATTGGGCAACGGAAAAAGTTCGTGAAACAGTATTGGAGATAAAAAATTTGTAACTCAGTTGCTGAAGATGCCACCTCCCCCTACATCCACACATTCCCACAGCTGTGGAGCAGAGCTTACAGCATCTGGATTTACCACGAAAAAAATTGGCACCTCAAGACTGGTCTGAGTGTTCATTGCAGGGAATACGTATAAGACCCCTGTGTGAACCTGTTGGTGTAGGAATGGTGTAACCTACCTTCTGAGCAGTTTGGCTTCTGTCCTGTTACCGTATTAATTATCCTGTCTTTTTGAGATGAAAGCGCACATTTATTAGAGATCCTGATCTTGGAGAAGTTCTGTTAATATCCCTTCATGTTACCCTGTCTGTTACTGGACATCGTTCGTATCCGGAGATATGAAGGCTGTAAACACCCAGGGCAGAGGACTTAGTTTGGCTATTGTAAAGGGAATAACTAAAAAGAATGGGACCAAGTTAGAGAAGTAAAATCAAAACCATTTAAGGAGGACTTCGCAATAACACTGATCGTTAAGTTCATGGAAAGCTAATGTGTGTTCTGCCATCTGAGAATTTTGACAGTAGACTTGCAAAAATGAAATAATAGGAGGGCAAGCATGACGGAGATGTTCCCTATTGACAGGGAAGGGTCCCAGCCCATCTTTCTCATTGCTTTTTGCTTATAAGATTCTGTGATTTCTTCTAGTGGAAAACTAGAAGAAGAAATTGCCCATCTGCTCCATTATCAGGAAGACATCTAACCTGGAACTTGTGTTGTTCATGGCCACTTCGCCACTTTTCTCTACTGGAAAAGGACGAGGAGAAGAATTGCACTTCACTTTACTTGCCAACAGGCTCCATAGGGAAATTCCTTCTCTGTCCTATGCTGGGTTAGTCAGTCCTTTTAACAGTGTATCTGGGGAAGAATCACTGCAGTTAGGCCACTAATCTCATTTCTGTCTTCAGATAAGATTCTTATCAGAGTAATTGTCTGTTTGTTCCCTGTTCTGAGTCTAATCAGAGTGGATTGTGCCAGTACCTCCTGGGGCAAAGGAACTCAGATATTGATTGCCCCAAAAGAAAGAGAAAATCCTCCGTGTATATTTAACATAAACTTCAGTTTTGTGAGATGTTCACGGGAAAACCATCTGGAAATAACTTGCTCAGACGTGTCTTGTGCATTTTACAGTAATATATTTGTTCTGGTTTAAAGTCTAAGTTTAGTCAGGCAAGTTTGTGTCATGAATGCTGTGGTGAAGCTTTTGAAAGATAGTGCTTTACACCAGTGAAACTGGTACTTTCCCAAGCTCTGGGACAGAGCAAGTTCATGTCTGCAGAGAATGCATACTCTTAGGTGTTCCAGCCAGCAAATAATTCTGAACAATTAGTGCTTTTCCCCTTATTTCAAAGCAAATTACAAGGGTGGGTGGATTTTGCTGGTGGGTATAAAGGAGGCTCAAAGATGTTAACTTTTCATATATCCCTCAAGTTGGGACTAGAATTTGTCTCTTGATGTGCTTACCTGAGGAAATATACTGTTTGGTCTCTTTGTAGCAGTGGGCAAGCCATACGTAATGCAGCACTCCAGTGAGATACAGAAATGATGTGTGCTCCCCCTGATACATGGGTGAGAAAGCTGAGACAGAGAGGTACTGTGGGCTGCCATGGGAGTTGCCAAAGCAGCGTTGGATAGATAAGGAGGTCTGTGCCAGAGCCAGCACTGCTAGTGACTGCTCCTGAGTTCTCATCTGGTTTACCAGCTCTTATCACCAGCCCTGTATGAAAACCAAAACATGATCCTGCCCTTAGTGGTGTTGCTGCTGTAGAGATGTTGTCTGGCTCAATCAGACCTGTATTCCTGGACAGTGTAATTAAGTTCTATATTTTGAGCGTGATACCTAAAGCAAGCTTAAAGACCAAGGGCATACCGTAGAAGAGAGTGCTCATAGCTGCTGAACTTGCATGCTTTGTATGTGAGAACTGCTGAGACTGCCTGATTCCATCAGGCTTAAAAGGTGTTGAATGAAGCAGGTTCTTTCAAATACATTTAAAAGTCATCTTGGGGACACTGAATTTGGTATGGCCATAGCTTCTTCTAGCCTAATGTGTGCTTGGCGTGCACATATTAGTGTGGATATCCACACTAATATCCACATTAGTGTGGATATTCTCTAAAACATTTATTGAATAGTTTGCTGCTTCCTGTTCCACTAGACTTCAAATCACTAGTTGTTGTGGTAGCTTCATGTCTGTAGTGTCCCTTTTAGCCAGAACAATAACCACTTTCCATTTGCTGGATGACTTAACTGATGTTGCTCTCTGTTTTACAAAGAGGGAAACACACTTGCAGAAAGAGAAGAAGAGAAACAGAAAGCCATAGAAAAGCTATTTAAAAGTATTTGCCTGTACTGCAACAAAGAGATGCCAGAGACAGTGTTTAGAAGAGTGCTTTTGGAACTGGAAGTAAGGCAACTACATCAGGGCAACCAGTAAACAGAGCCTTAGATATGTAGGATGGTGTGGCCACCCTGCTGCTAGAATTTGATTTTGCATCTCCACACAGCGTTGCAATATCACCTTACTTGGACCTAGTTGGGGTATATTTGATTTGGCCCTGCTGTACATGCCACAGATGTGAATGTACAGCAGTAGAGCTTGAGGTCTTGAAGGCCCCTTTATGTGATTTGTTGCCTTGTGCACAGGAGTTTATTTTTTTTACCCCTTCTCCATTACATGTGGGGCTTTTTGTGGTTTTTGTTGTGGTTGTGTATTGTTTTTGCACTTGAACCATGTTTTTGCCACCCTTTAGCCCTTTAATGGGCTCTCATGCTATCAGACACCACAGTGATACAAACAGTAAACGTGCTCTCTTCTAGAGATTACTATGCGGTGTTCACTTTTTTGTGAGCCATTCATATTCCAGAATCTTGTCTCCAGCAATTCTTTTTCTATAATGGTACTGAGGAGAGTGTTGTAACTTACCAAGCTACTTCTGCTGGTGTAGCACTTCGGAGCCGTCCCTGATTGGGTGCATCACTCCCCATGTTGTGGTGTTGATGGTGAAGTTGTACATTAAGGAGCTGTTGGCTGATTTATGAAAAGCACGCTTTTGGAGGCTGGAGAAGATTCTTCTGGAGAGGCTAGTGAGCTGCAGTCCCTGCCTGCTCCCTTTCTGCAGTGTTAGCCATGTGCAGTCCCTGCAGTACATGATACAACCATGTATTTGTTGCTTTACATCCCTCAGCTTATGGCTTCATCTGCCCTGTTTAATGCTCCCCTCCCATTTGTCACCCATGGTACTGCATATTCAGTGCATAATAACATTTTGAAGCCATAATTCTAAATATTTGTCTAGTAGTCCCCTCATGCTCTACTTCAGAGTGACCTACTGGTTTGCAGAGTGGTGAATCACAATTACTCTTTAGCAAAGCTACCAGGTAGGTCTTTGAGTTCTTAAAGGTACCTGTCCCTGTCTAATCTGAGCATTCCCTGGTGAGCTGGGTCTACCTTGAAAATATATTGAAGTACTCTATTAAACCAAACACTAGCAAAGTAAGTGTAGCACGAGCTTATCTCAAGTTACTTTTATGGCTTCTGCCAGCTACCATAAAAAGCTTTTCTAGACTCTGATTAGCAGGCGAACAGAAGGGATGTCACAAAGCTGTCAGGCCCAGACTGTCAGGCTGGTCTTGCCATGCTCAGGAATGTGTGATGTGACCAAGGCATTCCTGTATAGGAGTTGATCTAAGGGCAAGTCTCTCCCTTGTCGTCTCCAACTGCCATACTGCCTTTCAGTAGCAGCTGGGGATGTTGGGATAATTTAGTGTTCACCATAAACCAGTTCTACTCAGCTGTAAGAATGGCCAAGTATAGTGTGAACAGAGGTAACAAGTCTTGCTAAATAGTAATTTTAAGAGAGACTGCCTAGAGAGATTTATCATTGAGGCCAACAACTAATCCATGTGGGAAGCATAGTATCAAATAATGGAAAATAAAAGGATAAGAAGTATTTTACAAGTAAACTCTTAGACATGTTGTAAGGAAATTTGTCTCACTTTTTATGGATCTTCAGTTATCTATGATAGCAATCTTTATTTGGTTGGATTAATCCTGAGAGGATCTGTGAAAACTATGGACAAACTTTATGCATATACACACCATTTCAGTTAAGATTGCTCTAACTTGCAACTTGGTAGAAGAAATACAGCTGATTTCAGTGAGAGCTGAGGAAAGACATTAGCCTGCTTTTGAAAGAAAACTTCAGGAAGAATTATTTTGTGTAAATGGGCACTTGAGTTCCTACAAGATGCTTCCATCAGAGAAGTTGTCTCTTAGCTATAAGGCATAAAAGGAGAAAGACAATAAGTTTTTAACTAATTGCAAGGAGGCATTGACAGCACGTGGGAAAGCAGAGGGAACAGAAAACTGTTCAGGTGATCTGGAGAGTCAGGATCCTTTTGATGTGAGGCTAAATGCGATCACTGTGAACTTTCCAGTTACAACATGTCATGGCCTTTCCAGAGCAGTTTCTAGCCTTGTTTTCTATTAAGCACATCATATTGTATATATTTAACGTTGGCTTGTGCCTTTGGGTGTTTCTCAGATGACAGATCCTAAACAATTCTCCTTTCTTCTGTTGAATACTAGGAAGGAGTCCAGTTTATCTTGTTTTTCCAGATTATTTCTCTTCCATTGCTTGCGGTGGTTTAGGTCTGTTAGTGGTATCACACTGGTAACGAATCATAGCAATGGGAATTTTAAGCCCCACACTTCACAGATTGTTCCTAGTGAATGTCCTGTCTACTTGCGCTCTGTTCCAAGAGACTTGTGGTAGAGAAAGTCTAGATGGAAACCTGTCCTCCTACCTATATCTTTTTGTAAGTGGAAGCATGATGGCTGCCATTACAGTTAGTACTGGAGTCCCCGTGGGTTACATGACATAGTTAAAAGTCTCCAGTTAAGATCTAGCTGGGGCTGGGACAGTCCCCACTGATGGTCCCAAATTGCTGGAAGTGCTCTCATATCTCTGGGGGTTGTCACAGGAGATGGGGAGTAGGCCTGCCTTGTGGGTTAGGAAGTACTACTTGTGCTATAGCTATGTACATTCCCAGAGACAGTAGTGCCAGTAGAATATTGCTGTGGCTCCCAAAAGCATTCATCCTTGCCTTGGACACAACTTCTAGGAGAATTGTTCAGTAGCAGGGAGGAAGGGAGAAGACTTATGCTCTCCCAGCCTTCTGAATTAGACACACTGGACTAGAAGTTCCCTGAGAACCTTTCAGTAAGGACCCTGATCAGCACATTATTGCTCCACTTATTTTTTGTGGTCTGTCTTCAGTTCTCACTGCCTTTGAGATTTGTACCTGAACAAAGACTTTGGTCACCCCATTCAAAAATAAAAATTGACGGCTAGTTTCCTGATGGCTTTTTGCTTCATATTTGCTGCTGCTTCCCATCATCAACAGCCGTAAAGTGGCATGGGGTGAAAATCAGCACTAATTTGGGAGTTTGATTGCCTGTGTAATAAGCTTCTCTCTTATTCTTTGGCAGGAGCAACAGCTACTATAAATTTTTTGCTGTCACTTCTGCATGGGCCATGTACTACTGTCAAAGTTAATCCCTCAAAATTATGTTCCATTATAAATCTCTCTTCACAGATGAAGTGCGTGCAATTAGGCAGAGAGGTCCAGAACCGTTATTGAAAATATAAAGCTCTGAAGGACAAAAGCAGTGTGCCTGTGCATCACAAAACTGTATAGCACCTTGCCAGTCACTCCAGAGAACAGAAGTTCCTTGGCCACAATGTTCTTGGGGTTTGTTTGGCAGTGACAATATGTCCTGAGTTAACCAAGTTGAAGTTCCATCTTTTTGTAAGTACAAAGTCCTGGATCTTAAGAGGAATTTGAAGCAATTTGTGTCAGTTCTTCCTCTTTTCTTCCAAGTACACACAGAATGTTTAATGTCTTTATTCCTGCCTGACCCCTGGGAAATCACAGAAGATCATCAAGACCTTAGTAATAGGCTGACAAAATCCCCAGCATATTTAATTAGAGATTATTCTTTTGATGTTTGGGATGATTTTGAGGCTTGTTTTTTTATCAGGGTACTCTTGGGTAATGCTCTGTATACAGAACAACTTTCCTGCTTTCATGAATGTCAAAGACCCTAAAGGTTTAAATGCGCTAGAGTGGTTAAATTGCTTTCATTTTTTAAGTTTCATATTAAATTCTTTTTGGAAAGGGAAAATAAAAATACTGCCTCTGCTGTAACATTCTGACTACTCTGGGCATAGCTGTACAATGATTGACTTCCTACACCCAATTTAGAAATCCAGCTTAAAACTAGTGCCTGCTAAAAGTTCCTTCTTGTCCATTTCTGGGATGATGGCAAGTGATTTAGTTCCTGAGGGTGAGGTCTTCTTCAGGCTGATGTGTTCTCTGAGCTGTGTAAGGAATCATTGTTTGTTGCTGGTGGACTCAACATATCTGATTCTTCCTGAGAATCCAGTGGCTGCTGATGCCAAAGGAGCCTCCCTGACTCCTCTTGTGGTGTTTTGCTGAGTATTAGGGAGAGCTTTTCTATTTTTCCTATGAGTTTACTCAAAGTGTTTTCTCCAAGAATGCTAAAATATCTAAGGAAGGGGTTGAAGTTCTTTATATGTTACAGAAAAACAGGGCTGAGCCTACCACCCAGTTCTTACGATTGTGAATTATGACTTATTGCATCATTTGTCATCTACATGTGAGAAAAGTGTAGGGAAACTGAGGTTTTTGTAGATGATAGAATCTCTAACTGTGGCACTGAACCACAGAGTAAAGCACAGACTAACAATGCACTGACGTCAGGCTGCCTGGATGTGACAGAGAGTTTTTGTCTGTGAATACAAATACTGGAATAAATCACTAACTGGGTTTTAACAACTGCTGTGGTTTTGATCTGGTTTCTGAACTTGGAGATAGACAAAGAATTGCAACACAGTATCTTGTTCTCAAATGTTTGACCAGTCAGCAATGGGGTCCTACATATCCCAGAGTCGACCAAGGTAGAATCTTGACAAGTTTCCAAACAGTTAATTACAGATGACAGCTGATGCTGGAATATGGGCCATGTCAATCACAGGAATGGTTTCATTCTGCTGATGTACCAGAACAACTTAGGGCTGCTGTTTTGGGGTAGCAGAGAGAGTTCAGATGCTTTCTACACCCAGCAACTTGAGTGGTAAATAGCTAGCATACACAGAATCCATCGTCTCTCGTGAGGGATGTGACTCTGAAGTAGCTGACTTCTAAAAACAAGCTTTCTGCAGATACTTTTTTCTACCCAACAACAAAAGTCTTGTTTGGAATGCTTTTTGGCTGCAGTCCTTGTGACCCCCCAGGGAAATGCACTGTGCATTTGACTTGCACTCACCAAAGGAAAAAGTGAAAGTAACACAGCTGTAGTGATTTACTACGAAGTTTTGAGGCTAATTGCCTCATATGTTTAATTAATAACTGACACATTCTGTCCCTCAAAGAGCTTGGAGAACTTCCATCTGGACCCCTAGTGATTACAGCCTGGAAGCCATCTCTGTAATTAAGGAGCAGGCTATAGGAGGCCGGTTCCCATTATGCACAATTATTGTGCTTGCTACTTTTCCCCTCCTTTTTTACAAAAGGACTGAGGAAAATAGGGCTCAAAGACTAATCTGACATAAAACCCTTACTAAAGAGGTGCTTTGTGCTACCCTGTGGTAGAATGATGGGGTTATGTTTTGGAGCCAGCACTCTTTCTTTCAACAGGCTGTTGGGAGACAGATTTTTCCAAAGAGCAAAATGTCTTACATCAAACTGAAGTACTTGTTGGTCAATATTAATTACCAATGCAATAAGAGGATTTTTGCAAAGAACTGAGCAACTGAATATTTCTACTGTTACTTCTCTATCTCTCCCTGCCAACTTTAGACTTCCTCTGGGTTTGTCAGCTGCTCATCTGCAAAGACTCTGTCGGGCTCAGGAGCCCTCAAAGCAGAGGATGCTGTGTCTTTAAGCCTTCCATACAGTGCTGAAATGTTATGACAGAGCATCTCACAGGGGGATGCGGTTTCTATGACAACCCCACACTGTAAGATAAGCAAACTGGATTATTTTTTTTTTTTCTGAGAGGTTCAAGAGTAAGGAAGGAATGAGGCGATCTGTCAGCGGGCAAGACTTGAAAAGAGGAAACCATGTCCATTAATCCTGTAGCCCTGGCTGCTTTGTGTTTTAATTAGCGAATGTTATTATGGCAGAGAGCATAGGCGCCTCACCCTGTTATGGGTTTTTGAGGGCTTTTTTGTTTGCTTCTCTTTTTATATCTCCAATTAATAAAAAAAAAAAAAAAAAAAGAGGAGGGAGGGAGGACGGGAATCAGGGAAGCAGCTTTACTAGGGCATTAAATGAAGGTCTGAAATAAAAAGCACCAAGATCTTTGTTCCAGAGCTTGTATCCCAATCCAGAGAGAGGATGTGTAGCTTGCTTGGTGAGAATGAATCTGCCATTCTCAAATTGAAAGTGCATCTTAGATTCTTTCTTTCTGTCTTGCCACTGACGTTTAGGAAAAATGGAAATTCCACATATCCTTGCAACCTGCACATGTAACCACATCAGTGTGGAGTAAAGCAAGAAAATTGTAACTTGCTGTTGTACTCCCCAGCCTGCCCAGAGGCATTACATGTGTCTAAATTACAGAGCTATACTGTCTTCCCCTGCCTTTGTTTTGGGTTGGTTTATACTTTGGGATCTGTATTTACCCTTACCTGAGAAATCCTCTGCTTTCCAGATGTCACCACTTGTGAGAATGCAGGACACTGTGCATGTTAAGGGAGTCAACAATGTAAGGACAAGGAGAGGGAACGCTTCAGCCTGTGGTGAGAAGGCAAGCTCCCACACAAGCTGGGATGGCATCTTAGTAATCAGATAATATCCTGGTAGCAGCTAGTGCACCAGCTGGGTAGGAAACTGTGCTGGTCTTGTAAATGTGCTGTGTGTGGGAGTTTATTATGGAAAATATTTTGACAACCTTTATTATTTTCAAACACTCGTATGTGTCACCAGAAAATTAGAGTTAAAGTAAATGTTAACCCAACAGCAGTCTTTTCTGTATAGTTTCCATGTCCATCCCTTATGGAATACTTTCTGCTCCTTTGCAGGGAATTAAAGCCCACTATAAATCTTCATGTGGAATAAAAAGGAAATTATTCTAATCCTTTGAGAAAGGAATATACCAAAGGCACACTTCTCTGCTTTCCTATAAGCAGCCGTATCCTAGCCTATTACTCAGGGACTGGTGCTTACAAGGAATTCTTGCAAATGTAGTTCTCCTTACTTTCCTGTCAGTGTCTTCTTCAACGCCCTTGAAGAGTTCAGCAAAAGAAGTTGCAGATTGGAGAAGGCCAAACAGCCTCAGAATCACTTTTCTGGATTTGAGAACTTCCTCCGCAAAGTGGACCTCTCCTGTGGGTGCAATCCACGTAGCAGAAATAGCTGTTAGCCAAGGTTGAAGTCAGGTTCCGAAGAAATGTTATACCTTGTGCGGGAATTTAGGGCTAGGGCAGAATGGTATTTAGCCCTTTGTTGAGTGAGCCATCAAATGCTCTAACTGACAATAAGCAGAGTTAGAGGCAGCTTAATTTCTGTTCTCTTTATTCCTTCTTCTGGCTACATGGATAAATTCAACACTTTGGTGGTTATCAACTTTATTTGATGTTTTCAGCTAAGCTTCCCAGAGATGATTTTTTGCTTGTACCCATAAAGAGATTGCTTTCGACAGCTTAAATCGGTTGTACTTTACTGCCTACCAGTGCCAACTGCACATGTGGCAGGCTGGGTTTGTGATCCTCATGGCTGGGGCAGAGTTGGCCAGCACAGCTTTCACTGCCCTCATCCCTCCTCTGAGGACCTGCTGCTGCCTGCCTCTGCCCTAGCAGGAGAGCCCCTCGCACATCTGCTACCTAATGTAGGCTCCTCGATTCACACCATTCTGTGGTCTTCATAATTTGCCTTGGACTGAGTCTTGTTAAACCCTTATGCATTGCTTGGGTTTGTTGTCCCTCGAGGTACTGCCAGATCTGAATCCTTGCCAAACAAAATTAGTCCACCTGCTTCTTGGTTCAAAGCATCTAATCACCAAAGCCTAGCAGAGCTTTGTTTAAAGAACAGAAGTAATCGCAGTGCTGCACTGGTTCCCAGCAAGTGCTAGTGGTGTTCAGATCATTGGGTAAATTGGGGAATGAAGGAGTAGCTGCATACCTTATTTGGCTTGTTTGTCACAGGACTCTTTTTAGGACTTTCATAGGACTCTTCTGTGTCTGCCCCAGCCTTTTTGGTCAAACCTGGTGCCCTGGAGTTTATGGTGGAAGGGAGCAGCTGCAGAGTATTAGGCTCTGTGCCAAGTATGATTTCCAGAAGGCCAGTGCCTCACAGCTAAAGCTAGATGTTTTAACTGATTATTTGCTGACTCATCACTTCACATGGTGTCTTTCCCACACCATTCTCAACCCCCACCCCTCTTCCTGGAGATAATGCATCACTTGTGCATCTGTAGTTTATTCTTAGATAATTCTTCTAGCTACTGATATTTCACACTTATTTCTTTTCCCAGTCTGCCAGTTTTGCTCAGGTGGTGCTCAGGAGTTGGACTCAATGATCCTGACAGGTCCCTTCCAACTCAATATATTCTGTGATTCTGTAGCTGGTAAATTTCTGACTATGACTAAAATACAAAGGCTTCTAAATCAACTAATGTCTTCCATTCAAAGTTCTCCTTCCCTCACCTGCTTGCCAGCCAAAATTCCTTAATTTTTTTCCTTCAGGAAAAAATGCACGTCATTAGGTTCTTAAGCTCTGTTTATCTCACATGGGTGGTCCTGAATTGAGTCTGTGTATTTACACACTCCAAGAAGCATAGTGCTTGCTTAGGGTCTATCACAACTGACTTGGAGGACTTTTGCTTGCTACCAGTTGCATGCTAGCTTAGCCTGGAAGTCATTTAGGCTTAAAAACACAGAGTTGTGCTGCTGCTAATAAAGAACTGCCTCCAAGAGGCTCATGAGTGGGGCTGCTGACAGACACTACCCTAGGTACACAGGGACCAAGCATGTGGAGCTTGGTTGCACGCTGCAGAGTCCAGCATAAGTGCAAGTGCATGGGTTTCTGGGCAGAGAGATGCCTCTGAGCTCTTCTCAGGTGCTCTCTGTACTGTCTAGAGTTTCCCTGGCTTGTAAAAACATTTCAAAGAGAGAATATACGTAAAATGCCATGATCCTGGAGTAGTCAGGGAGTGCAGAGTCTTGAAGCAAAATTCTCTTCCATATATTTTATATCTAATTTCAACACACACCATGCTAGTGCATTCTATTTGCATTCAGGTCTGTTTTAGGCATCCAGCATAATTCAGGAATACTGTAGCTCTGAATGCATGCAAGAAAAATATTTTCATACTCTTTTCTACAAAATAATCCTTGGGTCTGAACGTTGCCAGCTTGTGGTAGCTTCAAGGCTTTTCCTAGTGTACAGAATTTTTTGTAAAAGGAAAAATGTCTGGTAGCTGTATTTATGTTCTATGACTCCTAATAATAGCATTAATTTCTTTTAAACTTCTCCAAGCAATTTCCCCAAAAGCTTCCCTGTGCAAAATAGTTTGAAGTACCTGTGAATGTATCTGTGCTCTTTAACAAAATACTGAAGAAATATTTTGGTGCTAGGACAAGCCAGGGCCGCAAATTAAATTAGATGAAAAAAAAAAAAGGTTGATCTATTTCATGATATAAATGAAAGATGCTTTGGAAAAAAACATACAGTATTCCTCCTGGATAAGGCCTCAGCATGAAAACATGAACAGCGAGTGAGTTTATTATTGAAGCCGTGTACATCAAAGGCAACTTGACTGAGAAGCTCTCTGGTCTAACCTACAGTTGTTGTCTTTGCTATTATTAAATGTCATGCAGTGGTGAGCAGCTAAGAGACCAGGATATTTTTCCCATCTAGAGTTTTATAAATCTGAGGAAAATGGTCTTGGTTTCAAAAACCCCTTGATCTTTGCATTAAGCCTGTATGACTTAAGTGAGCCACAGACCTCTTATAGAGTGATGGTGCCAAGGCACAGAAATCAGAGAGGCACTAGCTGGAGCAGAAAATGACCTTAGGGTCTTTGGATTGCAGGTTAGAAGAAAAGAAATGGAGCATTTCTCTAAGACAAATATTTTCTTTTGACTATTCTAATTGATGACATTTTTAGTTGGAAAATACTTTCTTCAGTCTGAGTGGAGACTAAGCATACATCTCTATTAATTTCTAACTTGCATAAGACCCTGAAAGTCTGAGAAGAGTTTATTTTCTGAAACTAAAAAAAAAAAACAAACAAAAAAAAGGAACTGATCTTGATTTCCCTGCTGCTAAAACCTGTCTAGAACCAAGGCAAAGCTTTTAGGCTTAGAAAAATTCAGAGACTTTTTATGCCAAAAACTGTGCAGTTTGAATTTCTATTTCTTTGGGAGGTGGAGTGAGGAAGGGAGCCTGCCCAGTTTCATGCATGTTCATTGATTATAATGCTGTAGTGCTCAGGTCAGTTCTTCCCAGACATCTAAAATCATTGTAAGTAATTGGGTTAAAGTCAGCATTTATCATACTTACTTAGCCTAGATCTAATCATTCTTTCCAGAATTGTTTGCTGAATTGCTTGGCATGTCTAACCTTATCGGCCCTGTTAACTTCTTATCCCCATTTGACAAATCTAATCTCTGTCTTTACTTCTGCAAAGAGTAAGACAGGCATCCTTAGAGCCTTTTGTGGCTTGCTGTGCAGCCAGCCAACAGGCATCTCAGAAACTTTCAGAAGGATGCTTGCAGCTGCTGGAGAAGACTGGAAAGGGTTTCATATTTAATGGGCATGGAAATTAGGGTTTACTAATGGATGGTTTAACAGGATGGTTTACTCATTTACTCATTTTTAGCTGTTTTAAAAACAGAATTAGAAAGTCTGCTAAAGTCAACAGATGTCAGCAATCAGAGATTGCTACATCAAGCCTAGGGTAAAGGGCATAGATGGTGTTTTATGCCTTTCATAACCCACACCATTGTGTTTTGCCTGAGACACTTTCCTCTAAGCTTATAAAATCACTCTTGTCTCTTGTTATTTTCTGAGAGTATGACTGAACCACTTTACAGGAAAACACTTACAGTGTTGTGCCTGAGTTGCACACTGGGGACCTGATTTTTCCATCCCTCATAAACCAGGAGTGACACCACCAAAGCAAATGGAGCCACGGGGTTGTGAAACTGAAGTCAGCAAGCAGAAAATCCAGCCTGTGTTCTGTATCACATGCTCATTTGTGGCCACTTATGCTATGAGAAATTTACATTGAAAAGGAGGTCGGGGGGAGTTAGTATCTCTGCCCTTGCATATTCCTTCCTTTGGGGATTTTAAGGAGTTGCAGGACCATGCTGAAGAGCTAATGTCTGCCACAACTGGGAGAAGTTGGATGTCCGCCTCCTCTGTGTGTTTGTGTGCATAATTTTACATAATTCATGTCCTGATGCATAATGCTGTCATTTCCCACCTTGACTTCTGGTTTACTTGGCTCAGCTCAGTGAGTTGGAGGATTTTTTATTACCCTCAAATGAAAAGGAGGCTTGTCCTCTGCGTACACTCAGTGCAGGGACCTTGAGAGCATACCTGCCTTTCATTGGGCATGATGATCAAAAAGTGATCTGCCACACTGGCAGTTGGGGCTCTAACTTTTTGTGTGCTTCAGCCTGTTCAGAAGGGCAAGGACTTATTTATTGGTTCAGATTTTCAAAAGGGATGTTTGCGCGGATATGAGCATTTCCCCCGAGATCACTCATTCACAATGGAACCCTACGTCAGAGCTGGGGCTTGAGGCCCCAGGGATGGAACCTGGCCAGCAGCACTTGGCCTGTCCCCCATTGCCTCTGTGCAGTATTTGGCAGTCCAGAGACTTGTATGTGTATGCTGTCCAGAGTGTGTGTGTACCCCAATGTAAACCTGAATTCACAGTTTGAATGTGAATGTCACATTTTAGACCTCATCTTTTAAAACTTCTGGGCCTTAGATTCAACTCCGTTCTGGGTTGATGACTCTGCTATTGGCTGCCCTGTCTCACTGGACTGCGGATGGGCTCAGGCAGCACCACCAATATTTTCCCTGTGGACGTATGCAAGTGGCAGAGGCCCAGAAGGCTCTTCTTCTGCCTTGAGGAGGCTAGAGATAGGGAATCCAGTGTGTGCCTGCCCAACTATTGCCTGTCTCCCCATTGTGAACTCACTGCCCCTGTGGAGCGTGACGGGGCTATGTCTCTTTTTACCTTTTAAATGGACAAGTTCAGACTGATACTATATCACACTGATGTGGCTGCCCACTTCGGTCAGCTGCCCAGAGGCTCCGAAGGGCAGACTACTCTCCAGAATTCAGAAGATGCTGATGGGGATAACATCCACTCTCCACAGCCTCTCTGAAGTGCCTGGCAACACCCATGATGCTTGTGCTAGGAAGGGAGGCACCAACTCAATTCAGTTGTACCTAAGCTGTCTGGGGTGAAGTGGAATAAAGCTACAGGAGGGGTTGTACAGTCTTTCAAACCCAGGGGCAACATATGGGACAAAAGAGATGAGAGAAAGGATGAACTGCCAATGGAGTAAATCCAGTGTTTGGGAGAGAGTAAAAACTTCAGGTTTTCTGATGGGCTTCATTCAGACCTATGTCTCTCTCTTTTCTTTGATCTGGACTCTCCCTCATACTAGGTATCTTAACAAGGAGTGATAGAAATCTTGCTTTGCAGGATGCTTTCCTTTTAGTTACCCTGCTATCCCTTTCTGGACTCAATGAAGTAAAGTCATTAGATGTCATGCCTTAGAAACTGAGGAATACATGGTGTTTACAGCCATGTTTATTTAGCATAGCTGTTAGCTACACCTGAATGATTCCCAGAGGATGGGAAAAATGATGGAGTAAAGAGGTTTTGTGTTCAGGGGCAACAGGAGGTTATTTGCATTCTGCCAGCACCATATAGATGTATGTTTGTAGATGTGGCCTGGGCATCCAAAAATTACATCCACAAAGGGCAGATCTGACTGTTAGAACCAGGGAAGCTTTGGAGAAAATTGTAGCAACATAGCTGCTGTGGTCGCATACACAGGTGGATCTCTGCTTCCACCAGCTCCATTCAGTGGGTATTGACTCAGGTTTCCTTTCAGTAATGTTTAGAGCCCTTCCCTAAGTGTAGATTCCTCCTCTGTTTTCATTCTGGTGTACCCATTATTACAGATTTAACAGCTTGGAAAAAAAACCCAGCAGTTCTGTTTATTCCTATCTACTGTATCAGATGAAGGTTTTACCTCGTCCTTTTCTATGGCCAAGAAGCACAAAGTTTTCTTTTGCAGCATGGCTTGGCACTAGTGTGGCCAACAAAGTGGAGCAAGCCGCTGCAATTTCTAGCTACCATGGGGTATTGACTGGATATGAGGCTGCTGTACAACATGTCACAGGCTTGGCACATTTAGGTCACTACCCTGTCTATGTCAGTGCAAAGTTTCTTTCCATTTACCTAATCTTATCCCAGCCAATTAAGATACGTTTGCAACTAGAGGTACCAAGTTTGGAGGGCTTGGTGACAGCCCTGAAAAGGGATTCCTATATCTACTTCTGGAGCAATCACATTAAAACCAGCACCTCCTTACCAAGCAAGAATTAGAATGCTTCAAGCTCTGCTGGCTCCTCATAAGCTGTGCTCTGTTAGCTCCAAATATTCTTTGAACACTATCTTCCTCAAAGCTGCTTTTCGAGTAGAGTGATTTAAAAACCAGGAGAGATTACCATGGAGTGTTTTTTTCTTCTCTCATTTTGATTGAGAAGGTTTGAATTCAAAATGTTTTGACCAGCTTTGTTTTCATAAAAGAGTCACCAAATATAGCTGTGTTCTCTTTAGTGTAAGAAAGGTAAAAAGGATGCAGTGCTTTGACAGTGATCCATCTGTTGATTGCCACATGTACCAAGTGTCAGGATGAGATTGATGGCCTTAGAATATAAATCCACTAAGGCAGGAAGAGTACCTTCTTTTGCTTTTTTACAGTGCAAAGTGTGTGTATTGTCTGTGCTGAGCCAGTGGTGAATAATAATGAGGGACTATAGTTAGTGTCTGAGCTAGGAGAAGCCAAGCCTCCAGCCAGCCTGGGCTTAGGAGCTCTGCTAATTATTCAGCTTAGTTTGAGCCAGCAAGACACATTTTGCCTAAATGCATTAGTCTTCCCAATTATTTTGAGGTCTAGGAAGATATAGTCTCTTCTGTGGAATTTCTATGTAGTCAATATTTTTGAATCTAAAACCTGTAAGATTAGAGCTCTAATGTTTTTTGGCATGTTTGTTTGTTTTAATTTGAGAAGAACTTTTGACGTGCGGAATAACCCCACAACCAGGTAGTTGTAGAGAAGGTTCGTTTATTCAGCATGCTGGGTGCATGGGGGATTGGTCCACCAAAAACATGCACACCTGTCTGTGCTCACAGGTTTGTTTAAGTACAGTTAAAACATGCATATTCATTATTTCTTTATACATATGCATTATTTTCTTAGAAAAGGCAGGGTTATTCTAAT
>JAWWEE010000158.1:22391324-22492847 GCA_035221455.1 Xenops minutus
TATCAGTTCCCTTTCAGTGTTAGTTTCTTATTGATATCTTATTTCAGTTCCCTCTCAGTGTTAGTTCCTTATATCACTTTCAGCTAGAAAATATCAGTTAGGCTTGTGATTGGAGGGAAAAAAGTAATCACTAGAACAAGCAAATAGTCTCTTCTTCCAACTTGCTTTGTTTGGAAGCGGTTGAAGTGTGACAGGATTTTGAGTGTGTTCAACATCTAAAAATCAGTAGATGAAGGCTCCTTGCAGAGCCTTCTTCCCTCCCTAAGTAGGCCTTTGTTTTTCCCAGCCCATCCAAGTCCTGCTGCTGTGCCTGTGTCTGACAACAGTGCTCGTCTGGTCCACCTTGGGGGTGGCAGTGAATTTGCATCCTGAGGATGTGACTAGGATAAGGAAGTTCTAATTCCACCCCTTGGATCTCATTTTTGATTTCCTAGAAAATATATCTGTGGCAGCCCAGGACCTGACTGGAGTGGATGAGGGAAAAGGATTAGGGATTCTGTCTAATCCAGCTCAAAACTGACAGCACCCAATAAAAATGATTCCCTGGCTGCTTTTGCAATCTCTTTCCTACTCAAAACAAGGATTTGTCCTTGGTGGTCGTCATTAACTAGAGAGCTGGAAGTCTAACTTTATATCACTTAATGTCTTTGTGTTTCATGGGTATTAGGGAGTTTTGTTTGTTACCAGCTGTGTTTCATTTTGGAAACAGGGTTGAGTCCCTGAAATACAAGGCTCCCGTTTTCTTTGGGGAGGAGCGACTGGGAGCTGTACATGTGGTGGCAGGTGGTTCCTAGCAGTAAGTTTTCCATTCAGATGTTTATGATCTTGAGCAGGTTCATAGCTGCTATTTGGAAAATCCTCTTCTCATTAGGTCAAAGCATTTCAGAATTTCAGGACCTGCTGCTGCCTTCTCTTTCCCCGTTTTTCTTTTCCTCCCCAACCACCTCCTGTTGTTTCTGCATTGTGCTGAATGAGCCCAGTTGCTCCTGCCTGGATCAAGGTATCACATGTTACCAGCACAAAAGGCTCTCTACAGAGCAGCCCTGAGGAGAACAAGCTGGAGCAAAGGTGTGATGGAAATGTTTTCCCAGTCAGCACACCTGGGTTGTTTCTCTTAGCCTTGCCTGGGAGAGCAAGGTGACTGCTTCTACTCCTTGCCTTGCCGATACCTAAGAAGAATTTTTCCTGCTTTGGTTCAAAGGGGAGACTGCTGCTCTGAGGGTTTGCTGACTTGGATGGAACAAGTTGTGCTGGCAGATCTGCTGTGTGCTGTTTCAGAATGGAAACACAGGAGAGAGAAAACACCTAGCTTTTTTTAAGTATACAAAGTAATATTTAGAGCTTACTCTTCCATCTTGTATTGAGGATTTTATTAGTTTAGAGGAGTTTGGGTGCCTACTGAAGTTTGAAAATAGGCTATTATGTTCTGAAGACATGGTATTTTGTTCTAAAGGCAGTGAGGATAAAACACAGAACTCAGATATAAATTTCTGAGAGATGAATTTCTCAGGGAGAGGAATTACTCTGTCTCACTCACTCGCTTGCTGTTTCTGCTGAACAAGGAAGACAAACTAAAGTGAGACTAGACCACTAGAGTTGCAGTGGGAGGAAATGAGAAGACCCTCTTTGATCCTAAATGCTTAATCAAGAAGCATTTGCGAGCAATGCCAAATGAGATTTATTTGTCAAGAGTTAGGTAGAGGCCAGCAGGACCTGGAAACAACCATGAGGAGGTACTGTACTATAAATTTGGATTCAACATACTCACAGTTAATCTTCTGCCACCTACATAGTATGAAGGTTATTAACCTGACTGCAAAAGCACGTACTGGGGAGTTAAGTGTCACATGGAGAGGATTACTACATTTTGGAAAGAATTTGTGGTGGTGACTGTAACATAATAAATGTATTAGATGCCTCTTTAGATCTTCTATAAGTGGTAAAGAATCATTGATCACCCAGTGGGATGGGGGTTGGGAAGCTTGTTTTTGATGTTTTAATACCAAATCAGAAGTGAGAGCTCAGAGTTGTTAATGAAAAGAGCACATACATTTATTATTATCATTATTATTCATTTTTCTGTCTTAAAGAGACCAAGAGGGAGTTGGTACAGAGGGGTGAGAAATAAATCATTAACATCTTCACATTTGCACTGCAGATTAGTCAGGGGAAAGGCTGGTAGTTTTTAAGCCTTTTGCATATTTACCAGGTGAACTTTTTAACTTGATCCCTCCTTTTACTTCTTTTTTCTGACTAGAAAGTTTTCCATGTACAGATTTAAAAGGCCACAAGGTTAAGCAGAAATCAGAAGCTGATTTATTGCATAAGTACCCTTAGCAGGGATTTTGGCCAATGCTGTATGAAAGTTTGTTTAAAATTACGCTATTTTTTTTTCCTTCTGCTGAAGAGATATGATTTGGGGTTTTTATATGCCTGCTCCACTTGCCTCTTGCTCATTTTGCTGAACCTTGCAAGGATCTCAGTGCAAGAATGATTTTCTGATTCTTTCTAAGTAAATGTCCAACTTGTGGGGCTGGTGGTGTCAATTCTGACATTATTTTATATTACCTCAGTATTCACCCTTTGTTTCTCCTGCTGGTCAGTACGTAACAGGTAAATCTTACGATTGTCAGAAGCAGATGGTGGGTCGGAGCAAGGCTGTGTTGTGTGAGGAAAAGGCTGTTGCAATACAAAATGGAGTGAGGGCTCTGGCTGAGGGAGCTGTGTTGGGTATTTAGAAATGCATCTTAAGTGGAGATACAAAACAGAGATCTTGACTGCTTATGAACACTAGAGATCCTCTAACATGTGTTTCAACAGCAAGAGTCTTAGCCAGAGTATCAAAGGTAATTAGTCAGTCTGCCTGCATTCCTTCTGCAGCCTCAATTAATTATGAGGGTCTCTTTAGCTTCTGGATAAAATCGTTCTGTAGTGGTGTTATAGGATGTTAACCAGCTGCCACCTACAGCTTCCATCGATACTTTATAAATACTGTACAAAGAACTTGAAAGCAAGGTCTCTTGCTTGCAGGCACAAGGTCTGCTCCGGCTGATCTCTTCCTCCCTGAGCACTTGGCCTAAGAA
This sequence comes from Xenops minutus, assembly GCA_035221455.1. Classification (NCBI taxonomy): domain Eukaryota; kingdom Metazoa; phylum Chordata; class Aves; order Passeriformes; family Furnariidae; genus Xenops; species Xenops minutus. The sequence continues at coordinate 22,394,408 of JAWWEE010000158.1, forward strand.
AGGATGACACGATCCTGCCTGTATGGGTAGCAAATAAATGCTACAGCAAGCAAATGCCTTGGTATGCTTCAAGGGGAAAGCTGTTGTTTTTAGTGTTTCATTGTTTATTGACTGAAATATGAACAGAGGCTGACAGACACATATAAGCAGTTTCAGTGGGAAGAGCTGTACCAAAACTCTTCTTTCAGTGGTAGTTTATTGGATAAGGTTGATAAGGAAAGTAGGTTGGATCTTTTATTAGGCCTATTGATACTGTTGGGGGTGGTAACCTTTTAAATATGTAAATGTGATTTCTCATATCTGAAATAGAAGCATCGGCCTTTGAAACTAAATAAATACATGTTGCGAACGCTTTCCCCAAGTTTAGCAAAGTTATATTAATCACTTAGACCATCTGTTGGAGAAAATGTAGTTGTGAAGCTGGGATAGGTTAGGGGCATGTTAGTGGGAGAAGAATAAAGTTGTTTGTCTCTCCATGGCAGAGTCATGTGAAAGATTTTGGGAATTGCTTGCTTTTCCTGGTGATATAACAGTCTCTTTTTAGAAGTAAAATAAGATGTTTTATTCTTTTTCAAAAAAATAAATTTTGTGTGAGGCCCAAAAATTGTGATGTATTGGCTCAGTATCCTCATGACGGCAAAGTTCCTCAGTTTAGCAGGAGGATGAGGTTGGGAGCTTCCTCATCTAAATCCCCACCTGAGCTGGGAGAGCTTCAAGGATTCCTGAATAAACTCTGCCCTGGCTCTGTAGCTGGTGGATGTGAGACAGCTACAGTGCAACTTTATTCTGAGAGGAAGCAGGGCAAGAAATATAAAGAAAAGAGTTAAAGTCATTCACCTCAAGAAGTGGAGCTGGTTTTTTACACCAGCTTTTCAGCCTGACAGCATCTCTCCTCTTTAAACACATTGTGAAATGTTGAAAAATGGTTTGGATGTCATTATTACAGTGGCATTTGTTCAGGAGGAGCTGTTTGTTTTATTTCTAAGCTCTAAAGGAGGTGCTTGTTGTCCTAGGATTTCCTAAAACTGGTTACCCAAATAGGAGAAGAGAATGTCCAGGGAAGGGACATCACAGGAGCCCGGCTGAGTGCTGACAGAAATGTGATTAATCTCAGCTACACAACCATGACAGAGCCACTTCCAAACTGTTGGACTCCACACATAGTATATATGTGAACACTCTCTTGTCCTTTTCAATTACCTTGTCTCTCAATTCCAAATAGGTTAGTCTTGTTTGAGTGCTTCCTTGTACTACAATGGTGTGCTAATGCAAGTTGTAATCTGCCCTTGTTAAAACAGGTATCGCAAGTGAAGCTCATGTGGGCCAGGAGAGGTACAATTACAAGAAAATGGCAGTATATAGCAAATGGTAACCATCTGCTTAGGTTGCCTTCCTGTTTTTCCAGAGATATTGAGATAGACCTGAGAGCAAGTTCTTCATGTGTTCTCGTACCTGATCTGAAGGAAACAGTATGAGCGTTTGAGACCACTTGTAAAACATACAGGAACTCTGTTAAGTTTTGTGGTTGTTAACATTTCCCCAAATATGTAATTCATGCAAGGCTGTGGAGATGAAATGTTGAACTGCTGAAGTGTAACAAACGAGGCTCCAAATATTTTTGAGAGGGGCAGGTGGTAGAATCCCAAATGAAAGAAGATACAGGATTCAATTCAGAGTAGCAAAACCCTCAAAATATTTGGGAGGGAGGTTGTTTCCACCCTTCTCCTGCTCAGTTTTCTGTGATTTAGCAGACATGGTTGTTTAGGCAGTGTGATTCATGCCTCTTGGACCATCTACTGCAGTGTTCTTAATTTCAGGTCAAGAGGAAGGAAATAAAGGCTTCTGTGTGAAACAAAGGATGTCACGTACTGATCTCCATTGTTACAACAGTAGAGGAACTGGTGTAAAAAGCAAATGAAAAGCAAACAAAACTCAAATTTGGTGAGAGAAATGGAATCATAAAATCACTTTTAAATGTTGCAAAATCTTTACAACAACATTGGCTCCTGCCATTTTATTACCGAAGTCAAGAAAATATGATACTTTTACAAGATCTGTGGCTCTGAGAATTTTCCTTCAGAGTAAGACCCTGCTAAAAATGTGTTTCCTTTTGCTCCTTGAGTAGATTTCATCACAGTTGAATAGGGCCAGCTTTCCCTGTATTCCATAGCCTGCTGTTTTCCTCATGAACTGGGAGGCTTGTGAAATTTCCATCCAGAATTGCTGCCGTGGACCTGGGGGACTGCGGCTTGCTGGTGACTGCTTGCTGCCTCTCCATGCACTACTGCGGTAAATCCAACAAATAATTGACTTATTGGTGCACAAAAGTCACCAATATTCTTTTTCCAACTCATGTCCAGCTTCATATCCCTGTCCTGTAGCTATTAGCTCGTGGAAAATCCAGCACAAGGAAGGTTTGTGGTATTTTTTTTTTTTCCGCACAATAGTAGTAAATCAGTTCCTTTACATTTTTAAAGGATTAAAGAGGGCTATGCTGTGTGTTGAATTGCAGGTCACTGCTCTTCTGCAAATCAAGATAATTAAATTATTGTCTGGTATGACCACCTGCCAGAATGAGATTGGATAATGACATTAGTACATTCAAGTACAGGTTCATTGACATCAGATTTTGCTCAAACTTGGTGAGAATGAATCAGATTACTTAGCTATCAAGTTTTATCGTTGTGCTCCATCACTCACAAATAGCTGATACCTGGGGATCAGCAGAATTATAACACAAATTAGTATCCCAGTAAACCGGATCAGTTACAGAATATAATACAAGAAAGAAAATGCCTTTTCAACCCCTTGCATAATTATTTATATCTCTTCATGATGAATCATAAATGCTCTTTTGAGATCTACATAATAATTTGCAGACATTTTAAAATACATTTTTATGTAAGTTCTTCTATTGACACATTCTCTGCAAATAACTTATTGACTTCTAAATTACATGAGTTATTCGAAATTATTCATAGATTGTTTCTTCGTTTGCTGGTTGTTTACAAGCAATTCCTTTTTAGTATTCAGTGGCTGGTATTCAAGTGTTCAGCTTCCAGCTGCAGAATTCTGTTTGTATTTTGACATATAGGTCACACAGCAGTATTTCTGGTCCCTGACTAAATGCGTGTAATTCATAGAATCTGGCTTCTTGCACGAATATTTGCATTGAATTACAAAACTCTTATTCTGCAGCCATTCTTTAACACTTGATTATCAGCAGAAACTGAAACAATCCTTTTTAATCTTATTTACGGAAATGCTAATACACAGTGGACATTACCATAAATGAACAAATTTGCTGTAAAGTTTTAACTATGCACTCAGCTGCATTTTTATTGCTTTAACTGTGTTTGCCTACTTTCTTTCTATGATCTCAAAATATTAGTATTTATAATATTCATATTTTGGCCCTTATGAAATTAAATAATTTTCTGAAAAAGATTCATGAATGTATTGTTGAGTTATAAGCATTTCCTGTGGAAACTGCATATAGCAACCTCCATTCTCAGTGCTGGCTCCAGAGTGCCTTCTGCGTGTCCTTCCATCTGATTTTGCAAGATTTATTTTTCCTGTTATATGTTCCTAGAACCTCACATTGTTTAAACCCACAATACTATGAATATAAAATCAATAGACAAATAAAAGACAACACTCTAACTGGACAAGCCAAAGCTATTAAATGAACAAGCCACTCTCATGAGTCCTAGTCTTTGGTTTCACAGATCTCTTTCTCCCTTGCCCTCCCCAACTGCCCCCTGCTCCATAGAGAGAAGATAAAAAGATTGCAAGTGTGGAGACATTTCAGTCTGGGGATTGCATTGCAAAGCAGAGAGCTTGTTTGAAATTCTTGTATATATTTCTAAAATAACAATGAGAAGTATGCTCTCTTGTGTTTAGAGATAAGGGAAAAACTGCCCTTGAAGAACTAAAGTGTCCAAAATATAAAATATCACTTCTGTTTCTTAGCATATGGGCCATTTTGAAACCCCTTCTTTTTTTTTTTTTTTTTTCCTTTGCATATTCAAATAACCACAGTGCTAGCCATTGTGAGTCTGACCTCTCTGGATTCTGTTTGCTGTGTTTCCCTACACCTCTCACTGGTCCCTGGGGCTCAGGAGAGTGTTTATTACAAATGAATGTTTAATGTCTGCCTTGGAAAGCTACTTGTCTGGCTTGGAATTTCTGGTTGCAGTAGTCTGGAAACAGCTGCACATGGAGAAGGTCCCTGTGGAGCATTATCTGGGCACTGAGAGACTCTCCTGCATCTTGCGGCTGGTTTTAGTGAGAACTTTTTTGTCTTACTGGTTGGCAGCTGATTTGGCAGAGCTGACGTTCATTATTTTATTTGACCTTCTTCATTTCCAGTTAATCCCTGGTACAGGAGCTCACTGTCTTGAGTGTGAGCTCCAGGGCAGGACAATCAGTAGATCCCTGACTCGCCTGGCACTGGGTATGGGCAGAACAGTATGGCAGCTGTTCAAAGGAGGCACTGAGAAAGAAAAGCTTAAAGTGAACCAAATGCTTCCTTCACCTGTCTTGCTCCTGAAGTGAGGTCCAGGGGGGAAAGAAGCTTCCTGTTCTAGACATGTGCAGTAACATTGTTCTGACTGTTTTTACCTGGGATGGCAGCTATTGCCTGAACCTTAATTTTCCCTCTCACCTGCCTTTTATTTAAATGCAGCTTCATGCAGGTTTCTGTCATAGCTAGGAGACAGAGATGGGCTGATTGCTTTAGCAGCATAAATCTTAGAAGCTCTGGCAAACTCACTCTGAGATGTATGGTTATGCACGCTACCTCTTTCGTTACTGTTGTGAGGCTGGCTTGCTTGTGCCTTGCAAGAGGTGCCATGTGCTTTGCCTGGATGGTCTGGAACTGTGCAGGTGTTGATAAACTCTTTCAAAGCCTGTAATGTTTGATTGCACCACCAGTGTGAAAGAGCAAGATTTCACAGTCCCCTAAGGCTTCGTCCTTTCTCCCAGTTGCTGGGCTCACTTTCCATGTGCCAAAAAGCATCTCTTAGCTGGTAGAAATTATTTATTCTTGGTTCTAGTTTGAGCTGTCTGCAGACTGCTGTATCTTGCCAACTGGTAGCCAGACATTAGAGCTGACTTAAGTAATCATGGATTATAAGCAGCAGCTTTCCCCATGTGAGTCAAAGGGAACAGAAGTTTCCCCTTGGAGGAGCTCTCTTTGGCTTCTTGCAGCTAGGAGCTGCTTTCTGAGGGTCTTTAAACACCTAACTCCACCCAAAATTAAATACAGCTGTCCAGAGCATCTGTCCTAGGAGCTATGCCATAGCTGAGCTGGGAGCCCTTTTGTGTGCTTGTGTGGCCCAAGAGACAAAATCAAATAATGTAGCAGAGTTGTTGTGCAGTTGTTTCCTTGTCATGCTTTCCTGCTGGTAATGCTTGCCTAATTAGTTGGTATGCTGCCTCCTCTACACTCTTGTGGAATGCTGCAGTCAAAAGCTAACTGCTAGTAAACACTCTTGTTGCTGATTGTAAGGCCAATAAGTTTATTTCAGTTCACACTTTTCCTTAAACTGTTTTACAAGTACTGTTGGTCTTTCCTTTTTATATTGTTTCACTGTTTCTAATCCGGTGCAAAGTGAAGTGCAGATGTACCACTTATTGAAAATAAAAATTGAAGCTGAAATTAGGAAAAAAAAAAGCAAAAGATAAGGCTATTTTCATTTTCAAGACATACCTTTGCAGATGGCTCCTTTGTTGGAAGGAATAGTCCCTGCAATGGGACTCCTTGGGTGCCATTGTCAGGAGAAAACCTGAGATTCAGAAGCTGTCTTTATTGTTAAGGCTGATAATAAATTGCTTTTTGGCTTCCACAGACTATTACATGACCAGGCTGCAAAGGACAGTAATATCAGCATGTTCAGTATTTTGGAAACACTTTTAAAATCACATGCTAGTGAGCAAGGCAGAAGTCCCACTATTTATTTCAATGACATCTCAAAGTTTTGAGAATGGGATAGGTTTTTATTTTGTTTCACTTGAAACACTTCCAAAGGGCCAAGTTTTTCAGAAATGGATAAGTATTTCTTGCCTGAAGAGTCTTGAATATTCAACTTGAGAAATTTGTACAGATGCATGCCCAAACCACTGACCACTTCTGAAAACTGAAGCTGCTCTCTATCCATCTGTTTGGGATCTGGTTGTGCTCCTATTGCAGACGTGGAATTTTGCCTTCGGTTTCAATAGAATTTTAGTTTTCCTTGGCATCCCTTCTCTTCTTGTATTCAAGGCTCAGAAGTGATGCTTCACTAATTGCCTAAGAGAGTCCTCCAAAAGGGTATTCTCTGGCAACACAGTGTTTTTACTGTATTTCTTTGCTGACACACTGTGACAGTGAGCCAAAGAGCTTTTTTTCTCCAGTTTTCAGAGGGGTGGCATCCCATTTCTCCAGTTCTGGGAGATCCTTTGGGAATGAAAAGCTTGGTTCATCCAGTGTTGTTGCAGAACCCCAGCATATTTTGTTCTGTCTGTGCCACGTAATAGCAACAATTGTCCTTGATCTAAGCTGCCTGACCCACTCCATATTTGCAACTTCTATTATGCTGCCCTGTTTTTGATTACTAGGTCTTTAAAGCTGTTGAATGAGAGGACAGAAGAGAAAACCAGTGGGAAGAATTGGGGGAAAAGCAGCTGACGAAAAACATGTGAAAATAGGGGCATGCCCTAGTAACGAAAGCTGATATGAGCCCTCAGAAGCACCATCACCAGAAAATACCAGCAAGATATAAATACCTGCCTTCTCCCTAGTCAGTCCATTCTGAGGTGCTATAATTCTGCTGAATGCCATGCAGCACAAAATGGCTTTAAGGTGCTTGTACAATTGAGCCTTAGCTAAGGAAACAATTACTTCATCTCTGTATTTCTTACCCGTGCTGGAATTGCTAATACATTTACTGGTAATCATGTTTTTTTTGGACCATCGAAAAGTTTTGACCACTTTTAACATCGCATTCCAGAAAAAAAAAGTCTGTTAGATTTGTTCTTTCCTGAAATACTGGTGGTCAGATGCCTTGGGGGTTTTTTAACATAGAGAGAGAGTAGGAAAAGAAAAACATAGCTCTTTTAATATGACAATTTTTTATTTTTATTTTCTGAGAGAAGAAGAAAAAGATGTATCTCTTTGCTTGGTGTTAACTGAAAGTTCTTCTGTATCTTCTGCTGCTTTTTGCTTGGCTGACTCTGTATGTTCTTCAACCCCTCCAGTTACTGGCTTTCTGCAATTAATGGGCTCCTTTCTGTTGTGCAGACAGGGCAAATCTCTTTGAGGCCTTTAAGATTAATGTTATTAATAGCATTTACATTTTGGCATCTGATTCTTTGTACTTGAAAATCTGGTAGCTATTTCTGTAGGGCTCAGCTCTACCTTTGCTAAAGTTTCCTGCCATGAACAGCCCTACTGGTCAATGACAGGGTGATTTCCATCCAAGTTAATTAAACTGTACTTCGGTGTGTAGTGTGTCTCTGCTAGCTTGCATGGTTCAATGAACTTTTCTCACTGATAATCTTTAAAGTGGCTCTAAGTTGACTTAGACAGGAGTTGTATTTGCACTGTACCCTTCTGTGGTAGTCTTTATTCAGAGGTTAAGTTCAAAAATCAAATCTTTATTGTGTTTTATTTGCACCTATGCACTGCTAGAGGCACTGCCAACTTTATGAAGAAGCAGGTAAGAACAGCAGACGGTTGGACACTGAGTGACAGAGATAATGTAGCATGTGGGCAAGGAGACCTAACCCACTCAGCGGGTAATATAAAGAAGGATATGAGGGCAGAGGGTGGTTTCCTCCATTTCTTGGAAAATCAACTTCCTTTTCTCTTTGCACTTAGCTATCTGATTTCATGTGCTGATCACAAGATTCATTACTTTGAAGGACCAAAACCTTTGAGCCATGGGCTAGATGTTTGGAACATGATGAAAATGCTGAGACATGTGGTATGTAATGGCTTTGTTCCTGTGGTCAGGAGGATTTAGGCAGAGTTGCGGGCGTTGGAATGGAATTTTGCAACATTTTACTCTTCATTTCAAGAGGATAATGGAACAGCATTTCATGTCCTTTTCCATAACTGGCTGTGGCTTTCTCTTTGGTCTTTATCACTTGATTATTGGGTTTTGTGTGCTTTTTCCTCTTGAAATACTCCTGCTAAATCCTTTAAAATTATTATGTCTTTCAAGAAAAACAATCAGATCTTAAGAGGCATTTTTTGTGCAGTGGTGGAATCTGGAGTTTGTTTAAAGAAAGGGGATTTGAAGAAGATAGAACAGAGATATCAGTTATGCAGAACTAATGATGCATTCCAAAGGGGGGTTGAAGAGCTATACAACTCCATGAAGTACTCCATTCTGTATTAGCTTTTTCACTGATAAATGTTTTGAAGGACCAGAATCATACACACACATATTATACATAAAACTCTAATATCTAAAAGTATATCTGAATCTAACACTGCATGAGGAAGCCCATAGCATTCTCATGGAGCAAGCAAATTACACTAAATTCCCTAGGCAGAAATCAAAGCCTTTCGAAACTAACCTCACTACCAGCAGATGTTTGAATTTGTTATAACAGACGTACACCCTCACTGCACATACAGTGTGTGCTGCTTTAAATGTCTTTTCTTTCCACCGTTGTATGCTCCTGTAATTCTGGGAACATCCTGCCCAAAGGTGTCAATGTGTCTGGTCAGGTGAATCTGAGGAAAGAGATATGAGAAGTAAATGAAAGCCTTTAAAAAGTATGATAAAAACCAGACAGATTGTCAGAGCTAATAGAGTGACAGCTTGGGTGTGAAAACCCAAATGCTGTGCTTCAGTATCCCAAGGATCAGCCAGCCTTTATTCAAGGAAAGAGGAGAGAGCAGCAACAGCAAACTTAAATTAACAGCTCAGTCTGTCAGAAAACATTGTTTCTGACTCAAACAGGAAAGAATAATTTGGAAAAACAGTTAGACTGTTGTTTGCACTACAGGTATTTCAAACTTAAGAAAAACTAAGGAAGTAGTGATGTTTGTTAAATGACGGTTTAAAATCATTTGAAGTAGCTATTAATAACATAAATGCTTTTGTTAGGCAACCTGATTCCTCGGGGCAGGTAGTTTAATCCTATTGCTCAGGAAGTACAATTGGTTTCTTCTTCCAATATGCTTAGGGCACAGAGGCCATTTGGATTAATGAAAGGCAGACATAGTGGGGAAATACTGCATTATCCTTAGCCTTTGGTAAGTCTGGATAATTAGTGAAACCTTTACAAGAGGTATCTTTCATTTCAATGCAATTTCAAAATAGTTGTCTTATCTGGTAGGGATGTCATCTGTATTGACTGATAACACACGGGTAATATCTGAAACATCTGCTTCAGAAGTGCTTGCACTAGTGTGGTTCTGAGTTGGTTGAGTTGAAGGCCCCGTGATTAGGTATATTAAAAAGCTACATGAAGCAGCATGTACCAGCATTTGCTGTTCATTTAAGGGGGTGGACTTGGCGTCTTTGTGGCAGTTTTTGGGTGCTAGCTAATTCCTTGTGCTTATTTACATCAGAATCCCTGAATCTCCTCCCCTTAAAAATGAGAACTGTATCAGTAGGCTGTTGACTTCTCTTTTAAGGATGGACTTTACAAGCTGTAGAAGAAACGAATTTCAGGGAAAGACAGAAGAAGGAGAAAGAAAGAAAGAGTGATCTCCATACTGAAGGAATAGGCTTTAAGACTGAAGATGTTCTTTTTTGAGTCAGTCACTGTCCTCCTGTCTGATCTTTACCATCAGTATCTCTCTGGATTTCTGCTTCCTATCTGTAACAAGGGAAATACTATTTTCTTTGTTCCTGTTGTTGTCTGTTTAGGCAGCAAGCTTTTTGGTCAGGGGCTCTTTTATGCACCACACAGTAAAAAGCTTGGTTTTGTGGGGCCTTGAGGGACTTGTGATACGAACAGTAACAGAGGGGCAGGAAGATGTCCAAAGGCATATCTTGATGAAGATGGTCAGTAGTAATGTCTTTTTTTTGTTTCTTTCTCTTCCTGAGGTAGGGGACAAATTCCTTTCCTTTAGTAGCTCGGGAAGTTAGAGCATTTCTGAAACATCACTTTGAATAGCTTGGCACAATTCACTGTGGTGCTCATTAGGCTCCGTGGTAGTGATCTCCTATTGTGGTGCTTGTAATGAATACATCATGCTTGCTATTCTTGATCCCAAATCAGGTAGTTTTTCCATTTCAGGAAATGGGAAATTATATTGTTTTCTTGATATTGAGTAGTACTTGTGAGTGTTAACAGTTAAGCAGCAAGCAGTGTTGGTGGAGAAATAAATAGGGTAGAGGTGGTGGATTTGGTGTCTGATCATGACGTTTGATGTGCAACTAGATGTGTGCTGGCTGTTCCCCATAGCACATTGCATAAATTGCTTTCTCTCTCACACACTTGTATATCTAAAAACAGGTTTCGGAGGTATGTTAAAACAACCTGGGGCATTGGATGTTGTGACCTACATTCTCCCTGGGCATAATTTCTGTGGGAATAAGTTGTTCTGTAGATACGTGTGTACCTTTAATTTTCAGACATCATGAGAATACTGTTTTCAGCAGGGCAAAATGTGGTTTACTCCTAGTCTGGTTTGTAACTGGAGCTGCATCTGGTGCTCCTGGGAATGCCATGCCTCACATCTGATCTGGAATGCCAATGAGCCCATATGAAGCTGTTAATGTCTGTGTGGGCTTTTCAGTCCTCATTACCAACTTGATAGGAAGATAATTCCTCAGCTGCTGTTCCAACCTGTGGGATTTCATCCACTTAATTAATTTTCTTTCTTGTTAAAAAAGATCTCTTTTTATGCACAAAGAGCGGTGCTTGACTTGCTTTTCAGGAACTCTTCTTATGTCTATATCAGAGGCACAGAGGCCTCAGAAGTTGGAAGGTGAGCCCCAGGGGCAGCATGCCTATGGAGGCTGAGCTTGGAAATGCTGTCTTGTGTGCTGAGGGCAAGGTCCAGGAGGTGAATCAAATCTGCACGGTGGAGGGGCCCTGATTCCCTTTTCTGCTCCCTGCTTTTATCACCACTCAGCAATAAAATGGAAGTTTGTGACATGATCAAAGGATAACAACCTGCATGGTGAATGCCAGCTGAGGGTTTAAAATGCCAGCCTATGCCACCCTCCCCAACCTTTCAACAAGTCAGCAAGGTGTCTATGTAAATAAATACACATATCAAACAATAAGCAGATGCCTTTTTAACATGTGCTGTTTCAGGCTGAGATACTCAGTTCTGGTGCAGCTCATCTCAGCATCTATCACGATAATGCCAGTGCCACATCTCCCTTTCAGTTGTGTTTAATGCACAAAGAGTTGTCTTGTGTGAAGCAATGAGGAATTGGCTTGTTTTACAGTTGGTTTGGTGTTATTTGAGATGTATAAAATATCACATGGGAATTCTTTGTGTTCCTCCTAATCTCTATGTCAGGATATAGCGCAAACTCTTCTTCCTTATGCTTGATTAGGTGGCTTTATACAAGCATGTGTGTGATTGTACAAGCCCCAAAGCATACAAACATTGAGGTGGGGAGAAAGCTGTGATGAGGGTTGGATTTAAAATAAAATCTGTTTTAAAAGGTAAATTCCAGCAGAGTCACTTGTACCCCTTAAATCAGACTGAGGAGCCACAGAGCCCCAAGGTGGAGGAGGAGCCCCAAGGGTGTATGTCAGTGCAGTGTATTGGGAGGGACACCCATGAGCTCCTACGCTGTGTCAGATCGTGTCTAATTCAGGGTCTTGTCTCTGATAGCAGCCAGCAGAGATTAGAGAAAATGTAAGAGCAGGGCAAAAAACAGAGGAAATTCCACACTGAGCTTTTGTTTATTTTTGTTTTCATATTAAAAATGTGTTGAGCCCAGGTGATTCACAGTCCGCTGGGCCTACTCTTTCTTAAAATTCACTTGTAGGCGAAAGAAGTGTTGAATCCTCTCATGCTGCTGTCAATGTCTGTCTCTTGACATCAGCCTCAGAAGGTGTCTGGTTTTTATTGTCCTCATTCACATTTCTCACATGCTACTGCTTTTACTCTACCAAGATACAAAGAAATCACATTTAAAATAAAAAGCAAACCAGACAGACTCTGTATGCATGCAACAAGTCTTTAAGACAGCTCTCTGCCAGACTTTTCTGAAGTCTGCTATAATAAAGATGAATATTTCTGCTACTTGAGACACTCTCAATAGGATTACATATAAACAAAGCAGGAGGAAGAAGAGACGCTTGACCCTCCCCTGGAGAGGAGGATTTAGATGCCCTGATACATCACCTGTTTCTTAATGTTCCTTGGATAGAGGTGATTGAAAGCTCTCATCTGAACAAGCACAGGCAGAAGACAAAGCACATTATTAGTGACCCTAAATCTATTAGAGCCCTCTGCTTCTGATCACAGTAGTGCATCAGCTGGAATAGTCATAGGGGATGAATGGGGTTTACCTACACAGATAGCACTGTTCTTCCATAATGGAAAGAAAAAAAATGCTCTTTAAGATGCCATTAAATCAAATTTTTGATGACTTTCTGTACACCTTCCTATGACGCTTTCCACCTTGGGGTTTCAGGTATCTTTACAAACTTGTTTTTTTTTTTTTTACTTCACTGTCTTCAAAGGCTGGGAATTACTATCCAATATTGCATGTCTAAAGGGACTAGGACTGCATTCAATAGGATATATTTCTACCACACAGCGGAAACTTTTTCCTGTGCAGACGTGTGTAGACACGCATTTTCTACATGCAAGCACTTGCAACTCTCAAATACTTACCCTTCCCCTTTAAAGAAACCAGAATGTGGTTGATATGTGTGTATTTGAAATGCCAGGTTGTGCAGAACAGGGTAGAGCCTTGTAAACAAACACCACAGGAGGATGAACTGCAGCTGAAAGTGTGCTGAAAGAGTCCACTAGAGAACATGGGCGCAGAGAACATCTGCCTGAGTACCAGTTTGGTGGTCCCCTGCTCAGCATGCAGTCTTCCTGTGTCCCACTGAACCCTCTCCTTTTGTCTTGAGGAAGTGTGAAATAACACCTCTGTGTTGGGGACCAGGGAGCAGCTGACAGAGGGCTGATATGCTGTGCATGGGAGGAATTTCCTTTCATGTGGTCTGGTGTGACATTAACACTTCCCAGCTGGGTTGTAGGTGGCTTTGTAATCTACTGGATGCTAGTTCAGCTCAGTATGCCTGTCATCTCCAGACAGCACGACAGAAAAGGGGAGTTTGAGATGTTTGGCTGGAGCCCCATCTCAGTGTCTTACAGGGCTGCTGGGTGGAGTTACTGTGAAAGGGTCTTCCCTCCCAGATTTTCGTCTTGACCTTGGAGGACTTACTAAGTGTCGTGATGCAGGGAAGTCAGTGATGCTCCCTGATGTTGCATGTGAACAACTGGCATTGGCTTTGGGATGCTGGAGGGGCTGGGCAGGGTAGAGGGTTTTGGCTTCAAAAGAGAGCAAAACAGCAAGATAGACTAGAGAGGAGAGAATTAATATTATGAAATGGATTTACATGGCGCCATCTTCGTATCTGAACTGGAGCTGTCAGGGGGAATGAGATCCAGACTCACTACTCTTCTCCAGAGAGAAGCTGTTATGGAGCAAGCACTCTGTTAAAGTGACGGCTCTACCTCTGTGCCCAGTGTCTGGCTGATTTCTGCAAGTAGAAAATAGACAAGATCTGGCATGAACCCTCCTTCTTTCCCAGTGGCCGTTCATCTTCTTTTGCTTGCCTTATTGCTTTCAGCCCTTGAGCGTCTGTTGGTGTCTTCCTTCCACCCCTACCTGCCTCTCAGCTCCATCACCTTGCCCTCTTTTTCATGCTCATTCATCTCCAGCTCCCTCCATTCAGCATACAGCTGTACTCTAACGTCTGTCCAGGAAGTGAACGTGTGTGTGCATGTTCATTCCATACAGTACAGAAAGGGGGCTATGTGTGCGGTGAACATTTAACTACCTTTTTTTTTAATCGCACACTACTCCATCTTGTGTTCTGGTACTTGCCTTCTGGGGACTCACAGCATCTCTTCCTGGTCCTCTTCTGTTTCCGTGGTGACTCTTCTCTGCTGTGCAGGGATGCAGAAGGGGAGGATGCAGAGCAACTCTGTTGCTTCTTTCATATGCTCCTGGAAATAGTCCTGTCTTCCTTCTGCCTTCTGGTCAGAGCCCTTTTCTGGCCAGTTTAATGAACTGGAAAGTAAGGAAGGAGATTTTGCCTTTAGTCCAGACCTTGTCAGGGTCCTCTGGGTCACTGCCAGATGCTTCCCCTCACCTCCTTCAGGTGTGCAAGAAAGAGTTGATCTTTGCCTAAGCAGGATGAAGCAAGTAAAACAAGGTCATGGTCTTCTCTGCAGACCCAGTATGGAGGTATGTGTCTTATGTATTTTTATTTTTGCTGTTCCTTACAGATTGACCAGCGTGAATCACAGTGCTAGAGACCAGAAGCAAGGATCCTGACCAATGCATGTGTAGTACAAGCTGACTTATTGAGGAGAACAAGTACTTCTCTGAAAGTCTGACCCCTCAAAGCAGCACACAGGTAAGGCAGACAGTGCTCCTGATGCTCTGGCTCAGCTGCTGCTGGGTCTGAGCATACTGCATTGGATTCAGCAGAGGACTTTTTCCATTCATTTGGCTCAAGAGGGGCTTTGTCACTTCTTTCTGCCATGTCTGTGGGGGTGAAAACTTACATGGTATTTACAGCACGGGGAATGTTTTTTAGAAAAAAAAAGGACTTTCAGAGGATCAAGACTGCTTATATGGTTGAGATAAATATGGATTAAAAGTGTTGAAGGAGTATGCAAAAAAAAAAGAAAACATTGCATATGAGGTAATAATAAAATAATACTCAGACCTCTTGTTCTAAAATAATTTTATAAATTACCTTAATTTAAACAGAAAAATTTAAAAAAGAAATGAGGAAGGGTATATTGTGGGCAAGGGGTTAAGTAAGAAATAGATTTAATAATTTGGTTTTCAGCTGGACAAGATGTTTCAGGTCACCCCTAACTGAAAAAAGCGCCAAACCAAAACCAAATCAAAATAAAAAGCCAAAACAAAAACAAAACAAAAACCTCCAAAGAAACAAACAAACAAAAAAAAGAAAACCAGAAAAGCCTTGCAGTTCTAATCGCTATGACTCATGGAAATCAGATCTAGAAAAAATGAGGCCCTTTAGTCCAAACTCTTAATACCCTACTAGTATGTAACATCGTTCCCAGCAGTGTCTACCAGTCCTGATTTAAATGATGGGATTTTCCCTTGTCCCCTTGGGATACTATTGCACAGTCTAATGGAATTAATCTGCTTACTTCTCTTTCAACCCCTGACCACTGCAGATGCAATTAGTAATAGGGCATGGGAGGATTCTGTTTCCTATGCTGTATTAGAAAGGCTTAGGGGCTGTATTGTGTTAAACCAGACATCACTTGCAAGCATGTTTGCATGAGTGTGGCTTATCTGTCAGTACTCATTACAGCCCCATAAATGTCTCTGAACTACATTTCTCAGACTTAGGAGCTTTTCTACAATGGTAATTCAGGATCTGATAAGACACAGACTAATGTATTTGAATGCCTGTGAGAAAGATAGTATGATTGGAAACTAAAGTGAAACACAAAGTCATATGCTGCCATTGCTAGAGACTCTGAGAGGCAATTTTCTTCTCTTCAGCGTTCTCTGGCCTAATTTTTGACTTCTCTCTTGGACAATTGGGTAGGAATTATATGAAATAGCTTTTTGCTGTGTGTGGTGCTGCTGGAGATACTGCTCCACCTTTCCATCTGCGAATTTCAGGCTTGTCTTTGATGAATAGTGTGGGTTTCTCTAATGCTTGCTGAAAGGCTCTAGTCAAATAGTCAGATGAATATAAAGTTAAATAAATTGGAGCTGGAAAATCATAGCTGGTCTTATTCAGCTAGCATCCACTTACTACAAAGTAGAGCTTCCTTCTATGACACTTCATCTGTTTTTCTTCTCAAATTCGGAAAAGTTTTATTAGTGAGAACTGTTAGATTCTAAAGCACATGAATGGAATTTCAACCAGTTTACACCTGGAGACTACAGCAACAGCAGAGCTGTACAAACTCTGTGTATGGACACTTGGATTCATCCACTTCCAAACTGAAACCCGCATCCTAATACAGAAAACAACTGCAATATAATTGCTGTTGGTGTTTGAATGAGGTTGCAGTGTGAAGTGGAGCCTGGGGTCCTGAAAAACTGAGTGTGTGCCAGCCTTTCGCATCCCCTGGCACTAAAGAAGAAAGTTACAGTCCTATTTCTCCTCCCTCCCAGTAAATCCTGGCTCTAGTGTGCTGTAGCTTTTCTGGAGTATTTCCTCAAAGAGAAAGCCTAAACATAAACTTAGCCACTGGTTCAGTCTTTCATTATCAAAATAAATTAATTAAGCCTATTAAAATTTGACTAGATTGCCTGTGTTTGTCAGATCTGAAATTCTTAAACACTGGAGATTGAGTCGCAAAGCTTTAATGTGTTCAATGTTCAGTGCTAATTTGCCCATTGTTTTTAATCCCTTGAAATTCTTTTCCAGCTTGCTGCTTGGCTGCTTCATGTGGTTTTGTAATGTACTTGAAAGGATGGGGAGGTGGTGACTGAAGCAAGGTGCAATGATCCGTAGGGCTTTAGATCATCTGCAGCTTATGTTCCCTGTCCTTGCTTTGCCAGTCAAGCTTTATTCCAGTGAAAGTGTTGGTAAACCCAAGGCAGATAGGGAATGTTTCTTCTCTACTCTTCGCTTTTCCTTTTCCTTGCTGCTTGATTTTTAAAAGCTCTGCATTAGCTGGGAGGGGGGCTGTGAAGTAAAAGGCATGCTTTAAATGCAGATGCTGGTGATAGTCCTTTCAAAAGCTGCATTTCTCAAGCTGGGAGCTATTGACCCCAAGTCCTCTTCTTACTCCATCCCCTGCCAGGCTGGCTATTGTTTGAGCCTCCACATGGGATACCAGTTGCCATATAAGGAAAATGGCATCATACTACATTCTTTCTAAAGATTGATTTTTTACAGTTGCTTTTTTTCTCCTCCTGCTGAAAGTTCTGCTTTGGTGGAAGCTCTAGGCAAAAGGAAAATAGTAGGCTATGGTATACATATACAGTCTTGGGTGGTGCAAAAGATTTACGTTGTCTATTTTATCTCAGTTCAGGTGATGAGGCAAAGCAGCAGTAGAAAACGATGACATTCAGCCACTATGACAGGAGCCAAGGATATTGCATTTTGCTGCATCTTGAACTCAGTAATAATAAGTAATAAATGTAAATAATGTTTTTTCTTTCTTAAGAGGATGTTCAGGCGATTGGACAGTGGCACAAAGTACCCCTCTGTGTCCCTTTTTAGTCACAATCTACTTTTTATTCATGTATGTGCGCAGCCCTGATGCAAGCACACCTGAACTCTTACAAGGGGATCATGCCTTCTGCTCCTTGGGTGTTCTATACAGAATTGTCTCTATTTCAGTTTTTGAAAGTTTAAGAGGTGAAAATCTCTTTCCACCAGAATGTTATGATTTGTGATCAAGGGCTGGGACAAAACAGTGCTGCTGAACTGCCATGTCTGTTCCTCTTCATTTCCTGAAATGTGGTTTGTGAAATGGTGCTAATCCTCGTTGTATGGTGTTTGATGGGGACATAGGGCTGAACCTCCTGCTCTGAAGTTCATCCCTGATTTGTTCATCCCTGCTGAAGAGTGAGTGGCATGCACCAGTTTGGGCCACCAGCTTCCTCTGCTTCATTCATTGACCAAGTCCACTGCTGGACCATAGTCCAGTTATCTCTGCAGGCAGCTGAAATATTTGAGCCCACAGAAAGCAAGGCTGCAAGCCATCAAGATTTTAGAGGCTGAGGTTCTTCTACAGGTAGCAGGGGTCAGTCAAAACGTGCACAAGCTTAGGAAAAGGACTCCTGAGGTTTGGGATTTTTTGCTGGTGCAACTGTCATTTGTCGATTGAACAGAAACTTCCTGCTTTTTTGAAATAAGTCTGGACTTCAAACAAATCCACCTAGGAACTTTTACAAAGGAACAGCTGGAGCAACATGACCACAAAGAAGGTTGAGCCCCCTGATTAGGAGTGGGAAAAGCATAGGTCTGGGAGCTGTGAAAAAGCCAGCTCTTGGAGAGGAATGAGTATGTGCTTGTGCAGGTGAGCATGAGTTGGGCACTCTTCCTCTTGTGTCCTCTTGTATCGATAACAGGGATAAAGTCTTCAGTTGTTCTTCCTATGGTTGCCATCACTTCTGACTCCCTGTGATGCCCTGTTGATTCTCGGTATAAAAATTTGTTCAGCAGCTGCTAATGTTGCAGACTTATTAAAAGCAAAAGCAGGCAAAATCCCATTCCCTCTTAGAAACAGCAGCAACAAATTTTGAGATTCATTTACCACAATCATGTCACAATACTCGGTCTGTGTTATGCTGAGGTGTGATTGCAGAAGTGGAAAAAAGTAAAAGTACTTTCTATAAACACTTTTTAGAAGAAAATTAATTGTTCAATATTATTATTATAATTATTATCTGTGTATGCATTGACAATATACACTTTCTTCTTTTTAAAATGTTGAATGATCTGACAACTTTTAAGGGAACTGAAATTTTGTGAGAATGGAGTAAGGACTTTTTAAATGTTCAGTGTTTTATATAAAAGCCTGGAAATGGTGCCTGCATTGACCAAAAGAATCAGATCTCATACTGAGAAAGTTTTCTTTTTCTTTAATTTTTCTTTTGACTGTGAAGTAAATTGTTTTGAGAAACCATACTACTCTCAAATATCTGCAGAATTAGTGTCCAAGAGAATCTTTCCTTATAATAAATTGTGCTTGTACTAGAGACACAATTGTGCAAGTGTTCTGGGCTTTCCTCTGGGCTTGTGTTTGCACGAGTATTGCAGGGCAATGTGCTCATGTAGCTTTTTCTTCAAAAAAAGTAATTTGGTGACTCCTAGATGCTGTCCACTGTGGTATCAAGAGGAGATATCACTCGCAGTGACTGGTGTGGAACGATGCATTGCCCCATGTTCTCAGTTCTCAAATTACCAGTGAAGCAGCTAACAACTTTTGACACATACATAGCTGGCATTGGACATCTGAGTTAACATTGCACAGATAAATGGGATGTTCCTTGCCCAATAGTTGTTGTTTCAAGCTCTCTTCAAACTCCCAGGCCACGTGTTTCAGTTTCAGCCTGCTCACATTATAACTGTCCCAGTAACTCCCATGGCCAGTGATGATATGTTTGTTGTGCGTGCACTAAGTGAAAGAGGAGCATAAAGGGTGAGTGTCAGCCATGCATCCAGGGGGCCAGCAGGGTGTGTGCAGTCAGCACTGTTTCAGTCTTGCTCCAAGCATGCTCAGCAGTGTCCAGCAGCCACCGGTGAGCTCCTGTCTTTGAGGAGCAGTGCTTGGGATCTCAGCTGGGGTAGCAGGAGGTTTCAGCTCTTCTGCTGCAGAAGATGCTGTAAACTGGCTCATCAGGCTGTAAGTGGCTGCTGACAATGTGGGATGTGTTTGCCACTTTGGTCTCTTATGAGTCTAGAGGTGACACAAAGAGCCACAGGACTCAAACATCACTAGAGCTGATTCTGCGAGCAGTGGATTGACCTTTTTGGAGGTATTCCCCAGAGACTTGGAGCTGATCCTTCTGATGCTAACCATGGTGCATGTGGGGACTGGTTTTGGCTGTGCCTGTTTCCCTATGAAGTTGAAAGCTTGTGCAACATGGAAATGATAATGAAGGAGGAGGAAAGAAATTGTCATTAGAAATATATCTCTAACAGTTTCTATCATGTAGTTTTAATGCTACAAAGTAATTTAAAACTTTTTCTGACTGACTGTATGATGGGTAAAGTGCTTTGTTAAGTGAAAATGGAGTTTACCCGATCTGACAGGATGGGAAAGCAAAGCTGCCTTTCATTGCCACGTCCTGGGTGGAGCGTCTGCAATATGGTGTCACTGAAATGGCAGCGAAGGCTTTGCATTGCTTATTTTGAGACCTACAAAAGTACATTTGCTTTTCATTTGTGCATTTTGAAGACTATTGAGTGAAGCTGAGGACTTAGTTTAAGAGCTGCTAGAACTATTCTCTCGCTGTAGAGATTTCTCAGGAAACAGATACGTAAGAGGGGTATATATGCGGGTATTTGAAGCTTTTATTCTTGGGTTTATGAGTAAGACCTGGGATCAGTGAAAGGTGATAAATATTAAAATCAGTAATAAGGATAGTATTACCCTATAAGTAGTGAAGTGGGTTTGGGGAATTTTGCATTCAATTACTAGCTCTGCATCTAGCCTGCATACTGACAGAGGGAAGTAGCTTGATTTTTGTCTGCCTTCCTTCCCTGTCTATTTAAGGATGGTAATACAGCTGGTGAGCTTTTTCTTGTCGAGAAAGTATTTTATTTTGTGTAGAAACTAGCTTTGTGAAACTTTGCATTCAATTTCAGAGAAACCTGAAGATGAAAAAGTTTCCATTCTGGAGGGTTTATCTTCATATTTTTCCTTGTGATTCCTCCTTTCTGTGACAAAGGAGGAAGGGGGAAGGGAAGAAAAGCGGGAAAGAGGTAATCCAGAAATTCCCTTTCCTCATTTGAAGAACTGCACATAAAAAAAAATAAATCTATGCATCTTGTATTAAAAAAAAATTAATAACTAGTTGATTTTTAAACTTGAAGAGTATGAAAGAGGTTTCTTCCTTGTGCTGCTGTGCCTATTGAGTGCTAAATCTTGAGAGCTCTTTTGAGAGAGGACGCTGCCCATAGGTCAGGTGCTGGACAGGCTGTGCACAGTAAAGATAATCTAATGGCTGGTTTGTCCTTTGTAAAATGACTAGTTACCTTCTGAAGGATGGGAGATGCATCCTTCGCAGATGTTACAATTGTTGACAGTTGTTGGCAGATAAGAAAGGAAGAACAGCCTTGGACATGCTTGTGCTGGACGTTCAGGGCTGTTCTTGACAGCATTTGGCAGAAGTGCCAAGGTAGAGAGGACATTCAGGAATTTTGTGGCCAGATGACATGCAGGGAGATATAATTACAGTGCTCTGCTTGTATTTTAGCTTCCCATGCCCAGCATGTGGAGGTTTTGAGATGAACAGGGGACCAATTGCAGCTGTTCCTTTTCTGAAAAAGTGGAGCACAGCACATATAAGAGTGGACCAACCCCCCAGCAGCACGTACAAAAATAAACAAATTTCAAAGAAGTATGTTTAAGCAACATAAACTTCCTTTTTTAATCTTTTGTGAAAGGTTTATTTTCAAATACCCCAACACTAACCAGGTGATCATTTTCAGATAGGATGTAGCACTGTCCTGACATTTTAAAGATCTAGGTGCTTTAACAGGCTTAGTCCCTTCATGCTGTGTGGTGTGAGACAGCCCCTGTGCCCAGAAGGGTAGGAGAAAGCTTTTCCTGTGAACTGGCTTTCTGTAATTGCCACCTTGAACTGCTTCTGGCACCTTTCTGTGGCAACTGTTAATGACAGGATATTAGTCTGTGGCTATCTGACCTAATGGTTTCTGCAGCAGGGTTATCAGGCTTGGGCTTTCCTACCTGCTGTCTGTGTAGTCCTTGCTGATGCTAGAGCGGCAGATGGACACCCAGTGCAGTACAGAGGACGTGTATGGCAAGGCAGAATTTGTCACTGACTCCTCAAACTGACCTGAACCATTTATAACCTTTCTGGCTGCAAAGTACATCCAAGAGTACATTCCAAGGAAGCTAAAAATAATATCCTCAATTTTATTTCTCCCACAAGTATTCACTCAACAAGAAGGAAAGAAATCAGTTTGTTCTTTTTCCCCCCATGCTTCTGCTCAGCTCTCAGAATAGAGCTATAAGTTTATCACAAGTTATTGGTCTGTACATTAAGTTGGCTGAATGTATGGATCACGTTACTGGAAAGTGTAGTCACTTGCCAGAACTGCTTTTGCTTTTCCATTTCCCTTTCCATCTCCCAGTTTTGTATGTTATCTGGTAGCAGCACTGAAGGCCAAAGTCTAGCTGAACTGATTGGAACCAGGACTTGGCATTCCACTATTCTGTCTCCTTCTGCCAAAACCAGTGTTCAAGACAAAGACCGTAAGTACAAACTACTTACATGAGCACAATTTATGGTCATTTAAAATACCTGAAGATCAGTACAGCAAAGCTCCAATTCTCCTAGTGACTTAGTATGACCACATGGTGGATAAAGGTGTGTATATTCAACATGTCATCTCAGAAAATGGAGATAAGTGATGGTGACTTTTAAAAAGCAGTGACAAAATGTTTTCTTAGGTTTTTTGCAAGATGTAGTTGGAAATTACTCCTTTTGAAAAACGTCAGGCTAGCTAGATGTAAGTGTAAATCCAGATATTTAGGACTAGCAATAGAAATCCCAAGGGCTACTCAGTAGTCCTGACTACTAGGTGTACAAAGCTAATCCCAAGCTGCTGCCCTAGCTGCTTGGGATATTGGTCTTTTGCTATGTGTTTTTTCCATTGATCAAAAGTAATGATAATTGATGAAAAGTGTAGTGTTCTGGTAGCTCTTCTCCTGTGAATAGAAAATCAGCTGTGTATATCAAGTCTGTGGATCACATCTCTTTATTAGGTAATTTTTATGAGAGACAGAAATTACACAAAATAAATCTTCATAAAATTGAGCTGAAATAAAGCAAACAGTTTCAATCAAAAGTGGGGTTATTTGTAAGCATTAAAAATATTTACTTTCAGATTTTTTATAATGCAGCATACTTTTATTTTAGAAATGCCAAAGCTGATCCTTTCAATATTTAAAAATGAAACCTACATTTTCCTATTAAAATTATATCCAAACATTTTATAAAAAGAGGTTTTGGTTTGTTTGGTTTGGTGTTTCATCTGGGGTCATTGCTTTTTTTTTAAGTTTGGAGGCATTCAAAAATAAAGTTTCATTTTAGATTAAACAAAACTTTAGGGAATTGGTGTTTTGTTTTAGAAGAAAAGTCTTTCAGTTTCAAACTGAGGCAACTCTTCCCATCTGGTTTGTTGTTTTTTTGGGTTTTTTTCTTTTTGTCATCCGAACAACATTATCTTGCTATGTTCTTTCTGGGCATATTGAGGCAGAGCAATTTTTCTTTGTTTTTGCTAATTTTTTTGGCTTTATTTTTTAATCAATTTCTGGAACAGTTTGTGGTTTGTTTGGCAGGAGAATGACCATTAGGATGTTACTCTTCGTTCTGGCTGATGAGTTGCTTTTGCCACTCTTACTGGCAGGTAGCCTGTCTGCTGTAGCCTTTCTTGTTCCTATATATTCCCATTCACCTCTGAATTACTGAATACTCTCAGCTGCAAATCAAAGAATAAAGCATGAATGCTCATTGTTATAATTAAATGTTTTCTTAGCTAATTCTCTTTCATTGTGTCCTGGTGACTTGCAGCTGAGGATTAAAATAACTGCCTTCAGCATCAGCAGTAGGCTCTGTTTGAAACCTTCAAAGGGATATTGTTTATCTTCCCTATATCCCTTGTGCTATGCCTTCCCCCAATGTGTAGCACTCTCTTCCCCATCCCAAGTGATGCTATTAACTGAAGAATGTTGGGCAGATACCATTACACACATAGTAGAGGTGCTCCCAGATTTGGGGTTTGAGCTTAATTTAAAAGGGAGGAGAACGGAAGGGAATGGGTTTTTTTAGTAGGGACCCAGGCTGTAGTGCTTTGCTGAACTGTTTTAAATATGCTCATCAGGCAGGGAGGTCTGTGGGTGCAGGGGAGGGCTCAGAAAGCTTTTCAAATGTTTCCATGCGCTGCTCAGGGCTTCTGTCCCAGACACGTACTTCATTATTACTTCTGGGAAAGGCATTCTGGGAGGAATCAATCAGCATTGCTCTGGGTTTCTTCTCAATCAGAGCTCCTCTGATGTGTCTTTCAGTGCTGGTCATTTTGTTTTTAATTTCTGAATGAGGGGTCGATTTGCACAAAATAGCACCAGGCAGAAAAGTTGGTTTTGCAATGAGTGAAATCATCTGGCCTATTTTCTCTAAAGCACTTAAATAGGTACTTGAAGTTGTAGGTCCTGAAGAAGACAAAGGTGGTAGGGCTTTGCTGAAGTGTGCTTTGAAGGTCTCAGTGTTTTCCTAGATCAAGATTAAGTTGTCCCCTTGGATCTTTGCTGTTACCTCTGGTCTGGAGCACATCCTCTCTCAGCTTTATAGGGGTGCCATATCACTGACCTGCCCCTTTCTTCATCTTTCTTCTGTCTTTCCACTTACTTGTACCTCCAGATTCTTTGATGCAACTCTTCTTGCATATGCTGAGGTACTGTTGCAAAATGGACATGTTGGGGAGGAAAAACACGTAAAAAAGATTTTTGTGATTCAAGACAGTCTTTTTGTTTGTAAGAATTTGGGGAAGAAAACTGGTTTGATGTAAGAGATAGAAAGCTTTGCCGTCTCTCTGATAATATTAGTGGGTGAACTGAGATTGAAATCCAGAACAGAACAGCTGGTACCCAGGCCTCACCTCACACTTCTGACTTAAGCAAATTATTGTTAAATTGGTGTAGCTGGCTGGGGAGGACACACCCCATATTGCAAAGGATATGGCCCTCTGGCACTATAGCTGTCCTTCACAGCAGTAGTGAGAATTACATACTATGCATTAATCATTAATCTCCTTGAGTACATCTTTATAATGTGCGCTTTGGCCAGTACCTTCTGATGTTCCATGTCATTGCTCACGAAGAAGAAAATAAGGGCTGTACTTATTTTTCCCCAGAGTTCAACTGGAGGTGATACTATATTCCAGGGAGGTAGTTCTTTACCTCCCTTAATAAGTAACTTTATACTATGCTGTCTCCTGCAATAACAGCTGTCACTGCTAGAAGAAAAAGAAACTATTTGCCAAGGCAGTAAGGATGTATAAACTGTTAAGAAAGAAGTAAAGGTACCGGCAGGGAGCTGAGATTATAGCAGGAGCCATGAGAATTCCCAAGCTCTGAAAAGTACTCCTGATTTTACCATTTCGTGTACTTCTAGGTAGTGTTTGTTTAATGTTTCTAGTCGTGCTGAATGAAGTAAAAATCCTGACTGGTTAGTATATTAGTACTGTGATGATGAGGTAGGTTAGGCTATCTGTTGTGTGTGCTGTGCAGTGTTGTGCCATGAATTATGTTTATGGCTAAGAGCCTCAAATACTGACATAGCCTCAAGTAAGGTAGGAAAGGGATCCTGTGACATCTCTTTCATACTATACACAGGGTTTCTCTGAATTAAGTCTGGTTTGCATCAGAGCATCTTAATGCAGCAACTTGTCATACTTTTTTTTTCATTCATGACCGTTCTTCCCTTTATATCTTGCAATTATCTATATGGCAGCTCCAATAATTGTTTGGAAGGCAGCTGAACACTACAGAAGTTCTATCTCTATTTCCAGTTCATTGTCAAATAACTTCATCCTCTGCAGTATGTGTTTTGAATGTCAGAGGCCTGTAGATCATCTGAGAATTGAAGATGCTCAGGGACCAGGTTTGTGTGGGTTTTAGCTCTTGTCTATAACTTTCTTAGCTCATGGTGTTCTCTGGTCTCTTCTCAAATACTGAATCTCCATGAAAGTAAGACCATCCCAGTCTCTGTCGTCATCAGCTGTACATGGAAACTGAGTGGAACAAGGTATCATGAGTAAACCTGCCCAGGGCATTGTGTATGAAATCTGGATGTCACTGAAGTTAGTGGAAATACTCCCACTTGCTTCCCTGGCTATAGAATTTTATCCCCTTACCAATGAAGAACACTTTCCCTTTGTGAATATAAGGATTAATAAGTCATCTGTTCTCAGCTGTGTTTTTCTCCCACAGACCATCTTTGAAGCCTGATGATGTGGGTGCATGTCCATTAATCATGGCATTGGTAGGTTTTGTCTGGCCAAAACATTGCTCCAGGAATTAAGACTGCTGCCTACAGATGGCTAGTAAATTTGGAAGGTTTCTGCAGTAGGAGGAGGTTGAATGTAGGTCAGAGCATACACAGCACTAAGAAAGAAAAGAAAAGGTCACAGTAAGTTTTGCAGACTATCCCTGGCACCTTCCAAGTGAGAAGTTTTGGGAAAGCAGGCAGTCCCAGGGAGCCCTTGGAACAGGCTTTCATTATCAGAAAGTAATTAGACGTCTTGCTTTACCCTCTGCCTTGACTCTTTAAAATTGAAAAAGCTCCTTCTATCCCACACTCTGTGAAGTCTGGAGGGTACCTGCCCCAGCTGCTCCTCCTGTGCATTGCAGAGGTTTGCAGAGCCTCAGGGATGCTCGTTGCCTGGATACAGGGCAGCCCTGCATCTCAGCCCCCCAGCCAGTCTTCCAAAAGCGGGGGGCTGTGGGAGGAAAGGTGGGGGAATTAACCCCTGTGCACTTGGAGACAGGAGCATTAAGCCCACCTGATGAAACTTGTAAGTTCAGAGTTTCCTTTTACTTCACTATCATTATTATTATTTATCATTATTATTGATGGGAGAAAAGTGCAACCCAGCTACTCAGTGCAGAGATCTGAGGGCTCCCGCAGTGAGGCGCTTTGTGCCACATAGAAAACCAGCCATTTTGCTGTCTCTCGAGTATGCATTTTATTTTACATGCTTGTTCTGAGCCTCCTGCTGTTGCTCACACCACAACAGCTGACAAGTAGCCTTCCTGGCAACATGGAATCAAAGCCTGTGAGTTGAGACCCTGGGAGAACAATACGAAGAAAGCATTCACTGTTGAATATTTAAAATAAATTATTTCATCTTAAACATGAAAATGCTCTTTGCACTTCATACACATCACTGCTCGGTGACAGCAATTGGCCAAGCCATGCATTATTCCTGTGTTCAGGTGGGACCAGGCTAACTGCACAGCAAAAACTTTCTCCTCTCTCCTTTGCTGAGCACATGAAAGGTCAGCAGCAGCAGGATGCCTTGTTGTATGGCACGTGTGTAAATGTCTATGAACTTCACTAACTAGGAGTAGTCAAAAATAATTTTTCAGCTCAGTTTAAATTGTGCTAGTTCATGTTGCAATGCTACAAGTTTTGCTCTGTATGTCTGTAGAGTACTGTGCTGTTTCAAACAGGACTTGGGAACAGTGTCAGTGTGCAAGATCTCAAATAACAAATCAGGATCCTCTTGCCCAAAGCACAGTTAATTTGTGTGACAAATACTCCCTGATCTAAGAATATGAACATTCAATTTTAATATGAGAAAGCAAATTAGTATAATGGAGTGTGTGTGAGGGGAAATGAACAGATAAGCAAAGTCACATTGAATATGGCTCATCTTCATTCCTGAAGGAGGACAGCAACTAGCTTTGAACTAATATTAGAAACAAAACTGTTAGAAGTCTGAAAACCTGGAGGGTTTCAAGACAAAGAGTGGAGGAAAAAAATTGAGCAATTTTTCACAGGTCTTTAGAAAATATTATTTATGAAGGTATTTGCATCTCTGCAAAGTGAGAGCAACTGATTGATGACACAAACCTATTGTTCTGATGTTGCAGTCCACACTTTGTATTTCTATTTACACATGTATGAAGAATGTCAGAGAATGAAAGATGGGGTTCACTGAGACTCCTTGTGAGGGGACTGTTGAAAGGCTGGGCTGAAGGTTGGAATCTGCTTTGTCTTGGCTCTCTCTGTGTGTATATAAATATACATATATACATACATATGTATGTATGAAAATATGCACACAAAGCCACTGATTGTCAGTAAATAACACTATTCAAGGAAGCTTAGTATCTGCTGTAAGCAGAAATGACAAGCACTTCTCTCTCCTACTGAAGGTGAGGTTAGACAAAAAATTGCTGGTTTTGTCATATAAACTGTTTATTGCTCGCTCCCTCCTGTTTTCATAAATAAATTTGTTATGGTTTGCCCGATTATTTGTTTAGGTAAACCAAGTATATGCTAACTAGGGGTATCACTAAACTGCCATCTCTTAATCAGATTTTAGTATTAATATCCCACCAACCTGTTGGATTAAGCACTTAGCACCCTATAAATTTTCCTATTTAAAATTACAAACACACCCTTTTCTCTTACCTGATTTCCACCCCCCCTCCCCCAACCCCACCACCTCCCCCGCCCCTTAATAGACACAGTATGCAAAAGGGCTGTGTAAGTTCTGGAGTGAAAGATTGGATGGGAGGAGTGAGTGTGCACTGGTTCCTGCTGAAATGGAGAGTGGAGTAACATTTTTGGGAACCATATTAGCATGAATGAACTTTGACAGATAGCAACCAGAATGGAGATTGAAATCCTTACCTCCATAGACAGATCTGTGTGAATGACAGGGCTGGGCTGAACATCAATTTAGTTGAGAACGTAAGGAATTATCACTACTCAATTACCTCTTTACTGGGAAAAAAAATCCCATACCTCACAACATACAGGACAAATAATTATGAATCTGCAACAAATTCTGATTGCAAAAATGTTTGAAAGAGTTCTAAACCACACTTAGCTATGTCACACCACCTCCTCTTCTACCAAACTGATAGTATAACCTGGTGTGGGTAGGAATTAAATGGAACATGTGCAGTATTGAAACATTGGATTAAAAACCAAAACAAAACAACACCTGATTTCAACTTTTGTTTCAGGGGTTTTTTCCATAGTACATACAACGTGTAGACCCAAAATCTATAAACAGCTTGAAGTCTAGTCTCAGATTTTTGTTTAGTGAATCCATGGGTAGAGCCTTCACTAAAGAGTTTACCGGTATGTTGAGCGTCAAATCCTTTGGGAAACTAAAAATACGAAACAAGCCAAAAGACAATACCAAAAGAGGTGTAATTATTTCCGTAAGGTTAAACAATTAACCCCTCTTTCTAAATTTGCCACCATACAAAATTTAAAACTTGAACTAATGAAAGAGAAAGAATACAAGATTAGGGGACCGCTGCCTTTCCTTCAGCTGTGGGACATCAAAGATGTATAAGCCTTCATGTTTGTGGCTTTATTGAAAATGCTCTCTTACCCTTCTGAGTGATGTGAAGGGATGGGATGTTACAGCTGTGTTTGGGCAGAACCTCAGTGCATTTTGCTGGTCTTTCATGATGTTGCAGAAGCTTCTTTTACCCCTTATTGATTTTTATTGTTTTTCTTTTGAGACAGTTTGCTTGAAAAACAGAAGGTCTTAGTTGCCTTCAGTGTGATTCGTGTGATGATGTGTTTATGCAATGGAGATGTTATACACGTAAATTTGGAGTTGGGTTAACTCAATTAATTTTTTTTACTGAGTATGACACTGTATCAACCGATCAGAACCAAAGCCACCCTCAAATTACTGATTAGAAGAAAACAATTAAGATTGAATGCTAAATTTACATTCAGCTGCAATTTACAGAAGTGTTTGTTTAAAGAAGAGCCAACAAAAGGAATCATGGCTCTGAAGATCACCAGGAAAAAACTTCTTTATGTATTGTGGCCATTGCTGGAAGTGACATGTCTGATTTATTGCCACTGCAGCTTTGAGAGTGTTTGCAAACTGAAGTAAGTGTTATGGTTAGGACGATTATAATGGGATTTTGTTTTATTTTAGAGATAGTAAAAAAAATAAATATTTTTGTGGCTTCTGAAAGTAGATTACTTATATGGTTACTCTTGGTTCTTAAGCCAGCCTGGGCTGATCAGTGTTGCATACCCTTTCCCTGCAAAGCTTGCTGAGACTACTGGTCAGTGGGGAGGACTCTGAGTGCAGTGCCCCAGCACTTGCCCCATTGCAGCTGGACAGCGGAGGGGCAGCATCTCAGTGGGGCTTTGAGAGACAAACAGATCTGGCAGAGAAAAAAAATATGCTGTTGCCCAGATGTGAAGTTCTGAGTGGATAGCTGGGATCCATGCCCGCTGCAGAAATTTTCTGCTGTCTCTAGTATATCAGTAGGTCTGCAGCTGGTTTTGGTTATGCCTCTTAAAAACGTGGGATTGTCTGTTGGAGAGTATTTCTCAATGTCCTTCTGTGGAAGATGCTGAGTTAGTTGTTTTATATAGTATTCCCTGTGTTACTGTCATTCATCCTAAGTTCCCCAAATGCTTCCTAAGCTGTACACAATGGAATTGCAAGTGGCCTTTTGAATAGGGACATTTCCAGACTCGAAAGACTGGGAACTTTAATTTGTGTAATACTTTGCATCATTTTTAAGTTAGAGTCACACAAAAAATGTGTGTTCTGTTTCATATCTCTCATGAAGCAGATGCCAGGTTTTTAAATTTTAGGGAGATTCTTTTCTCTTGTATCCCAAAAATATGAACCCAGCTATAGTTTTGATTAAAAAAACCAAACAAGCCAAAAGATATAAATCTCTGTCTGTACAAGGTGCCTTCTCCCAGAACGACCTTGATTTAGCCTGGAGAAATTTTAAGTGAATAGCCTGGCAAGCAGGTTGCTTGTGTTCCCTGGTGAGAACTGAGAAGACCACGGATGGCAGCCTGAATCTTCAATGTTTCAGGTTAATGCCCCATCAAACACATCTCTGGCTAACTGAAACAGTCTCTCTTGTTTTGATTTAGAGCTCCATCCTAGATTCAGAGAAATATCACAAAGTGCATGAGTTTGAGTTTTAAAACAAATTAAAGCAACAAGTGTCTCTCCCTAAATGGAAAGAAATTCTTAGCTGATTTAGGCTTCATCTCAAAGATGCACCAGACTCTCAGGAAGTCCATGATATTCCATCATGCAGAATGATAGGAAATAGGTGAGTAGTTCTCCCAAACTCACCACTAGAAATGCTGTCCAGACAGTTGCATTTGCAGAAGCTCCATTTTCTGTAGTATCAGAAGCTAACCAGCTCTTCATAAATCAATAGTTCATATGCCAATAGCCCTAGATAAGCATGAGATTTCACTGTACAAAGTCCCATTTGCACACAGTTTGCACTAGAAGGCAGCCTCTTTTTAGCCAAATAGAAAAGCAAAACTGTGAAGGTGAGTTGAGCAGCAAAATATAAAAAGACATTTCAAGAAGTTATAAAATATATCTCAGAGCTCATGTTTT
This sequence comes from Xenops minutus, assembly GCA_035221455.1. Lineage (NCBI taxonomy): Eukaryota > Metazoa > Chordata > Aves > Passeriformes > Furnariidae > Xenops > Xenops minutus. Next base: position 22,425,425 of record JAWWEE010000158.1, read on the forward strand.
CAGCTTCTGGCTAAGCTGTCTTACAGAAAATTTTCAGTTCGAATCTTTTTCTATTGTTTCAGTTTGTGCTCAGGAAAAAGAAAATTAAAAAATCCTGTGAGAACAAATTCCTTCATATATTATCCATCTCTTTGTGGTACCTATATTGCCAATACAGATCTGTGCTTTGCACACCCTGGGTAAAATTAACTGGATATTCATCATAACCAGAGATCATCCTCTCTAGGTTAAGTAATAATGAAGAGATGAGCTATCCTTCTACCACTGTTCTTGGCTGATCCTTTTCTGCTCTCTCTTTTAATATCCTTGTCATCCTGCTGGCAGGATACTGAAGCGGCATCAGCCATCCCATTAAAATACAGAGTAGTCAGAACTTTCAATCAACTCCTTGAACACTTACTGGATGTTCACTGCAAGTCCTATAAAAATGTCTAGGCAACCCATTGCTTAGGGGTTTGCCTCCTTTTGTAGCTGCTGCTTTACAACACCCTGATTTTAAAATGTAATTTTACAAGTGTTACTTTTACTGACTGTATTTTTTTTTTCATTGTGCATTTCTAAATGGCAAGAGCAGGAGCAGGCTGGAGAGGGGACCAATGTTGTAACAGGTAATACAGACCTCTGGCCATTCTTGGTTCTGCTGCTCTTAAATACATTTCCTCTGCTTCAGGTGATTTTGAAAACCAATATTTCATGAATAATCAAAATATATTCAAAAAGCAACTCATAGTTTGGGAGGAAACATTCTGTGTTTGGTCAGATTGACTGTAGCTAAAATGTTTTCTGGTCCTATAGCTCTGGAAAGGCACACTCTATTTTCCTTTTCTGTGTCCACACAGCTTTTCTCAGAAAAGTACCTCTGGTAAATCAAACCTGACCAACAAAATGGGAAGGTTTTTACCCTACAGCCACTTTCATCTTTCATGAGGTTCTGGGGTCCTAGGATCCAGCAGGGAGGTGTGTACTTCCATGCAAGACATGGATGTATTGTCAGAAGAGACTGGGTGGAATGTGGACCCCGAAGAGGAAGGGCGTGGTACAGGGACTGAGTGCTGCAAAAAGAGCAACATGAGCAGGGTGACCATAGCAGGACTCATTCTGGGAGCTGAGTTCCTCCCCCTGGATGAAAGGGGCTGAGAAGGGAATGGCAAAGGGGGATGCATCAGAAGGGTAGCTGGCTTTGTCCCCATTGCAGACAGACAGCACGCCTCAGATAGTGCCTTCTGTGGCTCATATCCCTTGCTTTCCTGAACAGTAACTTCCTCACACTTCTCTCACAAAGTTATGAAGAAAATTGGAGGGACAGAATGATTTATTGAATGTCTAATGCTGAGTGAAGCTGCATTAATAAGCCTACATGCCTGGTAGAAAAAAACTACCTTCAATATGATGAAAAATAAATCCCCCTGAGTCTTCAGCATCCTGCCTGAATCACTAATTCCCCAGGGCAGAAAACAAAGTAAGTAAAACAAAGTTTGTTTTCACATAGCAAAGCCAAAACATGACCAGTTCTGATTTAAGACTAGTCCTGGGAGACATCTTTTCTTTAATGTAGCCTGTGGCCAGTATAGGTGAGTTGATAAAAATACAAATTGATTTTTTTTCTTTCCTCATTGTATAGAGAAAGCACTTATTCATTTCCATGGAACTTGTGTCTGCATGTGTTTTGTGACTGCAGCTGCCCCAAAGCGTATGGGGACCAGGGCACAGGGAGGATTTAGACACATGAGTCAGATTTTCCACAAGTGCAGCTCCTTGTCTGGCTCCAACAGCCAGCACCAGTGGGACTTTGTCCTGCTCCTTCCTCCCTGTCCGGCTGCCTGCACAGGCTCTCCCATCATTTCTCTTCTGGTGCTTTTTGTGTCTTTGAGAAATCCCTGGCAAAGGCTTCAACACCCTATGATTTCTACAAATAGTATCTGCAGCTCTTGAGGGAAACAACAGAATACTTGTCTGGCTCCTTGAGGTTTTATAAATACATTCCCAACTAAAGACAGTTTATAAATCTACTCACCCATGGAATTGCACAAGTTTGATGAAAATTCTCCACTTATGATGGAATAAGAGAGCAGAGGGTGAGACTTTGTGCTAGCAAATGACCCCTGGCTGGAAGCAGTCTGCTAATGCTTTTTTCATGAACTACTGCTCAGGGCTCAACCCAGAAGCACAATAGAAGGTGCATTATTATTGCTGTTCTGATTATGGCTGATAATTGTGCTGTTCTAATTTACAAATTTAATGGTTTGTTAATAATGTCTGATTTGAGAATATAGTATAGTCTATCAACTAAGGGTGGCATAATGGCATTAATAAGGGTAATTGAGGTTGTTGCTGTGATCTTGTTTGCTCTTTGGTTTGTTAATTGAAAATGACTTATCTTAATATATGATAGAAACAATGCTGCTCCCTTGTGAAGCCTAGGCATCTTGAAGGAAAAAGGGATGTGTCAGTCTGCACTGTTAATGCATTGTTGGGATATCTGTGCCGCAGTGACCACAGGGACGTGAACTGGTCTTATATGTGCCAGGTATTGTGTGTCTGTGTTTGTATTTTGTGTGAATAACACCATGTATTGTTACTTTTGGCTGCTTGTTTCTCTTGGTGCAAGAATCAGTGTATAAGGCTGTCTGGCATATGTGTAATTGATTAGAGAGCCTTTACGGGAGAAAATGGAAATAAGAGACAGACAGGCTGCTCAGTATTTAACCCTGGAGAAGAAACTTGGCATTTCATCTTCTATCAATGCTTGCCTGTAACTACTATTAACATTAATTATAGAGATACTTAGTGAACACCCTGTTAGCCCTAATTAGAGTTAATGGAAGATATGTGTGGATGTTAACAGGACAAGAAACAACCAAGCTTCCATTTCTAAGGTTAAATATTCAGTAGCTCCCTCTTAGACATCACCAGCATCCTATAATCATGCAGTCAGACATATCCAAAAGCAGAAGAGTCTCTCCTGCCTTTTCTTTTTTTTTCCTTCTTCCTCTCCCCAATTATGGCCAACTTACGCTATTTTTGCTTAAATTAAAGAGGAAACAACAATGTGGCAGTGACCTTAGTTACCTTTACTAATGTAATTATGCTACCTCTCCTCTACTTATAGTGCACCTCAGAATCAGACTTTATTAGCAAACCATTTGCTGTCCCTTTTACTGTCCTTTTAATGAATGCTAGTAGAGTGACTTAAGAGGAGCTGAAAAGACTTTGCTTGTTCTGAACAGAGACCTCGTGACAAAGAGCTTGGGGCCTGAGTGCTTGAGTAGGTCAAGTAATATCCCAGGTCTGTAAAGTTCCTGTCACTGTGCTATTGTTTTAAGCTGTAAAGACAAAAAAGACGTTCCTCTTGCACCCATTAGCTATCTTTGGTATTTTGAAAATCAGTGTTGCTGAAGAATTAAGGCTGCAAAATGTAGAGGTTGTCTTATTACTCTGCTGTTGTATAAGATGGCACATCCCTGCCACTAACCTCTGCCCAGCAGGCCAGTGTTCTCACAGAAACTACCTTTTCAGGACTGGCTTGGAAGCTCATAACCCTTCCTAAGAGGCCTGAGCCTTCTTTAAGTGGGATCACGAACTCCATAAAAGTAGGGTGTGCTCCTTTGAGGTTCATTTACTTTGTCACAGACATATGTGAAGATCTCAGGTGGTGTTTTGGTTAAAAGTGCATTTTTTTCCCAGATGATCTGTTACACAGTTATGGGGCTGCCAATGCAGTGCCCTTTTGAATACTGCTTAGTTGCAACCTTATTACTTACAACCTGTAGCTCCCAGGTGCTTGTTGGCTGGAGCCATCTGGAAAGGAGTTCCTATCACTAGACTGACTGAACATGTGATTAACTGATAGAGAACATAATGTTTCAACTTTATGAAGAAAAAGGATGACTTGTGTGTGTGTTCTTGAAAAAAAAAAATAGCATCTTTCCTTGGCATATTGCATAATACTAAAAACAAGCACAAAAGTATGTACATGCCTCTCTGTCTGTGAACTAGTCACTATATTTCTCATTTTACAGGATGGTAATCTGTAAAAGGTATATTGGATAGATGCCAGTGTAAGGCATCCAGAACATACTTTGAAAGTTCCTTTGTTTACTCTTTACAATGTAACTCGGATTTCAGTAGAGCTTCATGTCCTAAGGAAACATATCACAGGTGTTAATGGGTGCAGTGTGTTCTTAAAAGAAAATTTACAAAGCAATGTTACTTCAGCTTTTCAGCTCGGTAACTTTCTCCTTTTTTCCTGAAGCAGTTCCAAGCATAAGAACATTTGTGTTCGGCCCAGGTCTCTCATGCACCTGTTTCTCATGCAGAAACTCTCCATTACTGTCTGAGGATCCTGGCACTCAGATCTGGGGGGCAACTGATTGGCAAGGGCACTCGGGGATGGGACAGGGCACTTGACCTCTGTCTGTCTGGGAAGTCAGCCTCTGCTCATGTTTGCCTGGAGGATGACCTGGGGAAAGATTTTGATTTTAGACCTTTGTTAGCATATTTTCTCAATATTTCTATCTAATTTTCCAATTGTACCATTAAAAGTGCCTGTTTTATTTTGTGGTGGTCACAGAATCTGTTCAGCTTTGTAATTAATACTGCTTTCTTAGTATGTAAAGTAATGCATTCATAGGTCAGATCTACATTTTTTTAATGGCTGCATAAAGCCTAAAATGTCCCTATTTAAAGGGGTGGAACAAAAAGGCTTTTATTAAGATTTTTCTTTGGGTTTTGGAGTAAGTTTATTGATTTGAGAACTCTTGCTGCACATGAAGTGGGGAGATGCTAAGTAACGTTTTCATGCTACACAGAGTTTCTAATTTAGCTCTTATCTGCATAGTTAAAATCACAAAATCCCCTACTGCAGCTTATGGGAAAGAACAAATTTTTTTGATGTACTTCCATTTCGATCCATTAACAAAAAGGATAGATACATCATCTTTAACGAGGAAAAAAAGCACACACATTGTAAAGTTTCTATTAAGTTGCTCACTAAGCCTTCAGGTACAGTAGGAAAGAAACTGATGCTGTAAAGGGAACATAGTCATGACATATCATTTTATTTCAGCTAGAAAAATGTGGCCTTGCTTGGAGCAGAAGCTGCCTCTCTGATGAGGCCGTGATCTGGTTGTGTGGCTGGGAAAATGAAACAGTCTGACTGAAGATATTGTCAAAACCATCGAGGTTAAGAACCCTTTGCCCCAGGCGAATTCCCTTGTTTCTATAAACCACTACAACTAGGCTGTAAATGCAGGTCTCCAAGCAAAGCCAGGGGCATAACCACAGGTGGTAACTTAAGGCTGCTTTCATGAACTAAATGCTGCATTTTCAGTCCCTAAAAAAATGGATGTGTGAAATAAATTCCTCCCTATCTTGCCTATGACTCATATAAATGTATCATACTTCTTGAAGCAGATATTCGAAGTCTTCAGACAAACTCTTGCACATCAATGCCTTAATTAATTCAAATAAATTTATTTTGTAGGTTAATAGCTTATACCATATCCACCAGCGTGGTCATTTTTTCTGTTAAATGACTGAATGAGATCTCACATTAGAACATATCCTGTTGTAAAATGGATTTTTTTTTTTCAATCTCTAGACCAAACAATGGCCCAGTTGAAGGAACTAATTTCAGTATCCCTGAGCCGATAGTAAAGATTTGAGGGGTGAGAAAATCATTATTCTGGGTGTTTGGTATAGGTTTAACATAGCAGTATTACATTGATTTATAGAAATTAATTCCCTGGGTCATTACTGTTAGACTATGTAGTTATCTGGTCACCTCTGGCTTGGCTTCTTTACTAGAAAGGTATCCTGGCTATTACCCCAACATGCTTTGGGATCACCTAATTAATTTGTAATCTTCCCAGGATAGCAGGGAAAACAGCCGTTAAGTATTAGCTGAGAGACCTGAGCAGTGGCATCCTGGGATAAGGGGAAGGTAATGTATTACATGAGGAGATGTCATCTCACCAAAAAATGAATTTCAGGAGCTGGTATTTCATACAGGATATGCAAAGTGCTTAAGTGGGAGCTTGCTTAGTGTTCACTTTTATCCTATCGTTCGTTCTCTCATTCATTCTTTTTGAAGCACAGATTTGTTTGGTTGCTTCTCAGCAAAATCAGATTTTCTAAATGCCAACTCCTATGAAAAGATCAGATGACAAAAAAGATTAATATGGTATGCAATATATGGAGCAGATAACAGTGTCAAGACAGCACATTGCAGAAGAGAGGGGAACTTAGGAAATAAAAGATAAAATAGAGCCCCTCAATCAAAATTTGAAGCAGTGGAATCAATAAGGAAGCAAAATACCACCAGAGACCTTGCCGGGGGGAGGTGGGGGAGGCTGTTCGGTCAGTCAAGGCAAGGTGAGCCCATTGTTTTTGAGCAGCTGCAAAACTTTGTGGAGAGCCTGCATGTCTTGTGCTCACCCTTTTGCAGCTTAAGGGGCTAAAAGTGGGGAACTTGGCTCTGCTGATGAAGGGTGCTCAGCTCCAGTGTGTCACAGCATTTAAACAGCAAAACTGCTGAAGGACAAACCAAGTCATATTCTGCAGGGTTTTCCATGGTGGACCAGCAGCATCACCTGCTTTCTCTTTGGTCCATAGGGAGTGTGCAGGCTCAAAAAAGAAGCACAGTCTATTGAAATGATAGATCTCTAAGCACATCTCCCGCCTCTCATATTTCTCTGTGCATTTCTGGTACTTCATCTTCCATCTCATCAGAGTCATACTTGCCTCTAGGGCATCTGGGTGCAGAGCTTGAAAAGATGGAGGTTAAATATGTGCCCTGAGCAGGAGGAGGCTTGTGCAAATAAGCAGAAACAGAAGTATGGGAAGGCAAATTTACATGGATGCATTCTTTGTCCAGATTAATGTGCTTCACTCAAAGATGCATGAATAAACCTGTTTTTCCAAGGACTGCAAGTAGGTGGTCCCTTACTGGGGGAAGCTTTTCACTACAGCTTTTCTACTATGAGTATCAGATTATTGGAAGTGTCTGCCTCAAGTTCCTGATACTCTGTGTTGACTGGAAAACTTTTGTTCTCAAGCTACTTCTGAGGGAGCAGATGTAAACCCAGCATTTTCTAAAAAGTCCTCATATCCACTCCCCAGACGTTACTGAAAACTGGGGCATCCAGGATACTGGTCTTTGATCCCAAATGCCCTGAAGACTCTCCTGTCTCTGCTGGTCTCCTGGAAAAGTGGGTTCGCACCAATGTCAATGGGAAACAGTGGGCAGGGTGGAGTGTGGGATGCTGTGCTGAAGGTGAAGTTTCAAAATGCATTGAGTGGGCAGTAGTTCTCAGATTCTAACCAGAATGCCCTCTCCCACAATGCCTATAGTGCAACCTCTGGCTGTCTGAGAGTCCTGGAGCACTGGTAATGCTGCTCAATATGGAACCTCAGCTGTGTTGTTGTGATAGTGTCTACTTTCAAGATTAAAAAGTTTGCTGTCTCTCTTCATCAGTAGATCATTGACTTGGGATGCTCCTAGTGAGGAGCTGACAGTGTGAACTCGAAGAGGAAACAGGTGGAGTACAAGCCATCTGATGTTTTTTGGTCCAAGTGCTATGAGCTCAGAACTGTGTGGCCCATATGAAGGACTCCACCTGTGGTTTTGTATTTGAACAGTTTTAGAAAATACTGGCAGTCATTCAAAATGCTTGTTTTCATTTAAAAATTGCAATATTTTGAGAACTGTCTTCTGAGTATGTTGTTGCTCAACTGCTTTCGGTACAGGCAGCTTGGTAATTTCATAGGATACTGAACCAAATCTCTCAGACTCCATGGGAGGCAGATAAGTGTTGTTGTTAATTATATTAAATACAGAAGCTGGGAATGAAAACAATACAGTTGCTTGAAATGACTTGCTAATGTCTGTGAGTTTCTGTGAGTTATGTTAGCAGAACTGAAAGTATAAAGTGGTCTGAACACTAGACAGGGGACCACAGAAGCTGTCCGGGACATTTGCTGGGTATCTTGCAGAAAAGCCTCATCAGCTTTATAAAGGACACAGCTTCATAAAGGGCTTTTAGACTGTAATGTGGAAAGTAATCTAGGGCTTAAATGGTATTAATGTTCTTATGCAAGGTGGTTTGTGCTTCATCAGACATTCAGAATGGTGACCACAAATCTTGTTATGAAATTTATCATAAAATTTATTGTCAAATGTATTTTTGTAGCAAGACTCCACGATGTTTTCAGAAAGGTTATTCCCCCCATGCTGACACCAGTGATGGGAGAAGAAGCTGTTAAATGCCACACGTCTTGGGCAACTTTTCTTGTCCTTGATGGGGAGCTCAGAGCAACTCTACAGCTTAACTGGGAGAATGTCCCAAAAAAGTTCTCTCTCCATGCTCAGAATAGCTTGAACATTCTGTTGTTCCCTGTGTTATCTCAGCCTAAACCTGAGCTGCTTTGGCTTTTTGCTCTGCAAACCTCCTTTTGATACTTTTGAAATATGATTTTTTAGCTGAAAGGCATCATTGTTTTCAAAGTGCACATTGATCAAGACAGGAGACACCACAAAAGCGTGGTTACAGTGAGCTTCAGCCACTGAAAACTGGTGTGATTTTGCAGTCAGATTTCAACCCACTCCTGACTGATGTGCAAGGTAGCCTGTGGAGTCCTGTCCCTCAAAGGAGATCTGTTTTTATCACTATGTTCTGTTGTCCTCCCTAAAAAGGTTGCCTAGACTTTCAAAAATGGGAGTTGCCGAATTGCATCAGAATGTCTTCTCACTTCTTTTGGGTTCGAAGAGGAGGGTGCTCAGCAGTCCATCAACAGATTGGTTTTTGTACTGATTTAGGGCCCTGTGAGCAGCTTGTGCCTTCATCATTCACTGATACATTTGTAATTATTTCAGCCTCTCCGATTTGAATTAGAGGTAGTCTTAGGTCTCTAGTTTCTAAATCCTGGCTTCTAGCAGGTAAAATAACAGTGAAGACTGAGTGAAAGAAAATTAATCAGTATTTCCATGGTTAAATTTGCTATTTCAGTTCTGAAAGAGTCCTTAGAATACTCGGTGAGTGCATGTCAGTTTTTATGTGTATGTATGATTGATGGTGCTTCAGGTTTTGCCCCAGGCTATACCCAGTCCACTTGCAAGTGATGCTGGTAGTGAAGTTTCCACTGCTGCTGTTATGTGTTATTTAGATAACAATAGAGCTAAAAACCTGGACCACTCCACAATCAGAGGCACAATCCTTTCCCCTAAAGCTCACAGACCTTAAGACAAAGACTGCCTGGGGAGACTCCTTGGCACTGTATTAAATATTCTTGCCAATTGCAGCCTTCTTAATAGGCACTGTGGGTAGTATCAACAGAAAGATATCTGTATTACATGGTTTGACCCACTTTAACCTCAGCCAGTCTCCTGGAGATGCAGAAAATATCTGTTTCATTCAAAGGTCATACCTTTAAGGAAAAGAAGCGGCTTGTCTAGTGTCCTAGCTCTCTAAGAGGAGGTGTTATACTTTTTGTGGGTGAAAGTCACCGCACTGACGCTATCTGAAAGCCTGTGGATCCTTGGCATCAGCACATAAGCTGCTGTCTTTGTGTGCAGAAATGAATTGCTTCCCAAGTCTCTCTGTTTAAGACCACTGAAGATGTACCGTGCTTAGGGAATAAGGATACTTTGGGAAAGCGGGTATATTGTTCACAACGTTCTCTTCCATTATGGGGAAAAGGATATGCTGCTCTTTTAACTTTTAGATATAGTGGAATGTTTGACCAAATTTCAATTAAAATCCCCAGTTTTGAAGGTTTTTACATCCTTAAATTTTTATATTTTTTTCTCCCCTGGAGAAGTTTTAAGTCTGTCAGCAACATAAGTGGGATTTAGATCTACCTCTGAGCAGTTAAGTGGTTCCCCTCAGTTCTCCTCCCTGCATGTGGAAGGATGAGGTTATCGCAGGGGAAGCGTTGTAGGTAGTGATGGAAGCAAGTTCCCCTATATTAGCACCTCAGCAAAGTAAAGCTCTTACCTCCTCAAGTCTCTCCAACATACATATTTCTCATTTTTCGGGTTTCCTACAGTGTGAAGTGGTTGCCTTCAAACCCCTGAGACCCCAGAGCAGGGTGTGGGAACGTGTCCAGCAGCTGTGTGACCCCATGCCGTGCTCTTGGCAGGACTGCGACTGGCCAGCAGGACTCACTCATGAGAGCTGCAGTGCAGAGCTGTCTGTGTTGCTACATAAACATGGTTGAGGGATCAGCAGAGGAAGTTTAATTAGGTACCTTTTATTTCCTAATTCCTGGAAGAACTGAAGCCACTCACCTCGGCTTTTGAGGGCTGCCAGGCTTCCTGTGCTTGATGCTGGGAGAGGTGAATGTGTTACTACGGCACTGAAGGTGTCTCCAAACCCCACCGCTCTGGCAGCTGAGCTGGCTCCCAGCAGTATGTCCTAATTGCGGCTGTGCAATAACAAAACAAATACTCAGAGATTTCCATAAAGGCTGTAATCAAAAGAGCATCCCTTGCTTTTTAATATGTGCTGAATGGCTTCATTTGTAAGCTTATTATGACTTCAGAGAGAGAAGCTGTTAGGGTGATCATTAGCTGCCTGTGCAAATAGCAAAGAAAACTGTGGCATGTTCCAGAATAATCCCCTTTTTAAGGTCTGCACTTTCGGATGCATTAACAATAACCAGCCATGCTGTCTTTCATGTTTCCCATGTCATGAGTAAAGACAAAAGAGAAAGGAGAAGGGGACAGTGAACTGCAAGCTTTCAAAATAAGTTCAGATGGAGAGAAAAATGAGGTGTTATGAGCAAATTCACTAGCATGTCATTGTGTGTCTTGATGCAGTATCTGTTATCCATTGGGAAAGCAAAAGCAGCTGGGAGCCAGCCTTTGAGTCTTGGCTCATATCTCACTTAGTCCCTCCACTCCTGTCATCTACGTATGAATTGTGCTTAGGGTCTTTTGTCTGCTTGGAACCTGATCGTTGCTGGAGCATTTATATTATACATCTTATGAAGGAAGAGAGAACATTTAGAAACGCGTATGCCAAGATTATGGGATTTATTAACTCTCGTTTATTTTCCTGCAGAACATCTGAAGAGTTCTTGTGGGCTGTGGCCATGGTTGTCTCTCTGCTCCTTCTTACTCTTTCTTAATCATAAATCAAAAATATCTGTAGCAAACACATGAAATGGTTAGGTGTTTGTACCTTAATTGGGACAGATGTGGTTGAGATCAGTCACATTTACCTTTCAAACCACATTAGCTGCAATTTTATGTATTAGAGTAAGTTAAAGGTGCTGATTACAGTGAAACTCAGTTTAGATTTACATGTGGAATATTTATAAAATGTGTATCAGTTTGGCTACAAGCAGGATAACTTAGACTTCATGTCTGCTTCTTTTCCCTAGGTCATTTCTCATGTCCTTTGATGCATTCAAGTTTTCCTGCATGTATCACACTTATAGCTTGTGAAATGTATGTATTTTCTAAATAAATAAATCACCCCAAGTTATGAGCTCAGTGGGATAAAGAATATCCTATTATGTTTAGAATTCATGGCACTTTGGGATGCACCATTATTGTTCTTATTAAAATAATTTAGAAGATGACCAGAAGCAGATAAATAATGCCACTTCTCAGATTTCCAGAAATCCTATATTCTGGTTTATTTAGTATTACTGATATCCCTCATTTAAGATCTGCTTTTCTTACAGACTATTTTTTCTCCCTTTTGCTTTTCTAGGCTGACTAAACTGACTGTTTTGTTTTTACATCTGTGTAGGCAGAGAGTTTTGTTGGTTTTCTGGGGGTTTTGTGGGTTTTGTTTGTTTTTGTTTGATTGCTTGTTTGTTTGTTTTTGTACAATAGTTAATGCATTCAAAGTTCTGTTTGGGATTTCCTTCTTCAAAGCAATTAAGATTATTATTATTTCCCCAATTAAATAATGTTAAACAGTGGGTTACTTTTTCCACACCTCTGTCTTACAAAAAAACCACTGAGAATAACCACAAACAAAAAGAAGGTAAGCTATTGATCTGCTTCTCCATTCTGCATTAGAACAGATGATACAAGCAGGGGTTTCAAATTCCCTTGCCCATGGGCCCTTGTCTTGTGTCTCTGCCTAGACAGTCTGTGGCTTCCTTTTCTTGCTGAGGACATCATCATCTTTATGATAGGACAAGGCCCTGTGGCTCATAGTAATCCATTTTGGTCACATCCTTACTTTAAAATAATTTTCCTCCTCTGCCTTGGTTCCCTGAAGCCTGCAAAATATCAGGAAACTTTTTAAAATATTGGAAATCATGGTCTGAGGAGCACAAGGTTGCCACAGCAACTGTCCAGTGTTTCCGAGATTTATTCCTGAGTCTTTCAAAACTATCATGAATGCCACAAACTGCTGAGACATTTGTTGCAAACAAAGCAAGGCTACAGAAAAAGAGAACAGAAAAGAGCACTGAGAAGTCAGTTGTTGTAAAGGTGAGATGTGTCAGGCTCAGGGAAAAAGTGGCAGGAATTTACACTTCATGTTAAATCCCCTCAGCGTCTGGAATGCCATGCAAGCGTATGGAGTGTTTCAACACTTGACGGTATCTGACATGACAGTGGATAATGTCATTTGGCTTGTGATGCAACTCCATGATCCACTCAGGATGGTGACATTTATTCCATCCAGAAAGGAAATATTTTCAGAAACAGGAGACCACAGTTAGCTGCCTCCCTTTTGGTATGCTAAATAACTGCTTTCTGGGACAGAAGATGCCTGGCAAAGAGTCACTTATCAGCCAGAAGTGATCAGCTTTTTCATGGCTTTTGGTTTGGTCTCAGCATGGACTAGTGAACAGAGGGCTGTGCTGGGGGTCAGGAGGTTTAGCACATCCATTCCTCTTTTAGCCTGTTTTTTTTAATCTGTTTAGAAAGGCAGACAATCAGTACCCTATGGCTCCATTGTGCTGCAGTTAAATACAAGGGAAAATATCCCTGTGAGCTGAGAACTTTTTTTAAAGGAACATAACTTAAAAGAGTTGCAGACTATTAGATGTGTTGGTTCTGTATTCAGTACCTTCTTTTCTGAGATGGCTGGTGCTTGTGTGTGAAAAGCTGTATGAAAGAGCCAGATGTGATTACCTACCAAACTTTGCTTGGGAAGGGGCCCAAGTGAGCAGTTCATGTTTCCAGCGGTGTGGTATGCACATTTGCGCTAGTTGAAATGGAGTGGTCTGTGGCCTGAAGCCATACTGGCACTTCAAACACATACCCTAGCACTTCTCAAAACGTTGCAACATTTAGGAGAATTGGTTCTGCTCTGGGACTTCTGAATTTCCATTTTGAATGTCTGTGTGCACATGGGAGATTTTGCCTCCACATGATCTCACGTATTCTATGCACACGTCGTGCAAAGTTGCAAATATAAAACGTAGATGATAATTGTTGTATTACTGGTTTTGCTGCAAAACTGCTGTTATTTATATGAAGCTTTAAGGGATTCAGTCCAGCCCTCTTTTTCCTTCCGTGTAAGACTGATGTGCGCTTATTGTACAGCCATTTGGTGGCAGAAATGTGTCTTTGTTAAAGGCAGGATAAGCTGGGATCCAGTTGGTCTGCTGGGTAGGAAACTTAGGGTAGTTTTAGCAGCAGCTCTGATTCATTTAAACACTGTCCCAAGCCTCATATGCTTTTAGTGTTATAAAAGCCTATCAGGTTATTGTTTTAAGGTATAAGTTGCCCCTAAGGGTTTTGCTCACTCAACTGTACTGAGGAATTAAATGCTCTGAGACAGTGCAGGAGCCTCGTTCATTCCAGTGTTGCAAGGCAAGGTAGTCATCGCTGCTAAATGGACCCGTGTTACAGTGACATTAGCATTTTAATGCAACTACAAAGGAGGTAGATTGACTGTAATTTAGTATCTAGTTGCATGGCCTTGCGCAGGTCCTCTCATTGCTGCTCCATAGGGGCCGATTACAGTTACACAGTGCACTTTGGAATCTAATTGGATTTACATGCAGTAATGTAGTTGTGTCATAGCAACGATTCGGCTGTGGAAGTGCTATGAAATTCCAGTACAATTAGTAGAATAATGCTTACAACTTGTGCCAAGGTCCAGTTCAGGACCAGCAAATGTTTTACTTTTTTCTGAAGCCATTGCAGGGGAATGAAAATATTCTAATCCTGCTTCCAAGAGATGTTCCTCCTCACCTTTCACCATATAAGCACTGACCTGTTGCAGAGATCCAGCAGGACATGACTTTTGTCTTCAGCTTTTCCTTTGGTTGAGCATATGGGTTGACATGTGTTTTGGTTTCTCTAGATCCTGCAAATGTGGTGAGCACAGGGGGCTGGCAGTAGCTAGAAGCCCTTGTGAAGCAGGACACCTGTAAGCAGTTCATCTGGTGGCCTTCCTTCTCTAGTCAACATACAGGAGTCCGGATTTCTCACAAAGATAGGCCTTGCTTCTCCATCCTGCATCCTCCATTCATTCCTTGTTTCACTTGCTACCTGTTGACTGTATGAGCTTCTCTCTGCCCCATTCCTCTTTGCTCTGGAGCTCCAATTGTCATGCAGCATGAGACAGTCAGGAAGCATGTGTTTATCTGCTTTTCCTTCATCAAAACCTGCTCCTCACAAATAGGTGCAATGTGAATGTGAAGAGAAGCCAGTGCTCAGCAAGGAGGGCTGATGTGGTGGCTGTGGGATGAGCGCAGAGGCAGGACAACATGCCAGCCACAGCTGCTCGGCTGGCTGAGGCAGCGTGGCTGCACCATACAGCCCCAAGGATGAGGCTTGGCCTCAGCCAGTGCTCCGGCTTCCACTGTGTTTCCCCAGTGACTGTAATTAAAGGCATCAGTTTTCTCAAGTCACAGTTAAGCATGGTGGGTTTGCACTTTCTGCAATTCTCCCTAATGACAAAATCGTAGCTATTAACCAAAGTGAGTCTGTTTGGCAGGGACTTCCTCCCCTTTAGGGCCACAGGGTAAGACAGAACATTGCTGCTGTTTCGCACCAAACACAGCCTTTCATCCCTTCTGACACAGCACCTGCTGGTACCTACTGAAGCATTTAAGCTCTTCCTCTCTGTGGTGCTGTAATTTCTTTAAAATATTGTGACTTATGAGGAATAAAAAATAAAATTCCTCTCTGATGCAGACCTTTGAGGGCTTGTAGGAATGTAATTATATGCACACACAGTAGGAGCAGGAATCCTATCACTCTGGTTATTTTCCTAGTGACATGTTTATATAGCACAGTGTCATCTCTGCTTTAAAGTTAGAGCCATCTTCTCTTGGCGGCAGCTGTCCCAGGACCGTGTCATCTCAGGACAGGATAGCTGAAGAAATTGTCTCTCAACTGCACATGCAAAACACAGGATGAAGTGTCCCCACACACCAAAGAAATAAATAAAAAGGCCAGGGTGGGCACTGGGCTCTGACTGTCAAAAAGGGGCTTTCTGTTGAGGCAGTGACATTGTCCCTTGTCCTAGCTGTAGACTCTCCATACCCAGCATTGTAAAGTGGGGTAGTTCAGTCGGCACAGATCGGCACGTGGCTTCAGCACTTCACAACAGAGACAGGTCAATTGGCAATAGATGTTTGTACCCTCCAGATTTCAAAAGGGAAGCCACCCCTGCACTTCATCTAGAGATGTAGGTTTACAGTGACAGAGGAAAGACAGTAAATGTGAGAGATTAATGCAAAACAAAAGATCTATGAATATTCATTATATGTTTTATATTGTAATAATTTCAGCCACCTTGAAACTCCTTGTTCGCTTCCTGCCAACAACAAACGATAGACTTTTGCTCACAGAAGTCTTAATGGGAGGCAATTTTCAAAGGCGCATTTACAAATGTTTGTGGGAAACAGATGTTAAATGCACCCACTCCAGAAATCACGATGAAATTCTGGCAGTGAGAGAGTAGGGATAGACCCAGGTGACTTATCTAATGCCTCACAGGGAAGCAGTGGCTTCAGCAAAGCTGCAAGTATGCCAAAACCATTTACAAAAGATGAGTGAGTGAGTCAGTTACAGTGCTGAGCAGCCCTATGTTAATACTGGACTCTTATGGCATGGGATTCTGTTTGAAGAGTTGACTGCCCATTCCTCACAGATCCTGCAGTGTGGGCTGTGTCGAATGAGTGAAAAAACCATCTAGGAGAGGGTGCCCTGAGAAAGCAATAGTCAAACACATATGCCTTGCACATCAGTCTGTAGTTGCACCTCATCTTTGCCTAGTCAGAGGCTAAAATTAGCATTGTGCAGGCAGAAATGAAAATTTACTGAGAAAATTGTAATTGTTAGCTCAAAGGCAGTGACACTGTGCACCTGAGTCCTGCTGCGTGCACCCGTATATCTAATGCCTTTGGGTGGACAGGGTGGTGGTGGTGACGGCTTTGCTGTTCCCCGCTATTGTGTCTTCTCAGGCAGTGATAATGAGGCAGAGGGAGAGGAAATAGTTTGTTCAACTTGGCACGAGAGCTAGCTGGAAGAATGGGAGATAGCACCCTATGTCTCAGGCTGCTGCTCCTAATGGCTGGGCTTCCCAAAGACACATTCCATCTCCCTTCCTCTGCCTTTTCCATTGTCCCAGTAAAATGGACTATAAAGTCACAGTAGATTAAAGTTTGTCTAAACCTCCTATAAAATATTGAAGGTGCAGCTGCTATTAATCTACTCCTGTTGCAGTATGAGGTGCATGTGTAATGGGACTATAGATTTATATGTGGTCTGTGGACATTTAAAACAGCCCAAAGATTGTTAAAGATATTCTGAGAAATTGAGTCCCTCATTGCATATTAAAAGCTCTTCATTAGTACTAATGTACACTGAATTAAGGTGGCAATTAGACTGAGTATATTCATCAGGATGGTGTGTTTTAATAAATTGTGTATTTAACATGATTGTGTTTTATTGACTTCTTCAGTAATTGCATATTTTTCTCTTACAGGACAAGCTTGGATAGAAAGAGATACATGGGACACACAGACAATTAAAGACTAGAATAGACACTGTGCTTCCAGTCACAAGATTTGTAAAGGTGAGTGTTGCTTATGGCTTGGTCTCTCTGCATGCCGGATGCTTTCTCTGTGTCTCTGTCAGGGCTGGTAAATGTAGCTATGGTGTGCAGAAGGGGGTAAGAAATACACAGCTCACCTGCCATCGTATCACCCACAAGGTACTGGATAAAGTCATCCCTCTTCAGTCTCTAAGCTCTGTTGTATCTAGAGGAGCAGACTGTGTGGAAATAATACTCTGAGACGATTTTCTGGAAGGCCCTTAGATTTGTTCTCTTAGGAGAACCCACCATTTCGATTTATAGAAGTTGGATACACCTTGCAGACAGTGAACACAGAAATCCTCTTGTGAGAGACGTACTTGTGAAGGAAGGTAAGCATGCTGAGCCAAGTCTCAATATCTGCAAGCCAAAGGGCAGGCTGCTATGTTTCTGTGGAGAGGACACAGTGGAGCAATGCCAGGTGGTGGTGATCCTTTGCCAGTGATGCAGCTTAGAGCTTCAGGGATGTTTCCAGTGACATCTCAGCTGGGACAGCCTCTAGAAATTAATACATTTACTTGGAAGAGAATCTAGTCCATATTTGCTAATGCCTTTAAAGGCTGCCTGGCCCTGGTTCTGGAGAGCTTCAAACATGTCTTCTGCTTTAACTTTGTTGCATTGTGTATGAATAGAAAAATAGGTGAGTTAGCACCATTTGCTCCTCAAGCCACTGGCTAATATTTTGCAGGAAGTACTGTAGAACTGGTTCTTAGGTTTTAAAGGAAGCAACATATCAGTTCACTGGACGAGGTCTTCATGCATGTTGACAACAAAGAGATATTTATATTAAAAGAAGATATACGTGGATGATGTGACAGAAGTGACTGAAAAAGTGATTTGCATGAGGATTAGGTAAGACGACCTATAGATGTCTCTTTCAATCTTGGTTATTCTGTGTTTTCTGTCAAGTATTTGAGATGGGAAGACTGTGATGAGCCATCAGGCAAATGCACAATCTCTGAATTTTATGTATTGAAACACAAATTGTCTGTAGAAGCAAGTTAGGGGTGGACAAAGAAAATGGTTCATACACTTGTTTTCAAGTGGAGGGTAGGAAGGTGATAAGGAAGATGCAAGAACAGAGACTGGTGAAGATGAGGTGCTCCTGAGAGTTCTGGTAGACTGGCACATCGGTGAGATGTTCTTGTTTCATTTGTCACAAGGTAACTTGGACATACCTTGGATGGCCGTTTCAAAAAATCTTTTCACAAGGCAAGTCATGAAACACTGGAAGAGGTGTCCAGGGAGACTGGGGAATCTCTGTCCTTGGAGATATTCAAAATTTAACTAATGTGACTCTGAGCAGCCTACTCTAACTTTGAAGTTGGATCAGGCTTTGGAACTGGCACAAGTTGGAGGCAGTGTGTGTTTTTATTCAATGACATCCAGAGGTCCTGTCCAACCTAAGTTTTTCAGTGATTCTATCTCCAAAGCAAAGCTAAAGGAACAATTCAAGTGAATCCATGTGTTTCAGTCTAGTGTGAAAAGCATATGGGGGTTCAGGGAAATGTCAGTGGTAGCAAAGAGAAATGTGGTAGCATTTTTGGGGAGTATAGTTGAGCAGCCGCCTTTAGAAACATGAAGTTCAAGATAGGTGCAAGGCATGCAAAAGCAAATGACAGAAGAAAGGAAATAAGTGGTGGCTGGAGAATTAAAAAAAAAAAAAAAGCATTGCCTTAAAAAACTAGACTATTCCTAACTGATTACAGCAGCTAGGATGTTTCCTGGCTATACTGGCAGAGATTTTTAGCCTCCCCATGACTTTGCAAGATAAAATTTGTGAGTGATAGAGGTGGGTGTGGGGGAAAGAAATGTAGAGTAATCTGCCTAAGAAAAAGCTGAACATTTATAGCCACGATTCAGACAAAAACATACACATCTCATATGTCTCACAGGTCTGAGATGGGACAGGCCAGAGAGGGTATCTGTCAGCCGCTGTCTTCTGCAGTTCTGACTGTTAATGTTCGCTTAGCATTAAATGTCTCCTGCAGAGGAGAACTTAATCTGTCACAAATTTGGGGTCTGGAGGAGAGAAGAAAAGGTATTTTTTAAAAGGTAGTTTAAGACATTTTGCATTCAGTTTTTATCTCACTTCACTCAGTGTACAGTAAGAGTAACTCAAAAAATTTGCCTTTTGTCTGTCTGGCTTAAAAAGAAAAGCAGAAGGAAAAAGCAGCTCTTTGGGTCAGGATTGTCCTTTAATGTCAGTTATTTTCTCCATATAGCTTGTCATCAGGGACTTCAGGTACCTTCAACTAATTAGCAAGGCAGCAGTTGGCACAAATGCATTCATAATTACTTTATTTGTAAGTAATATTATTTGCATTTTGCTCACATTGTTTGTCAATAGCATTAGTTACATACTCTTCAAAGTCTGGAGCTATGTGGGATTGCTTTAGCTCTGACATCAAAGAGTTTTTAGTGCCTAGAAAGAGATCAGACCATGCTGTTCGTTGACTTGTCCTGTTTTAATCAGTGCAGTGCAATTACAGGATCCAAATGATGACTTTGCATGTGCCGTTTGGGAATCTGGGTACCCAGCAGAAACTGGAAAGGGTGTTACGCTGGTACATGAAGGTCTCTCCAAGCTCTAAGTTCCACCATTGAAACAGTTGCTCAGAACTCCTGTTTCTCAGATCAGGTCAGTGGGCTGGCATTTTTTTGAGGTTTGCATTGAGTGCTTCTGATGTGGAAACTGATATGCTTTGCTCTTGGCTTTGCCAGCCCGAACCTTACACTATTGCCTCTGACTTCCATTTGTGCATCCTGAATGGAAGAATTCTGCAATTTGTAAGCCCCAGCATTTGTGTTCCTGATTTGAAGCACAGCACATTGAGGAGGGTTCCACTTAGTTGTTGCTTTGCTGTGTGAAGTGTGGTGGGTTTAGAAATTACAAACCTGAGCCTATTGCCGCTGGGGACAATTTCTTGCCAAGGCAATGAAGGGAGTCCTTGTTTGTCAAAGCTGAGTGTGCATGTGTTTGTGCTGCTCCCAGGTTACTGTGTCTGCCTGGCCCTTACAGTGAAGGTTTCAGGATCTGATTGCTTAATGGATTTACAGTCTCTCTTCCCTGCTTATCTCCAGAAAACTTTTTAACATACTGAGTGGATGAGCGGGCAGGAGCAGTGCAAAGAACTGCAGCTTAGGTTTATCTTTTAAAATAAAAGTAGGCCTGTACTCAGCTTATGTAAATCAGAGCAGTTCCAAGGGAGCTTGCTTGTCTTACAGAGGAAGCAGACCCAGACATGGAAAGTAAGGTGGGGATGTGATTTATCAGTGCTACAAAGCAGCAAGACAGTGTTTGTTAGGCTTAGGAGCTGCTGCTTTTTGGACCACAGGCAATGTTTTTCATGTAGGTGACTGTAGTGAGATGAGTGGGTAGGATATCTAGTGGCATAGTAAGGCTAAACGGTTTTGGGTTTTGTTTCTTTTTTTGACTAAGGCTACTATGATATGGATCATGCAGGTGGGTGCTCAAGGCAGCAGGATTTTGAAATTTCTCAGATAACTTTAAGACTCTGGCTAATATACTAAGTTTTAGCCATCCTTTGTTTCATTGGAGCATGGCTTGTTTGTGTGGTGATGGAACCTCTGGGTAGCACTAATTGTGGGGCTCTTGAAATTCACTGATTTGTCTGTATTTTCATATCCCTCTCTACTATAGTGTGCAAGCTCATGTGTTAGTGGAGCTAACTGAAACTGAAGAATTCCCTCCCCAGCTCCTTACCCTTCTGAACTTCAAGATCTATAGAGCATGGTGCAGATAACACCAAGGTTTTGAGTTTGAGCCCCATGTGGGCCATTCACTTAAGAGTTGGACCTGATGATCCTTGTGGATCCCTTCCAACTGAGAACATTCTGTGAAATTTGTGAAATCTCTTTTCTCCGTGAAAGTTGCAGACATGGCTTTAAATACTGTCAGGAAGTTGTGGGCATTTCCACACCCACATCAGAGCTCTGTGCCATACTCCATCTCCTGCAGTTACAGTCTTGTCTTTGAGTCTCTCTGGGCAGAACAGTTATGTATCAGAGGTATAATAACATAAACCTTGTAAAGAAGAATATCGCCCTTGTTCTCAGGTTCAGATTCAGGTTTGTGTTTCTCCAGAAGCAAAGTGGATCTTCTCAGCATCCCTCTAGCAAAGGGAGTTCCCTGGGCAATACCCATCTAGCAGAGGTACACTGCTATCCTGCCCCAGGCACACGTAGATACAGAGGGAAAGCAACTGCATGTTCACATGAACTTCTGTGTCACACCATTTATGTCTCTGCTTGTTTTGTCACTAAAAAGGAGCTGATTTTACTTTAAAACAAGTAAAAGTAGTGCAGCAAACACACTGTGTAAGAAAAATCTGGCTCTTACCTCAGGCGGCCCCATGCTGGGAGCTTTGCCTGCCATAGGTTTTCTCAGCTCTTTGGCTAAAGCAGAGCAGTTCCTATGATCACAGAAAAAAGCACCCCACGAGGCTCTACAGCACTCACAAGTTTTGTGAATTAACTAAAACAATGAAAGAATGTTTTATTTCCAGCCTGGTGAAAACCTTGGATAATTTCATTTTTTTCTTTTAAGGGGATTAAGTGTATTTTGCTAACATAGCATATCATTAGATGCAGGTCTTCTTAGGGAATGGCATTCACAGTGCAGAAAGGGAGTGAAGTGCATTAAGAAGCATATGAGCTTTGGGAAGGCTTCTTTAGAGAGCAGAGCAAACCTGTGCCTCTGTGTTTCTGTATGTACGGATCCATCTGTGCACAGCACCATAGCTGCATTGTTTTCTGTTTCACTGGAAGTTTTACTATTTCATGTATGTATTTGTCTGTCCCTCTCAAGTACTTAGTGATATAATGGCACATTAGTAGACAGTCACTTCATTAAACAGCAAGCAGGAACTTTTATCCAATGTAGCCTCAGCTGGTCATGATTCATTGTTGTTCTTCCAATAGAAGCACTGTCCAAGCAGTTTGTTATTTAAATCAGACATCAAGTTTCAAAACTGGTTAAGATTCTGTAGCATTTTTTCCTGGCCTTAAAAGCTTTCCAACACTGATCCATTGGTTTTCCCTGCAGAAGACCTGTGCAGGGTGGAGCATAGAGCACCAAGACTTCACTAGCACAGAACATCTCACTACATGACAAGCAAGTGTTGTGCCCCAGACTGAGTAACCCAGTGTGGACAACCTCCTTGGGCCCTCTCACATCCACACACATTCTCAGCTCAAATGTATACAAGTTTCCCCAAAATTCGTGTCCACATATGTGCGACATTCATTCTGTAGAGGAAGCTTGTATGGAGCTAACTCTCCTAAGTGTTGGTCATGCAGCTTTTAACTGGGCACAGCTTGTTCTGGCTCCTTTTTTTTGGTGTGAAATAGGCAGGAACACTCAGTGCTTCTTAGACTTGACAGGCTTCAAGGAGGGGGAGCAAAATCTTCATGTGCAGAGGGATATTTTTCCTCCAGTGTCTCACGCTACAAGTAAAGTTAGACCTTTCCTCTCCTGCAACTTTCCTTTTCACATCTGTGTTTGCCAGACCTTAAAGAATGCAAAGTGACTTAGCAGTGATCATTATCTCTTACTAGCTATGTTGCCTTGTTCAGGTAAGAAAAGAGCTCTTCTGTGTAATGAATTCCACAGGATCTTGGGAGAAATACAAACGGAGATAGGATTGTGCCATACCAATAAAAAATGAGTGTGCTAGGAAAGTGTTGTTGTTTTGCAGGAGAAATTGGACAAAGGAGCCTGAAGACCATGGAGGGAGACTGTCTGAGCTGCATGAAATACCTGATGTTTCTTTTCAATTTCTTTATATTTGTAAGTATTTAGAATTCACTTTCTTTCCTGAATTCTTCTGGTTCCTGCAGCCTGCTGCTCCCCAGCAGGATAAGCTTTAATTTGGTAGAGTTGCCACGATACAGAATATCCCCTCTGCTTTGTACTAGCTATCACTGAGTGTTTTGTAGCATCCAAAGATGCTCAGACATTCAGTAAGGCAGTGCAATGGTCACTGTTTTCTGAGTTATTGATGTCCGTGACAGGAGAGACCACAGGGAAAGCTCTAACTAGTGATATATGTGGTTTGTATTTGAATGGCAGAAGAAATTGTTTTCTAGTCCTGGGTGCCCTGCTGAGGTTTTCACTTGGAAACAGTCATTCTCAGTTGTTGTTTTTTAAAGGAAGGGTGGGAGTGCCCAGCCACTCTGGCCTCTGTGGCAGGGATGGTTCAAACTTGCCCCTTCAATGAGCTGTCCTCTACAGATGTGGCAGCAGATCAAGACTCTGTCTTTCAGCATTAGGAGGGGAATAAACAGTTGGTAGAGTGATGTGTCTAGGAAGAAAGGCACTTTTGCTGCAAGTGATTCATTCAGTGAGCAAGAAATACTAAGAGTAGCATATCAGAAGTCCCCCGTACGATGGAGAATGTATGCAATGGAGAAACAAATTCTCCAAATTAACACCTTTGATCAAAAGATAGCAACGAATCCAGTTTTTCTTCAGCAGTTGTTTTATGTTGACCTATCTCCCTCTCTCTCCTTTCCTTGTGCTGTGACAGCTGGGAGGAGCATGCCTGCTGGGACTTGGAATCTGGGTCATTGTGGATCCCACAGGTTTTCGAGAGATAGTGGCTGCCAACCCTCTGCTCTTCACGGGAGCGTACATCATGCTGGCTATGGGAGCAATGCTCTTTCTGCTGGGTTTCCTCGGCTGCTGTGGTGCCATCCGTGAGAACAAATGCCTTCTGCTTTTTGTAAGTGTTCTTGTATTTTTTTGTTGGCCTCTTGGTGCTTCCCAAGAGTGGGGGTGACTGAATAGATGATGCTTGATAAGTGCATGAATGGGTGTCTGTTATTGTAGCCATTAATTCTTTAGATAATAAATGGGCTTAGGATACTTTTACACACAGCTAGAAATACAGAGAATTTGCTTTTTCCATATGTAGATTTGAGCCTAGTCTCTGAGTGTATTTTGACATTTTCAAGCCTTCTTTCAAAATTTTGTTGGTTGGACTTTTTTTACATCTATAAATTGACCAAAAGTGATCCTTTCTTGACCACTCAAAACCCACTGCTTCGCTTGTAGATTCATTCCTTGGGGGCTCACAACAGAGAAGAGGGAACACGTAGAGCACAGTGCCTGTGTAAGGGAGCCCCCCCCAAGCCAGCAGAAATGCCCAGCTCAGAGCTGTATGGTGGCTTGTCATTGCAGCTCTCCATAGTTGGTCACTCCCTTATACAGTCTACTCTGGTCCTAAAATGAAAAATTTGTTATGTTTGGGTGAATTTTCCTGAATGACAGGGTTAAATTTCAGCCCACGTGTTCATCAATAATTACAAAGAGCTAAAATAAGTCACTTCTCCCCCTGCCTCTCCCCCCATAAGTTCTGATACAACAGGGTTTCCAGCCATTATTTCCTACCAGAATGCATTACCAGTGATGTATTGAAAGACAAAAGTCATTAGGTTTTTTTGTTTGGTTGATTGGGTTTTTTTGTCAAATGGGACTTTTTATCCTTCCACTGTGTCTGTTGGCACTTTGGGGTTTCTGTGGGTTTTGTTTGGGGTTTTTTAAGATCTTGATCTTACTGTATTTTGTTATGATTGTGTCTTGCACAGCTGCTTCATGGTGCAAAAAAGGCTTGTCTCTTTGTCTCTAGCTTTAAACAGAACAGGAAAGTCCTTTTTCTTGAATGCAAACCCATCTTTTCCTAGAGATGAGCGTGACTTCATTCCAATGAATTCTTTCTAGCCTTTGGCTCACACATGCCTTGAGTTCATAGCCTGCAAATGAGATCCCTTTCCTGGAAGCCATTGTGGGTTTGATTTCTAGTGACTCATCTCAGAAGTAAATCAGAAAACCAAATGTATCCTCTGTGAAGTCTGTGGAGATCTGCCCAGAGGAACCTAATAAAATGCAAAGGATCAGGCCCAATGAGCCTGAGGTTATGTTTGATGAAGATATTGATTGTAAGTGAATGGGAGAGTAATATTTTCAGTTTGGACCATGTCTGCTGCATATGGATTGGTAACATGGCTGGAGGAATGCTCTGGGACATGCTCTTTCCTGATTTAATGTCAGTTACAAGTTTGAATATTCTTCCATGTGTTCTAGTTATACTCCAATGCACTCGATTTTATGGTTATTACTTTTCTGACTCTTAGAGATAGTTCTGAGCCCTGCTGCTTTATTTATTTATCTTTATGATTATTTCATTTTGAATGAAATATGATAAAAATACAGGCTGGAAGTAATGCTCTAGACTAGGAGTAACTCTAAAACTGATTACTGGATGAGAAATTATTGTTCCACTTTGATCAGGTCTTTGAGGGCTTCTGGTATCAAAGCCAACTCTGTTAAACAACCTGCCATCCCATGTTCAGTAGCGTGAAGCACTTGGATGAGGACTTGTGCTGATACCAAGGGACAAGAAATATATTTCTAGCTTCTTTTTTGAGGCCACATTGGCTGATATTAAAATCAGCTGATGTTAAAACACCTATGAAACCTGAATTCTGATAGGAGTAAGTTTTAGACATTGAAGAGGCAAAATGTTCACGACTGTATTCCAGAGAGACTGGGAACACTTATAGAGAGAGTGCAAGTCTTTGGCAGGGATGGTACTTGGGGAGAAGTTGCTGGATCAAATCAAGTCCACTTACAAAGTTGTTGAAGAATTGATGAGCCTGAGAGCTGCTTGAGTGAGATTTCACAGTCATGCATAATGTATATCTGAAGCTTTTAGTCCAAATGTAAACAAAAGATAGAAGGAACAAGACAGATGCACAAATGCGCAGTCTCTGGGTTCTGGCTTCTGTGTTTCCAAGGACTTTTATTTTTCATTAAGCTGCTTGTCTTTTGGTAAAAAATCCTCCATCACTGTGGAACCTAACATGTTGCATTAGGAACAAAGCTGTGAAGATTTCTAGATTTCCCAGCACTTGGACTTGACCTACAAAATTGGCCTGCAAATCAGACAGGTCTAGATTGTCCTGAAGACCCTCTGACTGCAAAACACCACCATAAAAATCAGAAACTAAAATACTGTTGAGCATACAACATTGCACCACGGGACTGAATTCAGCTTTGGAACAAGAACAATCTGTGATAGCTTCATTAGCCTTAGATTTGAGTGCATACACCCTGTTTTTGCACTCCTGTAAAATGAGTGTAGTAGACCCTGAGACTTCTCCGCATGAAATTGCAGGTCCTTTGAGCTAAAGGCAGTTGCTGCTCTTTTTGAGTGGCAGTTCTGAAAGTGGAATGGGAGATGAGTTGTGAAAAATAAACATGAAGCACTGATTTGTGGAAACTTCTGATAAACCTGTAACCAACACCAGGGGCTTAGGCAAGATTTTTGACCAATATGAGACCCTGCTTCTCAGGATATTCACCTTGGATGTGGGAAGTACTCATGTTCAAATGTTGGGTCTCAAGCTTGAATTTGAATGTGAGGCTACTGTGTCCCGTGCATTAACAGGCTGGCTGTTGTGTGCTCTCGTATATGAGTAATCAATTTAATTTTTGGAAGGAAAACAAAATAAGCAGGTTTTGATTCTCCTTAAAATGCAGAATGGGAGCAAGTTCTGAAACACTGATGATCCATGTTCCTTTTCTCATCAGCCCTAATGGCTGCTTGTGTTTTTTTCTACAGTAGCTGTTATAAATCTGTAATGCAGAGTGCACAATATAAGTGTAAATCAGTTTGGGAATGATAATGAAGCTTATCATGGATAATCTGGGAATGACTACTTCCACTTCTGCACAGACCTGTGCTGGAGGTTGGGTGAATGTGTGTCTCCCAGTAATCAGTAAATGAAATGCAATTAGCAGGGTGATGGGATTAATCACTTGATCACCACCTTAGACCTTAGTGGCTATGCAGAGATCCCTTGATGGATGATGATGTGAATTTGCAAAGCAGCGTTCATTCTCATCACTTGTTCTTTGCCCTCCTGTGGTGAAATTAAAACAGTCTCTAAGCAGGAAAAAAAAAGAAGCCACACAGAAAACTCCAGCAGTAAGAATAAATTAGAGAGTTAACTAGTTCAGCAAAATCAAGCAACACAGTTTTGTTGGAAACCAAAGTCGCTGCTCATCTGATTTTCTTGTTTTGTCATTTGAGCTCAGGCTCCTTTTCTTTTGTTTCCACTGCAGAAGCAGGAAGCCAAACAGGACAGGGTGGTGTGTGTGTGCTTTTCCACTGGGGAATAATCACTTACAGCTCTGATAATTGACAACAAAACAATATTTTGCCCATTCCAAGCAGGTAGTTTAAATTCTTTCTCCATCACCGCAGTACACAATGCACGGTCTTTCAGACACTGTTCGTAAATCATTGCTTGGGGATCACAATGGTACTTCTGGCCCTGACTGCCTGCTTTCTGTTCCAGAAAGACCTTCTGTAACAATCCAGACTTATCTTCCTATTTTCACTTGTTGCTTCATCCACCTTCATTGGTAACATGTACCACATTTATTACCCTCCATGTGATGTGGTCTTACAGGGTTCTCTGTATATTTCTGTTTTTCTCACAACATACCAAAATCTGAATTAATTTCTTAACATTCACTCAGTTTTATAAAATCATCTTTGAGTCTGTGAGCTAATTCTTGGGATGTTTGAATTTTAGACAGGATGACTCTCAAATGGTAATTTCTCTTTATGGCTATAAGAACATAGAAAATGTCCATCTAGTTCAGCCTTACTGTTCCTCAAGCCCACTATTTTGTTTACTAGAATGGAAATAAATGCCACTTTGGGAGAGAATGTGAGCCCTAGCCAGTTTCTGCTCTGTTTCCATAGCTATTCCTAAACACCAACATTTGTTGTAAGAATGTTAGAGGACACATCCCTGCCTGTTCCTTTTATTGTTTCCTATGGACTGAAGTAGCATCAAACTAACACGAGGCATCAGCGTAACTGAGAATTGGACCTAAGGACAGGCAGAGTCGTGAGTTCTTTGATGTCACTTAGGGCTTTCCTGATCTGGGAGGTTTATTCCTTTCAACACTCTTTTCCTCTCTACTTGAGTTTTACCTCTAGCAGTGTGCCACCAGGCAGGAGGATCTGAAGTGGGAGCCTGCGGGAGTGCCAGCACTCATCCCAGGCAGGAAACACCCCACAGCACCAGAGTGCTCTGGGTGGACAAGGGAACAGCACCCTCACAGCAAGATGTCAGTCTCTCTGGCAATGAGACCTCTTTAGTGCATCTGATTTAATTCTGTGGGGTGGGTGGTGCAGGCATGGTGAATCACTCAGGCTTGGTAACATCACTGAACCAAGGTGCCTTTAGTTTGTCTGAAAACCAGACTTCTAGATTGAAGCAACAGAAGGCTGCAGGGGCAACAGGGTGAAATACAGTTTAAATTGAACAGCCACATGCCTCTCTGTTTTGCTTTCCTTTCTCTTTCCTAAATTATGATGACATAAGTGATATGGTTTTACTTCGAACTGGATGCCTGTTTCTTTTTTACTACCACTTAATCTTCTGGCTGTGCTTTCTTTCAAGTCTGCAGTGTGTCCCTAATTTAAGGATATGAATATGCACACTTTGGATACTATACAAAACATGGACGATACTTGCATAATCAAATTTAATTATTATGGTGTGTTATGAATGTTCTGTGAGGTTAATACTTAACTCAGTGCAACCCCATTATGTGGAGGGAGATATTAAGCAAGGCTACTTTTGTTCTGAAATGCAGGATACTCTAAAAAGAGTCCATTTTTGGTCATAGGTATAAATATTAGAGTATATATTCCTCTGCCTCCTTCCATACAAAATAAGCCGCAATCATATTAGAGTAAAATTGTGTTGTTTATATTGTGATGAGGGGTGTGTCTGCATATGCATGTGATGCGTACACTAGAGTCAGGACACTTTGACTCTGTATGTGCATGTCTACAATTATATAACTTTCTCCATTGAAGTAGGTATTACTGTTTTAATCTGGTGCAGATTTATCAGGGGATGCTACAGATTCTGTAGCCTTACTTGCTTTTACCTGTTAGAAGCAGGCAAAAGGGTCACAAGACCCCACGTGCTGTGATGAGGTCAGAGAAGGACTGCGTGTGCTCCAGGTGACTGTCTCATAGGTTTTTTTTTTAATTGTAAGGGGGAAAAAAAAGGTTTTCTCAGTTATTTTTTTCCATCTCTTTGGTGATTAGCAAAACCCTGTATTCCTACTACCTATTGCACACACTTAATGCTATGTCTCTGTTTTTTGTTTTTCTTCTCTTTTCCAGTTCTTCATGTTTATTTTGTTAATCTTCCTGGCAGAGCTTTCAGCTGCAATCCTGGCTTTTATCTTCAGAGAAAATGTAAGTATCTGGTCGTGGGCAAACTGAACCCTAGTTGGATTGTACACAGCTAGAGTGTGATGTTAAATGGTGGTTGACTTGTTTGTAGACCAACTGTTTGTTTCAAATATCAGCAAACCTGCTTCATTACTACCATGAGTGTGCAGAATTTCCAGCAAGTTAGGGAGTGCCAGCTTACCTGGAATATGCAGGATGAGTAGTTTATGTACAGAAGGGGGCTACTTATTCCTGGAGTTTTTCAAGTCTTGTAGAGTATTCCTGACTCTTTTTCAGCCAAACCAGTCACACATTCCATCAGAAAGCAGCTTTATAATAAAGTCACACTAAGCTTAAAAGAAACTATTTTTTTTTCTCAATATAGCATGTGTTTAATATTAATAGTGAAAACTCCTGTTTTCCCAAGAGAGCGAGCAAAGGCTTGCAGTGCAGTGCAAAAGCTCTCTTGTGAATCTTCTAGTCATATTCTTTCTTAAATTTCCATGCTGTAGTGTTCACCAGACTCCTATCAATGCTGCTTGTAAGATATCCCTCCTGACCTGCCCTAAGTGTCCCATGTCCACTTTTCACTCTTATCACTGGTTCCCTTGCATATTGCCATTAGAGTTTAGTCCTTCTCTTCAAAGCTTCATGTGACATAGCCTTTCTCTATTCCGATGCTATGTGTATTATTATATGGTTATTCATTATATAGCTATGCATATATGGCTATGCATATTATATGGCCATCATACCTCCCCTGTGCTAGTAGTAGACTTTTACTACACTAGTAGTAACAACAGTTTCATTTCTTTCTCTAGACAGCAAAGGTTTGTGCACTTTTTTTTTCATGTTTACATGTGTCAAAGAAGAGTCTGACTGAACTAGGTCTATCCTTCTCTGAGTGATGAGTGTGAAAGTAGATTGGGCAGTAGAGGTGGTCACTAGTGACTTAGTATTTGTTTTGTTTATTTGGCCTCTGTATGAGAACATACAGCCCATTTCCTGTATTGAATGTGAGAGAAACATAGTATGAGCATAGAAGGGCCATGTATAATTATGCTTTTCTTGAACCAGGATATACTTTTAATTTTATTCATATAAAAATCTTTTGGTACAAAAGAATCAAGATTTAGGAAACTCACATGCATGACAGTGTGGTGTTTGTGCAGTAGGGTGGGCTTGAGGGGAGGTAGCAAGAAGATTTTTTTCCCTTTATAAGTTGGTGGGTTTTTGTCTTTGCCTCAGATCTGAAGGAGTGGGAAAGGGATGGCACTCTGCACACAGAGTGGGTGCCGCATTTCATCTTAGGTTTTGAGATCGTGTCCTCATGGGAATAGCTATCGCCTCATAAATAGGTTGCAGCATGGGGGGGTCTGGTGTGTTCTAATCATTACGGCTCTGCTGTTAGGAGTTTTTAGAGAATTCCTTTGACTTAGCACAAGTAGCAGACCACACACATAGAAAGTGCTCTGCAGACTCAGGTATAGGCTTCATGACAGAGAGACAACACAGCCCCTCAGGATCAGGGACTGGGTGTGCAGCTGGCAGCTGATGGCTCCCACCTCCCACCTTCTCTATGGGAAACTGGTAAAAGGTACAAGAAACTGCCCAGGCATGCTGCAAAGTCCTGAGTGCAGGGTGGCTGTGTTCTCCTTGCTTACAAATTGCTGCTGGGCAAAGCATCGGTACCTTCCACTCCCATGGGAGCCACAGGGCATGTAAGGACATGTTATCTTGCAAGATAAGGTCACAGTGGTTATTCTAGACTTCTGTGGCATCTGGCGGTGTTTTGTGAGATAAAACATGAAGGGGAACAAACTTCTATCTTTCTTGAGTTTTTCTTCTTGTTTGTATCATCACCTTCCCACTCTGTCAGAATGACTGACAGGAAGGACTTAAATGGGAAGGAATGAAGGATGTCAGATCCCAACATGCTGGAGATGGCTCTATGCAGAAGTCAAACTCAGTCTGCAAATTCTTGTGGTTTGTTCTCTCCTTGGCTTTCTTCTGAAAAGAATATGCCTTTTTTTTGGTGTTGTTATATATTTTGGTGGTAGCTCCTCTGGATTTGTAACTACTAGTGGCCAATTTTGCTGCCACCTTTGGGTTAGGGTGAGACTAGATGGCTGGGAAGCATGTCCATGGGGGCAAAGGTGGTCTTTCAGTGACCCTGTGTTAGGAAGAATTCTTCACAGTAGCAATTTAAGGTCAAGTTCAGATGTACTTTTCTCTTTCTTGAAAAACAAATTACTTTCAAGGCATGTAGTGGTAACTGCACATTTAGGCAACCTAAATTTCTTGGAAGCTTACCAAACAGGATTCTGGGATGATCATTGCACCAGTCCCAATAGCTGTGGTCTCCCTGGGTGTGTAAAATGAGATACAAGATACACTTTATCTGCTTGCTTTGCAGATAATGTCCAGTGCAGCTTTCCCTTGTATAGTGTTTTACATCCAAACCAGGTCCCAAACATTCAAAAGGGTTAAATTATTAATAGCTGAGGGAGTGAGAGAAATTAAGAGACAAACATACAGGAAAAAAGAGATGTTTTCTGCTCAGATTTGACATGAGAGGAAGAGTCAGTGAAGCAGAGTGAAGTAGTGGAGTGAGTGAAAGTGGTGTTTGGAATAGTGAGCTACTGTGATCTGCAAGTCTAGCTGCACCTCCAAAGAACTGTTTAAAAGCAGTCTCTGAAGAGGTAGGCTGTTGTTAATCAGCTATTGAATTACCAGAGTTACTCTTCCTTTGAAAAAGAGGTTTTTGGAGGAATAGTTGACTCTTAGTGGATTGTTTTAGTAAGAAAGAAAGTAGGATGGTAGGAATAGAAGTCCAGTGGCAGGGTTTTAGATGCAATGAGGATATTTCAAATTTTAACCTCAGTTCTAATGCTTAATAAGCAATTTACTTTGGTTCCTGATCCTCTATTTCCTCAGACATAAGGCAAAAGATAAAGAGCATGAATCTTCCTCAGCTGAGTGGATGGAGGTCTTGATGGAAGGCACTATGGAAGTGAGAAGTGCAGCACTGGTGACTGTATCTATGAGTACTGTACTGTGTCAGAAACTTTAGGATGCTCCAGCCTAGTGCAGATGGATAGGACTGTGTCATGTTTTCCAGGCAGGCACTGTGAAGGCAGTTTCTTGCACAGCATTCAGTATTCTTGAATACAGTGCTGCATAAGAAGGCTGTGGCCTTCCTGGGCAGTGCCTGCCTGCATGCCTGTGTTACACAGAAATTCCCTCCTTTTTCTAAGCCCCCTTCATCTGGCTGCTCTAATCCCAGACAGGCTATTTTTTGAACCAGTGTGACAAAACAGCCACATTTCATTCACTGGCATGTAAATGTATGCATGCATGTTTTGTATTGGAGACGTCACCCCCAGAACAGCTAGAGAAAAACACAGCTGAACACAGCTCCTCATTGTTCATGGCTGTGGTTGGTAAG
The DNA here is from genome assembly GCA_035221455.1 of Xenops minutus. Taxonomy (NCBI): domain Eukaryota; kingdom Metazoa; phylum Chordata; class Aves; order Passeriformes; family Furnariidae; genus Xenops; species Xenops minutus. The sequence continues at coordinate 22,458,187 of JAWWEE010000158.1, forward strand.
ACTGTGTTGTCCAAAATGGGTGCAAATACCTAGTTTTATTAGCAGGTCCATTGCTCCCTTCTGAATGGTTCTTGCTGTAGCACTCCAATGTGCATAGACTTCGTCTGGGCTGATATGGTTCCAGTGAGAGGGGAGCCATAGGCATGCTGTAGGGATGGTCTTATTACCTTTTTTTTTATTTTGGTCACATTTTTCTAAGCTTCAGATGCTTGGGACAAGCAGTTTAAAAGCATCAAAATGGAATCAGTTGTTTTCCTGGTAAACTTACCCTTGCAGCATTCAGCTTTGTTTTAGGCCAACTGTCATAAAAATCACACACAAACTGAACAATTTCCTCTGGGATTGCTGCTGTCAAAGTAAAAGTTTCACTTTATATTTAAATTACTCTTTTGTTTTAGACCCTGACAAAGGCAGCCAACTGGGATTATTACCAATGGTAATATCAGTTTCAAAGTCTGTGCTTCATGAACAGATGAGCATTAAAAAAAATGTGCTGCTGTCTGCAGGGTTGGATTCTGCATGGATGAAGTACACAGAGAAAGGGAGGAAAGGACACTGAGGATATATTTCAGCATCTTCTAAACCTGATCTTCCCTCAGTGCACCAAATTCCCAAAGGAAAAATGCTGTGTTCTCTGGTATTTTAATATTTAAAAGCAAAAATCAAGTTAATATCTACCCCAAAAAAGTAATTTAAGAATTTTTAGCAGCATATCTAATTACAAGGTAGTGAGATTGAACTACCTGCATGATTCAAGTATTTGCAAGAAAGTTTGACCCAGTATTGATGTAGCCATTAAATTTGGCCTTCATTTGTATTTGTAAAAGAGAAGACAATATTAAGTGGTATTCAGAGTCTTTTGAAAGGTCATCACAGCCTTCTCTTTTTTCCTTAGATTTTGTTTTCCTTAGCGTTACAACAGAAACAAACAATTTCGTGCTTGTGCTTTTGTGCCCACCCATAGGCTTCATACATATGTATGTGTATGTGCGATATTTCACGTTGCATATCAAGAACCTGAAACCAGCTTGTAGCAGTATATGTTACTGCGTCAGCAGTGCTGTATGAACAACAGGGGGGAGTAAAAAGTATTTTTCAGGCAGCTTAATTCCTGATCTTGCAAATATGCGACATTAGAGTACTGCTGTAGGCAGCCAAGTCCAGCCCCCTTCACTGCAGCTTTGCAGTGGCAGAAGATTTTGCCTGTGTGGATCACAAATCTCAAGGTATTTTGGGGAAGGGACCACAGAAGTCAAGACCTATTGGGAACCTGAAAAGGGGATTTTTTTAAGTTTTCATCCTGAACTGACAGAAAGGCAACAAGATTGAACTGAGGTGTTCAATTTAACAAGACTGTTAGGATTGTATATTTACTTTTGCTCCAGACAGTGATCCTAAGTATATGTAATTTCAAGGTATCTAACTTTTCAAGACTCTGAGCCAAATTGTTTGTGCATTTTTTCTATTTTACTCTAAATGTAAACAGGAGTAAGTGAAATTCTATTCATTTATATTGTTGACCTTAGAAAAAAATATTTAAATTATCTAAACTCTGGAAATATAAAGAGGTTTTTTTTTTCATGCTGTGGGTTAGTTTAGATAATCTATAGCATTGTCAGGGAAATGTTTTTTTCCGATTCATAAGCTGACTTGAACATTTTCTATTTGTTTTAAATTTTTTACTTCATTTTCTTTCCCAGAAAGTTTCATTTTAGGGCTTCATTCTGCTCCCTCACACGTGCAAGTTAACTGGTTTGAATGAAACACTTTCAAATAGGGCTGAAAATTTAAAAAACAAACAAACAAAACCAAACACCAAACCAACCAACCTTTAAGTGTTAATGTTATCTTAGAAATACAGATACAACTCAGTCCCTGATTTTAATGAGTGACAGTTTTATTCAACAGGTACCCACCCTTCACCCTGGGTATAGTTATGGTGACTTTTTCCATTTTTCTCCTATGAGGATTGGAGAAAAAAAAAAAAAAAGAAAGAAAAAAATCCACAAAACAAAACAACCAAAAAACCCCCAGCCTTCACAGAAGGGAGCTTTGGGAAGTGTTTGGGAAAGGTGTTGGCAGTAGCCTTTACATTTCCACCTATTTGTGCATTTCAGCTGACCAGAGAATTTTTCACCAAGGAACTGAAGAAGCATTACCAGAGGAACAATGACACAGATGTCTTCTCCTCCACCTGGAACTCTGTTATGATCACAGTAAGTCAGACCATGCCAGTTCCATGGTGCCCATGGTCAGTGGCCAGCAACGTGGTGCTCAGCCCACACCATCAGCTCACCCAGGGTCAGCCTGCTTCCACCATCGTGCCATGTCAAGCCTAGCACCAAGGCTTATTGGCTGTGGTTGGAAGGAGGTGAGAATTTGGCTGGCAGCCAGTCTTTCTCAAATGGAGCTGCTGCAAGATCTGAGAGAGACACTCCCAGTGACTGCATCAGCCTTTGTGGTTTGCCAAAGCCTAAGACATTTGACCTGACTGGGTAGCCCCAGCTTTTAAGGAATGGACGCAGAAAGCAGTGGAGATGTCTGCAACTGAACACCACTTTCACCCTGGGCCTTTCACCTTACAGACTACCTCAGAACTATTGCAGCCAACGGCAGCCAAAAACTGGTGGTGACTAATGCTTTTTTGTCAGCTCTTGTGAAATGAGTTGGTAAGTGGCAGCTTAGGCAGGAGTGTGCCTAATAATCTTTTCACTACGGAAATATTAGCCATCAAAATTGACTTTGTTATTACCCTCCTAATTGGGCGGGTTACAGGTCAACTGTCATTGGAGTTGGAGTTGTTATTACCTACCACAAGAAGTTCTGTGTGTATGTGTACACTTCTGAGCTTAATGCTCAGTACACCCCATGGTGTATCTCTTCAGGAGTGAAAACTGGGATGTCAGGCTCTGCAGATGAAAAGCCAATTTTAATCTTAAAAGGAAAAGATTGCTGCCCTTCATGCTGATTCAGGACTATAATAAAGACATTTCCTTTTGCTGACTGAAAGGAGACAGAGTCAGAGTATGACTTGAATCCTTAAAAAGGACCTGACTGGAATCCTAAAGAGGGACCTTACTTGAATCACCTAACAGTGCCTTTGAGCAGCAACAATCCTGGCCATTAGCTATGGGGAGAACGGGTAGTCAGGAGCCTGGATTCTACTTCTGTCTCCTTTACAAACTTGCTGGGTGATCTCAAGCAAGTCATTCTGGATATGCTCCAAAGCCCTGTGTAGTTTGTGGCACTATTCCTAGTGGTACCTTATAATCTACAGTATGACATGGGAACAGTGGGACTTTATAAAAAGGCTTTGATGAAGCAGAAGCTCCAAGGTATAAGCACAACCCATTTTGGAAACAACAGTTGTTTTGTCTCTGCCTTGACTAAAGCTTTGATCCCTGTAAGAATAGGTCTTTGGTAGACTTCTTGTATCTGCTTTCAGGGCAAAGTATCAATTCTGTCTTACTTTCTTCTCTGTGCCTCTCCCTAGTTTGCCTGCTGTGGAGTGAATGGACCAGAAGATTTTGAAGCTATCCCTCAACTTCCATACTCCTCTTTGGAAAAGACAACACCGGAGGCTTGTTGTCAGCGAGAGCTCCAGAGCCGGGAAGGGATGTTTGTCAACAAGGAAGCTTGCCTCACAGGTGTTGAGAGGTTTCAGAACCGACAGGTAAGGGAGGCTGAACTCTGGGAAAAGGACTTTCACAGTGGGCAGAGAGATGGCTGCAGTGGTCACAGGTAGCTAGTGAATCTGACGCATCCTGACTGTACCTCACATCCTAATTACACTTCTGCTGACAAATCTTCAAGTGATGACAAATCCCCTTTTGTTACTTACACTGCTAAGTTCATGTTGTGCTGTATCATCAGAAATATAAAGATTTTCTTAAGGGATTGAGAGGTGAGGTGGCATTAATAAGCCAACTGAGCTCTATACTGACCCTATGTAGAAGCCTCTTTCTCTCTCCAGACTAAGCAGTGGTCCTCTTTTCAGCACTTGACAGCAGATTGTGAAAGAGAGTATAGGAGTTTGGAAGCAGCGTATGAACTGTTCCTTGACTGGCAGCTGGAAATGGTTGGCAAAGGCACTCTGGGTGAGAGATCATAGCAGACTGCACTGTGTCACTTCTGCCAGGTTTGACTGCTGTCAATTAATAGGGAGGAGAGAGATAACAGACAGTGGGGAGGGAAAGAGAAATGCGTTTTGAGAAAGATGGTTAAAGTTTCCCCCAAGTGGTGATGCTGAGGCTTACCACTCCCATGGAATCGGGAGGTTTCCTGTGGGCCCATGCTGCCACAGAGTGTTGGTGGGAGAAGCCGTGTGCACAGTGAGTGTCATCAAGCACACAGTAGTGGACTTCTATAAAATAGAAGAGACAATCCCAAGCAAGTAATGACTGAATTGAGGCATTCCTGGAGCAAAGTCAAGCTCTCAGGAAACCATGCTGATAGGACAGTGCTGTCTGCACTTGGGCTCTCCACTGTCTGTAGGCAGCTGAGCAGGGTGTGCTGGAGGTTGGGTTAAGGTTGAAATTCTGGCAAGCACACAAACATTTGGTGCTGGGCTGGATATGTTTCTTTAAAAATTTGGCTGAAACATATCTGAAAGAGCTGATGCTGAGTAGTCTCATGTTGTCAAGAGCATGGCTTTAACAGCTTGGTTACTGCCCCAGCAGTCTGAGACCCCTGGCTTGGCCTCATGATTGGATTCTCTCTATGCTTCCCTTGGCTCTCTGCTGGTTGTACCTCACTCACAGTCAGCAGGATCTGACATGGGCATCAGTATATAACTATTGTGCTGTCTTTGCAGTTCAGACGCTTTCATTATGAGTAGAAGAAAAAAAACCAGGTGACTGAAACATCCCAGCAGTATAGATTGGGTTAAAATGTATGTGTGAAGTATATTCCCAGTGGAGAGGAAGCTACTTTTCACATTGAACAAAATCCAATCTACTTTTCTCTTTATGTGTGACCTGTTTGCAGAAATTTCCCAGTAGGTTGGAATTTTAAGCTAGGAAAACTGAGGTCAGGATCAGCTGGTGATTTCCAGAAACATCCTGAAACTTTTGCAGGAAGATCGACCTGCTGTTAGTTGTGTGGACAATAATAAATTATATTAAAGATGACAGTGGCTATGCTTCATAAGTGGAAGAATTGCTGTAGTGCATGGCCCTAAGTTCTTAATGAAATTCTTCTATAGCTAGAAGATCAGCAGGTATTCAGCCATGGTCTTTTGGAGGAAGGCACAGAGAAAAGGTCCTGAGCTGCTAAAGAGCTGATGGCTGTGAGAGACGATTTAAGAATCTCCTCCTTGGCTTTAAATAAGTCGTCCTTTCCTCTAGCCAGCCTGAGATGTCTGTCACCTGCCCTGAGTGTCCTTCCCTCTGTGGTTAGTCTCTGGCCTTTGCAGATGGCTGTGTTGCCCTGAAAGAACTCAGTTACTCGTGGTCAATGAAGGATTGTGAGTGTAAACCACCCCCATCATGCTACAGCAAAACCTTCCCCTCCCCAGCACTGTCTCTGCCTCCTGTGCTGTGGGGCTGGGTGAGGTGGCGAGAGGGAGCTGTGCTTGTGATGCCGGGGTCTGAGACCACCCCATGTTCTAATGAGGGTTGTGCTGTGAGAACAACGCAATGTACTGCTCAGGTGTGTATCACCGTGTTTTGTCTTTACTAGGGCTGCTACACTGTGATCCTGAACTCCTTTGAGACTTACGTGTACCTTGCAGGAGCCCTTGCCATTGGAGTGTTGGCTATTGAGGTACTTATTGTTGTCTGACTAGAAGGAAAGCAGTGTCAGTAGATGTCCACCAGCGAGGCAGACAGGCAGGTGCTCCCCCTTGCCAGGGAAAGCTGCTCTGGCAAAGCGTAAGCAGGTCATCAACTTGTGGTTCTAATTGCCTGGAACAAGATTGGTGCTTGCTTACGTGACACGAAAAGGCAGGGAAATAACCAGTGTGACACACCTGCAGTGCCACCTTGTGCTAGGCGTGCCACAGAGTTTGTGTCCTGCCATGCTGGCCACAGGGGCTTTGGGGACACAATGCTTGCCCAGGGGCCCTGCACAGTCACAACCCTCATTGCAGCAGTATCCCAGAGCTGACTGATCTGTCACTTGGTTAACATCTTCAAACTCTGCCTTCGCTTTAAAAGCTTCTATTTAGAGCCTGACACTGTATTGGCTCCAGAGCACCTCCATTTTCCTGCATTAGTACCTGGCTCCTTGGTTATTTTTCTGAGGAAAAGGCTTCCACCAGACATGGTATTATCCCAGAAGTGATGTCCCTGTGGCATTGCAGGGGCAAGGCTGGATACTTTTGCAGTCCCCTGTCTTGTGCAAAGGAGAGGGACCTGGGCAGAGAGCCCCAGCAGCTTCCCCCAGCTGTGCCCATCCCAGCCAGATAGTGCCAACAATGTGCAGAGCAGATTGTGGAGCCCTGTGACACTAGAGGCAGTTTGGAAATAAAACCAGGCTGCTGCTGTAGCCACTAAAAGTCTGAAGGGTGGGAAAGGGAGGGGGGGAACATGGGAGGTGTATGGGGAGCAGGGGAAAGAAGGGAGGGGTTGCCTTCAAGAAAAACTTTTGCCACAGCCTCCCCTGGGTTGTAAGGGTCCCTCTGACTGCATCATTGACTGCTGGGCAGGAGAAAGCAATGGGGGTGGTTCCAGGGCCACATGGGGCTTTGCCCATCCTATGGAAGATGCAGCTGACTCTTATGGTTTTTGCCTTCTTCTTCCCCTACCACTTCCCAGCTGTTCGCCATGATCTTTGCTATGTGTCTCTTTCGAGGGATCCAGTAAGAAGTGGCCCATGAACCATGATGTTCCCCACATGTTCAGAAGAAAGAAGGAAAATCAGAAGAAACAAAATCTGCAAACATCCAAAAAACTTTATTTTTTGTAACAAAATGGGATGGGGGGGAAAAAAAAGAAAAAAAATAGGGTTGTAATATATGAATGACCAAAAGGATTGTACTTCAGGGGCTGGAACTTTGAGGTGATGTGCACTACACTGTACACCGGACCCTTGCCCAGAGCCACCCACAGCAGGTGTGGAGCAGGAGCCCAGCGCAGCTGATTGCACTAGAGACTGATGGAGCCAGCGGAGGGTGTGCGGGAGGATGAGCCCAGCTGCCTCTCCCACAAGGCTGAGACTACCATGCACGACTTTATCATGCTTTGGATAGCAAAGGACTGAAGAATAGACACACAGGGTCTGGATAAGGCAACAGGTTGACCTTGACTGTCCATGTGGGTGGTGGCTCATCTAAGTAGGTAGTCATTGTTTGCTTGATTCTGGCTTTAATTTCCAGCCACAGAATGAAAACACAGATTCTTCAGTAGAAGCTTTGCCCTTGTCACATGAAACTTGCCTGAGAAGTCAAGCACTTCAGTGAGGCTGGCTTTTCTCCAGATTCCCAAGCAAGGGCAGCATGTTCTAACTTGGCAATGGCACTCAGCTAATGCTGGCTGAGGGTCAAGAGTTTGGTGGTGCCTACCTTTCTGTTTTTACTAAGGTTCACTGTTCATTGTTGTGAAAGAGACCAAACGGTTCCCTGCTGTGTTCCCATCTCCTGGGAAAAATAATGGCTCTGGTCAAGAATGATTGATACTGCTGCCTTCCTAAGAAGGGGAGGATATAGTATTTAAATCTTTTCAGCCTTTGCCTTTTGATACTTGCAAAAAAATGGTTTGTGGTGCTCTCTCAGCATAAATACTTGTAGTGGTTCCTACATGCTTTCCAGCCCTAAGGAGAGGTCCAGGCATGGTGCTGGATGGAAGAGGCTGAGGTTTGTCAACCACTCCCATGCTGTTTGCCTGGAACAGTCTGTTGGCATCATTTCTCCTCAGAGAATTTCCCCTGAGATTCTCTCATGGGCTCATGATGAAAGTAATCAAGTCAGAATTGTTTTAGTTGAGAGTGTTTCCTTCCTTGAGATAGTTTATTTAACTAACATGTCATCTACTCAGTCATTTGGAAGTGAACTTGAGAAAGATGCCTGGGACTGGACCTTGGTCAGAGATTAAGGTGGAGCTGCTGAGGCCCCAGGCAGCCTCTAAAATAATCCAGTGTGCAGCCAAACTGCTCCAGCTGCTGCTCCAGTGGTCATGGATATCAACTCAGGCAGGTCCCTGGTTTCTCTCCTCTGAAATCAACTCCTGTTGTCTTAATGGTTCATCTGGTCACTCCCTGAACCCAAACTCATTTTACCTTCAGGAGGATAGAAGGGGCTGTGGTTTCTCATTTATCTTAGGTCTTTTTACAGACTTCATAGGCTCAGATTATGTGAGCACTTTTACATAGGCTCAAATCAGCTCCTCTGAAAGCTATATCCTCTGGCAAGGAAGGAGCTGAGCAGTAACCTCGTGCCCTGGCTTTGCAGCAGCAGCAGGTACATCCTCTGGCTGTTCACTTACACCCCTGGGGCTGTGCCCCTTGAGCTCTCCCAGTGGCACTGCGCAGACTACAGGCAAAGAACAAAAGCAGCAGAAAGCCTGAGCCATAATGGACAAAGATCCTGGCTAAATATCCAGGTGGGGGAATCAAGATACTAAGGAACAGGAAGGAGGCATTAGGAGCTTTTCTAAGCTTCATTTGAGAACAGCAATTTATTCATCAGCAGAAGAGGGCTGGGCAGGTAGAGCTGCAGCCCCCCCGTGCTGCAATCAGCATATTCCAGCAATGAAATAGGCAGCCAGGGCTGCTGAGCAGCCCCAGATGTTGCATTAAACCTTGTGGAAAGCTGTTCTATTTTGCTCAAGACCTTCTTGTAATGAGGCGTTTTAGCATTAAATTCTGGTCTGTTGTTTAATAAAGGAAAACAATGTGGTTAGCCAAAACCCAGCAGTATTTGTACTGGACAGCAGGTGCTGCACTTAAGATTTAAGAAATATCTGTTGCATCTACTAGTCTTGCAGGGAATGGGCCAAGCAGGTGTGTTTATCTGTTCTCCTTCTGCCTCAGAAGTGGTGTCAGTGACTGTTCTGGGAGAGCAATTCCCAGGGAAAGAACAAAACTGTCAGAAGAGATGGTAATTTGGCTGGAGGTGATTGAGAGAAGCAGAACTGCCTCCCCTGGTCTCCAGTTTTTCTCTTTCCCCCTTGGTTTATTATGTAGAGTCCTCAGGTCAGAGCCTGGAGGGTGAATACCCTCATTTGTGTGGGTGGCTGAAAGGAAAAAAAAAGCCTCCAAGCTACCAGTGGCATGGGGGAAAAAAAAAACCTGTCAGAGCTGGGGGAACCAAACCAAAGCAGCCAGAGCACTAAGTACTAAATACATATGCCTGAAGTAGGATCTCTACTGGCATGTTTCTCTTTCACTTTCCTAATTCTGTACTCATTGCTTTGTTTTTAGCTTTCTTTTCCTCTCTCCCTAATGGTAGCCCCTGTATCTTCAAAAGGATGTTCTCTTCATCTGTTATTCTGGGCTGTGCACAGCTGTTTCTCCTCTCCTGTGTTGTCTGAGCCCTCTTTGCTCTTTGCTTCAAATCCCCTCTGCAGACTGGCTCATGTGCCTCTTGGAACATAGCTCAAAACCCGAGCAAAGGCCAGGCAGCACATTCTAAACAAGAAGTGGAGATAGCTGTAAGGATACATGCAAGTCTGAGAGGACCTGTGGCAGTTGGTAATATGCAGAAAGAATTACCCTCAGGGGAATTTAGTGAAATAGCAACCCCAGAAAGCAGACTCCTACTGTATGGCAAAGCATGTAAATTTGTTGGTTTTGTCGCTTGGTTATGTGGCTGCCCCCTCTGTTGTACGGTAGTCTTCAGAACTGTAGGCAGGAAAAGCAATTGTATTTTTATATTTAACAGCTCTGGTGAATATTTTGGGGTCAGGAGCTCAAGCTAGAGTCACTGCTCACTGAAGAGCTCTGAGCAGGCTGCAGACCAGACAGAGCTGCTCTGCTGCTGCCTCCTTCGCTGTAGCACTGTGACCATGGCCCAAGCACCTTGGATGGAGTAGTAGAGGAGCCTGTGCTTGTGAGCCCACAGCCCCTCTCAGCATCCCTGCCTCCTGGCTGTTATTTAATGCTCAAATGACTGTCATGAATGCCTGGGAAAAGGGCTGAGTGTGAAATAATGTTTGAAATCTATTTTAAAAAAACTGTAAATGTACTTTTTATTAGATAGTGGAGCTAATTTATCCTGTATTCCCTACTGTAATGCTTTTTTATATTGAAAGAAATTTTTTTTGGTAATATAAACCAGAACACAAGCCTGAAGCACTCTCTGCACGGTTTTTGTGTGCGTTTCTTAAAAAAAAAAAAAAAAATAAAAGAAAGATATTGTGACAGTGAAGTGAAACAGCTTTAATTTTTGCTATTTGCTTGGTGTTTACAGTTACTTTCTAACCAGGGGAGAAATAAACTCAAGTACAGCAGCTAAAATGAGGTATAAATTGAAGTGTCCCATTCTACCCTGCACCACCCCTCCACCCCCACCCCTCCCCCCAAGTAAAAACTCTTGACCAGAAAGGAGAGGCCAGCTTAGGACAGACAGAGCCTCTCCTCTGTCACCAGATCCAGTTTGCCAGATATTGGTTAGGCGTAAATAAGGTGATGTAGGGAGTTATGCAAATTATGAGCTTTTTTCACCCTCCTAAGTGAGAGCTCTGTGAATGCAAGGGTTTGGGTTCATCCCTGGCAGAGAAAGGGGGTCAGCCTTAAGTCCTGGCCTGTGCCTTCCTGGATCACCACCCTCTGGAGAACAGATTCCCAGCCCTGCACAGCACTGTACAAATGCAGGTAGTTCACTGCAGTCTCCCTTAGGAGACTACACCAGTCCAAGGCCTCTCTCACAGTATAACAGATAAGGAAACTGAAGCCTGTGGAGACAGTTTTTTCTCAGATCAGTAGTAGAGCCTGAGGTGATGCCCCAGGCTTTTGATCCCAAATTACATACTCAACTGCCATGTGCAGCTGTGATGCCAGCATGTCTATCCTTAGGGACACAGTTCTGTACAAAAAATGTTTTGGCAACCTCCTCCCTTTCCTCTCATTCACAACAGAGTGAAGACAACGAGGTGAAGTGAGTTGCTGGCAGTGCTGCAGATGCTCTGCCTGGGCTTCATCCTCAAGCCACCCTGAGAAATATGAAATACCCTCCTAGACCTCACCTGCTACCCATTCACCACCTCCAGTGGGCCTGGTTATGCTTCTCCTGCAGCACCTCGCTGATGGGAAGGGACATGCCAGGGACCACAGCTTAGTTGTAGAGGAGGTGTAGAGCCCCAGTCCACTTCCATAACTTCTACATGGTCCATTTATAGCAAAATGGAGCAAGAGGCATCAAAATAAAACAACTTCTTCCATCTCTCTACTTTAAGGACTAGGTCACAAGTAGTATGAAATCTTTTAACTGGCCACTCCCTCCAGTCTTTCCTCTATGTTGGACCAGAAAAAGCCATTGACTGGCAAACCTAGAAGTGGTTATTTCAAGTTTTGCAGAGGCAGGTACTAAGCAGGGGACCAGAGAATTTCATCTGATCTCTACTCTGGAAAGCTGCCCCCACCCTTCCACCTGATTTAACCATTAAGAAGTCTTTGCAGAACTGCTTTCACATAATGCAGTAACTCATTTCTCTCACCTATGGGATGACATTTTAAGGTACACTAATCAGACCAGTCATAACTAAGTTCATAGGACCTCTGACCAACATGGATGGAAGGCAGCATTAAGAAGACTCTCAGTTTCCTTCTTCTGCAAGATTGCTTTTGCTGTGGTAGCTTTTACTTGTCTGTCCCAGAAACATAATTTCCCCCCCTCCCCCCCAAACCATCAATCTGTGTATACATTCATGTGATGCCCCAAAACACAAAGAATCAAGCTTCACGTACTTATACCAACAACTATATCCACAGTGCCACACTGAGGCCACTGCAGCTGCCCATGCAGGTGATGCATAGGGTGAGAGCAACAGCCACAGTTTGCCATGCTCCAGCTCCCACACATAGCACCACTTGGTCTAATTTCTGATACTCTCCAGCTTGCATTTGATCATTACCTGCCTCACAGGGAAAAGGATTCCTTCTTAGAGCCCAATTCCTCCACCTGAACAGGAACACGCCTCTTAATTAAAAATTTTAGTTGCTCAGTATAATTTTTGGACATGTTCAAAGCAGCTTGACAAGTATGTGTTGTCAGGAGGCTCCAGAATTTAGCCTGCTCTTGGATGTTGCCTCTCTATTTGATTTACTTCTTAGGCAAGAAACTAAGTTACAGTTGTGATGTTTCCAGTATTCTTACCTGACAGACATTTTGCATGGCCAGTAAATACAATGCATACAGTGTCCCAAGCTTATGCAGCTGCTTCTAAATGCCAAAAGCACTAACACAACATACAATAACTACCCACTACCTTCTTCTAATACTAAGATATTAAATAGCAATAACCACAGATCTCAGTCTCACCAGTGGCTTGAGGGCTGTTGTTCACACAAGCAGTTTTGTTTGTGTAGGCATCTTTCTACTGGGATTTTGGAACATCAGCTCTATCACAGGGCATGCTCTGATCCAGTCAACAGTAGTGCATGAGTAAGAAGTCCATATCCTGTACACAGACCTTCTGGCTTTAGTCCCGTGGAGCAAAAACTGCCACCTCGAACTGTGGACAAGGATAATCCACAAGGAAAGCGCAAGAAAGCAGGGCAGCCAATGCTGTTAAGCCCAGGAGATGTTGGAGAAACTGGCCAATGAGTACTAAAGTACATTTAGTCTGGCCTTGACAGAACCAGAAAAGGCAATGATGCCTTCATATGCTCTGCTCCTTGCTGTTCTTCATCCCAGATAAATATCTTAATGCTACAAACTTTGGTCCTCTCTTCTTAAGGTCAGAAGAGATCTGATACCTGCATATTAGCAGAGTTAGAACACCATCTCCCACAGCCATCTCTAGGGGCTGCTCACTCACCTAAGCATCTGAACTGATGCTCGCTCTGCTCTTACTAGTGCTACCCTCAACAGCACTCCAGCTCCTGCTTAACTAAAACATCAGATGCTACCTCACACCCACCTCTGCTAATACCATCAGTAAAGCTGCAACTCTAGGAAGTGTTTCAGGGTCAAGGGGACAGGACCCCATCCTATAAACTTCATGAAATACCCCAAACAAGGGGATATCTTTGTGCTCAAAGAGCTATTTCCAATAGCTTCCTTCACTTCTCCCATCTTGTAGTTCAAGTTTCCAGTGCTGTCCCTGCAGTAGGAACAAGCAAGGGTCTTCTTTTGCTGTATCTCCTGCCAAGCTCTGCACAGCATCTGGTGCAAAACTATCAACTACACAAAAATGCACGTCTGGCAGCAAGGAAAGGAGAGCTGTTTCCAAAGCACTGAACTTGAACCCCTCCAGCTCCCAGCTAGCTACCTACACAGTTACCTACTTGCTAAAAGGGGAACAGGCTATACATGAGGACATACACTCCATCAGGCAGGTGCAAGGCTTACCAAGTGGAGTAGCTGAGTCCTTTGTCAGTTATCTTACTGCACTGTCTCCTCAGGGATTTGGTTTCAATATGCTGGCCTTATTTTGTGCTTTGTTCCATTGGGTTCAGAGCCCATGATCCCATCAGCCAGTTCCCCCCAGGAAACTGGCTTTTTTCCCTGAGCCTGCCAGGCCTACACACTTCCCTGAGCCTTCCTCCTGTTGCTCCTCATCTCCTGCAGAGAGGCTGGAGGGTCCCGCCCGATGCTGCTTTCCCCCCTCATTTCAACCTTGCAATGCCACCAGCACCAGGTTGCACACTGATTCATGCCGGTAAAGAAGGAAACTACTTTAGAACCAAAAGAGACTAATTAAAAAAAAAAAAAAAAAAGAAATTATAATGCAAAATTACCGACACAAAATCCCCCCTCCCACCCTTCCCATAACAAAAAAGCCCAGGAATTAGACTTTCTTGGGACGACGTCCAACTTGGTAATAATAATAAATGCTGATGAGGATGAAGAGGGCTCGGCTGATCAGGAGGAGCATGGCACCTGTGGCTATCCGGCTACTCTCAACGAGGGAGACAGTGGTAACTGGAGGAGAAAGAGGGAGACAAGGCAGAGATTGGTGATACAAAATCAAAAGGAGACCAATAGCATAAAGCTGTTTTCTGCTGCCCTCTAACGCTGTGTCTCAGCAAGAGCTGCTGAGCCTTGCGAGTGCAGGAGCTTTCAGCACAGGCTCCCTCACACGCACAGTGAATGCATGGCAGAGGCTCTTCACTCACTGGATTTTACAGCCTTGCAGCCAGCCACAAACCACAGAGCTCTCACTGAGAGAAACCCTGCTTTAAAGGCACATTCAGGCAGCAGCAGCCTGAAATGGTCACTCATGCAGATTCGAGTTTCTCATGCGCTAAATGTTGGAGCCGCATCTTCCAGAGTTTGCTTTTTGGCTTGAACACTTTGGTGCTGATAAACATTTCGCAACTTTAGGAGTGTCTACAAAACAGGCACAGTCCACGCACGCTCCCTCTATCAAACGTTTCTCTTTTTTGGCTACCAACATCCGTATCTAAACCAGCATCACAGTTCATGAGTTACACACAAGAACACCCTTCTTTGTTAAATATAAACACTCTCCCTAGAAACAAGCTAAACTGTTAATTCTCTGTTTTGGTAAGACTTGAACATCCCCGTTTTTAGTGTAGGTTGCTATAGCCTTTTCTTGTTAGGTCCTGCACCTAGGCAGCCTGCTGGCTGTGAAGGACAAGACATTTACACGGAGAAAAGTAAATGAATTGTCAGAGGGTGATGTTTCATCCTCCGGTGAGCAGCTCGGAGCAGAGGCTACTCCATGTCGGAGGAAAAGGGAGAGCAGCTGGCTGGGGAGATGCTCCAGCACTGCTCACGCCGCTGCCCTGCCCACCGCTGCCCGCAGCCTTCGCGCCCTCCTCCTCCTCCTCCTCCTCCTGCTCCCGGCCGCGGCCGGAGCCCCCAGCGCTCACCCACGAACTGCACGGCGAAGTAGCACGCCTCGGCCAGCAGGCTCCAGCGGATGATGGCCTTCTCGGCGGTGTACAGGGCGTTCCAGAGGATGAGCGCGATGCCTGCGAGGGACAGCGGCGCTGCCGAGGCCGGGCGGGCTCCGGGAAGGGGCAGCGCCCCCCGCTCGGCCCGCCCGCCGCGCCGCTTCTCGCCCGCCCCGCGCGGTGCCGCTGCAGCACCACGCTCGGGCACCTCTTCTTTCCCAAACCCTTTCTCCAAGCTCCCCGCACCTTCCCGTCCCCCCGGGATGCCGCCGCCTGCCCCCCTCCCGTCCCGCTCCCACGCGTGGGTCCGGCGCCGGGCGCAGCCCAGCACCCTGGCCTGGCCCTGTGCTGGGGTCTCTGGGTGCTTCCCTACGTGTTCAGGGCATGCAGGCCTTTCTTACCCTACCTGCAGCAAGCCTGCCTCTCTGATAGGAAAAAGCAGCAGCAGCCAAGCTTTTCAAAATACACCTCAACAATTAGTTTGCTAACAGCAGACATTCTGCTCTCCAGCTGCAGCTGTCTGGCTGGGGATGGACTTCGTCCCTTCCCGCTGTTTTGGCTCCCGATCCCCTTACTCCAAGGCAGCAGCATGCCCCAGTGCAGCGGCACGGCACTCACTCAGCAGGGCTCCTCCGTAGAGCCGGATGGGAGTCTTGCTGCTCGCGGATTCCTCCTCGAAGATGGCATCAAAGAGCTGGTCTGGGAAAGCAAGCGCCTGGCAGAGGCAAGAGAGTGACTCAGCAGCCTGCACTGGCCAGGGCCACCAAAATGTGTCCTCTTAGACAGCAGTGCTCCAACATCACACCTTCCTGCGATTGCAGCCACTGGCCAGGAAACTGGAAATTACGGAGGTGCAAGAAATATTACCATGTCAGCTATGAGCTGCACGGCTGGTTTCTATGGCCAAAGCTGCCATGCCATGTGTGGTTTATGACCCTGATAATGAAAACAGAATCTGGTGATGGGAACAAACCACCAAGGACACTGCTGGCAAAGCCCATTACCAAGACACAGTGAGGGCAAAGGCCTCACAGGGGGAAGTGGTAGCTTCTGGAGGCAGAGGACAAAGATAAATGTCAGGGACCAAAGAGCCATGCTGAGGTGCCCTTTGGCAGTCAGGAGCTGGCAGTACCCAGGACCATGTTCCTCACTCACCATGATCGCGACCCCAGAAAACATGACAGCGGAAACCAGTTGCCAGACCCTGTATGAGAGGGAAGACAGAGCGTGAGCTCAGAGGTGACCCCATCACTCATACCTCACAAAGCATTTCTGTAGGCCTGCCCCTTCATCAGCCTTCATTTTCCCCCCTTCCACAACTGAGGCAGCCAGAAGCCTCCCATGGAAGGACTCGGCTTTCCACATCCCGCTAGCTCCAGCCTCAGCATGCAAACCAGCTTTTTTGGTGAGACAGAGCCAAACTCCCCCTCACTCAAGAGGGAAGTAACCCTGCCAAGAGGATGGTGCAGAGAAGGGTCCCCACAGGACACACCATCAGTCACACAGGAGACAAGGAGCTCCTCCAGCCCCATGTAGTCCTTATAGTTCCCAGCACATGCTGAGAGTCAAGAACTTGTACACCTTGGGCTAATTTATGGGAGAGTAAGGCAGAGCTAGTCTGGTCCTACAGCCTCCAAGAAGCTTCTGCAGGGAGCAATGATGTCGACAGAGCAGCAGAGCTGGTGTCAGAAGCCAGAGTTCTCAGGGATGCTGGGGCCAAGCTTCAGATGACCTCAATGACCCAGCTTCAAAGTGATCCAGGATCTTACCTGAGCCCCAGTGGTTCCCGAACAGCAAACTTGATTTCATTTCCCAGTACTTGGCTAATCTAAAATTCAAATGAAAGGCACAGTGACTGAGCAGATCCTTCATGAGTTTTTAGGCAGTATTTGCAGCCCAAAACCACATACCCAACCCCATGCTTAGTTTATCTCTAAGAGGGCTGGAAGGAGGAAGAGGACAAGGGATTCATTTGTGACCTCTTGGTCCCAATACCTGCCAAAGGTTGCCTTGATTTTCACCAGGAGCTGCAGCCTCTACTGCTTCCTTACTGGGGTCAGCCCGCTGCAGCATAGAGCTGGGACAGAGTCTACATTAAC
This sequence comes from Xenops minutus, assembly GCA_035221455.1. Classification (NCBI taxonomy): domain Eukaryota; kingdom Metazoa; phylum Chordata; class Aves; order Passeriformes; family Furnariidae; genus Xenops; species Xenops minutus. The sequence continues at coordinate 22,475,244 of JAWWEE010000158.1, forward strand.
TCATCTCCTCTTACGTATGTAAGAAGGGAACTGACTCCTCACACACATCACCTGCATGTCACATCCTGATGGAGCACAGGCTCCAGCAGAGCCCTCAGGGTGTCACAGCATCTGTCCTGCTCTCATGTTTCCACAGCCCACAGCAATGCCCAGCTGTGACTACTCCAAACCAAGAGGATGGACAAACCATGTGGATAGGAAGACTACATAGACCAGCAACAGGGAAAGGTACTGGGGCGCCTCTTGGTTGCAGAGAACTCTGTGCTGCTCTCCACCCACAGGCAGGAGCCAGGCACTCCCCTGCCAGCAAATTCTCCAGAGAGCGTTGGTGACAGGACTCCTGTGGGACACACCCTTGTCCTCCTGCTCTGGTGTTTCAGTTAAACAGATTGGTTGTTTGCAATTTAGGCCTGTTTTGAGCGGCACGGCTTAAACTGCTGCTCCAGTGTCCCGGCCACTGGCTGGTGGACATTGGTGCCATAGTCCTCTGGCACCAGCTCCAAGTTAGCTTATGCATGTCTTGGCAATACAATGTCAGGAATGAATTATGGAAGCTTGGGAGCAGAGCTCACCCTATTACTACAAAAAGCAATTTTGGGCAGCTCCTGTGCACCCAGCAGGCTGCACGGCCCATCACTACTCAAAGGCAGCATTGCTTGTGCCACCACAGCCTTCACCTTTCCCCTTACAGGAGCCATATGTTGCGGGGAGCCCATTTTTGCCAAAGTGGATAAAGAAACTAGATGCTAAAAAAATTCCATGCCACCTCGGTTTGCTGAGCAGATGGTCTCTTTTCCATCATTACTGCACATGTGCTTCCCTCGCCTTTGCTCTCACCTTTGAGCGATGGACCTCGCCGTCATCATCCTCCCCGCCGACCCCCAGGATCTTGCGTGTCTTCAGCCTGCTCACCAGGTCTGTCTGGCTGTGCTTCTTCATCAGCGGCGGGGGCTGCTTCGCCGCCATGGTGGTGGCCCCTCCACCACAGAGTCCTGGCTGTGAGGTGGCACGAGGAGGGTGCAGGAAGTGGCTCTGCCGTCACATGAAATTTCACGAGGTTTGAAAGGAAAAAAAAAACAACCACCACCACAAAATCTTTCTGTTAGGCTGGCAGATGGGTCCTCATCATTGCGGGCCCGGGAGCCCTGGCAACAAGGCCGGCCCCAGCTACGGATGGCTCATCTCAGGCTGATCGTGCCATCACTGGGATCTGTCATGGGGGAAAAGAAAAAATTCAGAGCAGTGTGGCTTTAGTGTGGGAATTGAGTTATAAGTGCTTTTGACCTACAAACCATAATCTTGTCTATCCCAGCATGAGGCAATGCCCAACAGTACCTCTTTGCTGTTTCCAAGATTAGGGGAATTATGTGCTTCTCAGACTAGTGGAATTGAAGTCATTAAGTGATGCTTTGCCTTTTTTTCTTTTCCCATGCAACACATCACACCCTTCAGCTGCCGTTTCAGGCCAAAATGCAAACAAGTATCAGGTATTGATTTGTATTCCTCCCCTGCCCTCAGATGTTGCAGCCCCTATGTTGTGCCAGAAAACATCAGCCCCTGAACAACTAGCCAGAAGCATGACTTCCCTTGAAGATATATTGCTGGGAAACAGAAGGTGATGGCAACTAGAAACTACAAATACTACTTGGGATAAGTAAAAACATAAGCAACTGACAGAAGCTGTGATGGAAAAGGTAAATTTCTGCCTTGGCATGGTGGTATAAAGGGAAAGGTGTTGAGTCCCATGAAACCACTCTGTATCATCCTGCAATCATAAAACCCTGGAAACCATCAGTTTGGAAAGCCTTTTCTTCCAATTTGTCTTCATTTTGTCTTGGTTCAGCTGAATACAAACACCTTTTTCCATTTGCTGCTTCATTCTCCCAGAGACCCAGAGACAAATCCCTGCAGGCACCAGGAACAGCTAATCCAGCCCAAGCAAGCATCGGGCTCAAGCATCAGCAGCCCCATGCCAAGGCAAGCCTTCCCACAGCTGCCCCAGGAGAAGACAATTTATGCTCATGTCTAAGTATTTCACAAGTCTTCAGGGAGTAATGAAATGAGGTGGCAGTTATTTTGGCATTGTGCATGCAAATGTTCTCCTGCGGCTTGCAAAGGATTTCCCTCTCAAAGGAAAACTTTTCTCTGTGGTGGTTCAGACAAGAATGGCCAGTCGTGACTGCAAATGCCCAACATAACTCTTTCTGTAAGGCAAAATTAAGAGGTCTTGCTGGGACAGTGCAAAAGGTGAATCCTGTGAGGAAGAGTTTAATTAATTAATTATTTTCAGCAGACCATAGCCAAAATGCTTTTCAGTGCTTTGGAGCTATTTCTTTCAGATTGTATGGGAGGGTTGTTAGGATGTAGTTTTTTTGCTCTTATTCCACTGAATAACTAAGCCCAGGTTCCTGGAAAGGCAGAACAGAGCCAGGTGCAGCAGTCAGGGTCTAGAAATATTTCAGAAGTGGGACAATGGAAAACAACTACTCAGGAGGAAGGCAGAAGCTCCGTATTCATCCCTACCCTCAAGCACAAGGCAGGAAGATCAAATGGTAGCTGACAGCAGAAAAGTTTGAAAAATGTATCATGTCTGAAATTTGCCAACCCAAACTGTCACAATAAATTGTGTGTATTCAAATCTAGATAATCTGCCCACCAAATCCACCCCAAAGCCAGAGTGATATGTCAAAAAGAAAAGCTTGACCTCTTTAATTTCCTTTACTACAGTTTTTGCAGTTTTCTCTGCTCCTACCTGACCCAGACTCACAAGGTTGGATGCTGAGTGGCTTCCTACCAGAACTGCTGAAACCAGAGAAGACATGTTGCTGTGGTATTTCTAGTTCAGCATTTTCTGATCAAAGCTACCCATTCCAATCCTAAAGCAACACATGTCTTGTGAATGCTCCTCTCTCTCTCTCTCTGAGCCTCAGGACCACTCTGAGGCCATCCCACAGCCCTCAAACAGCCCAAAGCAGCTTCTGGAACATGGGGAAGTCCCAAATGAAGGGCTGACACATGCTGTCCCAGGTATGCCAGGCTGTCAGGAGGGCTCTCACACCATTGTAGAAGTGCTGGATACCTATTTGGCCACTATCTCCCCTGCATGCTTTGGTGGGAAGCAAAACAAAGTCCTTTCAGGGAAAGAGAGAGGGAAAGAGAGAGGGAAAGGAATAGAGAACTTCTCCTGCAGACAAGATGCAAAGGAAGGTGTTAAGGGTTGAAGGAGAGTCTCCATGACTCACCAAGGAAGACTGCACTGAACAGCTCTGATTACAGAGGCAGTTTTGCAACTGACCTAAGGCCAAAAGATCAAAATTTGTCTTCAGTTGTCTTGACAGTTGCTTTCAGGGCAGGAGTTGGTGGAAATTTATCCACATCATCATTAGCACTGCTCTCCCATTAAGAGTTTCCACTAATTTGTGGTAAACCACTGGCCAAGAGCTGAGACAACACAAGCCAGACACAAATGACAATAAAACAATCACCAAAGATCATTCTGGTACATAAAATCACACTCCTACAGTGCTAAGCACAGCTATGGCATGGCCCTGCAGCCAGTCCCACATCTCATTACCCCCATAGTCCAGAGACAGAACCAGCCTAACGAATGCTGAATATGAATGGTAATGAGCTAATGAGTGCATTAGAGCTAATTCAGTGACATTCAGATAGAAGATACTGAGGATTTGAAAACATTATACTTACATTAACATATCCTGACCCACTGGCAATTTAGAGGATGCTTTCTATTAGCCTGTGAGTTTTCAAAGGGAAACCTCCACCTCCTCCTTCTGTGATTCTGTCCTCTTTAATCCTTTTTCTAAGCATCCCAGGGGCTGCACAGATCAATCACCATAAACAGGCAATTCCTACTTCCTGGGAATGCTCTCTGTGATGGACAGTGCCTATGTGCAGCTGAAAGAGGGGGTTTTCTTCCTAAATCCCTTTTCTTCACAGACTCCTTTTAGTCTCTGCTCCCTTTCTCAGCTGTTCAGCATACTGCACTCAATTTTGATAGCTACTGCTTAGTGGCGATAGCTACTGCTTAGTAGAAGCCTCATTGGTGCCATGCTAATGATAGCTCAATCTCTCCCCACCTCCACAGCTCTTTGCCCAACATCTCCGCTTCCCTCTCAGTGTCTGGAGAGGAGAGCTCTGCAGTGTGGGTGAGAGGAGACTCCAATGCACACACAATGCTGCAGCAGCTGGAACTGCACACCCATCATGGGAGGTGCACGGCGCTGAGAGAGGTGAACCAGGCCCTGAAGGCACCTGAAGCTGATTGCCTACAGCTTCGGCAAGCCAATGCGAAGCTGCTGATGGATTGTATCCTTCTTGACTGGGAGGACATGGCTCATCAGGGCCCTGAAGACAGGGATGCTGCCTACTGCTAAGCTGGATGTTGTTTCAATGACACTGCCATCCACAGTGCAGCCTTTTACCTGACAAAGCAGTGCTGTTTGAATTAAAGAGCTGGCACTACAGAACCTCTTGCTCCATGGGTTTGAGGGCATTTCCAATCTGCAAGCAGAGGAAGAGAGAATGAACCAGAGTGAAGCCAGGACAATGAGTAAGAGGTTTTTACATTTAAGCTGGACACAAGTTTGTTCAGCTCTATCATGCTCAGGCCAGGAAGAGAACTCTTGCTGTCCTGTTTTAGATTTTCCAAGTCAATACACCTGAAACAACTCAACATCCTGAGCCTGCTTTGATTTGTTATGCCTAAGAATTAACCAAAAAGGTGCAGTGAGTGTATGTCCTTTGTAACAATCTAACGGCACTTGCCATGCCTAAGCATCTTCCATGGACCACAGGTTGAGAACCAATAGTAAGTATGAAGCACTAGCAGTGTCCTTTTACAATACTGGAGCTCCCCTGGGAGCACCCTGGCAGAGCCCTGGGGAGTTCTCCAGCACTGCAGCAGCATAAGGGGGTGTGCACATGAGAGGGGCACCCACTGCAGCATCTGTGCTGTACCTGGCCCTCACACATGGGCTCATGCCCATGGCATTTCTCTTGCAAGCAGCTGTAGTAGACTCATCCAGCTATTTTGGTGTTTCTCCAGGCTGTGGCATTTCCATCTCTTTGGTGGTGAGAACAGTACCACATCCACAGCAGCTGCTCTGGACCCCATACCTACTCGGCCACAGAGCCAGCAAGGAAGCCTGGGCTCAAATACATGGGCAGGCCAAAGAGGAAAGCCAGTGAAAACACGAGTAGATTAAGGAAAGGATCCACAGACCTACCAAGTATCTTGGCTCATGCAAACATTAGGCTGTTGCCTAATCAAGTAGAGTCCAAGACTCCTTTTATCTTCCCCACATAGGAAAATTCAGTCTGCTCACTTTTTACATGCATAAAATCTCTTGGTAAATAACATCAGATACTTCAGGACTCTGAAATCCTGAGGGATGAGGCAAATCCTCCGTGTCTAACCCAACAATACACCTGAGAACCACAAAACATCTTTGTACATCCTATCCAAATGGCCTAACAAAAGTTTCCCCAGAATGCCCTTGGTGGAGTGGACCCTGAGCCAGAACTTCCCATGTAACTATCAAGTTACAGCTATATTCATGCTGTATTTCTGTGACTGCACATCCCAAACCCATGGTGACTGAACCAGCTCCCTGCCTAGATTTCTGTCAAGTGTGGAAATTTAGACACTTAGGACCTCTCTGCCACCAGCCAGCTGGGAATGAAACTTGATCAAGGCAAAAATAACCTGATGCTCAGGCAGCAAAAACAATTAGCACTTAGCCATCACAGCAGCAGAATGTGGCTGCTGCTCCTGCTCAGTCTGGCACAGTCTGTACATCTAAGCAACAGGGACTTCAGATTTCTCACCTGTAACAGGCCAGGTACACAGGACTCCATTCCCACATAAACACCAGCCCTTGCAGCACAGATGGCTCTTTGCAACACCAGCAGGAAACATCTCCTGCCAGAAGCTCATGCCTAACTCTGCCACAGCCCTGCTACTTCCTTAAGCAACTCTAACAGGCACTGACTTCCTTAGGGAACACCTGCAAACCTAGGCAGTAGATCTCCTGCCCCTACACATGCTGAAAATGCAAAGCAAGATCCTTAGGTCAGAGGACATCTTCACTGGGTGCCTCCAAATCACCTCCCACAGACAAAACCCAAACCACCTGCACTGCACCAAGAGCCTCAGGCACATCTAAAGCTCACCCTTCAGGCTGGACATGCCCCATGGCCAGACAGAGCCAGATGCCCTTCAAAGCTGTTTGTGAGCAGTGCAGAGATGCCCAGAGCCACAGAGCCACCACTCTCGAGGCAGCAGCACCCAGTGCCTACAGCAGCTCCAGCAATCCCAAAACACAATGGATACAGCCAGCATCGCCCCTCAGCTGGGAACAATGAGGTCTCTGCAGCCTGCTGGAGAAGAAAGAGTTAACTTGTGTTGCCTACTCTATCACCACTGCACGAAGAGAGGGACATGCAAAGTCTGCTCAGCCCTTTACATGCATCCTTCCCTCCACCCACTTTAAGGTTGCATCTCCTGAGCAGGCTCAGCACCTGCCCCCTCCTCCACTGCTCTTCTGCAGCCCCTGGGCAGGGCAGCTCATGCCCCCAAGCTTCCTGTGGCCATAAAAACATACTTCCCTAAGAAACTCTACTATTAGAGACCAAGTCATAGCATCTGGGAGGTATGGCCCAGCTCCAGAATTGTATTGCCCATAGGTTGCAAATTTCCTTCTGCAGGGACCACAGGAAAGCTTCTTTCCGTGTCACAGGATGTGTTATACAGCAATCAAAACCTGTAAAGTGCTCAGCTTCCCCAGAACATGATAAAAAAGCTCTGTTGCTCTACAAGTTGCTCAAACAGGAGCTATAATTAAACACAGCAACCACACTCCTGCCGGCCTGCTAACCACCACCTGCAGCAATGCACTAACCCCTCCATGCGAGCCCTGGCAGCACCTCAGGGGAAAAAAGCTTCTTTGCCTCTCGCAGCAGCTGGCAGGGCAGCCTGTGACATGCTGACTGTGCTCAGTCAGACACCCTGCACAGCTATGGTGACTGGCAGAGTACACAGGACACCCCACAGGTGCCCAGCGGGACACCTGGTCCCACCATAGCCCCACTGCACAGGCTCAGCGGGCTCCCAGCACGGGAGACAAACAGACTTCACCTTTCGTCCACCACGTGCATGCACACGCCCCCCACCAAGTGCAAGCCCAGCCTCGCTACCCTGCCTTCTCAAATAGTTGATACCTTACTGCCCAGGCATGTTTCAGCTACAAACACAAAAGATGTAAGGTATGATCAACAAGGTATGATAAGCTGCTTCAGTGGCTGCCATCTGTATTATTTATGTAAAACGCCACCCCCTCCATCGTCCTCCTCCCTCTCCGCCCAGCCAACCACAGCAATCCATCACCCCAAAGATGTCCTTGCTCTCCCCAAAGGCTCAGATAGCCACCTCTCATCCTCACCCCACAGCCTGCACCCGGCCCCTCCCTGCCTTAACAGATGGCCACAACCAAGCAGTTAAGTTTCCCAGGGAGCTGGAAGGATAGAGAGAGGGAAAAAGGACATACTAGGATCAGGTGCTGTTTTTCTTTAAGGGCATTAAAAGAGAAGAATTCCTCTTTGATTCCCAGCTGCCTTAGACAGGTGTTTGCAAGAGACAATCCCAGAAGCTTAGCAGGCCATCTGTCCTCCAGATGATTTCTACAGGGAAACATTAGAAGGAAAAATAAAACCCATATGCAGACACACACACAAAACAAAACAAAAAAACAAAACCAAAACCACCAAAAAAAACAACCAAACAAACAAAAAACACAACAAACCAAAAACACCCAACCAAGTAAATCAATCCCTGCTATTGAAAAAGAACAGCTTAAAAAGCTAGGCAAGGCCTTCAACCAAACAGGGCAATAGAGGTTGGTTTATAGAGATTGGGTTTACAGAAAATCTGATGCAACTCCGCATCTGCAACTCCTCACACCTGAGGCATGACACAAGCTTAAAGGATCTCTATGGAAAGTAACCCTGAGACCACAGAAAAGCCCACAGATATGTTGCTTACTCACAACACTGATGAATACTGGATCTTCACAGCAGAATGTCGCTTCTTGGCACCTCTTCTCCTGACAACCTTAAACCTCCCCATATTTCTCCATTGTGCCCCCAAGGACCTGACGAGCATTTCATAAAAGCTCCAGGAAGCCAATGCTCTGTATTCCCAGCAATTCCTTCCACCTCTGTCCCTTTCCAGAACCCAAAAGAAAACTCTAAGAAATTGCAAATTGGGAGATTAAGTCCTCTGAGCCACACACAAGCACAATATCTCTTTGTATACTGTCACTGAAATTGTGATTTCAAAGGCATTTTTGATGGATTCCCTTCCCAAAGAAGACAATCTACACCTTCATCAACATTAGTTCTCTATCTGCAGTTCTGGAACTTACCCAGCACAATGCAACTACTGCGATTTATACACTACCAACATGTCTACAACCATGAAATGGAAGATTAAATCAGTCTATGCCATTTCAGCATCTGAAAAGCAGATTCCCAACCTGTTTCGTGGGTGAATTTGCAGCCTCAGCCTGAGAACATCTCCTGCAGGACACAACAGCAGCAGCAGATTATTTTCTTCCATTTGTGTAGAAAACAAAGGGTTTCTCATCTCCACAGTCTGTCATGATATGACCAGATGTGCAGTCTAGGCACACACACAATGGGGAGAAAAAGGGCAGACGAATAAATTTGCATTAAGTAGGGAGATTACTTTTTGGTCTAGCTAGGATATTTCCTGAGTCCCGGGCACATAGACACTCACAGGACTCACACCTCTCATTGTGCAAGAAATAAAGTTTGCTTCTATGACACAGAAGTCCTGTAAATGAGGCTTGATATGAAATGGCCTAAGTGACTGTCAGTCAACAACTGAGTTGTCAACAACCCTGTGTTACAGAGTATTTCCCATAGTACATGATTACATCCACATTCTATAAGAGCATATTATTTATATAAATATATTTAATTTATAAATAATAAGTTATAGATAGGCAAATTAAGCATATATAAATAAAATACTTGGGTTGATTTCTGCAGACTTACTTTGGGACCTGCTGCATGGTGAGGATCTCTTGATGGTTAGTAAAGAGATTTCAGACTGCCAGACCAGCTAAGTATGCTGGCATTCACCTATGTTTTGCTCTCAGGGGTGAGAGCAGTAGCTTGTCCCAGACTCCTTGCTCCGAGATGTGACTGAGAGCCTTGACTCCTGCTTTGAAGTTAACCATGGATGGTGATACCACCTGTCACCTCTCAGCACTGGACTACCAACCTACACACCACCTGGACCCATTACTGCAGCTTGGGAACACATTCTAATATCTTTACTAAACAATTCACCAATATTAAGCCCTGCTTATTCACACACCGTTACAACTTCAGGTTTATCAATGCCTTCTGGCTCTTTAGACATGAAATAAGCCCAGGCATGCAGACAAGCTCAGAAAGTTTCTTAGCAAAAACATGACAGACAAGTCCTCCCAACACAATACATACTTAACTACTTGGTAGCCTACCCCAAAGTGGCAAAATTCTCACTCTGACACCTTAGCAGTTTCTATAGCAACAGGTTGCAGCTAAAAATGTTAGATGCAAAATTCTTCATGTTGGGCAAACAGGAGCTAGAAGGACAGATTTAAAAGAAAACTTCTAAATAGCTGCTGCCAGAGCTAGCACAGGCTCTGCTAATTCACAAATCAGTGGTGAAACAAATTTAAAGAAACTCCTAGCAACCTGCTAGTTAGGCAGTGCAACGTGCATAGGGACATGTCTGTGGAGCACTGTCCCGCAGCATCTCCCATAAAGAGGTGGAGCCTCAAGTATTCATCTCTCCTGCAAGGAAGCACTTGGACGTTAAACCAACTGTTTTTTAGGAACAGAACTCCAGCACAGCTACTAAGAAGCCTGAAAGCCAAAATATTAGATTATAGATTAGGCAGTGCTGCTGCTCCTTCAAGAAATCAAGACTGGGTTATTCAACCTCTGAGACCTCAGTCTTCCCAGCTGTATATGAAAAGTAGTTCATATGGTTCACATGCAGCAGGTAAAACATTTCAAAGGCAGTGGCCTGGGCACTGCACTGGTGCCAACTGCCCGCTCATGATACCTTGTGCTGCTCTACAGACTCCTGTGCAGCACTTGGTTCATTACACACATTGTGTCAGAGGCAGAAATGCCCTTCCTGGCTTGAGTAACAATCCACTTAGTATGACATCGTTCTGTCTTGTGTTCATTCCCTGCTAGTGGGAGAAAGCACTGTGGATACCTTGCCATGACCTTCACATTGATACTCCCTTCACACACACCAGAAGTTCTTGGAAGATTGTCCTGGTCAGATTAAACTCAAACGCATAAAATCAAAGCAGCCACTGCTCAGCTGCACAGAGAAAGGAGGTGGAAGGAAGCCCACCACAGTACCAAGAAACAACTGCATTTGTCTGTGTGGTTCTCAAGTGTCCTGAAGAACCCACAGCCTTTCCTCATGAATGTCACACACACCCCCCAGAAACTCACACCAACCTGACTTTGCTTTTATGTGCTGCTGAGTCAGGGAAAAACTCTCAACATACACAAGTGTATGTGTATGTGCACGTTTGTTTATGCATGAGCTGTCAATCCCCGAATTATGCACAGATCAACAAGGCTCTTTGAATTCCCGACTGTGAAGTGCATGACATTTAATCTCAACCTTCCTTTTGGATTTCATAATGTGCATTATCAGCAATGGCTATTCAGCACGCAAGCACCCTTTAGAAAGCTTTCATCTGAAAAAGGAACTAATATAAAGGAGATTGAAAGAGACAATGTCTCTGATGCATGACAGGTTCTTGGGCTTCCACAAAAGGCCAGTGTATGTGTACTGTGAGGATCATGCAGAGAGACAGTCTGCCCCCAGCCCAGAATAAAAGCATTTCATGGGTGGAGAGAGTGGGGTTTGGAAGTATGAACTATAATACGAACCTGTACATCTCCTCACCTCCCTCTTTTTGTCTCCCTGGGAAATAGGCAGGGTGAGCCAGCTCCCAGAGGTGCCTATTTTAGGATAAGATGCATCATCTCCTGCAATAGTTTACTTCTTTCCATACACCATACATCCTCTAGGCAGGAGCCTAGATGATGAGTGAGACTAGGTTTTTGATTGCTTTTATACAGATGGACAAGATTCTTGATCCTTGCAGTCAGCTTTTTGCTACCTGCGCCTAGGCAAACACTATCCCCTTGCCCACAGCACTGAGTCACACTTCAGGATTATAAAAAACTAGACAACCACGTGCAAGGAAAGGGGTTCCTTCTCTTCTGATGGGTATGGAAATGCTTTGTCCTAAGCAGCTCTTATTAGTCACAGACACAGAGGACCCACATCTGCCTAAGGAATTAAAGCAAGATTTCTCTTTTTATAGCAGAGAGGAGGCAAGGGGATGGACACCAGTATATGGCATGAATAACCTTGGTTACAGGGGATATCTGAGAACTGAGAGGTCCCACAGTCAAGAACCCCTCTCCCTGTCTTGCCTGTCACATGCAAAAAAAGTCTTAGGAAAGAAAGGATAAAGACAGTACTGACTAGTCCTTCTCCCTATCTTGTTTCACTCCTCTACCCAGGGACCAGGGGGCAACAGGAACATTCAGAAAAGCCAAGTGGTAGCAGCACCAGCATTGACAAATCAAGGTCTCAAGACCCCATGGAAAACACAGTGTTGTCAAATGTCCCATTTCTAATATCAAGGGTTGTTTAAGGACCTTCCCTTCTTTCTACAACTTTAAGTTTCAGACACTTGGATTCAAGTTCCAGTAATATCAGGATCATTCATCAGCGTTTTGTGTGCATGCACACATGGTGCTTTGCTATTGCTATGTGTGTGTGTGTATATATATATATATATCTGTCAGCAAGTGTGTAGCACAGCCTCTTGTTTAGAAAAGCTCATGACATATGAGTGTCTCCGTTACCTTACCTGTAATGTCATTCCCATGCAGCAGTGGCTCTGGGAATTGCAGGCTGGCCTCTTCTCCCCCATATTCTTTGCAAGCACCAATGACAGGAACTCAGCTTGCATGGTGATGTGATGAAGGGAATAAATTGGCTGGAGGGGATAAGCTCATCTGCTTTATTATTCCTTCATCCATCAACATTCAATGCATCCTACTTGTCCATAAACAGTGGACATTTACACAGTTCATGGAAGGAGGTGCCTGAACTTGTGATGTACAGCAGCTGGGTTTTTGCCCGACAAGACAAGAAGACGTTCATACACCCAAAGGAGCATAAAGTTGCACTGGACAGGACAAATAGAGCAGGAGGGTGGGAGGATGCACTATAGGTGCCTTCTGATCAGAAGGATGTCAGATCTGTGAGTAGCACTTACAGAGATTCCACCAGCAATGCTGATATTAAAAACACTAAATTTTATTCTCACAATGAAAACAACCTGGGAATGCACAGACAGATGATCTAAATTCTTCAGTCCTGTTCAGTGCAACCTTTGACTCCTGGCAGATTTCCACTTTCTGTGGAGTAATATTTAGACGCTCTTTATTACAGCTTCTATAGAAACCATTTTTCCTAGGCCACAAAGAAAGTGTTGCTGAAAAGCCAATACCACCTAGCTCCCCTCGACTGAGTATTGTGGGGTTTGAGTTTCTCTCTTCCCTCTGCAAGGAGGCAGCTCACATTTCTACCTACTTGGAATACACCAAACACTTAACATGAATGGCATGCCATGCAGCTAAAACTAAATGTCCAAAACAAAGACTAAGAGGGACTTAAAACCATGGACCTTTAAGATACATAGTTTCTTCAGAAAGTAGTCTGCTTCCTGGAGGTCAGGTTAAGACTGTCAATGCAGCCACCCATTTCCATGGCACAGTCCTTCCTGAGGGCTCTGTATATGGCAGTGTTTGCACCCAGGCTGTGCTCAAGCCATTGCCCACGTACCTCTCACAGCTTTGCAGCAACACCATTGAGACTGATGCCTAGCTGTTGCATGTCATGCCTAGAAAGGCAGGGCCAGACTGCCAGGAAGGCTGAATTAAAGACACCTTCCTGGCCATCTGGAAGGTTAGGAAGCACGGCTGATCTCAGGAAACTGCCTGCTCTTTGTCACAGCCATCTCCATCTACAGCAGCCCTAGCTATAAGCCCAGAAACTGCAGTGCCCAGCAAGGGCTGGACTGATTTTAGGGCTCAGCAATGGAATCTGGAAGAGCTGGAAGAGCTTCTCAGGTCTTTCTATGACCACAAACATCCGACACCAGAGACTTGTGTTTCACTCATAAGGTGGCACGACTACAAAAGAGTGCTTCTGCTGCCATCATGGGTTACTGAATGAACTCGTAGGCAGATAAAAACACCGTCTGAGTCACCCACGGAGTTTCCTGAAGACTTGTGGGTTTTCTCTGTAGGTCTCTTGTTTTGCTGCTGACACGGCCCCAAACTGTTTACTTTCTCAACCCAAGCAGGATATAGCTAAAAACATGAGGGCAGCAAGCCTTTGTGTGCTGCTCTGCCTGCACCTGCCCTGCTGAGCTGGGCAGTTAAAGTGCTGCTGGTGATTTTAATAAGAAAAGGAGGAATTTCTCTCTGGTTTGCAGCAGCAGGCAGCTGCAAAAGGGACTACACACTAATCTCCCTCTAAAACACAGAATCCCTTCAAACAAACAAATTATTAGGTTGGCAGTGGCCAGTATTATCTGACGCTCTTCTGCTACATTAACTCATACTGCTAATACCACTCCCCAGGAGACTGGACTATCGAACTGCTGATCTATTTTAACTGTTTTTCTCCCTATGCTCTCATTGGTGCCTTTGACTTATATTAATTCAAATCCCTAACAAAAACTTCTAAGAAACTGCAGCAGTGGAGTCCTTATGCTCAGGCTTCTGCTTTTGGTCCCATAGGTTCAGAAAGAAAGCACACAGTTTCTGACCACCAACGTCAGCAGAAGCTGCTCACCTTTAGCACTAAATCCAGCTAGAATTGTTTTGATCATTGCCCTGTTTTGGTGACAGGTCTCCCCTCCCCACAACCACAGTGGCAGTCAGCATAAATCTGGACTAGAGCTTCCTCTACAGACTCTGGGTTCTTGGCTTTGCCCTGTAAGATGAGCTGGCTAAGGGTCCAACCAAGGTTCCGTAGAGATGAATCAGGTGCAGCCTAGGCAAGGATTTCCCCATCAAAACCAAAGCAATAAGTTGCTATTTTGCATACAAAGTCATAGAAAGACATTTACAGATTTAGCTAACTGTAACACACACCCACTGCACAGAATTAGAATACTTGTGCACATTGTGAAACCCAGAAGGAAAGTTTGCCGCTGGGAGACAGGGCTGTGGCACCAGCACTGTGTGCTAGGCCATCCAATAAGACCCTGCACCATCTCCAAGCCTCATCTTCTCATCTGTCATCCACGGTCAGTCACACTAATCAGTACTCCAGATGGGCACTGAAACACACTGAGATGCAGTAAGCCTTGCAGATGACATAGAGCTTCACAAACAGAAGAAACCCAAGGCCAGACACTAATTTGTCAATTGCCTTCATGCCCAAACCATCAAAAATATCTTTGGTTATAGACAGATTTCTTTGTGAACACCTTTTAGCATCTTAAGCAAGAACTCTTTAAACATGGAATGAACTCATGCTAACCTGTCATCTCCAGGGCAAAACGAAACCCATAGTTTCCAAGGGAAGGCAGAAAGCAATGTGAACTGGGAACACCTGGTCACCTCTTAAGTGTTGTTTTTCCTGGTCTGGAAAAGGTCCTGATGTATTTGGGGGCCAGCATTGAGTCTTTTCCTGCTGAGACTTGTTTTCACATTCCTACGTCAAAAATACAAAACCCAGAAGATCCACTTTCTATAAATAACGTCCCAATAGTGCCAAGGTCACCAAGCCTTTCCCTCTGGCACCAGGCCAGAAGCAGAACATAAACAATCTCAACATCTTTCTGGTTCACATGTGCTTTTTTCCTCTGCCAAGAGAAAGCTTGGAACCCAAAACATAGCACTAAGAAGACAGACACCCCCAATTCATGGACAGAGGAGCCCCCAGCTCCACCCAGGTCAACATGCAGCCTCCTGGGCAGCCCACTGGGAAGGCAGTCCATCCTGACTGAGTCAGAGGGAGATATTCTTTGTGATCCAACAGCATTCAGCAGTTCTCATTAGAAAATTGGGTACCTACTGGATGAGGACCAAATACCCACATAGTAAAGAACATTTCATGATCCAAACAGCTCAAACTGATGCTTGTAGCCAGCATGTGGTACCATCCCTCCCAGCCCCTACTATTCAACATGTTGACCTTCAGAGAGCTGCAGGACAAGTGAACACCAGCTGCAGATGTACTTCAGGCATTCTGCACGCTTCAGCGCTTGATGCTCTTTGAGAACAATAGAAAAACATTTCCCTTTGGATCAGGCCCCAGCCTCCAAGCAGCTCCAAATGGACAGAAAACCTCAGGGCAGGGCATCTGTGTGGTTTATTCTCCCACAGATCAATGGCTACCTCAAGCCTTGTTTTGACATACTTGTCTGGAGATGCTCTCATGCTCACATCTCTGCAATAAAACCTCACTGTAGGCCCACAAACAGAAAAAGTCAATTTCTCTTGAGACTGTATGGCAGACTTTACCTTCTCAGCCTTCTGGTCGGGACAACCACCTACCCAGAGAACAGCTCCCTTGACTTTGCTCTGCACTGCACTCAAAGAACAAGGAACACAGACACATTGTAAAGCAACCAAGTCCTATTTTTGCCAGCTCCCATCAGTATCCAGCCCTTCTCTGCTGAAAGCACCAGGACACCACACGTTCACGGTGTCCCTCACACACCACTGTGCATGTATAAGGCGTACTTATGCAACCTAGCTGAGATATGGCTAGGGCTAGCTGAAGTACCCTCATGCTGAGTCTTGGGAGCTTATTTTTGGTTTTTGCCAAAACCTTTCTAAGAAAACTTCCTCCCTGGGGCAAATCCCCTGCTTGAAGCATAACTGCAATTTATTTGCTTTAAAAATCACCTTTCTCATCCACTGGCCCTGAATGTCATTACTCAGCAGACTCTGCTATAGCACAGACGGAGTTACTGAACAAGTTATTTATGTCAAATCCAGAATAGTCAGTGCTCTTGCATACTCTGTAGTTTCTCATGGCTCAGCTGAGCTGGTGGTAGCCCTAATGTCAACAAGGCTTTGGTTGCCACTGGCATTTGTAACTCCCAGCCTTTGCAGACAGATTAAATGGTACCCATTTAATCACTTGCAGGTCTGGCTTTGCTGGCTCTGACTCTCGGGCAGTTGCAAGAGGGATGAGGACAGCGGTCCAGTAAGAGAACATCTCAGTGGACTCCAACTCCAAGCAGCACTGAGGCAGGGCAAGGAGCAAGCACTGAATAAGGTGCTGCTTCTTGCTCAGCCCGGTTTGCTCAGTCGGAGCTGTACTCAACTGTAAAGCCTAAGAGCTACTGCTGCTCTAGACAGAGCTGTGCACCTGCTCAGCTGGGACAGCCAGACCCCGCAAGTGGCATGGCAGACATTTCAGCATGCAGGAATGTGCAACCTCAGGCAGAGATACAGAGCATGCTGAAAGTGTGCTTATCTCACCTTCCCCCTCTGCGGTGGCTGGGTGTCTGTCCCGGCTCTCTCCTTCATCGCAGCTCTCACCCTGCCCCTTTCCCTCCATCCCCAGCCCAGGTACCACCCCATCTACTATGTTCAAGTCCTCCTTACAGCCAGGGCTCCCAGCACACCTACAGGGCTGCATTCCATAGGAGTACAGCTGTACCAGCTTACCTCATCCCAACCCGAGGCACTGCTCAGCCATCGAGGCTGACCTCCTAGCCTGTGCAGTGGTCAGGACACAGTCTTCCCTTTCAGGCACATGAGGTACTCATTTAGGGACGGTGGTCCTCCTGTGACTCTTCCCGAGTATGCATAAAAAGATGGGGCACTTTCAGGAAAGAAGCGACATCGGACGCCAGTCTCCGAGTCGAGTGACAGCCAGGAGAAAGCCCTCGCCACAAAGCCAAGTGACCGCCTGCGCACCACCTCGCAGGGCGGCACGGCTACTGTCCCCTCACTGCCTCGGGGTAACCTGCCACTCTGCCACCAAGAAGCAGCGCTCCTCCACCCATCTCACCGGACCAGGCACGGCCAGGACGGAGACCGTCCCATCGCAGCCATGCGCAGCCAGCACAAGGGCTGATCCCTCTCCTGCCGCCCCTGTCCGTCCGTCAGCCCACCGCTCCATCCATCCATCCCTTCCCCGTCGGCGCGGACTCCGAGGGTACGCCCGGGACCGGCTGCCAGCACGGCCGCAGCGGGGTCCGCGCCCCCGATCCCCGAGGCTCCGATGGCGGTCCGGGAAAAGCCCGCTGCGCGGAGGGACGCGCACTCACCGCCCTACCGCAGGTCCCGGCGGCGACGCGGGGCGGTCCCGAGGGTCGGGCGCGGCTGCCCCATGGGCAGAGCAGTGCGGGGGCAGCCGGCGGCGCCCGCAGCCCGCAGGCGGCCAGACTGAGCGCGGCCCCGAGCGGCGCCGCCTTTACCGCGCCC
>JAWWEE010000158.1:22492947-22599840 GCA_035221455.1 Xenops minutus
GCCACCGCCGCCCGCACCGCCACCGCCGCCCGACGGGGCGGCCCCGCCGCCCGCACCGCCCGCACTGCTCCGCGGCACCGCGGCCGGCTGCGGGGGGACGCGGCGCCCGCCTGCCCCGGCAGGGCGGTGCGTGGGTTACCTGCGGACCGCGCCGGGGCTCCGTGGGGCTTATGTGCAGGCTGCGCTTGGGCCACTCTGGACCGCGGGTCGGAGCGTGGGAACAAAGAGCAGGGTCCGGGGGCCGCGTTCCTGCGAGGGAAGGAGGGGCGGGGGCACCCATGGAAATAAGCCCGCAGCTGGGAGCAACAAAAGGCTCCTGTCCCAGTCCTTCTCTGCCGTACAAGTGGGGCCTCGATCGTGCTGGTTACGGGCGCGTGGTTTCGAGGACTGCTTTACAATTCCTTGTGAAAGGCAAAAGGGGCAACAAACGCGGACGCAGGGGAACACGCATATTTTTTCCAAGTGAGTTGGTGCCGGGGAAGAGCATGGCTTTCCGTCTGCACGGGCTGCTGCAGGGCCAGCTCTCACCGGCAGACTTGCCAGAGTCCGTCCTGGAGCGAGGCTCGCATCACCAGGTCTCTCTGGAGGGATGCTCGGAGATCAAATCGGCCGTGCCGACATTTTAATGTTGCCGTTGGCTTAGACAAGATGAGACTGTAATGAAAGAGAATGACAGCAAGGTAAACAGCGAGCATCAGGGACAATTAGCACACGAAGGGGTGGCAGCGAAGCTGGCGGCAGCACTGTACCTGTGCTGATGCCACTCCTTGGTTTTCCAAGGGAGGTTTCTGATGTGGTTGCTTGACCGAGTTCGTGTCACTGATCCAGTCTGAACGTATAGAGGAGGATGCATGAAGGAAAGGGAAGTACAGAGAGGCGGGCTCGAGTGGGAACCTCAGAACTTACTTTAACCCCATGGACAAACCCTAATGGGGAGCCACATCCTGAAATGTACAGTGTGATGAGGTCATTGAAAATACAACGGTGTCCTTTGAGAAACTGACGACTCATCCACTGGTAACTGGGCTGAAATGTCTCATTTCACAGAGGCCAAGTAATGAATCTTTGGGAAACAGAACTTTTTTTCAAAAGAAATACCTGACATTTCAGTATCTGGTTTTGCTGCATAACAGGGGGAGAAAAGCTGATTTTTTGCATTTTTAAAATCCAAGTTCCAAAACAAATTCAATCTTGCCTTGGAGCTAGTAAAAAATTTTACTGTGACAAAGTTCAAAATTTTCAGTGTGCTTGTGCCAGAACAAGTACAAGAGATGAAATATTATACATGCTCCATCTGGGCTTTGTGGCATTGAAATATGATAATGAAATACAAAAGCACACAGAGCAAATTGAGAAGGCAAAGCTGAAACAATGATGTTTTACATTATTGAGGTGAAATAACTATGATATTGTCAAACAAGGAAAGTCAAAATATGTCATGCTTTCTTTTTTAAAGAGAAATTTGCATTCGAGATCTCTCAAAATTGTTTCAGAGAAGTAATGAGCAGTTTTCCAAGGATAGCTCTCAGGCTGCTGCATTTGGGTAAGAGTTTCAGAAGTTGTAAATGTTTATTTTCAAGGTTCAACATTCAAACATTTGTGTCATCTGATGTCACAAGGAACTCTGGGGTTATTTCTGGCACATAAATGTGCTTTTGGAAATATTATCCTCAGCCAAGATTTGAATTCATAAATGAGAGCCAGAGGCCTTCTATAGTAGCTTCTTTGTTTGAGACTGCTCGATCTCCCACCCACCCACCTGCCTTTTCCTCATTCAGAAGCCTGGGTCAAGGCTTTGTCCTCCCTGCTGTGTATGTTTCAATGGCAGAACAACTGCCACAGGACATGCTCTCAGCTCTGCCCCTCTCCCCCTCTCTCTTTGATGCTGTATCATCAGAGCAGATCATCACAGCATTAGTACTGGTCTGTGTGACCGTGTTTGATAAGTAACCTCAGGATTTCTTGTGCATTTTTTTCCAGCTCTCCCAGCAACAGGCAGATGGATGGGTGCAGGCAGATCTCGCCTGTGACTCCTTGCAGGCAGGCGTGGGGTGTGACACAGCTCACAGGAGGGATCAGCAGCTTTCTGCAGCAGGAGGCACTTGTGAGGAGATGTACAAAAGGCAGCAGCCTGCCACAGCAGCCAGGCAGGGGAAGGCTTTCACCTGCACTGTGCTACGTTACACAGGTCCAAACAGACTTTAGTTTCCTTCACAGCAGCTTTAGTACCTGTGCAATCAAACCTTCACTGCAGCATCTCTAGCAGGCACCAGTGGCTTGGGGCTGACATTGACGTGCAGCGTTGTACAGCAGGACTGAGGAAATCAAGTGGTTCAGAGTCACCAGCTCACTGTGCCCCAAGAGCTTTGGCTGGGGCACTTAATAAGGCAGGAGAGAAGGAAGAATGGAAAGCAAACTCCGAGCTGTGGGCCTGAGGGAAGACCAGGATGGAGGGATTGCAAACCAGAGCAGGGAGGAGTGGAGCAGGAAGAGTGCTACACTTGCTACTGGAACATGCATGATCCAGGCAGAGTCCAGGGCTTGGATGAAAGGGAAAAAAGAAAGGAAAAATTTGTGAACTCTCCCTCAGAATGTCCTGCACTTGGCAAGAGTCTGTGGAAAGAGACAGTGACTCAAAGAGAGTGGGACAAAGAGAGTTTGACAAAGAGAGTGGGACAAAGAGGGGGCTCAGAGTTCCCTAGGCAGCAGCAGGGAAAGGAGAGGTTGGTCCAGGGTCCCTCCCAAGCAGAACTCATGGATATCTGACAGAGGAGCATTTGCAAAGGAGAAGAGTCTAGCAGCCTTTCCCCTTGTGAGAGAGAAAGCCTTTTGTGTAGATCAAAGGCACAGCAGAGCCCTCTTTCTTGCAGTCCTGGATTGGAGAAACAGCAGTCTGCTTTCTGCATCTCCAAATAGGACAGTCTGTTAAACATGATGCCTCTGAAATATGCTAAGGCAGATGTATCAGTAGGATTTGTTATATGCAGTGTTGAACACATTAAAATACATGCTGAGAGGATGCAAGGCAGGAGGATAGAGCACAGAACTCAATTCTGGTAGTTACTGTGTGTGGAGCAAGCCCCCACGATGCTGACAGGGAGGATTTGTTTTCTTCCCCAGGGAAT
Source organism: Xenops minutus (assembly GCA_035221455.1). Classification (NCBI taxonomy): domain Eukaryota; kingdom Metazoa; phylum Chordata; class Aves; order Passeriformes; family Furnariidae; genus Xenops; species Xenops minutus. The sequence goes on from JAWWEE010000158.1 coordinate 22,496,073, forward strand.
GCTGAGTCGTCATTTCTCTCCCAGGTCAGCTGGAAACATGGAAAGGGCAGGTAAAGCCAGTGGGTGGCACTGCCTCCTTCTCTTCCTTGGGGGCCTGGCCTCTTCTGTCATCTTCTCACAGAGAGCCAAGTCTGGTAATACCCGTGAGGGTTATGAGTGGGTACCCCCTGTATGTGAGAAACAAGGGACAATATATGGAGAGGCAATAGGGAGAGAGCAGGCTGCCATGAGGGGTCAGAGCTGGCAGTGAGATTTGTGCTTCTTCCTCAGATATCTGGTCTCCAGCAGGTGATGGTAGTTCCTGCACAAGGGGCTGGAGGCTGCAGCCATCCTCAAACAAGCCGTTTGCCTACGCAGCACCCAGTGGGTGCAGAGCTGCTTTATTTAGTTACATTAATAAAGCTTCAGGTGGAAGGATCAAATTGCTTTCTGAGAGGCACTTGGGGAGGACAGCACATCCTTCTTAGCCTGGAGAAGGGAGACAGCAACCTGGCATACAGCAGGCAGCTGCCTGCAACTGTGAAACAGCCAAAATAATCAATACTCTGTAGATGAGTCTGGTTTTTTATTAGCACCTCTCACAGCTCTGGCCATCTGTTCCCTGGTGTCCAGCAGCTGTGACTCCAGCTCCATAGGTCCTATGAGGCAGTGTGTGCCATTTGGGCTAAGATCACTTCTCATGATAGAAACTAATTCTGCCCCTGAGCTTGGACTGGGAGGTGAAGTTGATGATTTCTTCACCAGAAACAAGACACTTTAACAGCAAAGGAGCCTTTTTGTCTTGGAGATCTGGTGTGGGGTCTATGTCCTCTCATACCCTTCTGGATTGCTATCCTTGTTTTCAGAATTCTGTAATGCTTTTTTGCTGCTACCTTATAGCTGCTTTTACTCCCACCTTCTCACTCCATCAACTGAGCTCCTGTGAACATCTATGAGAGTCCTCTTTTCAGTCTTTTTATTCTGAGCATCTGAGATTGTCTTGTTATCCCTGTAGCATGTTGAGATAGTTGCTGACTTCAATTTTCACCCTTAGGTTGTCATTTTCTCACACTAGGAAATATTTCCCACTGTTTCGTTTGAAAGATGGTGCAGAAAATGCACTGAGTGGTAGATCTGTAAGCTATAAGATCTGGGGAGATGATCAGACTACGTAGTCCAAACTCTTCTGCCCACCACAGCTTCTTGAATTTCATCTAGTTAGAGCTGTATGGAGAGTGACAATCTGTGTTTCTCTTTGGCCATAACAGACTTTCCACAAAGGCAGTCAGAACTAGATTTTGCCATAAAGCTGCTGTGTAGCTGAATGTGGAAGGCCACTGTGACAAACCAAGAGAGAGCAATCCTGTGTCTCAACCCACAGGTCACTTTGCCTTCCCCCACACAGCCTTCTAGAAGGTGCATGAGTGTCAGGGGCAAGAGCCATCCTGTTGTGCACATCCTATAGGCAGCACCTTGAAACCAACAGCAAGTCTACAGGGGGGACACAGCCTCTGTCTGGAGACAAAAACCTGGTGGGACAGGCTATTGAGTGCCTTTCCCATTCCAAAAATATGTTGTGATGTTTAATCAGCCTTGCGAAAAAACCATGTATAATTTCACATTGGAGTTTGCTTGGCATTCATCTCTGGCCACTAACAGTTGCTGTACTGCTGGATTAAAGGACATGGCATGTCTGGAAGCATGGGGTGACATGCTCTCCTCAGCAGTGCTGGGCTTGTGGTAGTGGAGCAAATATCACAGAAGCACAGAATATGCCAATGTGGAAGGGACCTACAAGGATCCTTGAGTCCAACCCTTAGCCCTGCACAGGAGCCATGCCATGTGCTCAAGAGTATCATCCAAATGCTTCCTGAACTGTCAGGCTCGGTGCTGTGACCAATGTCCAACCACCCTCTGGGTGAAGAACCTTTTTCTAATATCCAACCTAATCCTTCCCTGACAAAGCTTCAGGCCATTCCTTTGGGTCCTGTCACTGGTCACCATAGCGAACAGATCAGTGCCTGGCCCTCCTCTTCCCCTCACAAGGAAGTTGTAATTGCAGTGAGGTCTCCCCTCAGTCTCCTCCAGCCTAAACAGACCAAGTGCCCTCAGCCACTCCTCATTCGGCTTCCTCTCCAGTCCCTTCACCATCTACATTGCCCTCCTTTGGACACTCTCTGACAACTTAATGTCTTTCTTATATTGCATGTGTGCCCAAAACTGCACACAATATTCAAGGTGAGGCTGCCCTAGTGCAGAGCAGTGGGACAATCCTGTCCCTTGACTGGCTTGTGATGCTTTGCCTGATGCACCCAGGACACAGTATATGAGGAGCAATTGTGTTGAATAGGGTTTGAAGCTGTTGCACCACTCTCCATATGTTTTCTTCTTCATGGACTTTTTTTTTTTTTTTTTTTTTTTTTTTTTTTTTTTTGGCAGCAGGCAAGTCTTTTCCTTAACCCCAGGAGCAGCAGCTTTGTGGCTTCTCTGTCTAAATGTCCTACATTCAGTTTTCACAGGGAGCTGCTCTGACAGCAGATGTATTTTACATCTCCTATTAATAAATGAGACACCACAGAGTCATCTCCTGGATTAACATTCTGCATTTGTCTCAACCCTCCCATCCTGGGTGACTTACCTCCTGAACCCTCTTTGGTGCTCAGCAAAAACGGAACAACCTGATTCCCTGTAAGAAAAAACAACATGCTATGTGTAGGATATCAGAGAAGTGTGAATCTTGAATGGAGAGTGTTGTTTTTTAAGAGTTGACTGTCAAAATGTGGCAGGGAGGGATGTGAGACAGACTCAGGGGGAGACCACTGCAGCACCTCTGACATATTTGACACCTGTAGTGGCATTTCCTTGGGTAAAGCAAAGCTGATGGAGAGCTACTTAGAGGAGAAGGTCTGTCTGTGCTTTTTTTTGTAGGTACAGGCAGAGGCAGGTGATACAGGAAAGCAGCCTGACCTCTGGTACCTGAGAGGAGCCTGCCTTATGCTCTAGTGAGGGTGTGTCCCAGCCAAAAACAGGAGAGACACAGCACTGGGAAAGCACCAGAGGGCTATGTAGAACAGTGTTGTGAAAGTGTCGGAAATAATGGGGCAAAGTGGGATTTCCCCTAATCCTAGGCACCATGCTGGCATCTGGTAATGATCTTGCCTGTCTGGAAGGCTGTAAATGATGCTGAGGGGCTGCAACAATAGAAGCCATAGAAGCAAATGAGAAACACAGAGAAATAGGGACAGAGCTCCTCCCCAGGCCTGTTCTCTTTGCTTTGAGCTGGAAAATTACTGGGTAAGCCTTGCTTGGAGCTGTTTTTCCAAGGGCAGCTGTGCTGGGCATTCCAGTTGTAGCTGCTGTATTCTTCAACTGCAGAGTGGCCACACTGCCACACAAAAAAAACCAGGAGTAAGGGGCTTCTCTCTTTGCCCCACTGCCCCCAGCCACCTCTGAGCCATTTGTTGCTGAAGGTTTCTGGAGGGGAGGGAGGCTCAGGTGCCAGTTCAATGAAGGTGATTTCAAATGTCAGTGGTGGGAAGGAGCTGCTGGGCTGCCAGCAGTCATGTGCCTGAGCTGCACCCTATGCCAGCCCCAGTGCTCCCCACATTGGTGCCCTGTGCACCCCAGTGCCCTGTCCCCTTGATTCGTGGATATCCCACTCCCTTTTCTATGTTAAGACAATTTAGCTAATGATTACAAAATGCAGTGAGAAGGACAGGTAGGTGATCAATGCCAGATGTTGTGATAGATACTGCAGTGGTTTTTTTGCTGAAAAATATGACGCTGTATGAGCTTTTCTCTTTTGAATCCTTGCTTCTGGTTGTTTCTTCCTTTTTTCACCCTGTGGGATAAGATTTCCTTTGTTTAATTTTTGAAAGAATGTGAGATGATTCTCCTCTGTGTTACTTGATTTTGTCTGCCAAATTTTCAGGTCAGAAGGGTGGGAGGAAAGGGGAGAAAGAGAGGAGGTGACTTTTCCCCTCTGAAAAGGATGCTTTTTGTAAAGCAGGGAGGCAGGGTGCCACCGAGGTTAGGCTTTGGGGCTGGCATGTCCCTGGTACATATGCATGATACTGTTGGAGCATCCCCAAAGCCCAACAACTGTTAAGCATAAATTTACTTTTTAATATGCAAGGTAAAGACTTCATAACTTGTTGGTACAAGGCTGAGAACAAAAGTCACAAGAAAACTGAGTCAAGTGCTACTGCCAAGCACAGGTGTCTTAAGAATATGTCTCTCATTTTCCCAGGGTACTTCGCTCAAAGTGCATGCAGCATGCAGCAGCCCAGGACATGACGACCCACTCTCCAACGAGTAACCCCAGTACAGCCTCCCTACAATTCTGGATGGCCCTTTTCTGGAACAGCTCACAGATATACTAGTTTTCTTTTCATCTTTTTGTCAACAAGTAAGTGTATCCCTAGCATCCAGACCAAGTGCATGTCTCATCTCCAAATCATCCTGGAGTGCTGTGACTGAGGAAGGGCTCTGTGCCTCTCACTGGACTTGACAAGGATGGAGAAACCCGTGTGCTCTAACCACAGCTCACCAGTCAGAGAAGCTGGGATCCCCCAGCTGGGATCCCCCAGGATGTTGTCCCAAAGGGCAGGGAGGCAAACCACCTTGGCAGAGCCTCACAGCAGGATTTCCCCCTGCGACCTTAAATGACTGCTTGCAGCATTTATAGTGCTGCCCACTGTTCTCTGCATGCATGACGAGGTCTTTGTAATTAATTTATACGAGATGCACAGCCAAGCGTACTTGCACAGCGTACTACAGATTAAATTTAACATCAAAGAGCAATTGTGAATGTTTCTTGGCATATATAGGCCACCTAGTTTAAGATTTCAGCTATTTCTGTAGTTAACTGCTTCAGCCCCTTGACAAAGCCAGGCAGCTGCTAACAGCTGAAAGACTCCAGCAGGACAGGCAGAGTATCTACCATAGACCTCTTTGCATATGTGGCACTTCCAGCGCCACAGCAGTGCAGGGCAACACACAGTGCATGACCATGAAGGTGTATGTTCAAAGCAGGACCCTAGCTGGAGCTGGGGCTGGTGGTTTACTGCAGGTGTATCTTCCCTGGTCAACAGCTGTGCCCTTCTCAGTGGTACTTGTGTCATGGTTTTGATCTCTGCCACAGCAGGGCTGCTGCCAAGCAAGCTCCTGCTCTCTGGTGAGTTTTTGGTTAGTCATGCACAGTAAAGCATCTCTGGCTGCCTCTCATTGCTCCTGGCCTGGGTATCAGTGCAGCCAAAGCAGGGCCCACATTGTCTCCTCATCTTGAAAGCTCATATTGAGGGCTGGTGACACAAAGGTTTGCAAAAGGGTTGCCCTCCAGGGTGGTCACTGTTCCACCACTACTACTGCAGCAGCATCTCAGAGGAGCAGTCTCTGCCAGAGGTGGGCGTCCCCTCCTCAGCCATCACTGCTGATGTGCATCTCCTGGAGGCCACGAGTGGAGCTGGTCCTGGCCTGTAGCCATTTGCTCTGGGCTGCTTAGCTCCCCTCTTCCAGGCTTTCACTACCACCAAACTCACCCTTCTGGATGAAACCAGGATGTGTTCATAAACCAGCGACAGATTTTCTCCTGATGGTAATGATTTCTTTGACAGAAACATAGAAAAAAATTTCATAAACAGTGAACCAAACCCAATGCTTCTCCAGCAACTGCATTGTAGGAAAGCGAGCACTTTGCTCACTGGAAGCCAAGATTTACAGAAAAAAATTAATTACTCTTCAGTATCCCTCAGTGGCTGCGGTGCACTAGAGCACCTCCCTGCAAGCAAAATGGTGCTTGTGAGGGCCAGATTCCAACAAACTTTCCTGCACCAGACTGTAGTTCCAACAGGAAAGACACTTTTAGGGAAAACACTACAAGTTACTGGGAAATACCCTGTCCCTGCTCTCCTGGCCCTGTCCCTGTACCCTGTCATACTCTACTGAGTCAATGTGAGTTGGGCAGTGAGGAACCACAGAAATCCACACAACTCTGCCCACAGGGAGTCTCTGATGCTGGAGAAACCAAAAGAAGGGAAAATCACATTATAAGGAAAGTCGAAATTACTGGGGGCTGCTCAGGGTGAGCGAGATCCATGGCTCATCCTGGCCAGCACCAACCTGACAGCCTGCTATGTGCAGGGTACTTGATGGGGACACAGCAGTACAGCTTTCAAGCAGCCCCCTGCAAGGGAGAGCTGCTGTAGGCACCCTGCTGCCTACAGCTGGGTGTCAGGATTTGCAGGGTCCCACATCTCTGCTTTGCATCAGGCTGAGGTCAGGCAGTGCTGGTTGAGGCTTGCCAGCTCCCTCTTTTCCTACTGAATGGGTGTGTTCAACACTATGGCCATGCATATTGTAGCTGTGGTGTTTGCTTAGCACATGATGATCAGCACAACAAGGGTAAGCAAATGGTATGAGCTCAGTCAGTGTAAACAAGGGAAAGTGGAAAAGACCAAACATTTATGCAGTTTTGCCTAAGTGACAGAGCAGGGATAAAGTCAAATTCCTCAACTCTTATTTGGTAGGGTTGTCATTGGATGAGAAGCTTGATCTGATCTCCACACCAAAGGGACAGAACGTTTGGTTCTTCTTCAGTCACTTCTGCCTTTTTCACCACCAGCCTGGAGAGTCACTTTTTTTCTTCTGTCGCCAGGAGATAGTTGCTGACCTGCCATCTGCCCTGGCCATGGGACATCTTGTCTGACCTGTTGGACATTGATGTTTGTAGCTGAGAGCACTTGGTAGCTGATGGCAGGATCCTGAGGACACCTTTCACTTGGAGAGCAAGGCCTTTGTGACCATCTAACAGGATGGAAATGTTCCACTGCCTGCTAGTTATGTAAATATAATGCTTGGCATCTTTGCATATATACTTTTAATGCCATGAATGCCTCTGCCAACTTCCATATTTTCCAGTGTGCTGAGTTCTGTTCTGAGTGTATTTTGCCAATTTACTAAACATATTTTCAGTCCCACTAGGGTAAATAGAAAATTTCCTGCATCTGGCCTCTTCATGTCTCTGGGCACTCTGACAGCTGCCCTCATGCCAAAAGTGGGGCCAGTTCCCAATGCAGCTGTTCCTGGAGTCTGCTCTCCTCTCAGGGAGCAAGAAAGATCAGAAGCGTGGCTGAAGGGAAATGCACCCTTTAAAAGTGGGATTCAAAGTCATGGTGAGATTTGGGGAGAAGAAACTTTGGAGGAAGGAACAAAAATTAATGCAGGTTCTCCATTTTTAAGTCACACAGACTTTGTCCTGTCCCTGCTTGTCCCTGTATCTCCAGCTTCAGGGTTGTGCAAATACCTCTGAAGCTGCAGGTGTTAACAGTAAGTGAAACTGTCCATCATACCTCTGGACCAAACTGCAGTTCCCCTCTGTGGCAAGAGCCAGTCCAAAGACTATGAACTATTGTCATTTTAACTAGGGACACATTAGGATGCTGTCTGTAGTGAGTGCTTCTGCCTAATATGTTTTAAGCCTAAGTGATATAAGAAGTAAATAAGCAACACAAATGGTGAGAAACTGCCTTGCTTTCAAATAGTCAAAATTAAGCTTTAAATGCAAATTAGTAGTAACAACAGTGGGCAGGCTTGAAATAAGGCTTTAGACCTGGCCATGTTTCCCATCACACTCTTCCCGAAATTTCTGTCCATAGACAGAAAGGGTCAGTTTTATTGCTGGATGTACCTCACCTCAAGAGACTGAGTCTCCGATAATGTCTGTTGTACAGGACGAGCTCCAGCCCTCACTCTTAGCCTTGACCTATTGCAGACCTGGCCTGAGTTTTAAATACCATACTTCTATTCCCCACATAAAGAGCCAGAAGTTAAATCCTGTACCAGCTGGAAATGGGACCACAGCAAACAGTGTTTCTTTTCAGATCTGGGTCAGCCCCTAAGCCAGGCACAGCTTAGACATAGCCATGGAGTGATCAGACCTTCAAGGGTCCAGGCAGAGCAAGGCCCTGGCTTTACACAGTTTTCCAGTGTATCTTTGTCATCAGAGGTACCTTGTCCAATGTCCACCTTGCTGAGATGCCAACGGATCTCTGCCCACACTTTCTAGTAAAAGTATAATGATATTTTCCTAAAGAACTGTAAAATATAATTTCCCTGGAGTACGGGGAGGTGAGTAGGGCCAGGTAGCCAAGGAGACAAATGGCATGACATTTTAAAAAACTCAGCACTATCAGAGAGGTAAGAGCCTGCTTTGTAGGAAATACTGGGAACTATTTTAAGGGAGTACAATTAGCAGTTTAGAGCTCTACCTTTTTGGGAAGGACATATGGAAAAAAATGAGATGTTCATAATTTAAATCCAACCTTTCTTATTAGAAGTGTGTGTTCCAGCTTGTGCTTGAGAGTGGATCTACCAAGGCTGGCCACTCCCATATCACTTTTAAAGTAAGTAGAAGATGATTAATGCTTATTAGATTTTCTAGGGTCACGCCTGACAAATCTCACTCATTTTATTAAGAAAAATCTTTATAGGGAAATAAAAAACCCCACAATGTTCACATTTTTTACTCCTGAAGCCCAAAGTTATTTGCTCTGGTAACTTCAGCACAGACTACGGGAAGAATATGAGTTTGGTGTTCAGGAACCTAAGCCCTATAAAAGGTTCCCACATATCTTTTAAGCCTTATATTGTCTAAGGTGATTTTCTAAGATCTTCTTTACCTACTTTGTGCATTCAGGCAGAGTTCTTTTTGGTTATACAAAACCATTACCTCAAACGTGCTTTATTATGGTGAAGCAGCCTTGTACTTCCTTGTTCTGAAGAAACAGCTCTTGTAAACAGCCCAAACACCTTCACTTGGCAAAACACTACCTCTGCATCATTCTTACTAATTAACAGGTTTCCACTGCCCTTTTTAGGTAACAGTATGTCAACAGATATTTCAGCCTTCCTCTCCACTGCAATGGCACCAACTCTGCAACATGGCACATGCCATCTTTCAGTGTTATTGATGTTGTATGGTCAGACCCAAAGCCACGCACCTCCATCGCTGGGTGTAGAGAGAGTGCTGCAGAGCATCCCCCTCCCACAGAAAGGCTGTTGCAGATGCACGTGGTGCCAGCAAGGTAGTGTTATAAAAAGAACCCACAACAAAGGTCCCTCTCTGGAGATCTCAGCCATTTCTAGTCAATCCTGAGCAGGACAGGGTTTGGGATAATTGTACAAGCTATTCATCCACTTGGTGAATTAACATGAGTGAGTAGAGTTTTGGAGGCAAGAGCTCAGCAACAGTACTAATATTGAGTCTGCTGCCCAGGGCAACACCTGCAAGACATTCTTGCTCTTGCTGAGGGATGATTTAAGAAGGAGAGTACAAGCACATATAGAGGGTATAGGACACATGCCCCTTCCAGGTCTCTACATTCAATTTTGCAGTTTTGTTTTCCTCTCCTCTTTTACTGGGTCTTAATATTACCTGTACATGAGCCATTAGGGGGACTTGTACCAGCGAAATGACCCCTCTGATTACAAAAGATCTTTGCTTAATTAGCAGAAAGAGCCTCTAGGCACTCAAGAGAGCCTTTGTCTGTGTTACAACAAAGAGCAGTCACCATGGCATTTTAAGCTGTCTAAGGAAATGTGTACCTTAAGGTAAAAAATGAGTGTTTGAACTGGCTTTGTGAGCATTTGCTAAGTCTCACATAGTTCTGTACAATGTGCCCAGCATAAACAGTGGGTTCATACTTTACAGACATGTGAGCTCATTAGGGCTGATCTAAGCCTCCTGGTGCAAATGGCTGCCAGGTTCTCCAAGGGGACAGCCAGGAGAATGACTATGAATTAACTAAAGCTTACCTGCTTTAATCCTATAAAAGGAATTTGGGAGGAGTTTGAGATCTAAACTCACACATTTTTCCATGGTGTGTTGCTTTTGGTGGTGTGGTATCCCAGCATGACAGGCCCACACTGCTGCCACACTGGAAGGACAGGCTGTAGGGCTGTCCCCTAGACCAAATCACTGAAAAGAGCCTTTTGCTCAAACTAAACTGAGGATAAAGTGCCATTGTAAGGACTGGATGACTCCAGCACCCCACAGCTGAACTCACCCCTTGCGGTCAAACCAAGCAAGGGGGTGGGTAGAGCTACAGAGCAGAAAGGAGAGGAACAGGGATATGGCAGGGGAGTGAGTGGTGACTTTATTCTCAGGGTGGGGAACAGCTAGATTTTCTCTGCTGCACCTGAAACTATCACTTGAGAAACCAGGACTTGTGGCAAAACCCAGCAAATGGTGGTGTAGGTGGGCTTGGGTATGCTTCGAGGGAAAAGAAGACTGTTTTTTCCCAGAGAAACAGAGAGTGGGAGACAGGAAGAACAATATAAAACAGCTTGAATTCCAGTGGGTCCTTGACTTTTAGAAATAGTGTAGGTTGCATCTGTTTTTTTTTTCCCATAAGACAAGAGAGAAAACCAATTTCATTTCACTTGTAGTGAGGCATAAGATTAGATGGGACTAAATATGTGTAGGCTGTTTATTAGCAAATGGAAGCAAGCAGTGAAGGAAAACAAACAAGCTTGTTTTGGGGAGATTTTGTCACTGTATCACTGGTCACAGTCTCCCCAGGGAAAGCAGGCAAGCTTCTAATTGGACTTACACAGCAATGAGCAGCTGGCGAAGATTCCTGCTCATGTGTAGGAGAATTGTGAAATTTGGCTTCGCTGATACAGAATGTTGTTTTTCCTAGTGATGCCAACACGTAAATGGTTTGCAGGTATCAATTGTTTTGAGAATGGGTTACCTTGTGGCCAGTGTGACTCTTAGCATAGGTGACTGGCCGGGTCCAGAGGGGTCAGAGTACAGAGCTGGTCGACGTACTACCCCTGTAAAGTTAAAAAAATATGGGTTCATTTCCAGCCAGTTCAGCTGCTGGCAAGAGACTGCAAAGGAAACACTCTTGCAAGGCCGGTACTTCAATCACTCAGGCTACACCATCACCCCAGGATGTGACACAGGGTGGTGCAGCACTGGCTGGAAGTGAGAAGAATGGAGGAAGGCAGCCCTGATTTTACTCAGTTTAGGCTGCTGAGGAGGTTTACTTTTGGGGTGTTTTCAGGCATTTAGCCACTGATCAAAGTGCTCTGACTGGGAGAATGACTGCCCCAGGTGTCTGCCGCTCCACTTGTCTGCAGACCAACTCTCTGGTGACAGTGACATCCATGTGGCTCATGAGCCACCTCTGAGCACCAGTGCCTTGCTCCAACAAAGTAGGCTTACTTTCTTTGCCTTACAAAATGTATTCATACATCCCAATAGGATTTTGATTTTTTCCATCCAAATGTAAATGTGGTCTAAAGTCTGCATATGTGATGCTTTATAAGCCCTTTTCTTCCGGAAGACCCACTACCCATCCTGCCATCTCCATCTTCCATTCAAGTATTTGATTATTCCTTCCTAAGGGGACTACTTTGTACTTGTCTTTATTAAAGTGTCTCCTGTTATTTTCAGACTATTTCTTAAACTTATCAAGACCATTTTGAATTCTAATCCTATCAAATGTGCATGCAGTCCCACCCAGATTAATGTCACCTGCAAATTTAATAAGTATGTTCTCATTCCATCATCTGAGCCATTAATGAAAACATTGAATAACATCTGCTACAGGAACGATCACTGCAATATCTCAACTGATGAATCATTCCAACTCGACAATTAAATGTGAGCGGTTTTAAGCTACCCTTATACTCAGTCTATAGAAGCTGGTTTTGAGCCCTGCTTCCCTAAATTGTTTATGAGTGTGTCATATAAGCCCAATGTCATATACCTTACTGAAGTGAAGACACCTGACATTGACTGCTTCTGCCTCATCCACAAACCCTATTACCTGTCAAGAAAGAAATTGGATTGTGTTGACACAACTTATTCTTGACATATTCCTATTAACTTAGACTTTTCTCAGCCTTATAATCTAGGTGCTACGAAAAATTTGTTCAATTATTTGTTTTAAGGTATTTTTCGAGAAATAGTTCAGCTCATGGCTTTATAATTTTCTGACTTCAGTCACTCCCTCCCTTTATTAAAATGAAAAGATATTTCTCTGCCTGAGGGCAGAATTTGCAAAAGCTCTCCACGGTGGCCATTCTCTTCAGAGAATTGCTGTAGGTCAACGTTTGCTTTGGGCTTTTGAAAAATCTCTTCTCCATCTGCACATAAACCTATGAAAACCAGGGAAGATGTTGTTCCTGCACTGCCTTTCTTTAATGCTACTCATTTTTGCGGTGTGCAAAATAGGAGGACTTTTCCCCTTTGCTCTGAGCACCAGGTAATGCCCATTCGTATAACAGGAATAGAGATGCTCTGCTGCAAACGTCCCAAGCCCACTCATTCACCCACTGCTGTGTTAGGAATGTGTGCAGCACATCGGCAGGTTCACCAGCTGCGCTCAGGTTCCACGGAAGCCCGTTAGGCTGATTTTAGAATTACTTGCTTATCTCTTAGCTTCTTCTAAAGAGAACTGTGGTGCTCAGAATTAGTAATGGATGATACCATTTGCATCTTTCACGAGGACAATGAGAGAAGAATTAACAGCACTTCGATACTGTCAGGTATTATGATGCTAATTTTTCATATAAAGGGTCAGAGGGTTTCAGGCGATTGTGAAAGGGAGTCTCTCTGTTCTCCCTCGATCTCTCACGCCCCCCTGCATTTTAATTGGCAGTGGAAGCAGGGTACTTGTCAGTGCTGGGAACACTGGGAAGAAGCCAGTCCCTTCACAGCCCTTCTCTGCCTTCCCTGCCTGTTCTGGGCATGATTTTTACAATGTGGCCACCAAACCGTACTCACACCTATTCATTTTGGTGGTGCCCCATATGGCCAGAGCTACTGTATCATATAACGCTGATGCCTATGCTCAATTGAGGTGCCCAGAAGCAGCCTCACAAGAGCAGAGCACTCAGCCTGTCCCTGCTCCTCCCCAGGACAGATGCCCACAGTGCCCACGACCTACTGGGGCAAACTTAAGCGTGGTGCTAGTAACCCTGCAAAAAGGATTTAACCTGCAGTGGTGATTACTGTTAACTGATAGTCTTCAAATAGGCCCCGACAAAGCAAGCTGGCATGGCAGTGGGGCAGAGACTAACCCTGTCACATCAAATCTACCCATCAGGCATTACATATATCAAGACTCTAAAATAAATGTATTGTGGTAAGAGAGGAGCAGCAGGGAGGGAAGACAGATGTGCACAGTGGAGAAGTCAGCCTGTTGTGTGCATGTGTCCATCCAAAACTTTTTCATGACAATTGTGCCTTGAGGAAAACCAGTTTGTGTGAGGAGCTTCAGCAAGCACAGTCAATGGCATATGTGAACAATAGTCCAGATGCCTGACTGAAATGAAAGCCATTATCAGTCAGCACTGCTAAAACACAGCAGCTGAGCAGCTCTGGGGTTAAGCACTGGAAAGCCCCTGGCATATGGGGAGGCCAATCTCTTCTTTTAACCCCTCCCCAACCCGACAGATTGGGGCATAAAAGGGAGTCGCTGCTGTAAACTGAACTGCCAGAGCAGGCAGTGGCTACTGGCAGCCATGGGAAGGAACAATGTCTCAGGAGTCTTTGCTCTTTGTTCCTTGGTGCTGGTGTCACAGCAGTGGTATGGTGGGATGAAGATGCCAGCTCAGTGCTGAGCATTCCTGCTGCTGTGCCCACCCTCAACACTGTGCTGATGCCTGAGAAGCATGACTCAGGGCTTGTCCAACCAACAGCCACAGGGAAAAAAGTGGCTGTCAGAGCCATAGAACATGCATTTATGCAAGTGGATAAGGGAAGGAATCATATTCAAAAACACTTTGTAGCACAGTTCTCCCCACCTCTCCAAGTTCCTGGGAGCAGCAAGTACAGCAGTGGGCACAGGGTGTATGAATGTGGGACATTTACTTTGTATGGTAGAGCTTGATGCCTACTCTTCACCAGGTAGCTAGGGTATCTCCCTCTCAATGTTGGGAGACATAAAACTGGTCATTTGGGAGGGCTGGATACAGGTTGGGAAAGGGCTATGCAGGCAGTGAAGTAGGAAAGAAAGACTGGTTTTGAAGAGGCAAGGTGGGTGCAGGGAAAGGTCTGACAAGCTTCAAGACTGGGCAAAGCTGCGGGGTCAATATGGTGCTAAGCAGGAGCTGGAGGAAAATCCCTCTGAGAAGTGGGCAATAGAGATCAGCAGGATGTGGGGAGGGAGGAATGTTGGGGGAACAAGCATTGTGTCGTTTGGAATTAAGCCTTTGGGTTACCTTTGAGTAATCCCATTCAGCTTCCAGTGATGCCTGTGAAAGCCTTACCCTCTGGGGCGAGCATCGGGAGCCCCATCAGTGTGTGCTGGAGAGGGTCACCTCCTAACAACGCTTGCAATTACTGCTGGTGAAAAATGGATTTTCTGCACTCAACTAAAGCCTTATTAAGTTGATATGAATCAGATCCAATAAATTATTCCAAATTAAGTTGGGCAACAGCCTCTGAATGAAAAGTCCAGTTAATAAGAGAGCATTGTATCCAGGGGGTGGCGGGTGGGCGGAGGAGGGAGCTCTGCTGTGCACAATGGTCTCTCAGTGTCATATTCTGCACAGAGGGGATTTTTATTTATTTGTCTCCTTTTCATTCTGGGATGACACAAAGGAGCAGAAAATAACTCCTTTTCTGCCCTAAAGTGGAAATCAATGTTGCAGCTGTGCAAGCAGCACCCCCTCCGATTTGCCTGAGAGAAAAGCCCCAGTTAAATGAGGGGAGGCTCCCAGCAGCCAACAAATTATATTACAGAGGAAGAAAGATTCAAGTCTCTCTTGTTTGATGCCGGTTCATTTATTGAGCAGTATTAACCCTTTTGTCTGCTGCTTGAGATGTCCCTGAACAGGCTCCCTGGATGAGCTCGTTGTGACCCCACCCCCTAGCGCAGCTTCCACTCCTGGACTGGAGGGTCATCCATAACCTCCGAATAACCCCAGCATCTGCCACACTGCCTCATTAGGGTCTGAGACTTAACGCTGTATGGCCAGCTCCCACGTGCCCTACATTGGTAATTAGCTTTCCAGGGGGAGGACTGGGACCAGTTGAAAGGGAAAGAAGATTCATTACCAGCAGTGGAGAGGGAAGGGTTTTTTTCTGTTGCTAACAATGCTGGCTTCCCATAGGATCTGCCTTTAAGATATTCTTTTTGATTTTCTTTTGCTAAGTGATAAGCTGAACTGTAGAGATAATTTGTCTCCTGATGCTTTCAGCTCTATCTGTGCCATACAATGGTGTATGAGACGCTTAAGGATTCATTGGATGAATCAGTGGCCCCTGGTATTTCTGTGGGATAAGTGTAAGCTAGGTGAATGTTTCTGACAGGTAGATAGCAGCTTCAAGATGAGGATACAGAGAGATGTGGGCTTCTGGGCTAGAAAAGAACCTGCCAACCTCCCGGATCTCAGAAAAAGACTCAAGAACTGGACAAGAAGGAAAGAAAAGAGTTAAAAAAGTGAACTAAAAATAGGAACAACTGAAGTGCTTGCAAATGAAAATAAATGAGGATATTCTGTGGTTTAAAAAAATGAATGAGGATATTGAGAAATAAAGCATAGAGAGGCATGCATTATGGAAATAAACTAAGTGAGTCAGGGTTAAAAATAGGTAAATATTGAGAGCATGCAATGTTTAAGGTTAACTGACTGTAAAAGCAAGGAGGAATTCAGACCCAAGCAGCAATGAAATAAGAGCATTTTGGGAAGAGCAACGTCCCATCCCCCCCCTCACTTAAGCAGCTTTAGCTGCAGAATGAGACCATCAATGACTTGTAAAGATGCAAAAAAGAAGAAGTGAAAGCAGCTGAATGGGATGAAGGATCAAATGTATTTGGACTTGAACTTCAATGTTACTTGAATTAATAAGATACATCCGATTTTTAGGTTAGACCCTAACACTTTTGTTTTCCATTTTATTGTCCTTGGAGAGTAGTTACACAAGTCAGTGTAAGGGTAATGGCTTACAAGTCTGAAACCAGCCATCCACAGTCCTCCCGTGGCTGAGATACTGTGTTGCTCTCTCCTTCCCTTCAGCCTGTCTCTAGTCTGGTTGTATCCCAGGAGATTCTTCTGGACTATGAGTCCTTCATATTTGTCTGCGTAGTATCCAAGCTGCAACTGGAACAGCAAATCGTAAGAATTACTGGAACAGGCAAACTTGTTCTCTGTGAGAATTAAAATGTCCTCTTGGATTTGGGAATGCAATTACAAAGCTGCGTAAAATGAGGAGGATTAATGCTCATATTGGAAATAGAGAAAACCACGCTAAAAGGACTGAATTCAAGAAAATTGCTCTGATTTTTGATTTACAAAAAAAAAGAATAACATTTCTCATCTGCCACTCACTTCAGGGAACCTGATCCCTTTTATTCTGTACTGTCTGTGAGGGATTATAAAGCTTTTCCACTATATTGAAGATTATTTTCCTTCTTTGAATAGAATTGAAAGAGAAATAAAATCTAGCTGCACATTCTCTTACAAGAATGGAGCAGGGACACATTGAGATAGTCTCTACTGTGATTTATATGCACCAATTGCACCTGAGGGGAAGTATGAATAACACTTGCCATGAAAAGGCTGTGGCATATCCGCCTCTCTTGTCATTATTTATCCCATGGGCAGAGAGGTTTAGTCATTAGCCTCTTTAGTATCATAGTCTCTGGCTCAAGGACTGGCTTCAGGCAGGGACAGCACAAGGCAGGGTTATGATCCCTCAAGAGGGACCTCCATGATCACTCCTGGTCACTCATTCAGCTGGGTCCTCTCACTGCATCACAAACTTCAAAATACCCTGTGGCAGATTGAGAGCTTCATTGTACATGACCAATTTCCTTGGTTTGTGTGTGATAGACAGACTATTTTATTGATAGGAAGCATATAGAGGACCCCAAAAATGGAGCCCGTTATCACCAGAAGGCGTTATAACACACCAGAGGAGTTTAGTTGCTCATTCTGATCACCACCAGTTTAAGCAGTGTGTGAAACAGTGAATCAAAGAAAAACTTAGTGTCTTTCTGTGGCTTAAACCTTCTAAGGACATGGAAACAATGGCTCAGATGAAAATAAGAGTTTGTTCCTGACTGTCATGGTTTGGGATCCAACAGCCCAGCAAGAATTGGGGCATCTTGGCTAGACCAGCTGCTTTACAAGCCCACAGTAAGCAGCACCTTTACAGCAATTGCCCACTATGCTGCCAAACCTGGCCCATGACCCCAAAATAGCGCTAACACCACAGGGAGCTGCATGAGTGTTTTAGAAACACTAAAAGAAGTATGTCTAGAGAGCCAGTACCTCTTGTTTCTACTCATCCAACCCTTTATACTGATGTTTTCCCCACAAAACTAGAGTTAGGGGAATTAAGTTTTCAGGCAATGCTCCGATTATTTCCACCCCGCCCCCCACCGCCCCCCCCCCCCCCATCCTCCTGCACTGAAGTAGGACACATTTTTGTTTTAAGAGCTCTATATTATTCTGATCATTACAGGTGGGTCTTGGAGGAGCACTGGGCAAAGTCAGACCCTCTTTAGTCTCTGTGTCAGGAGAATCATCGTGGAGGGACTCAGTAGTTCTCCAGCATAAAAAGTTGAGATTGATTATCTGACAGGAATATTATGTGAATTTTCCTAAAGTGACAGAATGATCCCCATTTTTAACTCATATAGTCACAGGCTATCAAATATTTTCATCTGAGTCCAGGCCATGGTGCCAGGCCAGGTGCCAGCTACCCTTGCTGTATTCACCAGGGTGATTACTGAGCAATACTCAGAGCTGCCTAGTCCTGCCCATAGTAAAAAACACCCATTGGTACAGAACACTTTGATAGGTACAGTACTTCAAGGCCAATGTGCACATCCAACCTATCTATTAAAAAGGTTAAAATCCTGAAAATCTGGCTGCATAGTTCCCTCCCAAGAAACTTTTGATGGCACAAAGTAATTATTCTCATTGCACCTCATGTCATTGCTGTTTTTTAATACTAAGAGAATTTACATGGCAAAGTAGCCATGGTCCCAATCCCGTGTTTGTAACATCACAGCTGGAAGCCACAGAAATGGCTGTTTTGTCATAAAACAGGGAAGTGCAATACCAAGGTGAAGAGAAAGTGAGAAGAGAAGCTGAATGCTGTAGAAACGTGGGTCTAGTTTTGAGATACATGCTGCCCTACATAAAAGCAACACATTGTGAGTTGTGCTGGGGTGACATGTCTTCCACAAATTGCTGTACTGCTCTGACTTATGCTTTTGGGATCATCCAGGAAACCCTGCTAGAGACAACAAACCAAAATTCCCATAGGAGACAAAAAAGGTTAGAGAAGACTGTGTGACCCCATTAAAGTGTGTGGTTACCTTCTTCCCGGACTGTAGATCATTCTAGCTCAGCTCTCATACAGTGTGAGAAAACAGCTTGTTCCTAAGCCTCTGGACAACAGGGAGTTAGAAGGACAACAAAGTGTAAGTAAGGGAGTCTTTGCATAGGCTGGTTAGGATTCAAAAGCTGAGATCTATGTTTATCTTTAATTTGGCTCCATCTCCAAGACTGCTAGAGAGTTGTCCTGCATGATCTCTGCCTTGGCAGAGAGTGTTTAGAAGGAAGGAGATATGTGTTTTTGTTTCCACAGAGATATGATCCAGGCAGCCTGGCTCAGCCACTCTGAGGCTTTTTTGCACCTGGAATTAAACATCCAGAGACTGTCTCAGGCCAAGCATGTGGTTCCCCCATCCAGCCCCCACACTCATGCTGCAATCCCTGCTGGGTGTACAATCCTCTTAACCAGGCAGTGCCAGTCTGAAACCAGTACTTCTGTTAGGAGAAGGAATAGAGAATGTGGTAAGACACTTGGATAAGGCAGGGGATATGCACACAGTAGTTTTGGATTCTGGCATGACCTTCACCAAAAATTTGCAATGCAACATGGCGGTTGTATAATTGGTGGGTAGGCAGTTCAAACGGTGTTCTTGCTGTTTCCCTGTGTTGGCAAAAGGCCCTCAGCAGCACCATCCCCTGAGCTGATCATCTCTTTCTCTGCTGGCAATTTGCTGCCATCACAGCATAACATGCTTCCAGGGCCATGGAAAGGTATACTTTGTCCATCTTCCTTCCGGAGCTGAGGGATGCACTGTGCAGCTGGCTTGTGCTTGATTGCTTGAGATAGTTTGATAGTTCAGCTCCCCTCCTTACCATAGTGTAATGTTGTTGCTGTGCCTCTATATTTGTGTTTGTTTTCCTGGAGCCACTGCCTTCCTTGCCAGTTTCCGTTGGGCACACAAATCTGCTCTGTTGGCTGCCAGATCTCATTTTGGTCCCCACACAAACACAAGGAAACCACTCGGTGCAGCTGCTGACCATGTGGATTCACCTGTTAATGCCTGGAGACATGGACACACATGAAAATGAATGCAGCCAGCCAGCTTCTGCCCAGGCATGGCACCTGCCATGCACACTGGGAAACCCCACTCCCTGTCCCTTCATGCATCAACACCTGTAGAAGAGCTTAAAAAAAGCCAGCCGCATTCAGAGCCAGAGATAAAGATGATTCAGCCTTTTGCAAACATCTACAGTGTGAAATTGGAATGATCTTTTGCCATGTGTGAAGCAATGAGCAAGAGCATTTGTGGAGGGAGAGGTAGTACCTGTCACGAGCACTACTCCTACAGCTCAGAGAAAACAGCAATCCTTTCCAGGGTGTTTTAAATTTTGAACCCAGATCTAAAAGGCACGTTCATGTGTAGCTATTTCTATCATTAATGAAGATGTCAGGGGATGTCAATTGATTTTGGTGGGTTAGACTTTTTTTCTGAGGGGGAGGGGAGGTAAAGACTGGGAAATTATAACCTGCCCTTTCTGGTGTCATTCAATGTGCCAAACCACATCATGTCTGGGTAGCTCCACATAAACACCGCTGAGTCAATGCAGAGATCATATTTGGACTCTAACAAGTCTGTCTCATTTTCTAATTTTGTGACATAAGCTACAGTGGTGCATAACTGGGAAGCAAATATGATGAGTAATGAGTCAGTTTCAGCATTCAAGTCACTGAAAACATGCCACTTACTCTCAAGACTGTGATTTAGGGTTGAGCAAGTTTTGATGGCCCCTGTGCTGGAGATATGGCTAATAGAGAAGAACCTGCATGTTGGTCAAAAGAGCAGTGGTCTCAGGCCAGTTCAGTGACTTTAAAGCTTTGCCCTGCAACAGTCTGTGCCTACTGAAAGGAAAGGGCAAGAAATTTGTCACCTTTTCAAAATCTAACACTGGGTCCTTTTTTTTTCTCCTCCCACAAAATGCTGTTTGTGGAACATGCAGTCACAAGCCTCACTAATTGGCTTAATCTTGAGGGTAAAGGTTTCCTTTCTGGAATCAGTTGGCAAATATACTGCTGGATTTACTTCTCTAATTTGGACAAGTGACCCTTCCCTGTTCTCAAACTGTTGGGCATGTAAGTTCTCCTACCTAGTCTTGAGGTTTAACAGTTTTCAAAGGCTCTTTCTTCTGAAGGAGAAATAATGTCATGGGGGGGGGTTAATTAAGAGAAGATAATAATCCAGTAGGAACTAAAGCCAGATCTCACTCTTGTCTTCAGTCCGGCTAATGACTAACCATCCTCTTTTATTCATGCCTGGAGGAAGGAAGTCCCAGTGTCTGGAAACTGGCAGACTGGGGGCCCTGAGTTCACCATAGTGAGAGCATGTTTGGCTAATTAATCTCATTTTCTTGGCTTCCTACTGAAAATTGCAATAAAAACTTTTAAATATTGAAGAACTTATTAAGAACTTGGCTGGTTCTTCTCCCTGACACTTCATTGTCTGTTTCATCTTACAGCAATTCTTGGTTGCTTGTTTGCTTTTTTCCCCCAGGAAAAAAAATCTCTTTTGAAAGCAGTTGATATTGCAAGAAGTGCTCAATAACAATTTTTTATCTAGAGAACTGATCAGGGCAGGTTAATTGATGCTATTTGTGTATGTCTGAATAAAAAAATGTTTGCCATGCCTTCTCCCTTATGAGTGATTACAGCTAGAGGTGCAAACATTTTTCTTTAACAACTGCACACAAATTCAAATTAGATTAGATAAAGCTAATTCCGGGCTTTTCTCCCTTTTTCAGATATTGGCGTCACTCCTTTTTAAAGAAATGGGATAATTTTCTATTAATTTACTGGTTCTTAAGGATATAAAGCCAAAGTCTGCTCTCAGGTATAGAGCACAAAGCTGAGTGAGTCAAAAGCATGTCTATGGATTGTGCAGGGAAACAGCATAGATAACATGTTGTAGATAAGTAACTAGAACATCCAAACCCCAGCGTGGCTAACAAATGTGATATCTTCAATAAGGAGCATTTTGTCCCCCTGTTGGCTTGAGGAATGTAAAAAGGCATTTGAATGAGTTTCCAGCCCACCCAAAAGCCGAGAGCTCCCCTTTGGTTTTCTGGGGTTCAGGATGGCAAATCTCATTCAGTGTCCGGAGTGGAGAAAACAGAGAATATTGACTATCATTTCATTGCCTTTGTGCTTTGTGGCCTCATCATCACAAAGCCTATTTAAAGAAGCACATGGGGATCTCTTGCCCATCATTTCCACCTTTGAGATATTGTTGACCTTTATTGCAGAAGAATCTACGCAGACACTGAGCACATCAGCTGCTTCCCCTGGGTCAGTGTACACGTCTTTCATACTGTTATTAGTTTGTGGCTGTTCCTGTGTCTCCACTGAACAGTGCCTCCATGGTATGAAATTGCTATCGGCACTGATAGTTATGATTACCATCCTCGCTTATTTTGATTATTTGTATTACTCCACTATTTATTCACCTGTCATGGTTTACTGATAGAGTATTCACCTCTGTTTTCGGTCAAGTCTGCCTGTTTCAGTCCTTTTCCACAATCACCATCATCTGTCTTAAACTAGACTTCAAATGTGTAATGAAACTTGAAATATTTATTTCAAAAAACTTTTATTGTGTTAGTATGATTCCACAGGGAAAAAAAAAAAAAAAGAAACGAAAAATTAGAAATATAAAACCCCACACCAAACCTCAGAGCTAATACAATTCCTCTGGTAGTTAGAATTTGAAAGCTAAGCAATTAGAATAACTACCACAGATGTCTCTGACAAAAGTCAGATTGACTTTATCTAGTGTAGCCCTGCAATGCAAAGAGTTAAAAGCACATGTTCTTGAGTTCAGTGCAAGGGGTTCTAGTTAGAGACATTAGCTGGTCCTCTGTATACGCTGTAGAGCCTATGCCATTATGTTACACAGGAATATGGAGACTACCAGAGCTACTCAAGGATGAAGCTTATGAACAGGGTGGAACTGTTGCAGACAAGGATGCTCCATGATCTTGCTCTCCTCTTCCTCTCCACAAAAATGAGCAAAAAATTAGGTAAGAAGTGCTAAGAAAGGCAAAGAGAAAATCACTTAGGCAACAAGGAACAAAGAGAAACATGAGGAGGAGGAGAAGAGAAAGCTACACCCGCAAAACCTAAACTATGCACTGTAGAGTGATTTCATGAGGTGAGCAGAGAGACTTGGTAGGAGATTATAAACACTTCACATGAGCAGCAGGTGATGGAGGGAATTAGTCACGCCCACAGAAGACAGTAAAACAAAATGAAAGAATTGATGCTAAAGAAGGATTAATTTTGCAGCTCTCCACCAGCAGGCACAGACTCTCCAGAAGCAGGACAGCACAACAGAGTACTTCTCACCAGCCTGTCAGAAGTACGAAGGGCAAAGGGCCGGCATAACCCTGCAGAGCTCCTGGCAGCTCTCCTTGCTGGCAGTGTGTGTGGTTTGGTTACTGACTGGGAGCCACTGGAGGCACAGGGACAATCTCTCAGTAATTTCATTCTGCATTGCAGGGAAAGCTGTTTTCCTCACAATAAACCTGTGCGCAGCAGAGGATAAACAGAGATAAAGGAGATTATCTGCCTCCAATTTAGGGAATACAGAGTTAATGGACTCCTCGTATATACTCAGCAGGTTGGTTTATCCATATTTTATTTACTACTACACCGTTTAAAACAGAGTAGTGGTGCTCCCTAGAACTTGCCCTGGCACTCTGCCCAGAGAGACCAATCCGTCCATCATTTATCTGCAACACTACATGGGGATTTTGCCTTGGCCTGACTACATGCCTCAGCCACAAACAAATCCAGCAGCAGCCCAAGCGATTCTTCTTTTCTCTTTCCCTTTGTCAAATGAATATGCCACAACATTCATGTTGCAAATAGACTCCAAGCCCCGAAGATTGTCTCAGCACCATCCTCTGCACCAGAGAGCAGCCTTATTTGAAAATCAGTTTGACAATTTTATTAAACCCTTTCTTGCAGTCAGAGGCATTTCCTAAAAAATCACAGCATTATTGATAACTGGCCATTATTTGTATCCTTCTAAAGTGCTGAGCTGCCCAGTGCTGTGGGTTAGTGTGAATGGAGTTCGGGGGCAATAAAAGTAGTGCACAGAGTAGCAGCTGACACTTGCCAGGATGAACAGAGGGAAGGCAAGGGTTGAAACCCTTGAGCCATACTTGCTGCTGCACCAGGGAGCTTCCAGCTGAGCCATGTAGCAAGGAGTTGCCTGTAATCACAGTATGTCTCACACCACTCTGTGTCTGCCAGCTCAAAATAATGACAAAGTGCTTCAATAATGTCTTAACATCTTCTGCAAATAAGTAAGTGTCAATACATGACTTAAGGCACTCTTGATCCCCTGCAGCATGGTTTTATTAACATTTATTGCATACATACAAAAACACAATTGAATTCATCAGAGAAAAAAAGATTATGCTGATGGGGTGTGTTTATGATTGGAATTAGTCAGATAGTTGTAGGCAACAAATGTTTTAGTGTTTATTTGTGAATGATAGTGTTTTGGGTTAGATTTTGTTCGTAAGGAGAAAAAAATCACTCTTTGTTTTCTGCTCTGGTGAGACCCTGAACCTGGGTGCTGCATCCAGCTCTGGGGTCCTCTGCACAGGAAGGATTTGGACCTGTTTGAATCAGTCCAGAGGAGGGATTTGAAGAAAATTAGAGGGATGGAATGCTTTTCTTGTGAAGACAAGCTGAGAGAGTTGTGGTTATTCAACCTAGAGAAGAGAGGGCTCCAGTGAGACCTTATTGCAACTTTCCAGTACCTATAGGGGGTTACAAGAAAGATGAGGACAAACGTTTTTGCAGGGCCTGTTGTTACAGGATAAGGGGCAATGGTTCTAAACTGAATGAGAATCAATTTAGATTAGATATAAGGCCAAAGTGTGTTACAATGAGGATGGTGAGCAGCTCGCCCAGAAAGGTGCCCCCTCCCTGAAAACATTCAAGGCTAGGCTGGATGGGCCTCTGAGCAACCTGATTTTGTTTGACGTCCCTGCTCATTGCACAAAGGCTGGACTAGATGACCTTTAAAGGTCCCATCCAATCCAAAGCATTCCATGATTCTGTGGTTCTCATAAACACCAAAATCACTAATTTCTTCTGAAAAAGCATCCCCTCTCTCTACACCTTTTACATTTAAAAAATGTATATCAGATTCTGTATCTCAAATGTTGCCCACATCTGTATCTATTGAATGGGTACCTTTGCTCCTGGAAAATGAAGAAGCCTTTCTATTTGGCTGATGGGGAGCAGCTCAGCCCCAGAGCAGCTCACAGGAGAGCAAAGACAGGTCTGCAAGCAGGACTGTGGCCTCTAGGTTTTCAGCATATGCATTAATGACAATGCAGAGCTGCTCTTGGTACTAAGTGAAAAATTCTGAAACTTCAGAGCAAGGTTTATATAATATAATAAGTCCCAAGTGATCTTAAGTGGCTGATTTGAGATGTTGCTGCATCAGATATGTCCTATTACCAGACAAGCATGCAGGTAAGAAAAAGAAATTTTTTGTACCCTTCCTTGCTCTTTCTTCATCATTTCTAAGTGGTCAGTGGCAAATGTGTGCTTAAGCTGTATTTAATGAGACTGGTCTTTCACTTGTCTTGCTTCACTGGAAGGCTCCTTTCCCATCCCTAAAGCTCTAGGGGAGAGAGGTAACGAACCATCTACCAGTATGCTACTAAAAGGTGGACTGATTTCCACTAGACAGTCCTGTTCATATCCCTGATTGTATGGGGTTTTTATCCTTTGAATGAGAGTCTGGTCTGAAGCCACAGGACAATAAGCAATGGAAAATGTTCCAAGAATAGATCACTTACTATTTCTACTTTGTCAAACATTGCCACATGGGGGACAGAAAAGCTGAAAGTAGCAGCAAATTACACAAAATGTTGGAACAAGAATTACAAGATGTGCCCAGATAATGATATATTTTTTTTGTTTGTTTTCAGTTTTATTTAACTATAGAGCATTAAAATAAGCCTTCTGTGGCGCTTTCCATTTTAGGATGGGCCTCTCTCGGCATGCTGATGAGTCCAGCCCTGCTGTGCTCCTCCACAGGGGCCATGATCATCCTTGCCCTGATCTAACCATCTGAGCTCTGGCTGAGGCCACAGGGCATAGCGAAAGAGGCTGGAGGTTGTTTTGGTTGGACCAAAGGTGAGGTACAATATGTTCCTTCATGATTATTATTATTCTTAGTCATGTGTTGGAGATCTGACAGCCAGATCTGATATTATCTAGTCTGAACCACTTACACAAAGCACAGATTTCTTTCTTACCCCAATATGAGTGAATTTTAATTCTGAGGGATTTGGAATTGGCTTGGAAAAAAAGGAGCATTCTTGGAGCAGGTACAATTACAATTCAGAAGATGAATCTTCAGAGGGATAGAGGAAGATTATCTCCTTCACAGATATGGAATGGAATAAGGACTTTCATATATATTATGGCAGATAAGAAAAGTGAGTTTACATATCATAATCCCATGTTGTTGCTTTAGATATTCAGCCTGATTCTTCTCCATAAATGTTTAGTATAAAATGGAATTCATGTGAAAATAAATGTGCATACATGTGTGTATTATTCATGTGTCTACACATCTGTGTGCACATGTCTGTGTGTACACAGAGAGAGAGAAGAGTTTCAGTTCTGTTCACCTTCAGATCTGCCCCTTAATGCCTAAACCACATCCTCTCCATGTGCTTCAAGAGCCTTGAAAGGCCTGTGATAAATGATAGAGAGTCATACAAGTGCTCTAATACTGAAGCATTCATCTCCCAGTGAATCATCTGGTAATTACTGTTCCTTTGCTGCTCTACAATACACCAGGTGTCAACACACTAGAGGCAAGTGCACTAATGTGCCAAAAAGGAGATCCTCTCCTATGAGCTTTCATGGCCACCTGTACTGGGAAGGCAGCAAGCTTTCAGGGCTTCCCAGGAGAGGAAAGATGGGGTTTGGAGCTGCCCTTCATCTTCAGGAACTGTTTCACCCTAAGGGAGTGGTTATACAGCTTTCCATATTGTGCAGCACTTCTTGATGGCTATTCTGAGGAGAAACTGCACTCCTGATCCCTCCAAAAGTAGAGAGGGCTGATCCTCATTGGTAACCGTGATTTCACTTTTTGTTTTGTCTTCTCTTAAGGACTTGTGAGGCTCTTGCCTTTCCCTCACTGTGCGTAGCACCTGACAGGACCAGGCTCTGAACTATGAGCTCTCTCACACTGAGTCTTTCTGCTTGTCCTTAATCCTGCTTGTCTTTGAGCTGATGTTGCTTTCTGCCTGCATCTTGTTCAGGAAACAGAGTAGTTGTTTCCTGTGCAGGAGACCCTGCTGGCAGCTCAGTAATTCTGTGTATCTCTTTTTTTTTTTTTTTTAATCATTTCTGAATTTCTGATCTGTGTCTTCCAAGGCTGGGATTTCAATGCAAATATGTCTAAAAGAATCTTGTCAGGGTTAAACTGTACAAGATGTATTAGATGAACTGTACCAGTTCATCTAATACAAGGCATAACCGTCCCTTACAGTCCTTGCTTTGTCCTATTGATGACCCGCCTTTTGTGTGTGATAGGGGAAAATGAGCGTACAAATGGTGCCAGCACAGAGCAACCATTTTACATTTCACATGTATCACACAGCTTTATTTTTCTTTCACTTTTCAGCTGTTATAACAGCATTTATGGAGGAAAGGAAATGTGTGGATGATTTGTGGAGGAACAGAAAGTGCCTTGAATAGTTATGTGCGTTTCAGATCACTGGGGAGCTGTCAAGATAACTATTACACGTGGCATGTGAAGTTGTGTAAGGCAGTCAGGTGTAACTATGACCACTTAGGTAGGGGCTAGGAGAGCTTGTAACTGCCAAGGTATGTTGGGTTTGTGTGGCAAGGTTTGGGTAGGAGGAGGTGTCTTCTCTGAGAAGCTGCCAGAAGCTTCCCCTAGGTCCAACAGAGCCAACATCAGCTCCAAGATGGACCTGCTGCTGGCCAAGGCCAAGCTCATCAACAATGGTGGTAGCTTGAGAAGAAAAACCTGCGCAGTTGAAACTGCAGCAGGAGAGAGGAGTAAGACTGTGAGAGAAACAGCTCTGCAGACACCAAGATCAGTGAAGATGGAGGGGCAGGAGGTACTCCAGGTACCAGAGCACAGATTCCTCTGCAGCTTGTGGTAAAGATTGTGGTGAGCCAGGCTGTGCCCCTGCAGGCCATGAAGGTCTGCAGCAGAGCAGAGATCCACCTGCAGCCTATGGAGGACTACGTGCCAGAGCAGGTAGATGTGCCCAAAAGAGACTGTGACCCCGTGGTGAAGCCTGTGATGAGCAAGCTCCAGGAAGGACTTGTGAACCCATGGAGAATGGAACCATGCTGAAGCAGGTTTGCTGACAGGACTGGTGACTCCACAGGGGACCCTCACTGGAGCAGCCTGTTCCTGAAGACTGCACCCTGGGGAAAGAGACCTACACTGGAGCAGCTCGTGAAGAACTACAGCCCATGGGAGGTACTCACATCGGAAAATTTTGTGGAGGACTGTCTCCCATGGGAGAGACCCCACACTGGAGCAGGGCAAGAGTGTGAGGAGTTCTCTCCCTGTGAAGGAAGGAGTGTCAGAGACAACGTGGGATAAACTGATCACCACCGGCATTCTCTGTCCCTCTGTGCTGCTGGTGAGAGCCATGGGAAACAGGAGGGAGGGAAGGGAAAGAATCAGCAATAAAGCTAATCCCAGGAAGAAGAGAGGGGTGGGGGGAAAGGTGTTTTAATATTTGGTTTATTGTTTTTAATTAATCTACTCTGATTTGATTGGTAATAAATTAAATTAATTTCCCCAAGTTGAGTTGGTTTTATTGTCTCTTTTAAAATCCTTCTGGGCCACTGACAACTCCCTGCAAGTCAAGTTGCTTTACTGAGGCTGCTAAAAAAAGCCTCCACTACACAAGTGTGTTGCTTCTGACATCAGCATTGTGTGAATAAATTGAAAATTTCTTGTTCACAAACAGTTGGGCACACAGCTCTGACAGTCCCATTCACAGAGCAACTATCTTGTGTGAGTCCTCAGAGCAAACAAATCCCATCAAGAAAAAAGCAGGCCAAGGCAAGTTAATTTAAATGAATATTCAAGAGGCATTTTTTTGGCAGTAACAGTCTGCCTTTATTCAAAGGTCAAAGGCTAATTGAAGACAATTAGCTTCAAAAAGCCTTGCCTCACACTGGTACTGCTGCTGCCTTGCTTACCACCCCTGCACTGCTTCATACACCATTCACTTTCATCACTTTTGTATACACGAGCAGATACACTAGTCAGAATAAAAGTCCACTTAGTGCTGTCACCCTTCCAGCAACTTATATCGGGAGTTCAGAGAAACTGTGCAACATACAGAAGAAGCCCAAGTTCATGAGACTGAGCTGTCTGAGGTATAAGCTTTTAGGATTATATAATTTAAGCTGCAGGGATTTCCAGTGCTAGAGGTTGAACACAAATTATTGCATTTAGTTGCCATTGGTATTCCTGCAATTAATATGGCTTTTATCTTTAAAACCGTTTCTGCTTTTGGTCAGAATGATGTCCAGTGGCAATGTATTTTGGAATTTAGTTACTGTACAGCATTCATGCATTTTTCTCATCATTGTGAATGTAAAATCAGAGTAATATTTAGATGAGAAGGGATGTGTGAGGATTGTTTAGTCCAATTGCCCACGTGAAAGTAGGGCCAACTTGGACCAGTCTGGCTGAGTCCAGACAAGCTTTGAATAGTTCTAGGGGTGAGGATTACTTTCAGCAGTTCCCAGGGTATGGCTTTCCTCTGCAAAACCTGTGATTGCTCCTCTTTTTTACCATTTATTGCTGCATGAGCAACAGAAATGCTAGTTTGTGGTTCTCATATCATCCCTTCAGTTCTGATTTTGAGAATGATGCCATGTGCAGTTATTCTGGCATCAAGACCAGTTTAAGCAACAGGTAATAATCAAAAATCCTAGTTCAATAGCATCATATTTATAGTCTTCCTAAGGTGTGGATAAAGGTTCTGGTGTTTTGTTACTGTTCACTGCACTGATTTGTTTCATAAACTTCCCCTGTATTTGAATCTGAGAGGCTTTGACTCAGCCCCTATATAAAATAATTCTGCTCTAGAGATGTCCCTGAGCTCCTCTGCAATAAACACTGAAAATTATTCCCTTTGTTTTCTGTGACTGTTTCTGTCCTGAAGTTTTCCTTTGACGCCTTTGTCATCTGTTGGTGATTGTCTAGCAAGCTGGCAAGCTCTGTCCAACAAAGTCTGCCTCTTTGGAGGCAGAACTGGATTTTGACCATGGATCCAATCAGAATCTAGCATAAGTGATCTCAACTCCAGTTTAGGCTCCTGACAATTACTGTGGTTAGCCAGGCTCTATTACTTGCATCTAGATTTTGGAGCTGTTTCTTTTAAAACAGTAAAGAATCACAGGTCTAATCCACTGCAGATATTGTATTGATACACAGTGGGACAGCCTGCCTTTTGGGGCTGTGTCACTCCAAAAAATGTTTCTCAGTGGTAACCACTGCAGGGAAATGCCTCTGTTTTGTCCCACACAGGTATAATTTTCTTCTGCATGAAAACAATTGGAAGCAATAGATGTGTAAACACAAAGAGCTTTTTGCATACCTCTCTGAGCGAACACATGCATTAGAGGAACATGATGGCTATAAATGTATTATCTGCCTATGCAGTCACAGCCTTGCCCTCCCATAGCAGAGCTCAAATCCAAGTCCCTTTGGCACAAATGACAACTGAGCCACAGATGTGGTGTCTGGTCAAGCAATGGCATGTGGGGTCTCAGGCAAAGGGATGGCATCTGCACCTGTGCACATCAATTGGCATGTTGCTGGCTATGTTGGGAAGAGCTCCTCTTGCTGCAAATGGTGCAGAAAGGGTTTCAGGATCACTGGCTCAGTTAGTCCTGTCCACAAGTCACCACAGAATGCACTCAAAATGATACCATCATATTCACAACTTCAGTGGCAACCTAATAATTTAGTGGGTGTTGCTACACAGACTTGCAATACATCAGTGACCAAACTGGACAGAGTAACAGAGCAGTCTGTTAGGAACAGAAATTGCTGCCCTCCTTCACCTAATATCTTTAAAGTTATATTTGACAGGTTAAGAGCTAATTCAACCTTGTGCATGACCACCTAGCGATGAAGATTAAAAGAAGACAGGAAATATGTGATAACTAAGGCACTGGAATTCTGAAATCTCATAGACTTTACAAGAGCACAGAGGGATCAAAACAATAATTCTTCAGTAATATGACTGAAAAGTAAATATCCTTTTCATATATTGGCAAGGAAATAAATAGATAATTTATGAAATAAAGTGTTTGGAAAAGCAGATCTAGACCTCTGTCACACCATAATCAAGGTGTTTATCACAGGATTAAAGTATACCTATGCAGTAAACTCATTAGGTTGCACTGGGTACAGCAATGTGTACATCTTTAGCATAATAAATTAGCAGAGGCACTAACAGGTTTCTGAGCAGTGAATTCCATGTGATGACACCAGAAGATCTCTATCAATATCAAATGTGTTATAGGAATGCTCATGAGCACCAGTGAATTGAGAAAGAATCAGAAAATGGGGATAATTACTGCCTTTTTTGTGAGGCAGATTGCATTTCAGAAAGAGTACAGAAAAGAAAAAAGAGATCTAT
Organism: Xenops minutus; assembly: GCA_035221455.1. Classification (NCBI taxonomy): domain Eukaryota; kingdom Metazoa; phylum Chordata; class Aves; order Passeriformes; family Furnariidae; genus Xenops; species Xenops minutus. The sequence continues at coordinate 22,527,105 of JAWWEE010000158.1, forward strand.
TTAAATGAGACTAATAATACTTTTCCTGGATTTCGGGCAGAAATGTAAGCTTGCACCCTGTTCCATAGGTCATAACTATTTTTGTTATTAATAATACATTCCAAATTTTTTGGTAAGGACTTTACTGAGCTTGTGTGTACATAAAAGATTCACTAGATACCAGGAATAGATTGTCCTAGGGATGGCATGTCCAACTGTGCAAAAATAATTAGTGTAGGGCATGAAACCTGGTTTCTGTCTGCTTGATGGATGTTACATGACCAGGGTGTTGGAGCTGCTCCATGCTATTTATCAGTGCTGGGCAACACAGCAGGTTTTTACATTTTGGCTTTTGGATTATCCTGTAGCTGATCTGAACACAAGAAAAAATTAAATGTGCTGTACTAGAATGGCATCATCAAAGTGTACCTCTTAACTGGATGTAGTACCTTCAAAAGATAGTCATCCCTGCATGGCTTGATTTGTCATAAGGACTCTCTAAGGACATGTCTTGGACAATTGTCCCTAAGTGCTGGAGAGAAACCTATCTAACTTTTTCATGCATGAAAAGTACTTTGGCAGGGCAGAAAAAAGCAGCAGAAATATCAATTTCCCTGCCTCCAAAGGCAGAGTGCCTGAGCAAGATGGAAAGGTGAGATCATCACTCTAGGTAAGACCAGGCAAGACAAGCTGTCACAGCTGATGGTCATCTCTAGCCTGCTCCTTCCAACACGTACAACACCTGCCATTTCTTCCCCCACTTCTGCATCACCAGCACTTTGGATTGCAGTCCAGAAGTGACAAATTGGTAACACAGAGGTAGGTGTGGGTGCTCTGAAAGCTGTAGCTACAAAACTGTGCCAGTATGGCTCAGGGCCTAGGACTGTTTTCTCCTGAGCTGCAGTGCCTTCCCAGTGACTGAGGGAATCAGTATGAGAAAGGATATGGAAAAGCTGCCATAAAAGAGTCTGTTTCATTATTTCTAGAGGTGATATAAACCTTACATAAATGGGGTGAATCAAACTTTACTGCAAGGTATAGTGTAAGCACCCCTGAGGACAATGGCTCATTTAGAAGGTACATGAGGACTGCACCCCTTGCTGAAGAATTAACCTCAGTGGGTCCCCAGTGTTGCTGCTTTCACTGAGGCTGTATTGCACTCACATCTGGCAGAGTGCACAGGGGGCTCTGCAAAGCCATCAGTGGTCCCTAAAAGCTTTGGGTGAAAGTGGGGTAGAAGAGAGGTGATGAACTTGCAGTAAAACACAGGGTAACTCAGAAGGTTGCAGCTGTGTCTGCTTCACCCTGTGCTTGTGATTGCAGCTAACAAAAACCTGCATTTGAAAGACCCTATACACTGAAGACATTAAGTGGGGCATCTCCCTACTCTTGGTGCTGTTAACCCAGATGACCACAACTGCATGTGGTACAAAATCTGTGGATGTCCCAGTGTGGTATAAGGTTGACAAGACTGAAGGAGTTCATATAGATTTTTATGGTGTGGGTGACCAAACCCTGTGCAGACAAGCATGGTGCCAGGTAGAGCAAAGGTTGGGCAAAGCAGGCAGGGGCCATCTGACCTCTGAAAGTCTGATGTTAGGTTATCAGTATTAAATAGTGACAGCACTTGTAGAGACCTGTCCAAGAAAGTTCAACCCACAAAATGCCAAATTTCCACTGTCCCACTGGAACCTGTTGCAAAACTGATGAAAGATAATACATGATGATCTGAATGCGTTACAAAATATTCGTATCTAGCCCCTAAGAGACAAAAAAGGCTGCTAGACCAGCCTGCTCCCTCTGGTTTTATGCAAGTGAAAACTTTCATCACCATGTCTGGACTTCATATTAGAACTCACCATTAAAATTAATGTGGAGAAGGAATTGCTGGTTGTCATCAGTGACAAAGACAGACAACCACTAAAGCTATTATTTGTACCAAATACCATCAGTGTTAATAATGTTGTTTTCTTCTATCTGAGACAATGAGTAGCAGACTGCAATATTTAACTAGAGTTCAGCTAATTGAATGGCACAGACTGTGCATAGACTGCATGAAGCTTAAAAGCTTTCAGACACAAAAGTGAAATCATATTGGCACCTAAATTTGTATTGATTACCGCATCATTAGCTAATATTAACCACAGTGCTTCTAATTCATAAAATCCTGTTTCGGTACCAAGAAATAGCATCATCTTGTGACTGAGTCTGTTCTGTAATGTATGTATGTTTTCACTGAGGTGCAATGTAGATCCTGGACCAGATTTATTGCTAACATCAAGCTGTATTAATGAGAGTTTTTTTCACTTACAGCAAATAGTATTCTGGGTCACAAAATTATATACACAAAACAGAAACTACACAGGAAATTAACCATGAGCAGACAGGAGAAAAATATTTTTAATTCAGTTATTCAGAAGAAGTCTGTCTGCTTTTCTGAAAACTACCTTTTACTTAGGCAGGAGTTATTACCCTCGCTACTGTCATAAATGAATGAAAGTCTGTGACCTTCTTATGGAAGTCAGACTGGACAGTGGCATAAATTTAGAGATCCTAAAACATACTTCATTTTAATATTGCTGGATCAGAGGTCATGACTGATATTGCAGTCTGTTCTGGTTTTGCACATTCCACTTGTCTCTCACCTGCCCTATGGGATGGGTTTAGGTTGGGAACTGCTGAAATCCAGCTGGTTTCTTCACTTTCAGGGCAAGGTCAGAATGTGTCTGTGGTGGAGGCACAAAAGCAATGGGGCAGGAGACAGGACTGTCTCTCTTTCTCTGAACAGTTCAGTCCCCAGTGCTGGCAGCAGGGCTGGTGGCACTGCCAGTTTCATGGTCCATGTGTGGAGTGGTGTATGGAGTTCACAGGGGACCACAGACGCTTCTACAGGCCCTCAGGGACCACAGCTCCTGGTGGTCTGACACTGTAGCTCTGGCTGCCTCTGGCCCTCAGCAATGCTTCAGAAGATGGTGCAGACAACCTGCAGCAAAGTATTGTAAAATAAATAGCTCCAGGTGAATCTTTTGCTTTTACTCTGGACTAGTGAAAGTCTCATGTCCTGGAACATGACAGCTTATGTCCCTCTCAAATGCTTGTAGTTTTCCAGCTACAATTTTAACCTTTGCCATAGTGCTTGAGAGTATCCTCCTCTGTACGAAACACTCTCCATCCTTGGGTTCTGCTGAGCTCTGGCATTAAATCCTGAGTCGTCACAATCTGACTGTGTACTGTATGAAAACAACATTTTTTTCCTAGGTTTTGTATTTACTGAGTATCAACTTCACTGAGTGTCTTTTTATTTTTCTCCTAGAAGAACACATAAAGGATTTACTGTTTCTAGTCTATTCATATTTTATGCAGCTGCAGCATGTCCGTCTTACTCATTTTCTTTGTAAACCAGATAGGTTCTCTCTTTTCAATCTCTCTTACTGTGCAGGTTTTCCCATGCCTCTAACCACTTTTTTCATCTTGCTCTTATATTACTCTACAGCATGGCAGAAAACAGCTTTATCTTGATTGAATACTCCTCTGATTTGTAGCTGAATCTTTTAAGGGCTTAGAAATACACATTTATGTATGCAACCCGCAAATCTGTCAGAAAGCACAGAGACAGAGGACAATGCTGGAGGTCAACACATACAGTCATTAGAGACAGGGGTTATAAAATCTAGGCCCTCTCTGCAAAAAGTGTTTCTGATTTCCTCATTAAAGACTCTTATCTCTTTTCCTCCAAAAATATCAGGAATTCGATATATACTGTAGGTAACCTTCCCCTGAGAACATGTCCTGGAAGGATGCGCTTTTTGTTTCTAAGGCTGACAGAGACCTGGATATACTGCTGCATGGTAGGCAAAGGGCACTGTTGGGAGGCAGGGTCGTGTGCAGGAGAAAGGACTGTGTTTTCCTGGTGCTGACTTCTACATCTTCTTGAGCTTCACAGAGAAGACCAGGCATTAAGTTGGCACAAGCTGGTTGCTGCTGGGGGAGAGCAGAGAACTGCAGACACCAGGGATGTGCCGCAGCACCCACCCAGGGCACTTGGCATCCACCAGTTGCTTGCTGAGCTGCCTGCAGCAGTGCTCCCTCTTCTCCTCCAGATATGCTGGGCTGTGTTCTGGAAGAGTATGAGATCTGCTCCCACCCTCAGCCTTCCTAGCACTATGGTTTTTGCACAGATCTGTGTTGAGTGACAGCTGTACAACTCAGTGTAGCAAGACTGCAGGAACTTGATTTAAAAGCATGCACAGATCAGCTCTGCCTTGGTGGAGGGATCTGCTTGCCAGTGCTCACCTCAGCATCACAGGACTGAAGTGTGATGCTCATTTGTGCCATGAAATGGTTCACATCAGCACAGACCTGATATCAAGTACTAGGAAAGCAAGGCATAGCAGGTTGGTTTGAGAGGCTACATCCATCTCCCACTGCCATTATGGAGAGCAGGAGGTGGTACACTGGTGCAACCTCCCAGGTGGCAGTCTGTTGCTGTACACTTCTTGAGGCTTTTTACCCCTCTGTGACTCAAAGCATTACAAAAAACATTTTTCACTAGCTTTGCTGAAAGTGCAGAACTGGAAATTAGAGCTGCCTTCAGCAGATGCTGGTGTGAAAATGCGGGGTTTATGAGATGTCAGAGTAGGAGTGAGGGGATGCTGGGAATATCTGTGGCTTATACTAATCTCCATAAAAATGAAGTCAGTCTGGCATGTCAGAAAAGAAAATGCTGAAGTCCTTCTCTCTTTTTTCCTTTGTTTGAACAGAATTTTTCTCTTCACTCCACTTTGAAATTATTTAAGTATTTCTGTGATTTGAGATTTCTGATCAAGTTCTAACAAAAGGCATTCCTTAATAGCCAGCCTTTGTCACTTATGATACATACCACTTGCAGGGGAACTGCTCACTGATTTATTTAGGTTTTTTTCTCTGAACAACAGGAGGAAGATTGGTGAATTTTCCTTCTCTCTCCTTCTCACTGTTTTCAGCCACATCAATGGCAAACTCTGAGGTACTAGGAAACTCATGAAGACCAACTCTGCTAACATTTGTGTTTGTTCTCCCACTTAGAGTGAAAGGCTTTATTTTAGAAATAATTTCATGTAATGATACTGAATAAAGAGAACTCCTCACATCTGCCCTTTGCAGAAATGGTTTCTTGTGCTGGAATGCTTTGGTGTATACTTGGAAAATGCTGGGGTTTTTTCCTCCCTGAACAGATGATTTTAACATTTGTTTGGATGAGAAAGCGTTTAGAGGACCATCATAGGCAGTAGCAGATCTAGCACTTTTTTGCTGATGGGGCCTTTAACAGAAAGAATTGTTGTACATGTACATGCGTGTGTGTGACAATGGACATTGAAGAGAACAACAGTGGACAAAACATAGCCATTAACCAGAGAATACTAAGAACATAAGGATGCTTTCTTCTACATCTCCCTTGTCACACTCAGTCCAGGTTGCTACATTCTTGGGTAGGGACACAATGAATGAAAACTCAGTAATAAGAACTTGCTATCTGTTATTACAAGTTTGAAGGAGTTTTTGTAGTTACCTTAGTTGCGTAAGACAAGTAGGCCTCCACTGACTTACACCACTTCTGTTACTGCTAAGAAAGAATGACAAAGATAAATTTTAACAGTTTATAAATTTCTGCTGGGTGTCTCCCACCACCCCAAGGCAGGTGCTTTCTGATCAGAGGTGTTTTTCCAATGAAGTGTAGAGTTTTGCTGCTATTTGCTGTGGCTGATGTGGGGGGTTTTTATCAAGTTGTATAACCTGGTGTGGTTTTGGGGACAAGAGCATATTTTCTGGCACAGGAGCTGTACTTCAGGAAGTCTTCAAAAGGGTAACCTATTTTTGGGGTGTATACCTTTGCACTATGACTCCAGAGACCTGAGTTCTGTGCTTAGCTGCAGTACTGCTTGGCTATCTGATGTTCATAAAATTATTTGATCTCCTATCTTCTACTTTCTGCAGTTAGACTGCAAGTTATTTAGCTCAAGACCTCCCATCTCCTACTCTTGCAGAGAGTATATGGAATGCTTGCAATAAAAATGATGGTCAAGAAGAATATATACTAAACTAGAGAGCCAATACCTCCACAGTCACACAGAATTTGGATGGTGTAGTTGTAAGAAGGAGTCTTGGATATAGTCAATTCTGTTATAGTAGCTGTCTTCACATTACTGTTGATCTCTTTCATATCCGTGGCTTAGGAATTATTTCTCCCTTTCTGTGAGAGTTACTTGTAATCTGTCTTCCTCCACATGAAAAGCTGGTGTGGCAACCAGCCTTGGACAGAAAGTCTGTGGACCCATGGCCCATTCCAGCTATGTCCATGCATGACAGGATATTCTCTCCTCTTTGCTCCAGGTGACCTTTCCCATTCTTCTCCTCCAGCATCTGCTGCCTATTTTGATCAAACTAAGCCTGCCTCTTCCTTTTCCTTTAATTGTGTTGAAGAAATTAAAAGCATTTGGCTGGAAAATATTTCCTCAGAAAATCAAAAATATGTTCCATAAGCAATACTAAGCTTTTGGCTTCCTTTAGAAAGGTCCTGGACAAGATCCTTTCCTCTTCTCCTGTCTGTGCCTTTAGAGGTGATCTGAGGGTAAGGCACTGCAAACCATTAATCAAAAAGGGATCTGCTTGACTATTCTCTCTCCTAGGGACTGATGCACAATAACAATTTGAAAAAGGATCATTTTATACAGCACATATGTCTAACACCATGGGTGAGCACCACATTTGACAAATTCTTCTCCACTCTTCACACCTTCAAATAAATTTAAGTTTAAGATTTTCTATTAACAGCAGACTAATGCCTGGGACGGTAATTAGAGTTGTCTCCTTAAGACATTTTCAAGTTTATTGTCACTGGAACTGTGCCATTATAAAGATCAAGAAAGGGTGTCTTGATGTCTAGTGTTATTGTCTCCCAAGGTGGTTTTTTCCAACTTGTTTAGTTTGAGATTACTTTGTTGGTGAACTTAGACCATACTATTGATATTGGTATGCCTGAATGAGTAATTAGAATAGAGTTCTTGCCATAATAGTCACTGAGTTCATTCTAGTCCAGAATCTACATTGTGTTTCTTTGCCCCAGTAAGGGTACTTTTTTTGGTGGGTACATTGGAAGATCATCCAAGCTGACCTCCCTCTGAAGGTACAGCTGTCTTCACTGTTAGATCAGGTCATCAGGGCTGTGTCCAGCTGAGCTTGGAGTCTCTTCAGGGGTGGAGATACTGCAAGCTCCCTGGGCACCCTTTGCACTGCATAAACACTTTTACAGGACAATCAAAAGACACTCTGGAGCCTTGGGATGGTTGGTAAAGGAATCTGGAGCACAGATAATTTTTCCCTCTTTCCTTCCAGTTATTTAGGCAGTGACATTGAAAGAAGCAGGTGGACCCATTCTATTAATACATCTCCATGTCTGATGCTGCCATCAAAGTTTTGGGGGTTTCAATAATGGGCTGGCCTAAATAAAACCAAGTCTGCTGGCATCAGATGGCATTACCCTTTCTCCAAGAAGGAAGAGAGTCTTTGCTCACAAGCTAGTGGGGCTCATAGAGCTTTAAACTAAATGTGAAGTAGGAGAGGGACAATATCAGAATTGCCTATGGCAAGCTGTAGGACAACACACCAATGTTTGCAGAATAGAGTGCTAATGAGGGCCCTCAGCCAGTGGCTCTGAGGTGTGTTGACTTCTCTGGAGAACACCTGAAGTGTTACAGAGCTGATCCAGGGACTCCTGAGATAATAAGAGCCAACAGGAAAACCCCATTGAAATACCTCAAAGAATCTGAGGGATGTTCCTGTAGGAAGGTGGCACAGCCAACAGCCCCAGTAGAAGTGTCTCTACACTGGCACACACAGCATGGGCAAAAACCAGGAGGAGCTGGAAGCCACTGTGCTGCTAGAAATCTACAACTCAGTTGCCATTACTGAAACTTGGTGGGATGAATCCCATGACTGGAGTGCTCCTCTTGTTGGCTACAGGCTGTTCAGTAGGGAAGATGAGAAAGGAGAGCTGGAGGGGTCGCCCTCTACATCAAGAAATGGATGGAGTGTGAAGAGCTCATGAAGTCTCATGAGAGTACTGCTTTCAGGTCTAGGAATCTCAGGACAGGAAAGACATGGATCTGTTGGAGTGTGGCCAGAGGAGGGTTATGAAGATGATTCAAGGGCTGAGAACCTCTTCTGTGAAGACAGGATGAGAGACCTGGGGTTGTTCTTCCTGGAGAAGATAAGACTTCTGGGCAAAAGACATTATTGCAGCTTTTGAGCACCTAAAGGGAACCCATAAAATAAGATGGGAACACACTTTTTTGCACGGCATGGAGAGATAAGGGGTAATAGTTTTAAACTGAAAGAGGGTAGGTTTAGACTAGAAACATACAGGGCCAATTGGATAGGGCTTTGAGCAACCTGATCTGGTTGAAGATGTCCCTGATTATTGCAGAGGGCTGGACTAGATGACATTTAAAGGTCTCTTCCTATCCAAACTATTCTGTGATACTGTGATACAAAGAAGAATGTTTTTCCTTACATGCCAAAATTTCCCTTTTTGCAACTTGTCTTCCTTGCTCCTTATCTTCTTCCTACTCTGAGTGGAGCCTGGCTCTGTCTTGCCCCATGAGTTAGCTAAAGTCAGCAGTGAGAAACTCCCTAAGCTTTCTCATCCAAGGCTACAGCAATCCATTTCCCTCAGCCTTTCCTTGCATATCATGGATGGCAGCCTGCCAGTGCCCCTCAGATGGATCTGCTTCAGCTCAACCACACAGTGCCTTCTGTGATTTGGGAAGAGCTATTCATAGTTCACCTGATCTGGAGGCTCAGGTGGAGAAATATCCAGGAGAAGGATGCAAATCTGCCTCCCTGGGTCCATTTTCCAAATTTGCAGTTGTAAGAGAGTACCTGTGACCCATGAATATGTGCCATTATTTGAGAATTGTTGCCTGGAACATCTGAGATTTGTTCAAAGACCTGTGTTTATTCTCAGCTATTTACCTGAAAACCAGATATTACCGCCCCCTGGAAGTGTGGTGTCAGAAAAATAACAAGGTAGCCCCATTTCAGAGGTGATACTGGGCTATATTATTTTTGACAGTGATAGAAGTGGACAACTGTTGGATATGAGTGAAATCTGCAAACAAAATGTGTGAGAATAAACTTGCAATACTCTTCCCTGGTCATGGTGCTCTTGGACATCTCTGCCTGAAGAACAATTCCCCTATGTTTGGATTAGTTCCCAGAAAATGCCTACATCACGTGCTGTCAGTGTAGCCATCCAGGCAATGGCAGCAATACCTGACAGATGGGAATCCACTAGAAAAATGGCTTTCCACATGCAAAAGGAATAAACAGATGGGTGTGAAATGGAAACAGACTCACTGAAATGGAAACTAGATGAAGAAGATAAACCAGGAGGAAAGGCTAACCTGCCTATGAACCGAGAACTAAAGGAGAAGCACCAGAGGAGGATGGCTTAGAGAAAAAGCATGCAGCTGCACAGCCAGAGCATGCAAGTATCCTCTGTCTTCTCTGTCATAATCAAGTGGTTTGAGAAAGGCCAGACATTGGGTGTTGGGGCCTTCAGGTGCTTGAGCCAGTGCAGTGGTGGGTAAGGGCAGGAGTGGGGCAGGTGGTGGGGGGAGAAAGGGAGCACTCTGCCTGCCCTGGCTGACAGCAATACTTTCAGAGGGCAGGCAGAAACCCTGCTGCCAAGAGCAAGTCAGAGGAGGAGAGGCAAATTCCCCAGGGTCTTTTCCAATCCACTGGTGATCCATTGCCCTAGCCATGCTAGCTAAGAGATACCCTGCCCAAATCTGTAACGGGGAAAAGCATCACAGAATCATCATCAAGGAATCATAGAGTGATTTGGGTTGGAAGGGAACCTTGAAGATCACCTAGTTCCAACCCCCCTATCACAGGCAGGAACATCTTCAATTAGACTAGGTTTCTCAGAGCCCCAGCCAGCCTGGCCGTCAAATGGAGAAATGAAAGAAAGTTTCTCTATGGTTCATGAAACAGTCAAAGTGAAAACCAAGCACATGTTTCTGTTTGTGCTATCCCATGTCTCTTCAGCCTCACCAACAGCACTTATCAAAAGGATGTTATGTGCCTTTCCCTGTAATATGTAACCTTGGTGTTATATTTTGCCTTGAATTAGGTGACATAATGAAAGAATCATCTTGCTAGCACAGCCCGTTTCCTCTCTTGCATCTGAGGATTTCCTGCTGGCTGGGGTTGCATTTCCCTGTTTTGTTTGTTCTATATAAATATGCAGTTTTACAGCTTAGGGTTATTTCAGGCAGAGCAAGACATCTCTTCAGGACAGCATTTGAGAGGACCTTTGTGTGCCCTCATTAGGGCTCATAAAGTACTCTAAAGCCACACTGCACTAAGCACAGATTTTCAGTTAATGCTGCTCCTGGATCTTCCCCTCCCTTTCCCACACTGGTCCCTATCTTTTGCTCACACAGATTTTGTATAAACTGTGTTTTCATCTGTTTGGATTTGTGGACATGTATCAGATCCCCTTTCCGGTGCTGAGTTACAGCAGCTCTCCACTTAGCACATACACACATCCTACCTCTTTGTTCCTCACAAGCTGACCAAATAAAAGAGGTCTCTGATCCGTTGACACTCCCACAAATATTTTAAAATTTTTCTGTGAAACAAATCTCTGCAATTTCTAAACATTTTCAGCAAATTCAAAAATCCATCTACAAATAATGCTTCATAGAAATGTTATGACAACACCAAGTAAGAATATATTTGATATTTCCCAGACCAGAAAAGTGAGTGATGGCCAATTTGGCTTCTCTCTTCCCTCTACAATTTGCAGGCAAAGGAGACAGAAGGGAGAGAGGGCCTGGAGATGCTGTTTGCTCATTGTGAGATATGTTTATTCACTGTTAGTAGATAGATAATTAAGTTAGCTCTGTTTCTCTGCTTCTTCCCTGGGAACTGCCCTGGGAGGTGCTGAGAAAGCTCATATGTTCCAGTGATCCAGACAGCCCTGCTAGCAAGAAATTTATCTCCCAGCAAGACTATTCAAGTCAAACAAAAGTTACCATGCAAACTGGACAAACTCCAGATTTGCACTGAGTGATATATCAACAAATCATTAAAACCAGAGCACTGTGCTTTGGGAGAGCAGCACCAAACCCCAGTGAGGCAGAGCAGAGAGAAGCACAGCTCCGTCCGTGCTCTGAGTCTATTCTGGTGTCAGTAGATGCACTTGGTTGTTTCCCTGTGAGTTAGAAGGTGGCCTGGTAGCGTAGCAACCCTTCCAAGTACATCCCACTGCCTTCCAAACAGGCAGAGGGTGCACTGGTGGGCATTATTTCAGTGGCACCTACTGCAATACGCGTGTGCTTTTTGGAGAGTCACCTTCCCCTACTGCTCTAATGAGAGGGCTGTGAGGATTACACAGCTGTCTACCCCTTTCCTTCTCTCCCACAAATATGCTTATGTAAAGTATCTCCCACATATATATTTATTTTAACAATTCTTGTATTAGCAATCACATGCTTACACTATGCTCCTGTTTTATTGGAATTCAAATATTAGCCATTGCTTCTACCATTGGGTTGAGGAGGAGTGACAGTCTTAATACAGCTTTTTAAAACTTTTCTCTCCCTTCAAGAACACCACGTAGCTCTCCTCCTGTGCCCTAGGCTCTCACACAGAAACCAGGTCTAGGCCAGCTGATGGGAAGTGTGAGAAATCTCAGCACACAGCAAAGCTGTGAGCACAAACCCCACAGAAACAGGAACCCAATGCTGTGCATAACCACTGTGATGTCAGAGGAGGAGAGTGACAGATAAACTGTTGTGTGTCTCCCTTCAAAAATTCATCCAGGATTATATCACCTTCCAAAACTGATCCAAAGAAAGCACATTGCTTATGGCAGGATATTAGTACTGTGGATATCCACATTATGAATTGACCATATGTGGTGTGAAACCACCTGCCATTTCTTGGTCTGGAGATGAGATCCTTTCAAAAAAGGGTGGAGAGAGAGGAGAAGTATATTTCCTGCAAAGATAGTCTTGCCTTTCTACATACACCAGATGCATATATCCTGCAAAGGATTTACAATAGACACCTATCTAAGCCTCCAAACAGGGGATGAAAGAGCACAAAGCACAACTTTCCCCATTTTCAGGATCAAAGAGTCCATAATGGGAGTGGGTTTCACTGCTCACTTCCTTTCAAGTAGCTTAGCATCCTGATGTCACTGGGAGAGAAAACAACAATAGCCATATGAGTGAAAAAACATGCTGAGCCAAAATGAGGGATGTGGTCATCGCTGAGATGATCAGCTAATAAGGCCTCTGCTGTCTTTTCCCCCTCCCCTGTATATCTCATCTCTTCTCTCTGTGCTACAGGTTGTGTTGACACTGAGCTGATATTTTTGAGAATAAAAGCGGTCCTTTTTTTCTGTATTATTTGGCATTAAAGAGTGGGTGGCAGCAGCCACCTGCCTGAGAAGTTTTGGTCTATGCTCTGCCTCTCTAGCATCCTCCCAAATAGTGGTCAGGGCCCACTCTGAGCACAAGGACCCCCTTGTTCCCGACAGTGACAGCCTGTACTGGTTCCCTGTTGCCATTTCTGATATAGGTCCTGCTTCAGTTTTCCCTCCTATTGCTGTAGGTGCTCTGAACAAACTTGGGCACTTACTCCAATCACCAGGACTGCCCATGCCTCTTCCAGTTGGTTTATTTTTGCTTTGTGGATCCCTGCCAAGAGGAAAAATCCTGTGGTGCTTTTGAGTTGTGCCCTAATACGCTGCTAAACAGCAGGCACCAGTCTCTTGGGGCTGCTTTGGAAAGGCATTTCCCAGGGGTGCAGGCAGCATGATTCAAGCAGGGCATCTCCAAGCACTTCATCCTGCTTTGGAGCATGAAGCCACTTGTGGCCAAGGAAACGCTCCCCAGCAGCCTCTGCAGGGGAATAACCAGCCTTGGCCACTCTCTTCATCACTGTCACTGCTCCAGTGTATTTTATTGCTCACTGAAGAACTAAAGGATGGTGTTTAGGTACTTCTTTTCTTGTTCCCTAGCACCTGTCATCTGAGGGCTGGCATCTAGCTGTGCTTGGCTGATGGAATAGAAGCAAGGTGATGATCTCTGTTCAGCTTCCAAGGTCTCACTCAAGTGATGAGTCTGCTCTGTCCTACTAATTAACTTATGGCACCGAGAGCATATGCACTGCCATTCTCCTAAGTTTGCAATGTGGGCCACCTTTGAGGCATCTATAGACATCCTTCAGATCTTTATCACCCCCACCTCTGTCCCACAAGCCAGCTCTTCCCACAGGGTCAGAAAAATGCAATGGACAAAAGAAGAGACAGACTGGAAGCCACCAGCACAATGTTATTCCGTTCTGAGAAGAGTTTACTTGTCACCACAGAGCAAGAGTTGAGCTTTCCCAGCCTGAATCAGGCACCAACTGTCTCACACAGATCATCAAAGACATGACTGGGGACCTGTGAACCTGCATCTGCATGGCATTGTCTGCACCTCTAAGGGTGCTGGTCCTGCATCCAAAGGCTTCCTGCTTTCCTTGCTGGCTGTCATTGCTGCAAAACCAGGCTGGTACAAGCTGTGAGAGCTGGGGCCTGTGCTGGCTTGTGCAGGAGCTGGCTGGTGAGAAAGGATGTTGAACAAAGTGGGTTTTTCCATTGTCAACCTACATGGAAAATATTTAAACATGAAGAAAGAAAAACCCAAACCACAAGCCAGACTGAAAGGAAACAACAACCCCAACGAGGTGGGTTGTTCTTTCTTTTTTTTAGAAATTGAAACCGCACAAATTGGAGAAGGTTGTGCTCTACATGTTATTTCAGTCTCAATTGACTACGCTGGCTGACAAGTCCTTATACATGACTTGTCGCACTTTCCTGACGTTTCCTTTATGCTGAAGAATGCCACTTCCTGCTGCTGATGCCCTGTGTCAGCCATGGAAAGAAAAATTATATATTTTTTTTGTTTTTTTCAGTAGGTTTGTACCTCTTGTGTACTTGATGGATCCCAGGTTTTTTTCTATTTTAGGAAAAATATTTTGTTTAAACTTCAGTATTATGAAAATATCTAAGTGGCACGGTAGAGGAGGTTGTCTCCCAACTGCATTTACTAACAGGGAGTGATCTGTAATGTGTAAGCAAAAGCCTCATCCTGTCATAACCTCCTTTACCAGTTATGTGGCTGTAGATTCCAGAACTGAACATGAAGAAATGTAAATATCTGGAGGAGAATCTGGATGCAGGATCTGGGGCCAAAGGCACAGTTTTTCCCCAGGGAATTTCCTGTTACATTTCCCCTATATGAGGGCAGAAAACAGTCCACCTCCAGCCACATTCACACCTCCTTGGCCCAGCCAGATCCATTTACCTTCTGGGGGAAGGTTGGTTCACAGGGCTCCTTATGGGGGTGGCAGCAGACCCCAAGGGCAGTGGACAGCTGTACCTTTACTCCTTTTGCATTTCTCCATGCTTTGGGGCTGGCTTATCTGTTGTCCTGTGGCTTCACAAGGCCCAGACAGCCCTGAGCCTTGCAACACTTTGCAGCTGTGAGACCCCAAGCCCCAGATCTTGGCATTTGCTTCCAACCCCTCCAAAACTCAGGCTTCATCCCCTGCTCCTGTGCAGCACCTGCATCTCAGTGCAAGCAGAAAAAGCCCATGAGATGGGGTTTTCCCCAAATACTGAGCTTGCACAGCCATGTTTTCTCAGTTGCTGTCCCTTGGAGAGGCCACCCCAAAGCAGCTCCTCCAGAGAGCAGCTTCACTTGCAAGCAAAGAGGGCTCACTGGAGTCACTGGGGGCTGAAAGGAAAGCAAGAGCCACTGCAGGCTGGACTGGCCACCTTCCCTCTTTTCCAGCTGAGACAATCTTCCCGTGGCTAGGACTCTGCCCATGCATTGATTTCCCAAGTTTGGCCATCATCTCTCCAAAGAGCAGAAGCCTCCTCCAGGGTGCTGTAGATGGCTGTACCAGCCCCAGTGGTGCCTGACAGCCTTGCAGAGGAATCAACAGTGCTGGGAGCTGTGAGGGAGGCTAATTATGCTCTTACTTATTTAGATAAATATAAAGTAGGCTAGCAGCTGGTGACTAGCTTTTTCTCTCTCCTGGAAAGACTACTGGTGCCTACTATACAGGCAATGTCTCTTGCCTCTGATTTAAGGAAAGCCCTGAAGGACTGAAGCAATAAATATAATTCCTTGACCTAACTCTTCCTCCAAGAACATTGTGACAAGTGGACTGTGATTTGGTCGTGACTTATGGGACATTTGTGTACAGCACCTGAATGCATCTACCAATAGACAGAATTCTCTCATCACCATTTTTACCTTAGGACTTTGCTAACCAATTCCCTCATTATTAGAAATTTCGACCAATTACTGGTAGAAAACACTGTGCAGGTAAGCAGCAGTATTTTATCAAATTGCTAGTCTAATCAGATGGAAATGATGTCATGGCAATAGCAGCAATCTTGGACATGGATTTAGATCCGAAATGTTAAATCCCTTTGATGCTCATGATTCAGTGATCAGCACAGAGAATAGATGTTTGTGCCCAGAGCAATGGAAAGGGATGGGGCTGTGATTCATCATGTCAGCATGGAAGTCTCTGGAAAGCACCATTTGGCCTGGTCTGCTCCCCACCTGAATCTTTCTGGTCTAAGCACTGATGCTGTCAACTCAGTTTAAGTTCAAAATACTTCTGTGCTTCTTTCCAGTAAGGGGTCACATGTGCTACAGGCTGACAAACAGCACATAAAAGGCAGCCCGGGCAAGAAAGGGTGGAGGAGAGGGAGGGTGGCAGGCACTGTCAAGGTAACAGAGACTTTCTGGGCACTTCTGTCTCCAACAGCAATGTCCTGGAGTGGGTGGGAGTCCAAAAGAAGCTGAAGGAAGAAAATAAGCAGGTGAATCAGTAGGCATGTGGAGCCTTGAACATGAAGATAGTGAAAGTGCAGTGCACCTAATGATGTCTCACTCCTCTCCCTCTCAGTCTGTGTCTCTGACACATTAGGGGAGCTTTACTGGAGAGTACTTTTTTTCTATACTGTTAAACACATGCTGTGGACTATTTGTTCTATGAGTTACTGGAAGAGACCTGATAATCACAGGATCAAAAAGGTTCATGGTAGTCCCATGGTAAGACACTCAAACAAATTGTAGTATTGACATGCTGTTTGCCAAGGAATTGATCAGGAGCCTTGGGGGAGGAACCACAAACAGGTAAGACTTACGATGAAAATTCAAGGACTTGGTATGGATTTTGTGCATGGTAAGATCATGTGCAGTGACTACACAATGACACAACGTGTCTTCATCAGGTTAGTAGTTTAAAGATGTCTTCTGTTACTGAAACAGGGAGTTCTTCTACATTATGGCCAGACATCATTTTGATATTTGAGAAAGAGCGGTATTCTGTGGCTCTCAAAGAGAGTCTGAATCAGACAGCTTCATCCTTCTCCTCCTTACCTATTTTGCTTTTGGATCCTCAGATTTCACTGAGACAAAATGACAAGTCTTCTCTGAGGGCATAGCATGTCAAGCAAGTAAATAATCAGTTGCCTTATCTTTCACTACACACTGACAGCACTGCCTGTGTGTGTCAGCCTGAGAGGTGAAGATGTAGGGAACAACAGTAGATTGCTTTCTATCGTGTATACAAAGTCATGGATAAAATTGTAAGAGTTTCTCCTATATGAAAATTTCCTCCAGAAAGGGAAATGTTGGCAAATATGCTTGTTTCTAGCCTGGTAAGTTGGACATGTCCAAACTCTGATCTTGGGATGTGACCTGGGAGTGAATGAATGCATGTCAGAGCAGGGTGTGTCATGCTCCAGGTTTACAGGTCATGAATTGTGTCTGCAGGGTTCATATGAGCTAAATTTCCCAGGTGAGGCTGTTAATACGAATGAGACAGTCCCTGAAGCCCTTCAGAGAAAAAGTTGAAGGTGACCTTGCTGGCATGAAGGATAAAGTGTATTGACTGACATTCTGTAGTCTGCTCTTTTGGTTCTCCCAGCTTAGTTTGAAGCAAAGACTGCCAGAAATCTGGCAAGATCTTCTCACATAGCATTTCCCAGAGTCAGTTTTAGACTCAGAAAAAAAGTGAAAAAAAGTGAAATAAAGATGATAAGATCTGCTGTCTGCACTGTTGAGGATCAAAGTCCAACCATGTTCCAACAAGCTTCTCTAATTTTCATAGTTCTGCGGTATCAGAGACACTTTTCTAAATCAAACTTCTGAACTGTGCACCGTGCAACCCTCTTCGATGGGCAAAAAGGGATGAAATAAATGCATATTACATTACATTATGTTTGTAATTAACATGACATTTTATTGTGAGTGAAACTAATTTTCTCCAAAGATATTAGATATGGGAAACATAGCTGACAATTTAATGCAGTAGGACATAAAATTGGTGCATTAGAGGCAGGCTAGAGAGGTTTTGATTAATTGATGTCCTTATTCAGTGTGGCAACAACTAGGATATGTAAGTACATAAGCCTCTACCCTGCTCTTATGGGCAGATGCTCCCTTCCGAGATGGTTTAGAAATACAATTTTCACTATGTCAAGACAATGTTATGCAACCAGGCAGAGATGGCACATGCCAGGGATTCACAATAGAATTATGCTACCTAGTGCTAGGTACCTGCATTTTTGCCCTTTCTCACTTCTTTCACAAACAGGTTGCAAATATAGTCATTCATTAAATAAGTTACTTTCCCTCAATATCAGTGCAGCCTGCTCCTGCTCTAATACCTCATATGCTACAGTGTTGAATGTACCGAAACAATAAATCTGAGAGTCTCGCATAGAATTTCTTCCACTATAACAAGCAACACCGAGAAGTTGTTTAAGATGAATCAGCCACCCTATTTTTTTTTTTTTTTTTTAAATTAAAATCTGTCATGGAAGAACAATTTGTGTCATTCACATGAAAAATCTCTCCCATGAGGAAGCACTTTAAACAATGGAGATACAATGAGTGCTATAATTATTTAATCTGCAGACAATCAAATCACATCACATCATTAAATAAAACAATCAGGGCTAAATGACAAAGTGTTAGATACATGTGCATATACCTCAGCATCTACTCAGCGCATCTTTTCCAGAGTTGTTTGAGACACTGGCTTCCTGCCTCACACATCTTGCACCAAGTATCATGTAACATAGACCCCAGACGTAGCCCTAAATCAACATCTACAGGGACTGACCAGCATAAAGACAAACACAAGATAATCATGCAGACATTTACCCACCTTCTTAATTGGATTTTGCTGGCTGCTGGGAACTTGGAATGAACACAGCAGTGCTGTTATTTTGACCCAATCATATAATTTCAGTTACATTATAATTTCAGACTAGAGTAGGTGTATCGACGTACACCATTTTCACACCTTGAGTGTGTATTCTAGTGTTATCCTCTAACTGTGGCGTGCTCTTTTCGTGAACCTTTTATTCCCAACAGCCCCAAACGTGTGTCACCATGACTCTATTAGGCATAGGGATATCCATTGTCTTCACAAACATGTTTGTTTCCCCAGTAAACTAATAAATTATAAGAAGTAAGGAGCAGAAGCTCCCATCCATTTAGAGATACTAAATTTGATGCTACCCATCTGTTTGCTAGGAAAGCAGGTTTTATGGGCTATTTGCAGCCCATAAGGAGATAGGATTTGCTGAGATCTGCCCACCTGGGGCGGGCATTATCTTTACCTGCAAATGGCAGAACTGTGACAGGCAGAGTACCATTAGTAGGGCAGAAGGGCTAAGTGACTCAGTTATCAGGACCAGGGGTTGCAGGAAATCCCAAGGTTAGGAATATACTAAGCAGAAAGCCTGATGGAAAATGCTTAGGGGGTATATCATTCTTCATAACCAGCACTTTAAGAATGGGCAGATAAGTAGGAAAAAGCTTGACACAGAAATAGGAGTCAGCTTTGGGAAGTTATTGGAAGAAAATGTTTTACTCTGAAGAATTTTTAGTTGGAGTAACTAGCTACATAACTGAGGAGCAGAAGTGCCTTGAATTGAGACCACAGTCATAGGAGTGTATCTCTAAATACAGTAACTGTTTCATTAGGCCTTGCATTGCAGTAATAGCAAAGTGATTTTTTTTACTTAATCCTTACCTATTGCTAAGCGATCATGTTTTCTTTCTGCTAGGAGCAATAGTCTGAAATGGGATTAGTGCTCCACTCCCATTGCTCATTGCTCTAATGCAAGACCAGAGATCTCCAGGGGCCTGCAGTCTGCTTTCCCACTATGCAGCAAGACCATTTTCTGAGGCATAAATCCCATGGCAAGGTCATCATAAAGCATCTCTAGATTGCAAAGTAACCAGTTTTCAATACTGAAGATGATCAATTTTGCATTTATGATCTGCTTCATAGGACCTGGAGGTACTCTCTGGGATGGTTTTCCCTGTAGAATATCTCTGGGGTTTGAATGCACGCTTCATACATATGTGCAAAGATAACAGCTGTTTTCCCCAGGCTTTCTTCCTCTCTTTTGTTCATGTAAAATTATCTATTTTTCTGAAGAACTGCAACAAGAAAGAAAATGGAAAATTTAGGCTTCTTTCACTTTTTTTATCCCCAGCATAAAATAACTTCCATCAATGCCTGCTGTGCAGTTGTGAATCTCCTTAATGTGCATTCTCTGAGTCATATGAGTTCTTTTGGGAGGAATAGAGGAGAATACAGAGTTTATACTAATGTGGCCAGGAAATCAGAGAATAATCAATTTTTTCTCTAGTTCTCAGCTTTTTCTCTGTTCTCCACACTACAGAAGGCTACCCTTTAGACCACTGACTAAGATCTGCAGGATGCAGATGCTGTTCAGAGACAGGGGACAGGGACGGGCCAGAGGACAGGCAGAGATAAGGGCAGTGAGAGGAAAGGCAACACAGCAATCACCTTCTTAAAGAGTAGATTTATATTGCAGCCCTTTACCTACAGTTCCTAAAGCTCCTTACCTCCTGCCTTGAAGGAAACACTTCAAAGCAGGAGAGTATGTCCTGCCTTATCTCACAAGACCACCCAGAAGTGCCTGTTCTGGTTTGACAAGGCAGTGTGTGTCCCTGCATTGCAAGCAGACACATTAAGGGTCAAACTGCTGGCCACCAAATTGTTCCTGCCTGGGTTAACAGGCAGGGCTCTGAGGTAATCATTTACTGCTGTTATTTATTATGGGCTAAATCTGAAGGAACTGTCTTTGCATAAAAAGCTTCATACTTTGTCCTCTCAACTGCTTCTCTTTAGCAGAAAGCCAGGCAAGACACTGAAGTGAGTAGAGTTCAGTCATGCTTTAACTTTGCATAAAGTAGCAAGCCCTACAAGGGTTTCCCAATATGTAGGTCTGCTTTGCCATCTCCTGCCGTCTGGAAGACTTTTTAGCTTTTCCCCTGGATACACATATCTCACAGATTTGGGTTCTGGCTCCAAGCAAACTGTTCCCTTTTCCCAGCTCCTGTTGTAGGTGAAGGTTTCCTCAGCAGCAGCTGGCACAAGAGCCTTCTTTATTCTCTGGCATGAAGTCCAGCAATCTCAGTTCTGTGCAAGAAAGCATGCAGCCTGGAGCAGCTCATGTCTCTTAAATTAACTTGCCTCCTGTCTCTGCTCCTTCCTTGCCTGGTCTTTGTGCTTTGCTTTCTGTCTTTTTGTATTTCTTTCCCCAGTCCAAGATATTCTTTGTTGTCAATCTGTATGTTTTGGTTTTAATTCAACATTAGGCATGCTCTGTTTGTCACTGGTGAAGCCTTTGCAGGACGGGTTGCTTCATTTAGAGCAATCTCCTGGGAGACAGAGATGAGTTGTTTTTTTTTTTTCAATATTGAAACTATCACCACTTGTGCTTTAACCATGTGAAGGCAAACTCGTACTGAAAAATTTGATATTGATACTTAGCAGCTGAAGGCTGCTGACTCTGAGTAGATTCCCATCCCAGGAAAAGAAAACAGATCTCCTCAAGTGAGCCCTCTCTCACCTTTCAGTGAGCTCAGTGTGCATTTGTGAGCTGTATCTATTATATATATATGACCATGGACCAAAAGCAGAGTCACAAAGCAAAAGAATATCTAGAGACAGATGGTGCTTATCACATTAAAATACTGACTTGAGGAAGATAGGTTTGGGTTTTTTCTCTCTAAATGCAAAACCTGTTTAAAGATTGTTCCAACTTTTTAATCAGTCTCCTTGACACTGGACAGAAAGCTGCAAACAGCTCCTTGAAGAGTGACTTTCTCTGCTTCTTCCTCCACAACGCCCTCAGCAGACCACCAGGACATGCCTAGCATTGGCCTACAGGGTGCTGTCCACCAGGGACTTTCAGCTAGAGGCTGCCAAAACCCAGCAATCATTCCTATCCAAACTCACATGTTTGGCTTTTCTTATTCTCCTTTTCTCCTTCACAGTGACATAAGGAAGAGGCAGATGACATAAAAAATAGGAATGAGAAAAAGTAGGTCTCCCCAAAACATCCCAAATAATTTTTTAAGAACACACGAGATGTGGACAACAATTAGTGAAGGATTTAAATATTTTTCCTCTGGGAAGGCCCAGACTGGACAAGGATGGCATATAGAATGTCTGCAAAGGCATCTGTGGTAGCCCTGCGCTAAGCCAAGGTTAGCATGGGCTGGTAGCTGCACCTATCAGCCTGATCCACATCACCGCTTTCTGATACATATCAGGGGCTCTCTTCAGTTTCCTCAAACATCTGAGCTATGTTTATGTAGCTGCATTTTGCCTCCTGAGTGGGTTTGTTTGTAGAAAATCTTGTTTTATTAATGACCCACAGACTGCAAATGCCTGCAGAGTGCAGTTCACTGTTTGCCCAGCACGCTCACAGCCTTGGCTGTACCTAAAGGAGTGCCCAGGAGCTCACTGGCGGTGCTTCATGCCATGTGCAGGCAGATTAGACCAGCGGGTGCCAAAACCACCATACTGCCTGATGACACTCTGCCGAGTCACCACAGCAGGAAATTATAGACCCTGTCACTTATTCAGATTTTTAAAAAGGACTAAATGTTTGTATGGATGAGATTTGCATGTGAAATGATAATCATTAGGAAATAATTATGAGATAAGGTCATCATTGTGCTTCAGGGCAAGGCTGATTTCCATCTGCATGAGGAAGAAATCGCTGTCTTCCCACTCTTCCAAACAGCTATGATGGCTAGGGTCTTGATTTTGTTCCTGGTCATTGAGTCAGACAGAAGGTCCTGATTCAGCAAGACCTTTGACTTGTCTTTAAATAGAGGTAAGACATATATGCCAGGGACCAGTGCTTTCCTCTAGTTTGGAGGTGAGTTAAGTATGGGTAGTGTTGCACTGTTTCCAGGTTCCCACGCCTACAGCCTGGATCAGCTGGAACTCTGCTGCTGCAACCTGGCAAGTGATGCATGCCTTGCCTGCAGCTTTCCTCTCCCCAGGAGCACCTCAGCTGTGCTTGGGTGCTCTGGATGACTCAGGGGATCTCACTAACATAATCTCTCACTACTTGCATCTATCCGAGTACTTCTGTGAAGGGATTGTGTATCAGCAATGCCTTTGCATGGGGACAGGAATGCAGGGAGACTGTGTAGTACCACCAGACACACAGTGAGCCTGTTCTGGAGACAGGAAGAAGCCCCAGACTGCCAGTGAAGTCCAGCTTGCTGGACTCTGGTTTTACTTGATCCCATCATGAAAGACTTTCATGAGGGGTTGTACAATATAAATTTGTTCTTCTGTTACAGAACACACAAGTTCCCCTCTTTTTCTAGTAAGCAGAACAAAAAAAAAAAGGGAAAGGAAAATAACTCTCTCTGTGAGTACATTTAGAGGTGGCAAAGGACTTCTCCGCAAAAAAATGGACATTGAAACATTGTGAAACCTGCTTCCAAGAGCACTTTAGCATTTTTACCTTGTTTGAACACACTGCTTCTGGCAGGGTTTTTAGGACAGGACTCTAAAGAAAACAAGCAAAACTAATAGTGTCTCAGACTAAGTGTAACAACAGCTTCGACAGACCAGAGGAAATTGTTTTGATCTAGCTTATTTCCTGCAAACCCAGAAGATTTGGAGATTTTTTCTGAAAATAATTGTTTGGAAGCAAATGAATATTTGTCCGAGTTTCAGGTAAGATACAGAATGAGAACACACATATATATTTATGTACATATATACATATATACATATATATATACACAAATATTTATGTATTTAAGTACATATATAGAGGAAATTGGAGAAAGACAAACTAGTGTGCATGCAAGGGCACCACTTGGCCACAGTGACACTTGTATGCAGGTATGAGAAGCCCTGGGTGACTCACAGCCACCTTGGCTGGTTCTGCAGCCCCAAACCTGCACCTCACAGTCTGGTTGCACGAGGGAGGGAGCTTAGTCACAGCTCCCCTTGGTTATTAGAAAAACTCATAATGGTTTTCACAAGCTGGGCTTGTTTGCAAAACTCCCAGAGAGGCTCTGCATAAACAATACTAGCTAGGAAGTTAGAAAGGAGATACTTACAACCTTCTGCAGAGGAAAGACATAAAAATATATACAAAGATAATACTACCATAGTTCATAACTGACACGGTGAGCTATTGATACCTGAACTGTTACAATGGTGTGATTAAGAATTGCTTTGTCTCCTACAACAGGCAAAAATATATTAGCAAAAGAAACACATAGGTAATGTTATTATGTAGCAAAATAATTAAATAACACCCTTCAAAAGCAGAGCAATCTCAGTGCCTCCTGGCATGCAGATTCCTACTCCCTGTCACCATCTTCTCCAGAGCAGCAGGTATCTGAAGGCTCCGCTTTCCCTTGGGAAATGCCAGGCACTTGGGAGCCTTCCTTAAGAGGGCAACCGGGCGAGGCAAAGTCCCCTCTCCCCAGTCTCATTCTGCTGCTGCAGAGGGCCAGAGACGTTGGAATGCAGCAGCCCATGCCCTCTGCATCCACTTTGGCAAACATTCCTGGCATTTCGCAGCTCCCGTGCCTGGGACAAAGCCAGCCACTGAGAATGATTCATCTCCTGCCTGTCCTTGCTAATGATGGAAATGATAGCCAGCTCCATGACTGAATCAATTAACATTCCCACACTGATCCTCATTAGGATCAGATTCCTGGATGCATTGGGCAGGTATGGCCTTTCCCTTCAGCACTTGGTGATATGCCTTTCCCTTCAGGTTCCAGCATCATGCAAGAACATAAAAAACCTCCCTGACAGAAGGCTATTGCCCATCTCTCCCTTGATTCCCAGGTTGGCAGCTACCAATGGCTCCTTTGAACAAAGATCTCCACATGTGCCTGCAACAAGCTTTTAAACTGGGACAGATGATGGGAGCATGGGACCAGAGACATGAAATCTGTTTAGTTCCCTTCTGTGCATTTGCAAATGACTGAAAAAACAGAATCAAAAGAACGTCCAATTCAGCAACATTTCAAATGGCATGGAATGAGCAATTCTTGGCACAGGCTGAAAATTCCAGGTCTGATTCATGAAAACTTAGATACAGGAAGCACACCGTGCAAAGACAGCATAGCACTGGGAACTAGCTGAACAGCATCACTGGTTCATTTGGGTGCTTTACCTCTGCTTTACAGAAACATCAGCTTAGAAATGCTGTCTAAATGTGAGTGGTGACTGCTCTGCTTTTCTATCGCAGATGTTATCTGTGGCTCTTGCACAAGACATAATTTAGGTATAAAATGTTTCTACTTTTTGTGCAATATGAGAAGCAAAGCAATATGGAATGTGGTCCAAATAATTAATTCAGTAAAAAGAGAGAAAAAAAAGAAAAAAAATAAAAGGATTGCTTGTCCTTTGAAGCAGACACATTACCATGACAATGTAGTGAGAGAGGTAGAAGAGTAGAAGCAGCCTGACAATGCTAAGAGGATCTCTCTCCCGGAGGAATCTGCCAGCCAGTATAGGAGCACTTGGATATGTAGTAGACATGTAATCTGGCTCCCACCACAGTGGTTCAGACCATGGTGTCAGCACCCCTACTTTCTCTGCCACCTCTTTTGGACGAGTTTAAGCCGTAAGTATTGAATCCCTGATCTGCCAAGGAGCAAGTGTCAGGGCCTGCATGGTCACTCTGGCGGGCAGGGGGTCAGCAGTATGGTCACCTTTTTCTCCAAACATATTGTCCTTGCTAAGAGACAAACAGAAAAAGGCCAGGCAAAATTTACATTCCGCTTAATGAGGGGAAAAGACCTGGGGAGAGAGCTGGCCCAGAACCTTATGCCACAAAGAGAATTTGCAGTACTGGGAACAAGGTACCATGTATGACTTCTTCACATATTTAAGACTTTGCTATCAACATGGATTTGCCAGCAAGCAGCCTGAAAAGAAGTAAAATGGTTACAATGTCTGTAAAAGAAGAGTAGATCACAGCTTGGCACAAAGCTACTTTTGTTGGCAGTGCATAACTGATGTGAAATAAATTACAAGCCAAAAACCAGAGAAATCAGCCTGTTCTTTAGGGCACTGCCTCTAATGGGGGTTGAATGCTTTCTATTTCTGGCTGAATTATTCTGATGCGTGAAGCATGACAGATTGAACTGCTGCCCAGCATCTTATTAGGTTTATTTACTAAAAGGCAAAAAGCACGGAAAGACAAGATAATCATACGCAAAATCTGCCCACAGCCCCACACTGTCTCCCTCACCTGACAGTGCAAAGGCATGGTTAATTTTTTTACAGATCCATGAGAAATAGGCATGAGCAACTCTTGGTAGATGGACTGTCAGGCTGTGTACTGTGGCATGGCCATCAGAGTCCCTGCAGCTGTCCCAGAGGCAGGTGGCCCTTGCACAGAGACTCAGGCTTTTCCTGCTAGCACGATTTGGGAGGCATAGCCAGCGTACTGATGCTCTGCCCTGCTCAGTGACTGGGTAGCACTTGCTGTGCAGTCATCTTTGGGAGAGGCAGAGAACAGGGAGAAAGCTGGGACTTGTCCAGCTTTTCTGCTTTTTCTCATCTTTGAGAGACAATTCAGATTAAATCCCTTCTAAGACAGGCTGTTCTGCTACATACTCACCCCACCCCATCTGGAAAGTCCCCAGGCATTTCAGATGCATCCTCACAGCCACCCTCTGCATATGAAATTACATCTGTATGCGAAACCAGAGCTCCTAAAATGAGGAAATACGCTTATTAAAAACATATTTATTACTTTCAAGGAGTCCTCAAGCAGCATTGTTATTAGCCTGTAATATTGCTGTTTGGTTCCTATTGCCTGTAGTGCTCTTTCAGAAGTTTAAAACAAATATTTCTTTCCTTGCCAATTTTCTCTTTCAGCTTCACTAAACATTTGAGGGTTAGTAACTGCATTTAAGGTTTATGACTGCATTATTTTTGAAGAATTCAGCACTGTGACAGGAAAGGTGCTTGTTCAAGCTCTCAAGCGATGCTCTCTCAGAGTTTTGTTCCAGGCTGTACCAAAATGAGTTCCTTAATGAGCAAAGAAAGGATCATGTTTTTTCTGCCCCACTTACTGCTGTTCTAAGAGGTTCCCGAGAGTGACTCCTGGCAAGGCAGGCCACCCAATCTATACTTTAATCCATGGATAGATTGCAACAAGACCTGCTGTTTGTGTCACCTCTGGTCAGAGCAATAGCCCCAGCCTCTGCTGCACCTCCTCAGCAGAGATGGGAGTAGAAAACAGGACTGTGCATTTGTGCAACCTGCAGCAGAGCAGGAAAAGAGCAGGGGAAAATCTGACCCAAAAGAAAAAAGTAGGATGCTTTCTTGAAAATACTTTAAAATGCATTAAAATAGTTCACCTCCACTCAAGACTTGCACCCTTGTGTTATTCTGACCCCCTGTCTTACACAGCTAATGGAATTCTGTTGGTCAGCCTTGTGCCTGTCTCAGGGAGACTAATACATTACCCGTGTAACAGAGTTTTCTTCGATTCTCTGGTTTATGGGCTCAGATCTGTCATTTCATTCCAACTCTGCCTGGTACAGGATTCAAGCGAGCATGCTTTCAGATGAAAGCTAAAGAACAAAGCCGTCTTTTTCCTCCAGCTCTCCTTCAGATCCTGATCCCTTAGCAGACATCAACTCTCAGGTTGCACTCACTCTATCCTATGCCAAAACAAATATAATTAGAACATTGGCCACATACCGAATCAAAAAGAGTGAAGATCTTAACTCTGGCTTGCCCATACCTGAGATAAATGCTGTAAGAACTGGGCTGTTTAGATACTTCTGTAGGATTTACAATTCCTGGATGTTGGTTGTGTGTTTGGGGTAGGGAGTAGTGTTATGGGTTTTATTTCTTTATTTTTTTTAAACTTTAAACAGCTCTACATTTGGTCATTTGTAAAAAGCCTTTCTTTCAGGTCAGGTCTATTGAATAAATATGATTTCTTCACTATTTAGTTACAATAAAAACCCAAAAGAATGAAACAAAGGAAAGGCTAAGGTGATCAGTAAAAAATAGCTTTTTTTTTTTTAGAGTTCATTGGTTTTGGTACTTTTTGTCACAAACCTGAAGGTTGCAAATGTAAATTTAGATACCTATGTTCAAACATTTTGCCCAACATGTTGGGAGTATTCACAGTTGTTTCAAAAGCCATGTCATCCCAATATGACATCAGAATGCTAGAGGATAATTTGGGTGAAAAGAAACTTCTGATGATCATCTGGTCCAAGTCCCTCTTCAAAGAAGGGCCAGCTTAGATTGGGTTACCTGTCCTTTGTCCAAGTTGTGAATATTTCCAAGGATGGAGATTTCACAGCTATTTCAACAGGCCAACCCACTTCAGTGCTATACTACTTATGACTCTCTGAAATGACCACCATGAAAATTGTGTGTTCATCTCAAAATTTCAGCTTTGGTGCTCTAAATGTAAGTCCTGTGTTTAGGAACCAACTTTCTGCTCCGTCCTGTAGGTTTCAGGAGGTTGACGTCTCAGAGACTGCCACTTAAGTACCACCATTAAGGAAATAGCTGAGGTGGGTACAGAAGAGAATGTCCCAGTACATAGGTGACATCTCAAGATGTGTATGGGATGGATTCATTCTGTTTTATTTCCTCCCTCGCTGCCCCCTCAGGAGCTGACGGAGCTCATTCAGAAGCAGAACTGTGTGTCCCACTGGCAGTGGGGTTCTGTGTTTAGCAGCCACAGAAAGACCTTTGACTACAACGAATTTTACCAGCCGATTTCTGGTTGTTTAAGTTTCCTGTGACCCTTCCTGAATTTAGACCACCCTGCTCTCTCAACAGAGACTGGAAAGCAGCTAATGGGCACTGTTACAGATTAAGAAGAAGGAAAGTTGGGTGCTGCTGAGGGTTTGGTGCAAACCTGCCTCGATTACATCTACAGCCAGCACGGTCCATCTCTCATGAAATTACAAAAGAATTTAGCTGCAGGATGAAGTCGGTGCCCATCAGTAATGTCTAGCACAGTCCAGGCCTTCAGCACAACGAAGAAGTGAACAAGTATTGCTTAAAATACTGTGCTCTGGGTGGTCCTCTTCTGTTCAAATAGAAGGCATTCAGCTAAGCAACCACGAAAATGCCCTGTAAATTGTCTTTTGCATTGTTCTCTATTTATAGCTAAATATAAGGTCTGAGAAAGGAAATACCCCAGAGATCAGCACTCATTGCAATGAGTTCAGCAGCCAGCATCCCTCATGCCTCATGCCAGTGCTGTCATAAGCAAAGGCAGCCAATGAGAAAACCAAGATTTCAGGATCCTGAGAGCTCTTCAGCTTATCTACAAGCATTTGGGGAGACAAAGAGGGGACAATGCTTTGTGCCTCTAGTACAGGACAATGTCTGCCTTCTTCACTAACTTAAACTTCTGAGAGACCTTCCAAGTCTGAAATTAGGCACAATTTATTCAATGTACTCATACTGCAACCCAGTAGCATATCTCAGCATTTGAGTTGAGCAATTATTTGGGAACAGAAAGGGACCCTTGAAGGTCATCTTCTCCACTCTGAATTTCCACAGGCTTCTGAACTCATGAAACTTGAGGACCTTGGATCATCCCAATGACCTTTGTTTCTAAAGAGAGAAATTAATTTGCTCTCCATGTGTAGTTCCATACAGTCTTGTCTCTAAAGTTGGAGAGAAAAATCTGGAATCCTTTGAACAGATTTTTCACTTAAACTTACATTTCTATTAGACAGATGGTGGATGACAAGGCAGTGTTGGTAACACAATTCAGACCTGCCATCTATCTCATCATAAATGTCTCTTAGCCCTTCTGATGCATTTTAGGAGTAGAAGACATCAAATATATGCATATAAGTATGAAGCTAAAAGCACACAGAAAAAAAAAGTGCACAAAATTATTCTACAACATTATTGCAGGATCTGAATTAGATCTGAGTGAAACTGTCATACTTGCAAGCATTTCCATTCACTAGACTTATTGGTTGCATGTGCAAAATGGTGGGGCAGCAAGAGGAAGAAGAGGGCCATCCTAACTAGTTTGACTCTGTGAAAGGCAAAGTGGCTGTAGTTATTTGTCCAAATGTCTTTTGGACAAAGCAAGATCAGGACACAAACATGACTCCTTTTATATTCATGTACTGTCACATGGGGACCCAGCACTCGGAGGACCACTGTGCCACCACTTCCCAAAGCTCAGGGTACAAGCCCTGGATTCAAGTTTTGAAGCTTTTTGTTCCATGCTGGCACATGTAGATTTAAGATTACTTTTCCAGTATGAGAGCTGTCTAAGAGGCTGAGTAGAGAGCCAGTGGTATTTCTCCAATGAGGACCTATACTCCATTATCATATGCTTTTTATGAGCCTGGAAATTCCCCTAATCCCAGAACAGCTGCAGCTTCATACACCAGGAAATATTTCTTAATAATTTAACTCAGTTAATGCAGCTCTTATAATAGTTGAATGGTGTGGCATAGGTATCCACCTGAAAATTATAACTACCATGGGTCCACCATTGTACAGACAAATTCCTCATTAAAAGCAAGAACTGAAGAAAAGCAAGCACCAGTGATTAGTGATTGTGAGCAGTCAGCACACAGTGTAATAAAGACTGCTGTCAGTGCAGATTAATAGCATTAGTAATATCTTATTTCACACAACATGTGGTGGAGGCTGCTAGCAAATACAGTTAAAGCCTACGCTTACCCTATCCTTTAAGATCTACTGATAGCACATATTCTGGTCCTAAATACCTACCACTGGTAATATTGATCCTCCCATTAGTCCTTGTGGGAGAACCAGATTTACAATTGTTTGAAACTAAGAGTTGTGTATCTTGCTTGTGTCATTGAAATCACGGAGCAGTTTTGTCTCTGTTTTCAGAGCGGAACAAGATTTTACCCCATGTGTCTAAGTTCCTGGTGGATAGATGGACGTGTTTATCCCCGCTGTGGGTCAGCTTTTCAGAAACTTCAGTGATTTAGTTCTTTCAGTCCTCCTGCAAGATCAAAATGCCTCATCCTCTTCGGACATGGAAGTGTGAATGGAAAATCTGTAGTAAGCTTCACAGCAGAAAGTAGAAAGCATCTGTGCTGCTACCGCCATGGTATCCAGCCTCCCCCCAAAAGTGGTGCCTGACCAAAATCACAAGGATGGCATGATTAATCATGTGTTGAAGCAGTCTTAACAGAAAAACACCTTGCATTGACAATATTGTTTGCTGAGCAGTTTATTGCTGCAATCTTAAGTATATTTATGACAAATCTTTGGTTGTGATGGTGGTGGAAAGCAGAACTTTCTTTGGTGAGTACCTGCATAAGGTGTGCACAGCTTGATGAGCTGTTACATCAGGTGACTGAGTTGCAGAAAACAGTTAAAAGGCTATGCAGTATTAGAGGCGCCAAGACTAGTTCAGTGGTTTCAGAAACATGCTCTTGTAGTGGATGAGACAGTGAGTGAGGCACCTTTGACCCTGGTGACTCACAAAAGCAGGACTATTCTTCAGACCTCACCCTCCAGTAACACAACCAAAACCAGATCTGAAACTTTGACAGCTACAGACACAAGCAAGATCTGCAAGGACGAACAATATCAGCAACAGACAGTGGATACTGCAAAAAGAAACTATGAATACTCATAGTGGATCACTCTCTGTTAAAAGGCACTGAGGTGCCCATCTACCAGCCTGATGGGGAATCAGGAGAGATGTGCTGCCTTTTAGGAACTAAGGCCTGAGATCTTACTGAGAGGGTGCCACAAATTATCAAGAACACAGACTACCATGTACTGCCACTCTTTGTTGTAGGCATGAATGACACCACAAGCCAGAACCTGGGCAGGTAATCAAGGAAGACTACAAAGTCCTGAGGGTGAAAGCTAAAAATGCTGTTTCCCTAGTTACTTTTTCTTCCATTTTACCAGTCAGAGGAAAGGGCGAAGCCAGAAATAGATATATAATACAAATCAACTTCTGGATTCATAGCTGGTGCCATCATGAGGGTTTTGGCTTTTAAGACAATGGGACATTCTTTAATAACTATGTCCTGCTAGAGAGGGATGGGATCCACCTAACTAAGAGCGACAGGGGAGTTTCTGGAAGCAAGCTGACCAACTTGGTGGAATGGTCTTTAAACTGAAGGACTCAGGGTGTGGGCTCCAAAGTAGCAATGCTCACGACATCAAATATAACCGGGGAACAATCCAGGCCAAACAAAGTAGAAAGAAACTTTACTCATCTGCCTCCCAAGATGAGATCCAGAAGGCAAACTGCCTCAAGAATGTGTATGTCACCTCTCTTGGGGAACCTACATGCTCAATTACTTCTCTGGAATGCCTGTACACCAGCCCATGCAGAATGGGAATAAACAGAAAGAATTAAGAGATCTGTGTGTGGTTGCAGGCCCATGATTTCATTGCAGTTACAGAGACGTGGTAGGATAGCTCACACAACTGGAATGTTGTAGGACCTTTTTAGGAAAGACAAGCCAGCAAAGGAAGGTGGTGGAACTGCTCTTTATGTGAGAAACTGGGGTGTATTGAGCTCTGTTGAGGGGTGAACAAGGAAAGAGTTGAGAGCTTATGGGTAAGCATTCGGGGACAGGCTAACATGGATGACAATGCTGTGGGTGTTTGCTACAGGCCACCCCCCCCAGGAAGAGGAAGTGGAAGTTCTAGAGACAGCTGGAAGAAGTCTCACAGTCAGCAAGCCCTGGTGCTCATGGGGGACTTCAGCCATCCTGATCTCTGCTAGAAAGACAGCACAGCTGAACACACACTGTCCAGGAGGCTCCTGCAGAACACTCATGACAATTTTTGGACACAAGGGGGTGAAGTCAATGAATGTATGAGTGCTGCTTGACTTTGTATTGACAAAGAAGGAAGGGCATGTTGGGAATGTGAAGGTAGGGGTCAGCCTTGACTGCAGTGACCATGAGATGGTGGAGTTCAGGATCCTGCATGGAGTAAGCAGGGCAATAAGTAAGATTGGGTAGAGAAGAATCTAACAAAATTTAACAAAGACAAACAGTCCTGCACTTGTCGAAGAACAACCCTATGCACCAGTACAGGCTGGGGGCCAACTTGCTTGGAAAGCAGCTCTGTGGAGAAGGACCTGGGGGTTCTGGTTGGGAAAAAGTTGTCCATGAGCCAACAGTGTGCCCTTGTGGCCAAGGAGGCCAATGGTATCCTGGGGTTCATTAGGCAGAGCATCACCAGCAGGGTGAGGGAGGTGATCCTGTCCCTCTACTCAGCCCTCATGAGGTGTTACCTGGAATATTGTGTCCATTTCTGGGCTCCCCAGTTCAAGACCGTCAAGGGACTATTGGATAGGGTCCAGTGGAGGGCTACAAAGATGATTAGGGATCTGGAGCAACTCTTATGAGAAAAGTCTGATGGAGCTGGGCAAGTTTAGCCTGGAGAGGAGACAACTGAGAGAGATTTTGTCAATGCATACAAATATCTTAAGGCTAAGTGCCAAGAAGATGAGGCCAGATTCTTTTCAGTGGTCTTCAATAACAAGATAATGGGAAAAATCTGAAGCCTAGGAAGTTCCATCTGAATATGAGGAAAAACTTTTTCATGTTGAAGGTGACTGAGCACTGGAACAGGCTGCCCAGAGAAACTGCAGTGTTTCCTTCTCTGGTGATACTCAAAACCTGCCAGGACCCAAGCCTGTGCAATCTGCTATAGGTAAATGTTCTAGTAGTGGAGCTGGACTAGATGATCTCCAGAGGTCACTTCCAACCCCAACCATTCTGTGATGCTGTGTAACTAATGGGAACAGGAGTCCCCAGTCAGAGAAACTCTGAAATAGTGTTAAACCTGAAAAGGCTGCTTCTCTGTTGCCAACTTGAATAGGCACTAATCTGCACCTGAATGTTGGAAGAGTTCTTGCTATGGACTGAGAACCAGAATAAAGAGAGCAATCAGAGGTGGTGGATCTTAAACAGATGTTGCCCATCTGAAACTGAAATTGCTGGTAAGACAGTCTGGCCAGCTTGCTTAAACAGGTGGTCAGGCTGAATCATCCTGTGCCTTCTGCGTTTAAAAGCTTGGAGTCTATAAATAGAGAGAAGAAAATCACATGATAAAATTAATTATCCTTTTCATATTTTTTTCTGCCACAATCTAATTAGATTACTTGCATAAGAAACTGGACAATGAAATGGCACAAGCAGTCAGGACCCCACATCTTATCAAACAGTATGCACTCAAGTGGGCATTAGGGCTAGAGCCAGGCACTGTGGTTATTAATGCTGCCTTAACTTTTGCTGAACTTAAGAACAGCTCCAGCTCCAAGAAAACCAGACATGTTGGGGTTTATTTGAACCAAAGTAGGAGACTTCTTTGACCTCCACCAGTCCATTTTCTGAAGGAGGTGCTAGCAGTCTCCACACAGACTTATTTTGCTTGGTCTTGGTTCAGTCCTGTTCACTCATCTCTCTGCCCTGAGAGGCCTCTCCCTGTAAAGTATTTCTTGCTTTATCACCTCAATCTGCTTCTGTTGCTATGGTTCTTCCAACACGCCTGTTGTGCCGCTTCAGTCAGTATGCTCTCCCTCCTCCTTCCTTATGCCCTATAACTTGCCATGGCATATTTCTCCCTGTATTTTCCTCGAGGTCAATGTTTATTATGTTAATTTCTTTTGTCTTTCTTTCAGCTTACCTGTCTCACTGACCTTCTCCAAGGAGCGTGAGGAATAATGTGTTTGCTCACAAGGCTATTTTGAGCTACTGTGAAATTTATTATAATTTTAAAATCGAGAAATAATTATAATGATCAAAATTCCTTGATCAAAACACCTTCCAAACCTAGTGGCTGCAGTCTCCTTATCCATACTTGAAGTAACCCAAACAGGGAGGAATTGCCAAGGCTAAGCAAGCTGACAAATGGTGCTGAATTTTAAGGCTGCTTCCTTGCAACTCCGCCCCAGCTCCCTGGGATATATCCCTGCCCACGCCTTGGCAGAATGTTCAGCAAAGCCAAGCTGAGGCCTCATTAATCACTTGCTCAGCTGTTGCATCCCTCTAGATGTAAGGAGTCGTTTCAGCATATCTGACCTGCACAGGTTCAAAAATTGTATAGAGTATCTCTTCATGCATCTCCCTACCCCCACATACGCTTATTCTATTCTCTATTTAATCAGCCTTCCTGATGTATGTTAGGATTTACAGGGTAGCCATGTTCTTAATATGCTGGAAAATATGTGCAGCTCGGGAAAGAACAAGGAAAAGTGCTTGCTATTGCAGATGCCATTTTGCAAAAGCCCCTGAAATTGTTCCTCCTGTGCATAAAGCCAAGCCCATAAGATTTCCTGAAGTTCAGCAAAACACTTGCCCCACCTGCAACCCACAGATATGGTCAGGTAATCCATCCCCCATACTGACAATCTGCAAAGAGCTGTTCATTATGAGAAAGTTAATATCTATTGGCAATTTAAAAAGGAGTCTTGCTTCCTGCAGCTGCTCTCTTTGATAGAGGACTTAAAAATGACATCTTATGTGTCTCTCTCTATGATGGTAGGATCCTTTTGCTGCTCTAGTGCCAAAGATAAAAATTGACTGCTTCTCTTTCACAAGCTGCCCAAAGAATCTTTTTAGTGGAGAGGTGCTTTAGGCAGCCATATGCTGCACCTCTCATTCATCTTCCCTCTAGCCCCAAGCAGAGGTTTGGCTCCTGGTGGGGCAAGGAGACGGATCTGTCCCCAGAGTGCTGCTGGAGCCCAACACAGAATTAGTTTCAAGTTCTTCTTCTCTTCTCTCCTGTCATTGCTAGTTCTCAAAAGCTCTCTGCTCCAGGGCAAGAAAAAGAATTTAAAGAAAATTTAATTTAAGAATCTAAAGAAAGCTGTGGTCCTTAGTGGTGACATACACCAATGGTACAGGCAGTCTTTTTTTTCTTTCTAACCACAGTGAATGCAGTGCCTGTAATTATTTTAGTCACATTAAACACAGCATTTACTGAGCCCAGAGGCTGTGCCTAGGTTGCTGTGATTATGCAGTGCTGGGGCCCTGCTGAGCTCTCCAGCTGTAGCAGGGCCAGCATTGCACTCCTTCAGGTTGATAGGCTTGTGCCTGGCCAATGTTTCCCTGTGCCAGGCTCCTTGGCACAGGGAGAGCTGACAGCAATCTGCTGCGATGTCAGGATTGCACCAAACCAGGAACCTGACCTGCTGTGATGTTGTGCTCCATGGGGCTGGGCAGCCTGGTGGTGTGGTCCAGGGCAGTAGCAGCAGATGCGAGGCTCTCCTAACTTAAGGGAGCAGAAATGTGAAAAAGAGCAGTGTGATGAGAGGGTGAGGCTGATATCTGAATTAAACCTTCGCTCTACAGTGCAGAAAAACGCAGGCAATCTAATGAAAATAGGGGTCCAAGAAGACAAGCACATGCTAGAAAGGGTACAAACCAGAAGAAGCCCCTTTGAGTGTTTTCTCAAAGGGAGTGGGATGATGGGTCCTCAGAGTAGGTCAGAGTTGCCTTTCTCCAGGGATATGCATTACTGTCTTCCAAAGCCACCAAAGCCAATTTGCTGCCCACCCACCCATGGCTCACACTCCGTTCTGCGTGGGTGGAAAAATTCTTCTGTTTATTCTTAAAACTCCTGGGGCCAAGTAAGTCCCTGTGTCAGGGAACTTTGCCATTCGACAGGAAATTTCATTAAACAAGTCCTCCCAGATCAGGGCAGCCAGCAGGAAGGGCACTAACCCACTGAGTACAAAGAAGAGAAGTCTTAGCTGCCACAGGCTGTTTGTGGGAAGGGATGCCAGTCCTACTGAGATGAGATTTTCT
Organism: Xenops minutus; assembly: GCA_035221455.1. Taxonomy (NCBI): domain Eukaryota; kingdom Metazoa; phylum Chordata; class Aves; order Passeriformes; family Furnariidae; genus Xenops; species Xenops minutus. The sequence goes on from JAWWEE010000158.1 coordinate 22,563,317, forward strand.
AACCTTAATCAAACAAGTGGGAACAGAAATTCATGTTTAATTCCTAGAGATTTAATTTCTCAAAACAAATGGCATGCGTGAAGCTTTTCTGCCTCCAGCACAAGGCACCCCCCTAGGTGCAGTCAGCACCAAGGCTGAGTGCTGTCTCTCTGAGGAAGCAGCAGCACAGCCACCCCAGGCAGCCTGACTGCACTGGCTCTACCCCGATGGCGTGACGAAGTCCAGAGAGGAACATGGTCCTCCAAGACCAAAAGAGAACAAACACTGCAAGGATCAGCCTAAGGAGGCTTGAGTAAATGACCTGCATAGGTGGAAATGCAAGAAAAAAAATGGAGAGCAGCAAAAAGTGCAATTCTATGTTAAACTGCTGAATTACTCCTGGGAGGAGGATATACCTCCCCAGGAGAGCTGGGCCAGGAAGTGTTTTAATTTTTTTCTCTTCCAGCAGGTACTGGCTAACATTTGCCAGCAAGAAGGCATTCTCTCAGATAATATCACAGCCTGAATTCGCACAGAGAGTGAAAGCCCAGCTGGGTGGTTTCCCTTTGCAATAGACTTTTTTAGCACATGAGTATTTTTTCACCATTATCATCACTGTTTTGCAAATGACAAATCTGCTGGAATGCCTCACAGTTTTGATTCACTCAGGGCCCAGCTCTGTTTCCCTGAATCATAGCTGCTAGGGACAGAAAACTCCATTTTCTCCATCTGTCGGGACCAGAAGGACTTCTTTTGCACCCAAGAATATAGTTTCCCAACATTTAATTGCTTTGTTTCATAAGCTTGAGGTGATGAGGATGTCCCTGTTCCCCTACAGTCTGCTGCACAAACACGTATGGCTTTGCCTAGTCCTAAAATTCCTGACTTTTAAGAAGTTCCTCAGCCTCTTCAGCCAGTGCTGCTCTCACCAGGTTCAGTGCTAACACTTCTAAGTTATATCTTTCTAATTCTTTTGCATTCACTAAGATTTCAAAGTGTTTAATGGTCTCTAATGTATGAGGATCCCTTGTAGATTGTTAAAATAACAGCATGTCTCAGCTCTTTCATAAAAATTTTCTTCTGTGTGTCCTATCTCCATTCCAAAGAAATGAGGACACCAGCCATGTCTTGTAGCTGGTGAAGCTGATGCATAAAGAATCCAAAATTATTTTCCTGAAGCCACACTGCCAGGTCAAAAAAGCAGAGTCTGAATCTTTTGAATCCTTTAGTGGTGCTCTGTCCCACTGATGCCTTCCCAGGCCTCAGGAATCTGGTCATTGCTCATATTAGATTGTGATACTCTTCCATTTCCTCACTCTGTGACAAACGGTGCTGATCTCTGGCACTACCCTTGCCCATGTCACATGTAAATTTGTCCCAGTACCAAGCCTGCTGTTTGCACAGGCCATTCATTAGGGATAAGTAGAGCAGGGAGCAATGAATGTTGCTAATTGCATATAATTACAGATCCAAATTATCTTATGCTCTGTGTGTCTGTTTATAGGGCAATTATACTGTAAATAGGATGCAATTAGAGTGATCTATGATGAAGGGCTGCACTTGTCACTGGATGCTGAACCGGATGGACTCCAAATGGGGATGCCATCTCCTTTCACTGGAGTTCCCCCCAAATCAAGATATTGTCAGGTTCTTCAACTTCAGCCCTAGCCATCAAAAGTAATTTTCACAAGTTTGTCTTGTTTTGCTGCCCCTGTGGCAAACAGATGCCTCAATAATGCACTGTTTCTACTATCTATTCCCTATTAGTTTTCCTTCTCCTGCTAGTCCTTTTCTTTTGCTTAAGCATATGTACTACTCAGAAACATGTATCACAGCTTTGGGTCAGGGTTCTCCTAAAATGGGATTTTGATGTCAGCCTAAGGAGATGGTGAGTGATTAGGTGATGTCACATGGTCACACTGTTCCCTGCATAAAATGAGTTTGCAGGTCTCGATCTGGACAGAAGAAACACGCAGTGTTTATCTGCAGTTTCATGGGAAGTCTCAGTGGAGTAAAAAGTGCTTTACTGTCCTGGTCCTGCTTGCTAGATGGAAGGGGTCATGTATTTTTACAGTGCTCAGCAGTGGGACTGTAAACTGGTTGGAATTCCTAAATGCTAATTCAGTATAAAAGTTAGGTAATAAGAATAAACTTGGCAGGGAGTACTGGGAAGGTAATATTCCCTGCTGTTGCTTTTTCTCTTGGTTCAGTGAGTACATAAACCTCAAGTCTGTCAGTCTAGCACTTTTTACCAGAACTGGCATCTTAAGCAATACTGGTGGTTTTGGGTTAATAAAGTCTCTGCTAAGAATAACTGTACAAACATGGTTTTGGGCTTTCTGTAACATCTGCCTGTGAGCTTCTCGCATCCTGTCTACAGAGGCTACTCAAACAGGCACAATGTTGAACACAACCCCTTTTTTGTCTAGCTACGAAAGCAAAAGGAATTCAAGTTGGACTTTGGATGCATCAGAAGAATGTATCAGACGAACTCTGACTGTGAAACCTTCCTGGCTGTTCCTGAGGCTGGGTAAAACTATGATGCAGTTTGAAAGGTTTTTGTTTTCCACTCTGAACTTTTACTGTATAAATCAGTATCTCAGTTTAGTTCCTAGCACAGAGGTGCTACTGCTGGCAAACTGAATGGCACTAAGATTTTGAAAGATAACTCTTACAGAAAATAAAAAATCAGGTGTCAATAGTTTTCACCCACAGGTTGCTCTTTTCCTAGAGAAGTTTCTGGATTGTTCAGTGGAGTCACTTTGGGACTGCTTAGCACAAACAGTTCTTTCATCACTTCCACTGCGAGGAGGACTGCCCAGTTTATAACATCCCTTGAGTCACAACTAGCCCTGAAGGTCACTCAGAGGAAAGACCAGAGATTAAAAGGCCTTAGGCAAGCCTATGCCTCACCTACCTTTCAGTAGAGGTGGAAGTCACACCAACATGGACAAAACCATAGAGAAGATGCAGTTATTGCTACATCTTGTGTGTATCCATGCTCTTCAGGTAAAATGAGTTCTAACTTTCAGGCTTTTCAACTTTATACCTTTAAATGTTGGACAAGTAAATCCATTTTTCCTTGAACTTCTCACCAGGCATGAAAGACCTCTCCTCAAGTAACCTGCATGTCCTTCCAAGTCATTGGAAATGGGAATGGGACAATGCCATGCCTACTTCTTCATGGTGAATTTGTGGACGCTTTCAATCTCCCTTCATAGGAAAGGACATGACAAGGCAAGAGGTCCCAGGGCAGTTAGCCTTGGTAATGACCATCAAAATGGCCTGCATTTGGTCTGGTGAGCAAGCAAAATGAAAATGCTTGTCAGGCCACACATAGTCACAGAAAAAAACCAAGACTGAAGGAAAATTTTCTGTGAGATGTGTGAGTGATCTCCACCTCATTCTTCATTGAAAAAGTACCTTGTCTAAGACTTTTAAAACCCAGAGATGAGGTGCAGAGTGTGCAGACGAGCACTGCAGGTTGGAGCAGGGAGACTCAGTGAAAGACCTGAAGTATCATTTTGACACTTTTCCTCTGAGAAGAGTTAATTCCCTACCGTGCATTCCTGATGTATTTATCTATTTCTTCAATTATTTGAAGAAAGCACATAAAGAAAATCTTGTCTAGAGAAAAATATCACGCAGCTATTTGTGCAGGGCACATTCTCACAGCTATCCAAAAACCTTGGAAGAAGATGTTGAGCAATGTGGGCATCATGCTTGCCTGAGAAGAAAAACAATAGCACTCCTACATTCCCACAGTGCAAGTATTTGAAAGCCATTAATCGGCACAGCTAGAAACAGTCCACGTTGAGAGTGTCCATGTCAATGTGCTTGCAGGCCCCATTTGGCAAGCACTTAAAAAAAGGGGAAAAAAAGCCTTTAATTCACAAATCCAAAAGGACACTAAATCCCCACATTAAATGCATCTTATAAATTAGCTTAGGCTGCTCTAAGTTCATTCAGTTTTCTGAGTTTATTACACCAGAGGGTTAGGAAATGCCTATGAAATTCTCCATTTTGGAAAATAGAGAGATGGATTTGACAGGAAAGGGATGAACACAGTCATCCTGAAAATGAAGCCCAGTAAAGCTGTGTTTTCAAAGAATCCTCAAATTATGGGTCCCTCTGAAACTGTGCTCCTTTCTTGTGTCCCCAGCTTTGGCCCTCCACAAAGAACAAGGATGGTAGCCCTTGCACGGCAGAGCAAGACTCAAAACCACCTCTCTAAGAAGTGAGAAAGGAAGCCTCATGGCACCATGGAGTAGCTGTGCCAGGGACTTGTACCTGGAGAGCAAAATCCTTGCTTGGAAATGGCTGGAGTGGCTCCCACCACCCAATATGATCCAGAGTCTTCAGGTTATCTTCTCACAGATTTTTCTTTGGTCTGATACTAATGCTGGCAATTAATCAAGTCCTGTCCCTCAAGTGTTGGTCCTTTGATAATTTTAACTCTTTTAGTAGGTTTATAAACAAAGAGCCCAGCCCTGTATTATAGGGGAAATTATTTATAATATCTAGACCATTATAAGAACATGTATAGTAGTTTGTCATGAATGAGTAACTATAATGGGCATCTTACACCATCCTTGCTTTAATTAAGCTAAGTGGAATGTAGGTAGTGGACAAATATTGGAGGTTAGAGACAGAGATGAGTCAAGATTTTCCATGAGAAAAATGTCAAAAGATCCACCTTGCTGGCAAGTACCAACAGATATACTCTTCACCTTATTTAGACTACGGTAAGATAACTGGAACCTACTTAATTAGATCACCTGGAGTTCAAAATTTAATGTTATTGCTTAAGTTTATATAAAGGAGGTCTCCTATTGAGGCTGAGTTCCTCTGACCCATGTCCCTGCAGAAGTTCTCATCTGCAGTGGTCAATTTCTTTCTAAAATTCAATCTCTGAGTTTAACCAAGACTTTCATGCTTAGCAAGGATTCCTTTCACATCTCTGAGCTAATCCTTACTTGTGATTATTTTTAAATTTTTTTATTTTCCTTTCAGACCCACATACCTTCCATTTGCATTGATTCCCAACAGACCAGCACAAGAACTTGCTGTATCACCTCTGCCATGCATTGCCCTTTTCTTCTCGGTGTACTGTGAGGTTGGTAAGTTAATCTTCTATTCACCTATTTCCATGAAAGCCAGTTCTGCTTGAGATGGCTTATGTGAACTTTCCTGGCTTTTGAGATAACGTCTGGGGGTTAACACTTCTCTCCTTGAATGCCAACTTGCTTGAAGCAGGAGACAGTCTTTAAACACTGAGTCTGAGAGGAACACACAGCTGCATGTTTCTATTCATATAGACATGCCTGTCTGTCAGATACAGATAATTGGATATTTATCCATATATTTGCATCAGTGATCAGAGGGACTGTCTACAGAAGCAGAGACCCTGGATTTCAGGGGCTAGCTCAGATCCCTTCTGCCTATAAAATGTCAACCTCCGGTAGCTTCCCAGAGGGTGACTCTGTACTCAGAGCAGTTACGGCTGCAGACTCAAGTGAAAAGTTAATTATGAATAATAAAGAGAATGAAGGAAAGAACTCTGTGCTCTGTCCTTTTGGCATTAGGCAATTACTGCTCAGCTCATTTAGAGGTTTATGCTTTTTTTTTGTTTAGCACTGTCTGGCTGATTTCTCCTCTTGTAGAAGTAGAGAGCATTGTATATTATGAGTCTTCACCTTTTCTCTCTGGAGTTCTTTCTTAAACCTGGTGCTGTGTGACTGCCTCTGGTACATATGTTTAATAAATATTTAAATTCTGGATGAACTTAATACTCTGTGCATTTAAACTTTTAAAATCATGTTGCTGTCTGAATGTCCCTCCCATGAAATGCTAGTGGCAAAGTGCCTTATCTCCTCTGAAAGCTTTTTTGACTCCCAGCTGTACTCTCTCTTGTTTTTTAGCCAGGCTTTCAAAGTGACATACACAAACAACCAGCTGCTAGATATTTATGTGGAACATTAGCCTTGCAATTAAAGGGAGAGAAAAAGAAGCTCTACTTTGGGGTCCTTCAGAGTTTCATTACTGCCTGTTCTGCTCCATTACTGCATTTCTTTGAAAAGTGAACTGTGTTAGGGGGCCCAGCTGTTATGAGGTCCCTTTGATCACCAGCTGCCTAGGGAATTATCCATGCTAAGTCAAATGAGTAAAGTTATGCTGACGTTTATGAGTGACTCCCCAGTCCTATCTACAGCTTCTTCCTTCTGGTCAAATGAGCATTGTGAAAAAAATGGTCCCAGGCTGGAAGAGGAGCCCATCTATAGACACAGAAGCTATCCTGTTGTCATATCTTGCTAGTGGGTTGCTTGCTATGTTCTAGGCAGGAGAAGGCTGCAATGTTGGTGCCTGCTGCTTGGGTCAGACTGATCCATATCCATATCCAGACTGTCCTGCCATTTTAGCCCATATCTCTTTTGGACAGGATTTCGACAACTGAATTTCAGCCCATGCTGTTGGAAGCACTTTTAAAACATTTATCATTCAATCCTAATCAAGTCCTTGTGGGCTCAGCAAACAGAGGTGGAAGGAATTAACTTTGAGGATCAGTGACTAGCAATGAAGTGCACTGCAATCTGAACCATATGTCAAGCAACTAGGGAAGACTTTAAAAAAATAAAGTTTGTAAGAATTAGGATAGTTTTCAAGAATCTTGTCGTTGCTGTTATGCTATAGCTGAGGCATGAGGAGTGAACATGTCTCCCAAGAGCGGTGTATCTTCTGATTTCAGAGAAAGCTACTGCAAGAGGGAGGGCCACTGCCTTGCTCATTACACTGCCTCTAGCTGGTGAGCAATCAGAGTTAGGAGTCTTCCATCTCCCACCCAAAAGTTGGCTCATTAAGGATAGCTTTGTGGCTGGCAGGAGTTCATGTCACCCAGTAAAAGTCAGAAATGCAAATGACACGTTTTCTTAGGACACAGGACTTGAAGTTCTGTTACTGCTCACTGTGGAGAGTGTGGGGCTGAGTGTGGGGAAGGAAATGTTTTCCTTCCAGCCTTCCAAATGTTCACAGAGCTTCCATAGTAATTTCATTATTTCCATTTCCCATATGAGGAGAATGGATGATACTGTTGTGCACAGTGTGAAAAATAAGTTTCCTGGTTTCTATTTCTAGCTCTGCATCTAGCTATTTGTCTGATGTCCAAACCAGATACTTATGTTGATCCACAGAACTTCTTTTTATCTCTCTGCAAAACAGGACTAAAAAAGAGTTGCCCTGCAGGAGAACTGTGAATATTCCCTTCACTGCTTTTAAAGCAATTTTTTATATCCATTTTGAACGATGATGTACATATGAAAATAATCTAGTTATCATTTATTTATTCTTTGTAAAGAGAGAGTGCACATGCCAAATAAATGCAGTCAGCAACCCCCACACCTGCACTTCCATTCTCACATACTTTGATGGGCTGTTCTCTGCTTCGATGAAGAAGCAGTTGGTGTTTGGACTCCAAGAGCTTTGCCATATGACAGGATTTAATTAAAATCTGTTTCTACACATCAGGGTGACTGTCCCCAACTCAGGCCACAGTGCTGGTGAGAGAGCTCACTGCACAGGGCCCTCCTGGGGCCAGGTCTTTGACTTCTCCTCTTCCCTTGGTCCAGGGCCAAGACATCTTCCAAAATGTCTGACAACTGCTGAGGAGATTCCTCACTTGCAGCAAAGCTGGCCATGCTAGCTGGGCTTGCTGTTGAGCAGTGGATGGACAAACAGTGTTGACAGCACAGCATCAGAAGATTCTGCCTCATGAAAACTGAGATATCTTGTGAGAAATATTTTGTAGCAGTTTTAACAAAAATGTGGATCAAGAAGGGTTTCATAGACAACTTTCTAATTTCATTATGTTTTGATTTTCATGAACTAGCTTGCTGGTTTTTCAAAAGGTTTTAGCTATTAATGTATTTTAATTGTGTGCACATGTAGTAACACAAAAACATGGAAGTTAGTTAAGAATGATAGTCATGTTTTCAATGTATGCTATGATTTGTGTTAACTTTATAGAGGCAAAGTATTTTTAAATTTTAAGTGTAACTGCCAGTTAAAGCTATTTCTGAGCTTAGAAAATGGAGTAGCTTTCCGCAATAAATTTTGAAAATACATTTTGCTCCAACTTGGAAGTCCAGCTCTCCAGGCACAGAAGCTTCCTCTGTTCTGGACATCTCTGTTACTGACAGATGGGGCTTTCAAAAACGGTCTGTGATTATGAGGGTGTGACAAACACCCAGAAATTCCCATAGCTTTTACTTCTACTTGCCTGAGCTACCTTCTTGGCTACAAAACAATTATAACACTCTGTGGTGCTTCCACATCCCCAGACCACCAGTCATTTAGTTGGAACAGGGAGAGATGAGATTTCCAGAGGAGACTATGGTGAAAACCTGGAGGAGTTTTTAACAAGTGAGTTTCAGGATGGAAATCATTCTATTTGCATTCCCTTCCCTTTCTTTCAGAGTCATTATCTCAAATTTGTGTGTGGAAGGCAAAACTTCTAATTATACACTGCAACGAGTGAATTTTTTATAAATAGCACCAATTGTTCTGCTGGGACATTCTCATCTGAATCAGCTTCTCTGCAGCTTTGCAGCCTCTGTTTTCCATGTGCAAGGAGGAAATTTTTTACTAAAGAAACCCAAGTGGATCACATGTGACACAAAGGCTGAAGCACTACAATAGAATTTAGGCAATGTGGATTTTGCTGCCAGCCGACAGCTGTGTCACGCTGAAGTCACTTCACTTCTCTGTAATTCTGTCCCTTTGTCACTTTTGAGTCCCTGGTACAAAGCCCTCTGGAATAGAGCTGTTACAACCATGACCAGTCTCACTGCACATGGGAGCACTACTCCTCTCTTAAAGGCCTTAGTGAACATAACTACTTTGGGTTTTTTCTGAAGATTATCCATAAAGCTCAAATGCCAAAGGAGACAGAAGCCCTGGCTGTATTGCAGCAAGCGTTAGTTACTCTCTCCTCATTGCCACCAGACTGTCACATCAGCCATCAGGTCCAAACCCGCTGTGAGGGTGAGAGCCCATCTCAGAGGCTTAGCCAGCCTCCACCAAGAGTGCATCCAAGACCTCTGGTCAATCAGCTTGGCAGTGCCCAACACAACAGTGGGACTCATATGCGAACAGTCATGGCAAGAGGCTGCATGTGCAGGAGAGGGGACACACGTCTAGAGAACACCACCCAGACGCTTGGAGCTGCTGCACCACCAGATACTGGCTGCGCCTCTGTGGCTGAGGGCAGTGGGGGATCACTCAGCCTGGGGCTGAGCCTGTCTCACCGCAGCAGGTACCCAGACCTATTCTACAGAGCCCAGACTCTGCCTGAAAGCCAAACCATCCCTGATGCAGCCCAGTGTCAGAGGCTGTGTTTATGTGGCAATGAATCTGTCATGGAGATGACATCTCAAGCATGCTTGGGGCGAGCGATTCACAGGCTGCTCAGTTTATGAATACAGCTCAGCCAGGAGCGTGTGTTTAATTGCTCAATGTACTGTAACACCCGCTGCTTCCTGCATTATCCACTTGCCCCAGCACTAGAGCTGCCACATTCTCAAAACAGTAATTTTATGAAGTGAATTGCCTTTCCGTAATTATCTTTTTATGCAATTAATATATCCTCAGCAAATCACAGATCACTCTGCCTCCTCAATACGTAAAGCAATTAATGAGCCCCAGCTGGCAGCCATGGCTGAATGAGTCACTCTGCTGGAGAAAAAGATAGCACCGTTGCATATTCTCCCTAGTGCTGTCATTTGCCACTTGATATCTTGGACTGAGGGTACTTGTCTGTCATTCCCATGATGGAGCTGGACCAGCTCTGGAGGATACCAGACCAGGTCTAGAGAATACACGTTCAGAGGACTTGGTCCCCTCTCCCCACTTGTCCTGGCCATCACCTCTAATCCAGCCATGACTGGTGAGAAAACAGTGCTGAAGGCTCACACCTGGTCACGAAATAGGTGGGGAAGGTGCCTGCTATAAAATCTTAGCCTGCTTGATTTCTCTAATAGGTTTTTTGAAGTTCAGAGAGCTACTTCATGCCCCATACGTTATGAAATGAAGTTTTAAGCCTTCTTCAAAGAAAACAAACTGGGACATCCCTGGGACAATTTCTTGGTCATTTTCTAAACATATGTGTCTTTCAGCATATATGTCCCAGAAATGTTTCAGCACATACTTTCATTCCATTTGTCTTACAGCCTACCAGTTAGATTTGCTGACTGAGGTCAAAACCACTTTTTTTTGAGCTGTCTGCCATGGTGCCTTGGTATCTTCACTATCTGACAGAGCTAATGTGGAAACTTTTACAGTGTACAAACAGCTGAAGTGCCTTCCTGTGCTAAGTCTTAGAAAAAAGGAAAAAAAAACCATTAATTTCTTTTGATGCCATTTACCTGTCTGATTCTACAAGAAGTTGCTTTGAGTCCCCTTTCATTTCTACTGACTAAAGAGACAGCTTTATCATCAAGATGTTGTTTGGTCTTTTTGTGTACTTACTGTCTTTCCAAACAGCAAGAAATGTGATTTGTGGGGTGCATCTTAAGAAGATGAAGGCTTCTGGCTTAGCTCTGGAAAGCAGTTGTGCACATATCTCAAGGGAGCTGGAAAGCTCTGTGCATCTGCAAGAAGCAGACAAGCAAAGCATTTAGGCCAGCAAAAAGGACAGACAGCTCCATTGGAATAAAGAGAAGCATCAGAAGCCCTAGAGGAAGGGGTCAGGGTTGGGAATTTGAAACAAAACGGGGCCATGGGAGGAAGCAGGCAGTAGTGGCAGGACAGGATGGGAGACTTAAGTGTGGATGGGGAGAAGCATCATGCAGGCATTAGTAAAGCCCAAGAAGAAAACACAGCCAGAAGAGTTACAGGTTGCTTGAATGACAATTCAGCTGACAAGCAGAGGAAAATCCAGAACCAGGAAAAATCAGGAACAGGGAAAAAAAAATCTACTAAAAATCCAAGTACTGATGGTTCAAATTGCCTTACTGACTCAGTTTTGCATATTTTTTTTTCCTAAGAATATAGTGTTCCCCCTCCAAAGTAAAGGCAGAAGAAAAGCACATAAAAAGGAGGTAACAATAATAAAAGGGCCAGCAAAATCTACTGAATCACACCATTCATGTGTTGCAGCTTTGGTTTCACTCACAAGAATAATCCAGGTCTGCCAAATTCTTATGTCGTTTTTACTCTGAAGCTGCTAGCCATCATTTTAGGAAGTGAGCAAATAAATACCTCTGGATAGTTTGTAGATTGTGTTTGTAGACTGGATTAGTGGTGAGCCCAGCTATATTATGGTTTCTCTGCTCAGGAAGCTTTCCTACAGACTATCTCCCTGCCCTATCCAAAGTGGGGCTCAAGAGGCCTTGTGATGCCCTTCCCTGGATACCTATATTGCCGTCTACTGAACCAATGACATGTAAGAAAAACAGACCACACATTTGCCTCCTCCTTTCTCGAGCATTGAACAAGATCCAGAGAGTAATATGGATTTCTACTTTCCATATGGCCCTTCCAGTTAATGTTTCTTTTGGAAGGGGAGAAAATCAGCCCACCATTATATTTTATTGACATCTACTTCACATCAAATCTGAATTTCTGACCTACTTTGTGCTTGAGCAAAGAGCTCATTGAAGGGGAATTTTGCCTAGATTAAGGAGTTCAAGTTTAGGTCTATTAATTATTAATTGGTCTATTTATTTATTCAAAAGCCCTGGTGAAATGGGAATATTGGCTGTTTTCCTTCCTCATGAGCGAATTTTCTTGCCTGCTGTCATCTGGTTTTGCACATATTCTTTTCCAAACAAACTTGTCGAAAAGTGTGTGTGTTTGTGGAGAGGGTCAGATTTTTTGCAAGGCAGGTCAGGGTCCAGTCACATTTATTCTGCTCATGCGCTGTTTTGTAGAGCAAGCTGACAGATAAAATGAAATATTAGATTAATTTCCTGTGGATCCAAATGTTTTAAGGAAGCCAAGGATGGAAGAGACTGAATTTAGAACAATAAACACCAAAGCTACAGAGACTCTGTCAGTCAAAGAAAATCTCTTACTGCAGAGATTTATTGCTTTGGAAGATGCTGTGGAAGATGCTGTAGTAACTCCTCTTCCATCAAGACTGTTCAATTATAAGCACATTCAGTTGTCAAGGTTTGGAAGAAGCATCTGTGCCAATTAGTGACATTCTTAGGTCCTCCAACATATTCTGTCTCCACTGTGTTTTCAGTTAGTTGATAATCAAAAAAAGCAGGAATCCATAACCTCCCTTACATGCTGTCCTTCACATCATCTGCAGCAGGCTGATGTGTCCTACAGCCAAGCCAAGGAGTCAAGTGTGGTGGGGGAAAACAGCCCTGCTCTGTGCTGCAGAAAATAGCCATAGAAAAAGAGCTCCTTAGCTCAGGTGGGATGGGGAGCAAGCACTGGGTGGACATCTCTGTGAACTCAATAGTCCTGCAGAAAGAGCCCTGTGATGACACTTGCCTGCTGAACAGAAGAAACGGCTGCCTTTGAGTCAAGGCTTCAGGGACTGCCCCAAGCACACCTCACAAAATAAAACAAAAGGATCCCATAGCAACAAAAACCCTCTCTGTGCTTTCAGGGAAGAGTGGCAAAACCATGTTTCTTGACAGAGCTGTAGTGAGACATTCCAGGCACTCAGGTGGCAGTGTTCAGATGGAATGCTGATAATTTAGATCCTTGATATCCACAGACATTTCCTGGACACAAGAATGTTGTATTCTTGTACTGCTTAGTGTCACCCACAAATCCAGGAAGAGTAAAGAAACCTTCTTATGTCTCTGCCTGAGGGTAACTTGATTTATTTTTGAGGCAGACAACCCAGCTGCAGGCTGCTGGCCTTCTGGCACTTGTAAGGTTGCAGGCATTGATGTTACTAATCCTCATGTCTCTCCTCCAAATGGTTTCTGAAACATCATCCAGCATTTCAGCATCACATATAATTCTATATTTTGTGTCCAGGAGGGAACAATTTAGGGCATAGACTTTTATTTGAGTGTGCTATATTTCCCCTCCTCTGAAGGTCTAGATATTTCTGCTGTGTAAGTACTGCCCCAAGGGTTCTTCCTAGCAGCTCCGGGGATAAAGCTGTTTTTTTCCTTACAGAGGTTCCCATATTGAAGAAATAAATACGAGGTTTCTATGCAGGATCCTCTGCTTTTGTTTTAGGGTGTTCTTCCAGCAAAGAATAGAGCAGATAAGAAAGTGGTCCTCTCTTCACTGTGCTGTTGGCAGACCAAGCTTCTCTCTTTTCTCTCCCTGCCACATCCTGCAATGTTCATTGACCTCAAGCCCCACCAACTGCTCCATTGATCAGCTGTTTGCTGTCAGTGGCTCAGTGTGGCAACATGTTAGGAAAATTAGGAAGCCACACATTCCTTTAGTAGCCTTCTAGTTTCAGTGCTTTAATTGTGCACAGAGATTCTCTGATTATGTTAAGGGATTATATTCATCAGCCAGTGGGTAATGACATTACTGCAAGTAATGGTAGTATAAGAAGTTGTGGACAGGGCAATAGATATGAACTCTTCTCAGAAACTCTCTGAAAGCAAAGCAAGGGAATAATCTTTTAATGATCGGTCACAGCCCCAAACACTTGTCTCTTTTGGAGTTAAAGGCAAACAATGCAGTGGGAGCAGATCCAGGTGGAACTGCAGCAAAATGCGTCCAGGAGAAGAATGTTTTGAAGGGCTCACAGACTGCACACTACCCACCTGAGCAGGACAAAAAGCACTGTGTATGACAAGTCTATGACATGTGTATGGCATTCTCCATGACAGAAAACATGAAGAATTAGAAATCTCCTCTTCTTGTTGGGTTTACAGTCTCGTGGTTTTTTGGTTGGTTTTTTTTGTTTTGTTTTGTTTTGTTTTGTTTTGTTTTGTTTTCAGATACACCAGTTTGAATCATTTTGGAGAGATCCAGAGAAGTCTTAGAAGCAGATCCCGTTTTGTTCAGTGTCCAGGCATGGAGTTGGTTCCCTTCCTCAGCTCCAAATTTCCTGCCTCAAGCTAGCAAGGCTGCTGCATGTGGGTATCTCTGCTCATGAGAGCTTGCTGAAATACAGCAGGAGTGGAAAGACCAACTACCAGCTAACTGTTGCCCCAGCAGCTTGGGCATCACCTTTGCTGAGGCTTCTCAGAAAGGACTCAAAGTGTCCCACAAACCTTCTCCCATTGCATTGGCCCAACTGCTCTGCAGTGCTGGAGATACAAAAAAACAATGCTGACAAGATCTGGAAAGAAAAATGCAAAGAGGGAAAGAGGCTTTGTAAAAATTAAAAGCGACAAGTAGCAGGAAATTTCACACCATCTCCTTACAGCTTTCAAGGAATGCTGACTTCTTCCAGGCCTGAGTGCTGCATTTTCTCCCTGCTCATCTTGGCAGCTTCCCCAAATCTGTCTATGCAGCAAGGTCCCTGCCTCTGTGTTGAAGCTCCTTTCTCTCCCATCCACCTCCTCCCCACCCTTTTATGTACATACCTAATGCCTGATGCAGGTCTGTGTTTCTATGCTTTAATCCAAAGACAGTCTGCTAAAGCATGTGAATGTTGGAATGGCAGTTCCAGTTCAGACCTATTCTCATTTCTAAGACTAACAGCACTATGCGTAAGTGCTTGGTTGAATAATTTCCAGTCCATCATTTATTTTCAGATTATTTTGCTTTCATATATTGCTCTTCATGACTGCAGATGTGTAATGGGTCAATAGGCATTTTTTTCTTCTCACCAATTGTATGTTTGAAATGTTTAAACTGAAGAATAATGACTAGCAGAAAGTGAATAATGAATCTCATGCCTCTGTTATTAACTTCCAGGCAAGTAATAACTCATGCTAGATATACTGCGAGAGCGTCTAAACATTGTCCCCATATTATGCTCAAAGATAGAATTGCTTGGATTTTATGTTTTTTGGTGTAGTGTTTTAGTTGTTGATTTGTTTGGGTTTTTTTCTGAAGGGTCCATGTTTCACTCTGTAGGGCTTGAGTGGAAAATGGCTTTGGAGTTTTTATCACTACAATCACTGCATGAGTTTGGATGCAATTTCCACAAACAAAATCTAGAAAGTTTCTTAATGAAAATAAACTTCTTTCATGAGATCTTTAAGGTAAATTTATGAGCTGTTCTCTGTGTACAGGCATATGTGTGTGTGTTTGAACAGGCAAGGAAGAGGCCAGCAGGAATGCATACATGGACCAGTACACAGTGGTCCATGTGCAGTATAACTATGTAGGAAAAAAGATGTGATGGGGCAAGGGAACTAAGTTTGCTGCACCTCAAACATCATTTTTGGTAGATAGGGATTTTCAGGACTTGGTGTAGACTACAGGAAGGGGGAACCAAGGAGAAGGGTGGTCTGCCTTTGCAGGAGCCCATGGGAAACTGGGCCTTGCCAGGTGCATTGAGGAGGAAGACCCTGAAACAGAATGGAGTTTCCTCCCATATGGTGTTGGCTGCCACCTCTGCTTCTGCAGCTTTGCCTTTAAGAGGAAGCTACAGAATTTTCCATAGCAACAGTTTTTTAATAACAGGCAAAAAGAGCATCAGCTGCCCCTGAAGACACCAAAAGAAGGTCAAATTACAGGAAGAGTCTTCACACTTCACCCACCTTGCCTATAACTCACTTCTGTTCTCACAGCAACCTGTGACCCATCTCTGTCTCTTGTCCCAGTTCCCACCACATCACCTTACACTCAACTCTGCCAGTGCCACTGGTGGGGCAAGTGAGGAGAGCCTCCTGCCTTAATCTTCTGCAGCCCCCACATTGAGGAAGAGCACTCCTGCAGCACTAGAATTGCTGCACACACCTTCTCCAGTGATGCATGCCTGAGGAGAATGTGGAGGAACGGTGAACCTTCCCCCAGGGCAAAGGTGCAAGGCTCAAAGCACAGAGAGGTGTGACACCTTCTTTCACACCTCCTTTCACACCTCCTCAACTCCCTGTACCTCTTGGATATCCAGCATTTCTTTCATTGTGGATGCTCACTCTCCTTCGAAAGGGAAACAAGGGCTGATCTCAGTGCTGAGATGTCCAGCACTACAGGTCCAGCCAAGTGCTGGCATTCAGGGGTTTACTCACCATCTTTTTGGTGAAGCACCACTGGTTGGCTTTGCTGAGTTACTGCTGGGCCTCAGGGACCAGTAAAGAAGACACCAGGCTGTCTGTGTCCATGGAGTAAATGCCTTGTCCCCTCTACCCCATTTCCTGCAGCTGTTCCTGCAACAGAGGCAGGGTTAAGGGCCAGAACAGCATGTTAGATCTGGATGATACAGTGAGGAAAATTAATTGAGTAATTGTAACTGCTTGGGATGAAACAGAGCAAAATATAAACCTCTTTTTGTTCTTCCCCTTTCCTTACACATATACTTTGCAGTTTTTATAAAAAACCACTTATTTTTAAATTGTCTTCTATTTGTTTACTAAGTCTAAAACTTTACAGAAAAAAAATTGTCACCCACACAAGACTACTAAGTGCTCATGGCTGTATTTATAAGCCCATTACCCTCAATGTTGCTTTGGGACAGTGTTGACCCTGAAGAAGCTGCTACCTTGACCAGAAGTTATGAAGGCAAGTTTTTGTGTCTTCCCAGAGGTGCTAGCACTTGCCAATGGAGGACAACTGGAAACCCTGAAGAAACTGGAAACCTGGCACTTGCCCCAACCCTCACCTGTCACCTACACGCACATATGTCCACTTTCTTTTACTGAGGGGAACCTTGAGTGGACACTGAAAGTGCTGGAGTCGCTGCAAGAGCACATGGAAAAGAGGGAGTCTCAAGCAGAGGAGTGTTAGACACAAAGAATCAACTTGCTGTGGCTATTAAGTGTTTCTAGAAGAATATATAATCACAACCTTGTCAGGGTTTGATTTATTTTGGTTATCTGCCTGATGTTAAAAACATATCCATCTGTTTTTGAAATGGTAAGATATGACTGCCTTCACCCTTGATCTTATTGGAAAACTGACTGACTTAAAAAAAAAATTCAAGGCAGGATAGAGACTGTGTCTCACAAACTCCCTCCTTCTGAGCTGCAGTGGGAGGCAAGGAGCATAAGGGCACTGGCAAGCAGTCCCTACATGTACCCAAGGCCGATGGGATTGTGAGTGTGAGTTGAAGGACGTGTTCTTTCCAAAGTACTAGCCTGTCTGAGCGCCTCCTCTGCTTTCAGCTCCTGATGGTAGTGTAGTCAGGGCCGCCTGGGACCCCTGAGGTTTAGGGGACTAACATCCATTCAATTTTGTGTTTTGGCTGGGAATGGAAAAACCTCAATTTAGATTCTCCAAAGGAAACCTACTGCATTGGCATACAATCTCCCTCTGTTAGGCGGTGAAAATGAAACAGTCCTAGTAGGTCACTTCTGGGTCATTTCCCTCAGAAAAGACAAAGGGAGATTATTGCTTCCAGATCATTTTTTTATGACACTATTTCAGTTTTACTTGAAATTTGGCTTCCCATTTTATGCCTGTGATACTGTCTCACAACCACACATCCAACATCCATAATATATTCGTCTAAGTCTTACCTGTATTTCCCTGTTTTAGTGCTGTCATTTCCAGATGGAGCTTTCTATTCAATTCAGCTAGATGCTCTTCCTCCTCTCCTACTGTTCCATAAGGTGATGGATGCTATATCGGTGCTCATCTGTAGCTTACACAAGCATTGCAACTTGGACCCTCTTCACCTCACCTCTGTGTCTATCCCTGAAATGCCTTTGCAGCTGCTCTCTAGACTCAGCCCAGATTGCCAGCATCCTTCTGGTGCCATACATGTAAGTGCTGAGGCAGCAGACCTCATTCTCCCTTCCCACAAATGAGTGTCACCTCTGTCCAGAGGGCTTAATCTTGGCAAGTCCAAGGAGGAGGCTCTGGACAGACACCTGTCAACCCTTCTCACACTTGGAGTGAGGCAATGGGACTAGTGTTGGCTGGTGGAATGACGACAAATAACCAGCAAACCCAGTGACTGAAGACATTGTGAGCAAAAGGGATTAGCTGGGGAAGAAATAATTTGTGGACCAGAGGTTTCCCTGCTAGCCTGTGTGTGATCTGTTCAGTACCATGAGATCCTGTAGATACATAACTCCTTTGTCACCACCTAATGCTCACAACACACATAGGCAGTTGCTGCTTTTGGTAAAAGGAGCCCAGAGCCTCGCTGCAGTTTGAGGAAGGTGTGTGTTGCTCCCTATGGGGTGCTGCATTTTAATTACTGCTTTAAAATTACTTGAATGAACCCTGTGACTTGAAGAGTCTGGAGACTCCTAAGAGTGCTATGATGCAGATGTGTCCAGAGGAATATTATGATAGCAGAAAAAAGAAGTGGCCCATTCCTGCCTGGAAAGGAGAGAAGAAAACAAAAACCCAGAACTTTCAGAGACAGCTGATATGCAGAGAAGAGATCACCAGCTATGGGCACACACATGCATCCCTGCAGACAAGGTCCATCGCCTGTCTGAGAGCACAGCGTCTTCGCCCCTATCGGCTCCATAGTAACAAGGCAGGAGGTGCTGATGGACAGTCACACCTCTCCACCACTGGCTTCGACACTGTACTTATTGTCAGATGTTAGTGGGTGCAGAGCTGGGCATGACTCACTGGCACAGCGGAGGGAGGAAGAAACGGCACTTTCATGAGTTACCCCCAAGCACAGTGAGAAGGGGCAGGAGCGAGGACCACTGCTGGCAGTGCTCGTCCTGCAGCACCTCCTTGCTCTGGGCTGCCCAACTGGGGGTTTTAATTTTTTGAATGAAACAAGGCCTGGAAGTTTCAAAGCAACTTGGGAATCACAGTTGTGTTTTATGCAGCAGGTTTAATGGTATCTTTGTGGATAAATCCCCTGGACCACTTTGAATATCACAAGAAAGATCTGGAACAGTGAGTCATCAAAGGACTCTTTATATTTCCCACGTGAACTAATTGTCTGATAAGAATTCCAAATCAAGAAACCACACTTTGCCTCCACTTCTCATATCAACCACATGTGAGATCTAACTCATGCTCTGCTCTGAACCTTTGTTGAGTATTGTTAGCCAGCCTCTGTGATGTGCTCCAGCCACAGAGGATGAAATAGTGCCAGTGCATCTCTTACTTTCCCTTTGGGATGCTGAGGCTTTGTTCTGGCATCCTTCCCCTGCTGGTGAGCAGACCCACTGAAGTCAGTATGACTGTCGACTGTCCAACCATGGCAGTGATGCTCATACTGTTCAGCCCAGCTTGGCAAATGACTCTCAGTCTCTTCAGGCTAAAAACTGCTCAGAAGGGGAAAAAGTGCATTGCTCTTACTGTTGTGGGAATCTTCATTAGTTGCTTCCTGCTAGAGCCCCATCCTCCTCTATTAGTCTCCAGGCCAGCAGCAACAATAAATGTCTCCTCTTTCTTTCACCCTCTGCAAGGGTTTCACTTGGTAGGAGCAGGGCGAAAGTGCTTCTAAATCCCTTTACTGTTCATGAAAGTGGGTCAGATCAAAGAAAGTGAATCAGATCAGATCCCTCTCCATTCCAGAAAAGGAAATGGTAACACCCTGCAGACTGGCTTCTCCTTACATTTCTTTAAATCCTCAAAGAATGGAGTGTTTTTCAATGTTTTCCACACTGTGTTTTGCACTTTCCCACCAGTCCTGATCTGTGGCCCCTAAATAGTCAGTTGCAGTGCAGAGAGCTGCAAAGAGAATTTAGGCACTGCCTTGGCTTAGTTTACCTTTATTTCCTTTTGAGAGTCTCACATGAGAAAACCAGGGTCTTCCATGTGCCTGCAGGATGCAGCCAGAAACCTTTTCTGGACATAACAAATGTTTATTTGAGTCATATATTAGCAAGTTCCTTTGCACAGCATATCCAAGTCTCTCTTTACCAGGGATAAAGACCACATTTTTTTTCCATTTTAATGCCGTAATAATTCCAGCAAGTGACTGTATAGCAGAATGGAACAACTCTCTTTACATTAGAGAAAACTGAGTAATTCAGACACCTTCTTTAGGCCTCATGTCTTTCCAAGGTAATAATCACCTCACATTTTTTTTCTGCAACAAAACCTGCCATCCAGGACTGCATTGTATTTGTTAGGATTTGTAGTGAGAGAAGGAGAAAGCACAGATCCTCTTGCCAGTGGAGTGAAAAGAGAATTTTATTTAATTGCTGGAACATGAGGCTTGTGATGTAGATGCACATTTCTGGCTTCCTTGGAGGATCACCAGTGGCAGGTACCCACATGAATGGATATCTGCTTGCACATTAAGGAGGATGTTTGTGCAGCTGAAGGCTGGGGACTCCGCCGAAATGGGAAAACATCTTGCTGCAGATTTCCTCTGTGGTTTTGTCCACATCATTTTGTCTGTGACTCATGTCTCCACCTGCAGAGAGAGCAGTAAAAGCACTGTCTGCCTGCCACTGGCAGCCACAATAAGCAACAAATGCAATGAGTGTCATGGGCTCAATGACCACAGTGACGGGGAGTGTTAGAAGTTATTCCTCACACTGCACAACTTGTCCCCAAACCTCCAGGAAGCATCGCTGCTCTCCTATGGGAAACACCAGCCTATGGGCCTTGCTGAACCCTGACTGCAGCCCACATGGCGTGATTTGGTCTAGGCAGGCTCTGTTACAAAGCCCCTTGATCCTGCATCGGGCTTTAAACCTGCACAGCTGGAGGGGAACAAACTGGGCTCCAGCCTAGCACCCAGAGGTCTCTGTATCCCTGACATGGGAAGACTTGATCTGAGAAACACAACTTAAAGTACTTGAAGAGGTGAAAATTTAGGGGCCACCAAAACATATGTGATCAGAACTAAATTAAATTTGTAGTGGGCATACGGACTACGGTCCTTACCCAGTAATTTAAATAAGAGGAACAAGGGGAAAGTGGCCATTTAAGAAAAAAACACACCTTCTCTTGATATTACAAAAGTTACCATCGTTTTATAGTAACTAATTAACCAATGTTTGTTCCTTTAAAAATATCCTGAATATGGGAGCTTTATAGACAGACAATTTCACTAATATGTATATAGGGAGTCTGCAAGTACCTGTGCAAACACATAAAAAAGGTACAATAAGACTCTAAGAGAAACTGGAAGCAGTGGAAAAATCTGTGACTCAACACTATGGAGACAGATAATGTCAATAAAATTGCTCTAAGAACAAAAGAAATTCTAAAATTGTTATAGATATTTTATCAGATAGAGATAATTATATTTCTAATATTACTGCACAAAACAAAACCCCAGCAGTATCTAATAAATATTTATCTTCTGTATTCTGAAAAAAAAACTAGGTGGCATATTAGTATCCTATGAGATTAATGCATTATTCTACTCTATCCTTTACTAGAGATAAAGATTTCTAAATCAGGACACCTACATAATACTCAAAAGGTTTCTAAAAACTCTCTGAAGACCTCTCTAGATAGTTAATGTCAATTTTTAATAAAACTTGGGGAAAACTGAGGTTTGTCTGCAAAGTGTAAGGGCGGCATTGTTCCATTAGCACTTTTAAATTATAAATGGGGCGGCAAGAGAAGAGGGGGATCGAGAGGCAGAGGCAGAGGCAGAGGCAGAGGCAGAGGCAGAGGCAGAGGCAGAGGCAGAGGAAGGCTGTCTCCAGCCCATTCCCTAGGTCACTAGTCCACCACTGGGGAGAAGGATGCAATGTGGAGGCAGAGGCAGATGGGGCTGGGTTATTACAGCACAGAGCAGGGTACTTTGTACCTGAAGCTATTTGGAGGAGGGAGAATTGCAAATGTGCTATTGCACTGGAATGGTGCCCGTCACTAAACTGGCTAAACTGGGGCTGATATTTCTTGCATTACAAACTGACTAACTGATAGACCTCAAAGCCTTTTCACCAAACCAGGAATAGTCAACATGATGTCTGCTATTTCAAGAGGTTTCAAGGGAGGTGCATTCCTGACCTGCTGCTCTCCCATACTCCAGCAGCAATCCAGTAAGGAACTTAAATTCAGTGTCTGCAAACTTCTCAGCTCTCTCTCCCTGGTAGGCTGGTAAATAAGGATGACATGAATTCTGATTACGCTGACAGAGAAAAGGCTGTGCTCTGGAAAACAGTATTTCTGAACAGCATGGTAAGAGCATGAAGACTGCTCTGGTAGTGATGGGCTGCCAGAGTGCTGCTCTGACCAGTGGAAAGGCACAGTCTTTGACATACAGGAATGATCTTCCTGAGTGGGTGCCCTCACTGGGTCATCCTGCACATGTTTGTACAAGATAATGGCCAGACCTGCAGTTATTGGAAAATGTGGGCAGCTGAAAAGCCTGAATTTTTTCCACAGCTCTTCAAAAAGGCTCTCCTTGTTTCAAGATGTTACAGAGCTGAATTTGAAGAAGGAAGGGGTTTTTTAACCATTGCATGATCTGAGCTAGAAGAAGAAGCAGTCTGTGTTCCAGAAACGACATAGGCATCATGACAACTTGGGACATTGGGTTTCTATTACCAAGCAAAGCCTAAACAGTCCACATCACTATGCACACTCTGCTGACTGGAGAGTAGCCTGTGCACAAGCACCTCTGGGAACTGCCAGAAATTCAGTGTCTCATCTTCCTTCAGTATTAAAGCTTCGTCTCATTACTGAGACTGGTAGTCTCTCAAGGCACTTAGGAGTCTTTATGCATCCCTATGATTCTTTTCTTCTTCCAGTCAGTCATCTTTCTCAGAGGTATCTGACCCAAAGCTTTCCTTTTAAACTGGAATGTCTGGACCTGTGTCAAGTGATTATACCAAAGATAAATACAGCTAAAAATGCATTACCTTCAGTTTCATTGCCTAGCCTGCAGCTCCAGATAAATGACATTAACCCTCGCTTGCCTCTACCCTACTGTTTAGGTTGAACCTGTAGTGACCACACCCTCTTCTTTCACAAAGTTTCTTAGCTAGCATATAGCTTTTATGGCTTCTGCCACAGAAGGGGCAAAGGTGTTGCACTCAGACACAAAAAAGAAGATGGTCCTCTCATTTTTCCATGATGTCAGGAGTAGCTTTTGTTAATGGAAGAAGGCCTGGACAATTAAAAGGGCTGCATGTTGAGGTATAGGAATACATTTGCACAGAAAAGAGAAAACCTCAAATTTCCTAAGCACTGGGAGTGGTGCATGTGTGTGTGTGTCACTGCCAGAGAAGATGCATTGCTGTCTTTTTTGTATATGTACGCATCCTACTTCTCTTGATACTTACTCTTGTCAAGCTCCAAATACAATTTTTTTTTTCCTCTGAATGCAGTCTCCTGAGTAAGAGGGCTGATTTATCTACCATTACATCAGCTTCTCCAGGTTGAGAGATAAACATGGGCCTAGGGAAAAAGCTTTACCAGCTTTTGACAGAAAGATTAAATGCAAGTGGTTACTGAACCTAAGGCAGTGCCAGTGCCCAGCATATGAATCTCAGTAAACAATACAAATCCCTCAATTTCAGAGGCACCATTAGAGTGAGAAATGTGTCCCACTTAACTGTGACAACCAGTCTGATCCCAGGGGAGTAAAGCTCAATCAGTCACAATGCTTCTTACTCTGTTGCTGTAAGTATTGTTTGAATGGTCTCTCTCTCAGCAGTTTCTCAGAAAGTTGCCCTTTCTGGGGCTACAGAAAAGCAGGCAGCTGGTCCAAGCTATCTCACCATGTGGAAGAGAATAGTACTGAAGTCAGAGAGGATGTAGGCATTGCAAAGGTTCAGCTTCTCCTTCAAAGTTTGAATAGTATAAATGAAAAATAGTCATAACAAGAAATTTTCCCCCATCCTGGAAAAAGGCTGGTGAGATTTACTCTGGAAACTGAAAAGTGATAACACCAATCACAGCTACAGACCTGTCAGCTCTGCCATTGGTGGAATCCTTCTGCTTTCCATTGCACAGACTTACACAGTACCATGGATCAGAATTTCTTTACATCTTTAAATCATGTATTGGATACCACAACTGGGAGTAGAAATACAGAAGTTTAGCCACCTGAGTCTGGTTTACTGGTCAGGTTCTGGGTCAGCCCTCACTCAGCAACACCACACCAGCAACTCACTATATCAGCTGAGGTTGTACGTTCCTCTGCCACCCAGACTGGTGCCTCTAACTGCTCAACAAAGAGATGCTTTGTCCTTTCACAGTTCACCTATCACCTGTCACCCCTTCACCACCGTCCAGATCTGAGCTATACATACTACACTCTGTTGATGGTGCATCTGACTAGCAGGTAACACATGCCTGTCTGCGTCCTCAGATTTGGTGATGATTTCTTCCAGCACAACTCTGTCACTAGGGAGCTGGAAGGACACAAAGAAAGGAAAAGCTAAATCAAACCTCCCATGAAATGCTGATCAGAGCAGGAACACTTAAGGCATCTGCTATATTCACTGACATTGCCTTGAGAAGGACTATGGGTGCTTTGAGGCTACAAGGGACGACTTTGCTGCTCAGAACATGAGAGGAAAGATGTCATCTTTCAGTACCGATGTCTGTGAAACTGTAATTTCAGATACACACTGACAAAATGGAACGTGTTGCACCACCAAAAGTACTGAAGAAGCCTGTAAATGCATAAACAGTAATGAAAAAGGAATACTTTATTTTTGCATCTACTCAAAATCTGCCAGTCTTTGACACAAGCTGGTGTAAACTATCACATGGGGGTAGCGTCAGAGTGCAGCTTGCCAATGTATCTTGAGCATTAATTTGATCCAGTCCTTATAGGTGGCTCAGAGATGCATAGAAATCTTCCATCTCTGGACTTCAAGAAACAGCTTTGCCAAGAACACAGCAAGCCACGATGAAGTAGCTTTAAGCTTCAGCTAAAGATCTCCCATGCCCCTTGCTGGAGAAACAGTGCCATAACAGAGATCTGGACAACACAAAGAATGAAACTAGCAAAGTGGAAAATACATGTCAAATATATCATGAATCTATATTCCCACTGATAAAGAGGCTGCCCAAAATTAATTTCCAGGAGTAAAAAATTAACTAATAAATCATGCAACTTAAAATGCAAAATAGTGTTGGCGTGATATATATTGCCACTATATGTCTGAAGAAATACAGTACATCTTTTTCTGTTTTTAAAAGCAGAATGACCACTTCAGAGGCTATGGTACATGGGAAATCATAATAGGTGGTCATATGGCATAGAGAAAGATGACATACAAGTGAACTGTGCTGTAGTATAAAGATAGTAGAAATAACTTCAAAATAGCAAGCTGGTGTCCTGATAGTACCTAGCCATGCTGTGGTTCATTCTGGGAACTACATTGCCACAGGCTGTTTCCATTGCTTGAGTTAGTAAGCTCCAGGCTAGCTCAGGAGTCTCCACTTGGTATCATTAGTAGTGCTGTGACTGCATCATGAATAAACCCAAACATTCTGAGTAGCTCTTGCACAGCACCAACTAAAGGCAGAATACTAGAAAACAAATTGCATGCAACAAATTTAAGGTCTTGTACTTGGGGAAACATAATCCAGGAGTGTAGCACAGGCTGGGATCTACCTGGCTGTGGAGCAGCCATGTGGAAAGGGACCCAGGGGTCCTGATGGATAATAAGCTGAATATGGGTCAACAGCATATTGATGCAGCAGAAAAACCAATGGGATGCTGGGCTGCATCAAGAAGGGTATCACTAGCAGAAACAAAGAAATTGTCCCACTCAGTGCTTCTCAGTACACACCTGGAATATTTGGTTCAGTTTTGGTCCTCAATGTGCAAAAAAAGATGTGGACAGTCTGGAGATGGTCCAGAGAAGGGCCACAAAGATCATCAAAGGACTATGAAGCCTGTCATGTGAGGAGAGGCTGAGTTTTTTAACCTTGACTCCAGAGGAATCTTATCATCATGTTCCAATATTTAAAAGGTGGATACAAACAGGATGAAGACTCCCTTTTTATAAGAAGTCACATGGTAAAGATGAGGGGTAATAGGTACAAGTTACTCTCAGAGAGATTCCGACTGGACGCAAGAGGATAAGTTTATATCAATGAAGACAGTCAACATTGGAGTTAGCTCTTCAGGGAAATGGTGAATTCTCAAATATTGGACAATTTTAAGATTCAGGGGTGGACAGGGTGCTGAGCTATCTTGTCTAGATCATGCTTTTGCCAAAAAAGACTGGACCAGATGATCCTCGTATGACTCTATGATCCAATGAACCTAAAAAGAGGAGTGATTTCAGATTGTTTCAGTTATGCAGAAAATGTTAATGCTACATTAACATGGGCCAGCTGCGTACATGTGCAATTGGAGCTCTCAGACTGCCGTCCAGAAGGCTTTGATATTGGTCGATTGCTTGGCAGTGCTGGATGGACAGGGGCTTTGCAGGGTTCAGCATCAACATGTGCATCACATCCCACACTTTTCTGTCAGTGCTTTTCTTTCCACACTCCTTCACTCTACATTATTCACTCTCTAATATAGGCTGTTCAGACCCAAAATACCTTCCTGACAATTCCACCTTGCTCTGACTTGGTTCCAATCCTCAGGGAGCTACCTTCTTTGGAAATGAGCCTGGGCATAAAAAATATGAAAAACTCCACATTTAGAGACACAACTTTATTCACAAATCAATTTGCACCTGCTGATTCACCAAAGGTAAGAGAAACAATGCTGTCCTTTGTGGAAGGAATAGCACACTTTGCTTGTTATGCTTCAGGTGAAGGAGAAGCTCTAGGGAAAGCCTTGCAAGATCCCACTCCAGAGCTGCTGTTCTGCCTGCACAGTCTCCAGGAATCCTGAAGAAAGAACAGTTTTGTTTAACATACTGGGGTTTTTTTTAAATCTTTGGCAAACATTTAATGTGTTCCTAATAGGGCATAAAGTGAGTGGCCTCATCTTCTAACACTTCATTATCTCCTTTATTCTGTGTTTATGGGTAGTGATGGCAACTGAGTGGCCTAGAGGGAACTGACAATTAAATTTCTGTAGCTGCCCAAAATAAAATTGCTTTTAATCTAGGTTGTGTATAAAGAGATGGATAATTTTCACAGAATCACAGAAACATAGAATGGTTTGTGTTGGAATAGACCTCATAGACCATCTAGTTCCAATTCCAAGGGACATCTTCCACTACACCAGGTTGCTCAAAGCCCCATCCAACCTGGTCTTGAACACTGTCAGGGGTGGGGCATCCACAGCTTCTCTGGACAACCTGTTCCAGTTCCTCACCATCTTCACAGTAAAGAATTTCTTCCTAATATTCAATATCTAATATCCAATATCGTAATATCCAACCTAAACCTACCCTCTTTCAGTTTAAAGTCATTCTCCCTTGTCCTGTCACTACAGACCCTGGTAAAAAGTCTCTGTCCTTGTGCCCCTCAAACATTCAGAGCTGCAATAAGCTCTCCGTACCGTTCGGATTAAAGCAGTGGAAGGGACAAGACAATCACACCCGATTTTTGTCTAACAAGCCCCACATGCTGCCGGTTTGCTGCTCACGCTTTGGCACTGCAGGGACAGCTGAGCGCTCCTGGCGCAGCGGGGCGCACTGGGAGCCTCGACTGCGGGAGCTGCGGGGGCTGTGGATGCTGCGGGTGCTGCGGGGACTGTGGATGCTGCGGGTGCTGCGGGGGCTGTGGATGCTGCGGGTGCTGTGGGTGCTGAGGGTGCTGCAGGGGCTGCGGGGGCTGTAGATGCTGCAGGGGCTCTGCGTCCCCCCGCACAGCCCGTCCCACGGGCGGCAGCGCCAGGGCCGCCCGGCAGAGGGCGGGGGGGGGGCGATCTCGGCAGCCGGGCGGCAGGATCGCCCCGCCGGCAGGGAGGGCGAGGGAAAGGAAGAAACAGGCAGCTTAGTCCGAGGGGTAAGGGTTCGGAACGCCGGGGCGAGCTGCGGCAGAGCTGGACCGCTCATCGCACCCCGTGCCGGGACGGAAGGGACGCCCGCCCTGCCGGGAGAGGGGCCGGGAGCGGGGCCGGGAGCGGGTCGTTCCGGGGAGGAGCGGGAGGGAGCGACGGGCTGGGACGGCGCACCCCCGCACGACCACAGCACGGGCAGTGGCAGTCCGCGAACCCCGCGGGTTCTCCCGGGATGGAGCCGGGTTCCTGGCCCGGCGGGCAGCCCGCAGCTCGGCGGCGGAGAGCAGCCAACACGGCGAGCAACGCGGGGCTGGACAAGGGTGTTCCAAACCTTTGGCACCACCCAGTTTGAAAACATGGTTTGAAGGCGTCAGAGACTTCAAACCTGCAAGGGTTAGGGGGGCGGCGTGGGCAGTCTCTCAGTTCAGCTTTAAAGTACGAAGGACCCGCACAAACAGGGGAAGGCGCCTATGTGCCCATCTAAGCCACGCAATAAAAGAAAATATACATAATGTACTCACTTATTCACAGAGTAAACTGTGGGGGAAAAAACCCTCCAGCTTACTCCGACTTGAAGAGCTAGTTATAAAACCATAACACAAATGATTTTCAGAGAAGTCTGGATGAAACTGATAGTGAAAATTTAAAATAAAATCATTCTTGGTAGGAAAAATCCATGGAATCTACCCCATAATGGTAATGCATGCCTTTGCCCAAATGTTTTTACAACTGAGCAAGATAGGAAAATCCATTTTGGTGATTTTTATGTTTTTTGCGTGTCGGATCTGTTTTGAGACAGTAAAGAAAAAAAAAAATCCGAAACTTTTACTGATATACAATTCAGTTTGTATCCATTTTTACTGAAATTGTTATTTAGAAATACTTTTGACACTTTGTACTAACCAAACTGCCTTTTCTTCGATAAGTTTAAGTAAATAACAATGTTACTAAAGGAAAATAGCATCAGCCTTTTCGGGAAACTAAAGCTTTCACTAGGCAATCACATGATATTTTAGCCCCACCTAAAAATGAAGCTTTAGTCACAAAAAGGAACAGGTAGAGAAACTGAGATAAGAATCTTTACTCTTTTTTTTTTTTTTTAATGGTATTTTTTTGAAATATCTTATCCATCCAAGTCGTACCCATGGAAACATTGTTTTCAGCTCAGTGGGCCTTTTTTGCTGCATATCTTCAACTTGAACACTTGTAGTGTTCATGCTTTGGATAAAGTAATTTGTTTGTTTTGAAACTACCGTGGCTCGTGATCATTGTTGCGCTTGTATTAGCTCTTATTATTACTTGTATTAATGGAAGATGCAGAGACTGTAAGATGACCCAAGTGCTAATCAAATACAGAACACTTGACTTAAACACACTGTGATTAGGCAGGAGAGCTGGCAGACTGAAGAATTCAGAAACAACAACAACAACAAAAGCCGGCCACTGAGCAGCCGGGATTAACTTTACAATCATGACATTCAAAGTAATAATAAAAAGGTGGATGCCTTTTTTTTTTTTAGTTCTAGCTTAGGAATCTTTAAATATATTTTGTACAGAAGCTCTGGCTTTCTGCAGCCTCTCAGCCAGAGGACAAGAAAGCACTATTTTTAAAATGAAAGCCGAGAAACCCATGTAATCAGAAGCTTTAAGGAAAATACCAAGTGTCATAAGAGTAGACAGCACTGTAGTTCCCTACCACCGTTTTTCTTCAGATTCTGTTTTTAATGCAAAATTAAGACTCTTTTGCCCTTACATTCTTCAATACTATGGTTAAGTGCAATATATCACCCCTTAAGTAAATGCTCTTTTTACAAGGCAATTTGATCATCTTCAATTATGCTATTATCACCAGCTGAGATTAGTAAAAAAAAAAAAAAAAGGAAAATATCAAATGTTTATAATTATATGCAATTTTCCTCTCATTACATACAGTAAGGTCTGGACAGTCATTTTGCTTTTTTGTTAGTTTCCAGTCAGAATAATTTTCAGACTCTGATGCATTAGAACAACATAAACCTGTTTGGACTGCAACAAACAAGTAACAAATTATTTGCTACAAATTCTTTTTTATTTTTATTTTCTCCTCTAGAAAACCACAGGGAAGCATTTATTTGATGTAGTTTTATTTGTCTGTTTTAAAACTTTAATTCAGAGTTAAGTTTGATCTACATGTCTCTAATTTGGAAGAGAGAATCCTGAGATTTATAGATCATGTTCTCATAATGTAGTGCCTGTAACACAATATGCTGGAGCAGCAGTGAATGGTGGAGGCTCCGCCTGTGAAAATCTTCTGGAACTATTTGCTTTGGAGCTCTCTGATGTGGTTGTGCATTTGTACTAATTTACTTTAATAAAAGAACGGGCTAAGGATAACACCAGCTAGTAGGTAACTGTAACACAGATTTTCTGTAACATACCAAGTTAGTGTTTTTGAAAGTACAACACTGCTGCCCTGCCCGTAAAATGAAATAGCAATACATGATTTGTGCAGGAGGCATTCCACCCAGTTGTCTTGAAGTTGAACTGGAAGAGCTGCCTGACAAGGGCCATCCTCTCATGATGCAGCAAGTATCATGAAAGTCCACTGCAGCCTTCCCAAAATTAGCAGGGAGTAGCTGTGACTCCCTGGTAAGAAGAATGGGTAAGAAGGTCAACATGTACTGCAAGACACAACAACCTTTCTCAAATTGCGTCTCCTTCTCAGGAACTCCATCTCCAGGTACTGCAATAGATAAACAACTGGTAACAAATGGATAAATATTCCCTGGAGAGGATATACAGCCAAAAAAATTATGTACCACCATCTGGAGGTCACTCCATGCCACAGTGCCATGGATTTCAGGAGGGAGCTGAAAGCATTCTTAGCTGTCTTCTCAGCAATATACTTGTCCCATGGGGCAGAGGAGCAGTGTCCCTGGGTCCTACCACCCAGTGTGCAGCTGGAGGGAAGGAAACATTGGCTCCCTGTCAAACAGCACCTAGCACTAAGCTGGACGTGCAGTCCCACACTGGAGCTGAAACTGGGTAGCAGGTGGCCATGTGGGTCAGGCAGGCTGCTGCTCCCCTAGCTGCACAGAAGGAGCAGCTGGGATACACACTCAAATTCATCATGTTCTGAACATACAAAACCCATGTTAGCTGTGAGTAAGAGAACTACTTTCTCTCCAGCTTAGAAGCCAATGCAAGGAGTTTGTACCCGTGGAGTAGGAATAAGTTGTGTATTGTCACCATACAGAAGCTGATAACTTAGCACAGATGACACTGTAATAAATCCAGAATAGTATGATTTATATTAATAATGCACCCATTAACTAGATTAAGTACTAGTTCCTTTCAGATCTTAAATCTAAATTGTTGGTGGAGAATCCTCAGCAAATGGGTGATATTGCAGGACTTTCTAAGAAGAATTTACATCTACCCCATTCACTATTTTAATCAGAGACAGAAAGTTAAATATAAAATTACTGTTGATAAAATTCTAAGGTGACATCAAGATTAGCAAACTACTCTCTGATTTGAGAATGCTTGATGTCAGAAGCATGGGCCCACTCCCAGAAGGGAGTTTTGCAGGCAGTGCAATGCATGGCAGTATAAGCCCAGGCCATTCCCAAGGAGTGATTGACCATCCACTAGGTAACAGCAGCTCTGTAGAGGCTAAAAGGATAAACAGTTTTATGGGAATGTGAAGTTTCATGACATGACAAAATATTATGGTGATCCTGAAAGAAAAGCTGTATATTTGTATATAAATACATACATGTATTTTGGTTAAGTGGATCCTATATAGCCAGAGGCAGTTCAGGCAACAATATTTTTAAAAGCATGTTGAAAACCTGAGCAGGATTCACACAAAACTTAGGAAAACAATATAAGGACAGGTAAAAATATCTTTTGTTGAGAGGTTTAAAGAGAAAAATTTGCTAACTTACCCAGAAAGAAATATTTTGAATTGACTAGATGACAGGATTGATACCTCCCCAGGAAGAAAATATCAACAATGTATCAAAGCATAAAGAAAAGTGTAAAAAACCCCAATGGCTAGTAGGTGGATGCAGCCAAATTCATACAGAGAATCCAAGCCCACATTCATAATGAAGAGGGTGAGGACAAAGAGAAAGATAAATTCTTTATCTCTTGATTTCTGCAGATCAGAACTCAGTGTCTTTCTTAAAGACAGCTTTATAGTTAAACACAAGTTATTTGGCTCAAGACAGGGTAGCTACTTGTGATACACAGGAGTGCACATTCCTATGTACTGCCAAAACACGTGATGGATGCCTAGAAACAAACCACTGAGTTTTGAAGTGCTTGTGAGCAGAGACATTCCTTGTTTTCCAGTCTTTAGGCCAGATACAGAGAGACCATTTCATATGGAAAAGCAGTTCTAGTGATTCATTACAAGCAAATTCTCACACCCTCGTGTTTGCAAAGGGCACTATTTGTTTGTGCCTCTTCTAGTCCATAAGATTTCAGGACTGGTCTTGGACAAGTGATTTAATCTCCATATTTCTGGCTATGATTTGAGGGCTCATTCTCACTGCCATCCCTGCAGTGTGAGGCATGGGCACCAATTCTATGATAACTAGGAAGCTTTTTTCTTCTTTTGGGGTATTATGACTATGAGAGTATCTCAGTTGGTTAGAGCATGGTGCTAATTATGCCAAAGTCACATGTGTGATCCCTGTACAGGCCGTTCACTTAAGAGCTGGATATGATGATTCTTGTGGGTCCCTTCCAACTCAGGCTATTCTGGTTCTGTCAACCCAGTTCAGTTTTCTGCTCCAGTTCATGGCTGCAAACAGCCTTGTCAGCACAGCCAGGGCTGGGTAGCTGTGGCAGCACCCACTCACCACAGAGCAAGAAATCTTAAAGGCAGCACTGCCCACAGGTGCAGATGCCTCGTTCATGTTGCCAAGGGAAAGGTCCAGCTTCCCTCCTCTCCCCTGATAGCACAGTCACACCATCTTCTTGTGCTGATGTTTGCAATTTCCTGGCTAATTCTCTGCTGGGTTAAGCATGCAGCTCAGAGCGAGCAGCCTAAGGGAGTGTGACTACTGAAGCGACTCTACCATTCTGCATCACAGTATCTCTATCCTCAGACCATACCCTCAATTCCCCAAATAACACTACAGCATTCCAAGGAAGGGCTCCCTGGCTCCATACACTATTCTAAACCCCGGGAAAGGTCATCCCTCACTACTGTCCCAGCTGTTCCTAACAGTACCCTTTTCTGCTCCCTTGTTAGCACCAGAGCTGCTGTGGCCCTGGGGTGAACAGGCTCAGGTTAGCTCTTGAGACAGGGGCACAACTGGTCAAGAAGAGAGTAAACGGTAGAAGGTTGCAACCAGAAGCTTCTTGCTTACCAGTTGAACTCAGCAATGTTTATCTGACTTCATGGGGAATGGTTCATCAGGGTTAATCCAGTGACACCCATAAACTTTAAGGAGAACACTGCATTGCTAAAGGATTCATATTCTTCTACCAATAGCAGTGGAAGACTCATATAGCATAACAAGGAAAAAGACTCAGCACTGCTGGGTAAAGGTCATCACTGTTTCTATTGTGCAGGAGAAATCAAAACACAAGCTGAAACTCTGCACAGTTACATGCTCTTCAAAGAGCTCTTCCCCCACACTTCTTTCAGTGCCTGTCCCACCCTGCTACAGTATTTTGTAACTATGGATTTCTGGTAATTTCCTTCTCAGTCATGTAATTTCCTTTTCTTTTGTGGGACATTTGAGATTTTCAAAGGGAAAAATCTGTATTCTGTTTCACCATCCAACAACCCGTCAATGTGGAATAGAAATGTACCTAATTGTTGTGTGGCCCGTTACCAGTGGTTTTAATGCTAATATATGGTTAACAGCTAATGTCACAGTGAGACCCTCAGCATGGCAGTCCTGCAGATTTGAATCTTTCCTGTGTGCGAAAAAGGTGTTGTAATAGTAGTAGGATTTTCCTGTCTGCTCGCAACAGAGTGGCCTTTTCTGGAGGAAGATGAACTCCAGGCCCGAGCAACTACTTTCTTGAAGCTTGGGAAGCTGATGTCAGCCTCTTGGTATTGATGTGGATGTTGACAATCTTAAATGAGAGAATATTCAGTAATGTCAGGGCTGCTGTGTGTGACAGCTTGCAGAGGAACCCTTACATTTTTCTGCCTTTCCTTAGGCACACTGTTGAATACAGCCAGGCATCCCCCACCACCTCACTTTCAGCAGGGGTCCTGACTTCCCCGTCTTTGCAATATCGAGCCTGAGCCACTGGGCCTTTTAAGCAAATGGCAAGCTCATTGTACAAAATACATCTAGTTTTTTCTGCTGCAGGGGTTGAATTTCTCAGCTGACAGATGCACCTGCCTACTTCCAGCACTTTGAGCTCTGAAGACCATGTAAGTGTGGTTGTTGACAAGTTCAATTCAGTTTTATCCACTTTTGCATGCATTATTTTTTACACCATTGGCTAAAGTCTCAGTGTCACTAGAGGAACATTTTGCCTCTGCAGGAGACTATCCAGCATTTCATGGAGGAACAGATTTGACTGTATAATACTGGAAAGTCAACACCTAATTACCTCATTCCTAATGGATGTTGCCATTTGTAAAATTATTTTTCCGAGAGCCCCTCAGACAGAGAGGAATTGCAGTTAGTTCACAAGTGTTCTCTGCTGCTCCTTTCTCCTCATAAGGAGGACTCCACATACTCTTCCCCATCTTCAGCATGGGGTCCCTCCCACGGTCTGCAGTTCTTCACAAACTGCTTTTGTGCAGGTCCCCTGCAGGGTCACAAGTCTTGCCAGCAAACCTGCTCCACCGTGGGCTCTTCTCTCCATGAGTCCACAGGTCTTGCCAGGAGCCCGCTTCCAGTGTGGGCTTCCCATGGGGTCACAGCCTGATTCAGGCATGGGGTCCTTCAGAACGTAAAAGTAGATAGCTCCTTCAACACGTACCTCTGTGGGTTGCAGGGGCACAACCTGCCCTCACTGTTGTTTTTATCACAGGCTGCCAGGGAATCTCTGCTCTGGTATCCGGAGCACCTCCTACCCCTCCTTCTTGAACTGATCATGGTGTCTGGAGAGCTGTTTCTCTCACATATTCTCACTAGTCTCTCTGGCTGCAACTGCTGATGTGCAGTTTTTTCCCCCTTTCTTAAATGTGTTATCCAATGGTGCTACCACAGTTGCTGATGGGCTCAGCCTTAGCCAGCATCAGGTCCGTCTTGCATCTGGCTGGAATTGGCTCTATCAAACGCAAGGGAAGCTTCTGGCAGCTTCTCACAGAAGCCAACTCTGTAGCCCCCCCATTTCCCAAACTTTGCCACACAAAAGCAAC
The DNA here is from genome assembly GCA_035221455.1 of Xenops minutus. Classification (NCBI taxonomy): domain Eukaryota; kingdom Metazoa; phylum Chordata; class Aves; order Passeriformes; family Furnariidae; genus Xenops; species Xenops minutus. The sequence continues at coordinate 22,598,422 of JAWWEE010000158.1, forward strand.
ACACGTGACTATTGAACATATTAAGGTAACTGACACACATTAAGACAAGGCAACTCCACAATAAATTGGCATGCCTGAAAAGACATAATAACTGTTATTTATATTGTACTTACATATTTAATTTTCTTTAAAAATAAAAGCTTTATGCCTCCCTTTGAGCCTGCTCTTACGGTCTTTGACTACAGCAGCTACAATTAAACTATTACTCCAAATTAGCATGGCATTCATTGTGAATTTGCATTAATTCCCCAATTTTTATTGCTTTTTTTAAATTATTTTTTTCTCTCCATTCATCAATCATATTTACAAACCCATTGTTGTACTTACTGCCAGTTTAGTGTTCTCACACATTTCAGCACACAGATAGAAACTGCAAACTAGGGCAGCTCTATTAGGATCTCTAATATTTCTGAGGAGTCTGAAGGTGCTGACAGCTTATGGTATGTCTTTCCCAGGCAAGTGCAAATGCCTCAAAGTCCATCTATCTGTGATTACTGGAAGGGGTAAAATTACACAGCACGCTTTTCCTCTGAGAAGGAATCCTCTCCCCAGAGGTTAGAAACGGGCAACAAAAAGCATATTACAGCTGGAGATCTGACGAATGATACTCATTTGAACTTCCGAATAATCATCTGAGCCACACTGGCTGCCTTCACAAAGCGAGCTTGTTTTGAACACGAGTTGATTACCTTCCTTGTTGTTTTGCCAGGTAATTTAACTGAAGTGATACATCAAGACCTAACCCTGAAGTTCTGCAACCTCTCAATGCTCAGTGACAGCAGCAGAAGCAGCTCGAGGGTGGCAGAAGTGGGCCTCTCTTTCGCTTGGGCTATGTATTTTTTTACATTTTGTCCTCACTCAGTTATTCTCTGCTCCAAACCACTCTTTTATAGCAGGCACCTCAGGGTGGAGGGTATTAGGAAAGAATTTATTTCTCAGGACTGCAGCAAATGGTGTTTCTCAGGGCTACAGAAAAAGGGAAGTAGTTCCAAGTATCCAAGTGGGCACATTGTCACCAGAGCCCTGTTTGCATACAAGCCCATTGTCAACCAAAGGAACTGGAAAATTATGGCTATTTATCTATCCTTCTCTTTAACCCCCGGTTGTGCCTCTTTTGGCAGACCAGCTGAACAGTTTGCATTGTTTCAAATTTAATGCTTGCAGATGGTTTTATTTAGAATTTGTTTTATTGGTGAGACATGCTTCCTCTGTTAATTAAATCATGCCTACTTTTTGTCATCCGTCATGTTTCCCGCAATTTCTGCACAGATCCCGAGGGTAGGGGCTGGTTGTTGCTGTTGGGTGGGTTACTTTTTTTGGGGGGTAATTTGAAACACGATCGAGCTCCGAGCGCCAGGGAAGCGCGGCTGGCGCTCCCATTTTTCTCGCAGGAGAGCATGACGTCCCCTCCGGGCGGGC